>JBBJLR010000034.1:5304846-5331110 GCA_037577145.1 Brachypetersius gabonensis
CGGATGGCGTCAAATAAACGCTGCATGCAACGTTTTCTTGGCGTCAAAATCCCGACGAACGCGAGGAAAAGGCTGGCGTTAAACGGTGTCAGACGCCAGTTGAACGCCTTGCTGACGTCGATCAAGCGTCACTACCAAACGCCACAAACACGCCTATGGCGTTCAGAGTGCGTTCATTTCGAACGTCCGTGTGGACGAGGCCTTAATTTTCAGGTTTAGTGAATGTGTTTGAGGAGGAGAACCAACAAACTGTGCTGGACACCGACCCCCCTGGACCAGAGTTTGACACCCCTGCTCTAACCAACCAACATGTTCTTTACTGTGTCCTCTGAGCAATAAGTTTAGTCCGAGTGACGGGCAGGTGTTACAGTGAGTGAGCGATGCTGATGCTGTCCGTGTAGTGCAACAAATGTAAAATATTATGGCCAATTTACAGCCATCTTTATAACATACATATTATATTATACTGATTCTCCAGTGTTCACGCAATAAGATCGTTTTAGCTTTTTATTTTGAAAGTTCGCTGCTTTCACCAAAGTAATGCCAGCGTTTATTTAATATGGACAAAAATAATTGGACGCCAGACCCTCGCGAGAACCAGTCGACACGTACAGCGCTCCCATTACTTTTGTCCATATAAGATGCCTGACCATTACACCAAATGTGACTTTAATAACATTGCATTCAGATACATATAATTTTATACGGAGTTGGTCCCTCTTTGCAGCTGCTAGAATGGTTCTGAGGGGATTACATTAATGTCTAAGTTTTACAGAAATACAGCTGTGCAACTGTGTTCAAGGGAACCATGCTGTTAAAAAGTCCCTTATAAGTGTTTGCAAACCAAATGTTATTCCACTTTTGTTCATATTGTTCATATTTGTCCACTCCTATTTTGATAAGAGTATTAAAAACAGTAGGCTGTGTTTAGGACAGACATAAAGGTGCGATTAATCGTGAGTTAACTATGGCAAACATGAGATCTATATTTTAATCTACTGACAGCCCTAATATACACACAAACACATCTTCATATCTTTCCTGTGATATTCAAGAGCAATAAGACATGAGAGGCTGTATTTTACAATGGTTTTGCACAAAAACAAGATAAAGCTTTGAGTGACTTTCCTTACTAAAAAGGCAAATTTGTTGCATTAATGAAGTAATTTATAACTGTTTCAAATGTGCCTTAATCTCTTTTCAGGAAAGGTTGATTGGCAGCATTTTGTCTATATTGTGCAGGCCTGACACACACGCTGTGGAAGTAAAGGGGACTTGCAGAATGTTCTGGGGAGTGTGTAACTCCAGGGCTCACTAGAGTCAATGTCTGCACATGTCTTCCCATTGAAGCTCCGTCATGAACACCTTCACCAGAGCTACGCTTTGTATTAATAAATTAACAGCTGTTTGTGAGGTGTTACAAGGCTGTGAAGCCATGCAGAAGGAGGGCAGAGGGTGAAAGAAGGAGAATGGGGATGCAGAGTGAAAGAGAGAGAGGTTGGCAGCTTTCCAAAGACCCCCTCAGACGTGTTCCTCATCCTGTACTGGGCCACTGAAAGTCATAGGCTTCTATTTATAAGCGGCTGTAATGTTTGGTATTTCCTCCGAGGGTGAGGGTGGGAAGAAAGGCATTGTTGTTCTCCATAGTGTTTGATTGCTTTACTGAATCTGAATGTTGAAATGCCAAGATCTTCTTGTGCCATTTATGCCATTCCATTTGTGTTTAAGGGAACAAGCCTTTGATATTTATATATATTTTTTTCTCCCAACAGTAGAGCAAATCATATTTGCAGGGCACACAAAGTTCTCGAACGTGTGAGCTTTGCTTTGTTTATGTACATAAACCCAGCAGACTGTGCAAATGGCACTGAACAAAATGAACAAATGAAACAAAAATGAACTGACCACGAAGCTTTCATCATGTCAAATAAAGAGAAGTACAGAGGCTACTGCAAATACTGTAATAACACAAAGAAGGGAAACGGGACTCAGTGCTGATTAAATGGAAATGTGGTTCACATCATTATACCCACTGCATGAAAATAAGCCCATAATGGGATGGGATGATCTACCACAACATGACCATTTTCTTTAAAAAAGGTTTTCGAACGTACTTCTAAAACCGTATTTTGCTTTGTGCAGTCTGGTCAATAATACTCTATGAGGACTGATAGGATTAGGGTCTGTTTTCACGTGACTGACAAACTCCCCATCCCTTTGCATTCTATTTCCATTCAAAATTGGACGTCACATATCACAGAGAAGGTTCCAAGGCAGGTTAAACTGTATGTGGGGAGAACAGAACAGCTTGATGTGTGTGTGTGTGTGTGTGTGTGTGTGTGTGTGTGTGTGTGTGTGTGTGATGAGCCTACTTTCACCCGTCTTGAGTTAGGCATGCAGAGCAGCATGCTGAGTTGTCAGTGCTGAAAGATAAAAGGCTACTGTAGGAGAACTGATGGAAGAGGGTAAGTATCATGCCGGCCAAGGCCAACCGCTTAAACCGCCACCTCACATTCATCTTCCGCGAACGCTTCCCTCAGATTATTATAAACGCTGCGCTTAAGCAAGCTGTTATTTTCATCAACCTGTGCTCACATTACATTTACAGAATTTGGATGATGCTTCTATTCAGAGTGACAAATCTTTTTATCAAAATACATTATTTAAATGACAAAATTTTAAAAAAGTTTTGGTGCATTTCTACTGTTATTGGCAATGCATGTGACTCCATGGTGTACCTGTATGTGTTTGTGTGTGTGTGTGTGTGTGTGTGTGTGTGTATGCGTGTATCTACAGTGTTCTTGTATTTACTTATGTATCCACTCTGTGTATATATATACATATACTCATTGGCTAAGTCTACATTTAGTTTATATATACGTATGTCCATATTTACACTTCTAGATTATATAGTGCACATTTTATACTGTACTGTTGATATAGTATTTTGTTCTACTCTATTGTTTTCTTAATTTTTTGCTGCTCTTAACTTTGTACTGTCCACTTTATGCCTTGACAAAGCAAATTTCTCACTTGTGGGACTAATAAAGGTTTATCTTATCTTATTACAGTGAATCTAGCTTTAGGAGTTTGGCCAAAATACTTATTGGTACAAGATGGCAGGCCTGAACAATCAGGGAACTGAATTCCAGTCTGCCTAAATGAGACCAGCAGTCTTACCCACTATGCTAAACCAGTTTTAAATAACACTATATTACACAGGTGAAAATGTTAAGCTTTTTAAAAAGCACTTCTACTAAACCTTTATTCGTCAGAATGCAAAAACGGTCAGAAACTGGTCAAGTAAAATCAATCTGATTAGCTTATTAGACCAATCAGATCACAGCAGAGGTGAAAAAAAAAAACAGAAGGAAAAAGGGTCTTGGTAAGAAGTGATATGACAATACACTATATGGACAAAAGTATGTGGACCATTTGACTAAGTGAACTTGAAAGGTAAGAGAAGGTCTTGGCTACAATCATGGTTCCAGCCCACTGCTCACCCATGAAAAACTAATTCATGAAGCTCCTAAAACAGTTATTGTGCTGATGTTGCTCTCAGAGACAGTCTGGAACCCTGTACAGAGTGGTACAACAGAAGATATGGAATATTTATGTGGAATGCACATCAGCACTCGGTGGTCCCGGTCTCTGAGTTTGTGTGGTCTACTGCTTTGTGGCTGAGCTGTTGGTTTTTTCAAGTTGCTTATAGTTCACAAAAAAAGCATTTCCAGCTGACCAGGGCAGATAAATCCGGATGAAACACCTAAACCCACTTTGCAGGAGTGCCCACATATTTGAACAATTCAGTGTATGTGTGACCTGGTGAGAGCATGTGGCTTCTCCTGGTTTTGGTTCCTCTTGAAGCCAAATCAAGCGACCTCCTCAGATTAATGCTGAGAAATGAAAAATCTAGACAGCCACCTACAACTACACACAACCCTGAACACAACGGCAACCATGTTACTATGGTCCCAAAGTGTGTGATGCATTCAAATCAACACAAAAACCCACTCCTGAAAAAAATAAGCGCTGTCCTTTGTCTTTACAGAGCCTTACGCCTCCAAGTTTTTCTGCTTGAAATAAACAGTTTCAACACTCTCTTTGTTTGCTCATTTGCTTAATCAAGATTAAATGAGATGAGCCTGTTTTGTAGCAACCGCTCAATCAAAAAGCGTTTTAATACCACACGCCACAAGCTATAGATAAACACATATGGCTTGTTTGAATTCATGGATTATGCAGTATGTGGAGTGGGTTTTCTGACGGCACTCTAATCCAGCTCGACTGGATCTGTTGGAGTGAGTGGGAGTGCACTTTCCTCGCTCTGCCGAGGAGAATGGCAAAGCCAGAAGGTGTCAGCTATGTGCTGGAATGGGGTTTGGCGAAACAGCTTTGCCCTGCATCCATCCTCCTCCTCCTCCTTCTCTTGTACCTGCTGTACTGGCTGCACCTCTGGAGAGATCCTGGCACTCGCACAGTAGGGATCTAACAGGCTCTAAGATCCCTCCACTGAGAGGCTGAAAAGCAAACATACTGAAGGTGCGGTGAGGTTAGGTGTACATATTTATTTAAAGATGCAGCGCTGTTTGGTTTGGTGCCTGCTACGATCATCATAAATGAGTCAAGAAGAGAGAGAGTGTTTGGCTGAAATACAGAAATTCTGCCACCGCTGATGTGCAAGCCTGAGACTCCCGAGCATTTAGTTGTCACGGCTAATTACAGTTTGACAAGCCTTTAGTCATGTTGCAGAAACCTATCTTGTCCTCTAGGATGGAGGAATGAAAGAACAGTGTCTGCTTCTTTTAATACCATTAAAGATATGCTATTCTCTGCTTAGACATACATTGTGTGCATATGGAGTATTCTTTCATAGAAGTGCGTATGCTCAGTATGTGTTCAGCAACTCTGTGAATTGCTCTCTGCTGTATAACGTTCCTTAGAATTTCTTATAACACTGGGAGCAATATAGCATAGATGTCACCTTAATGCATGTGCCATTTTCCAGGGAAGGTGTGTATGTGTATGTGTGTGTCCCAATACATCATGTTCAGAGGTGCCCCGCCCTGCCTTTGCTTTTATCAGTCCCAGAGGACGTGGCCCGAGGGTCAGGGTGGATGACGGTGCTGGTGAGTCCCAGGGCCAGGTGAGATCATGAGAAACACACACACACACACACACACACACACACACACACACAAAAACAACGCATGCTGGCAGCTGGCTCTTAACAGCCACAGCGGGAGCCTCCCTCAGCTGCTGCTGGAAACTCCTGACCTCTCGCCCGCCTCCACCTCCACAGCAGCACGGCCAATTAGACTCATACGCTCCTTCTCCACACTTCCATCAACCCGGTGCCGGGGCCGCCAGCCTTGGTGTGGAGTGGCTGGTGATAAATGAACTAGGTTGTGTGCTCTCAGTGTATACGCTGAAGAAGAACTGCTAGATGGATGGAGTGAAACATTTGTGCTGTTGTGCAAAAGTGCCGTAATTTCTTCAAAGCTGAGAACTTTTAAAAGCGTGGTGGGACAGAAGATTGAACGGCTGCTCTTTAAAGGAAAACTCCAAATATTTTTCAACCCAGTTTCACATCTGTAATGCACACACAGTAATTTGTTTGAAACATATTTTGAACAAAAGCCAAATGGCAAACGCTGATGCATTTAGGGCTTTAATTCGAGTTTGAAAAATTCCCAGATTGCCCACCACCACAGGAAAGACTGAGGTGACCATTTGGGTCTCCATGGATACGAGGCTGAATGTCACTAAACAGTTAGGCAGCTGAGAAGACCGTTTCCTGTTGGGCGAGCGTGTGCTGGAGGCAGCAGGAGCAGCAGATGACACAGCTGAGTCTGAGCATGTGGCCTGGGCCCAGGGTCAGTGGCCCTGTAAGCGAAACTGTCTGCATGTCCTCTCGCTTCTCACTTTCTGCTGATTTAACCCTGCAGATAGAAAGCTTAGAGACAGGCTGATACCAGTATTTGTTTCAGTGCTGAATTGATTATGTTAATGGGGCACTTGACTTGCATTAGTTTTATGAGTATTGGTACGTCTGGTGCCTCTTTCTGAAAGCGGTATGACGTAAATAAACTGGCAGAAAATCCAATTCAGTCTGATTTTTTCAGGAAGTGCTTAGTGAGATGACATGTGCAAACAGTGTGCTCTCTAATGGAGGATAGCTTTAGGATGGGAAGCGGCGTGAAAGCTTCCCAGGGACACATTATGGCAGCCAGTCTAGTCCTGAGCATGAGTGCAGTGGTATGGAAGTACTGCTGTGTCACGCTGATGGGCTTCGTAACAACATAATCCAAGACCTGTCTCCCATTCGCCAAGTGGCTCCTCTCGGGGACATTATGGTGGATCAAGCATGAATAGTGAATGAAGGCCTAAAAAGCTCCATATGTTCCTGCTAAAGTGGTAAACACACCAAGTACTTGCAGAGAGTCTCTATCCCAGCTCTTATGGCACCACTAGAGCACCATGGCAGCAGGGTGAGAAAACAGGCGACGCACAAGAGCTGGACTCAGCAAGACCTATTCCTGAGCTCTATTGTGTTTGTGTTCCTGAAATTAATTATCAGCTTGTAGAGGGGAAACTCATTCATAATGCATGACACTTCCACACTGCTGGCACTGGCTAACACACTCAGACAGAGGGGATATGATCCCTGCAATCTTTATTTCTAAAGATTAGCCTGTATAACAAATACCACACTGTGCTAAAATGACCTGGCGCATGTATTATTAAAATTCCTGTTGGAAACTGAATCTACTATCAATAAGCAGTTAGATACACAGTGTTATCTGCTGTTTTATCGATTTGGAAAATTTGGCCATAAACGAATGTGAGTAAGAGTTGGAAAAAGTAATCAATGCTTTCTATTTTCAGTGTGTCACCGTGACCCTGAACTGTCAAAATTTAGAAATTGCATGCAATATTATATTATAAGCTACAGCTGGACAATATAACGCTATTTCTTGTTATCATTCTAAATGATGTCACAAAACTTTTCTGTACATATTATGGGGATAACGGCAATACTTCTACATCACTAACAGGCTGCATATTTCTTCACGAAAGGAGAATATTAAATCAGTTTGTTCGTATTTTATCATTTTTTAATTAATCGTCATTCGTCAATAGTCATTTTTTCAAGTATTGATTACTGTTTACTTGTTGTCAGTTTGAGACGCTGTAACAGATGCAGTGTCTATCAATGCCTGAGCTAAATCCACTCTTCAGGCTCTTCTCCCAACCAACACCTATAAGAGGACTAAACAAGCTGAGCTATAAATGCTAGAAGCTGCTAGTTCTGCTTAGACATAAACCAGACAAAAATAATATATAAAAAATAACATCTGCAGTTTAGACAAAACAAAAGCAGCTGCAGTCAACAAATATATTACTGTCCCAGAAATCTGTCTCAAACAGAAGATCTTTATCTGGAAGCCATGGGTCCTCTTCAGGCATATCAAGAACTTCCCAGACTGTGACTAACTTATTGTGGGTCATGCTGGCTTAGTAATTTGGGAAAGGATATAGAAGAAGGTGCTCATAGACAACTGACAAACACGCACATCTATAAAAGAAAAGAAAGAAAATGACACCTTTTAGGAGGTGATGATGGAAAGCACTGCATTAGTTTGAGCGACATTTCTTTTGTGATGGGTCTGTCTTGTCTCCAAAACATGAAGGCCTGGTGATTTAAGATGCTGAAACACAGCCATGGCATTCTAAAAAGATAAGTAATTGACTCATATTGTGTCATCAGATCATTGTATGACAGATTTGACTGTTTGTGTTTCAGTGCAAGTACCTTTTCTGAACAATGCTGCGCTTAACATGCAAATTTTCAGAGAAGGGTCTTAAGGACAGTCATTTTAATGAAATCCCCTCTTCGTGATTACAATAGCCGTGATTTCTGTGAAAAGAGCGGGTGCTGCATATTGGGTCATATTATGTCAGGAGGCACTTTGTTCTGCTCGAGTTCCGCTCTGAAACACACGCGACCACACTAATGAATCAATTAAAACAAAAGCCTCTCAGCTGCACTAGGTCCATTTACTGGCTCTTTTTTCCCTGGATAAACTGCAATTTGAGAACAGCTGACAACAACAGTGTCCGACTGGGCGCCCTTTGGTCACAATGGTCCACTATTGCCCTGTTCATGTGGCAGAGACAACAACAATGATGGTCAAAGCCATAGAAGAGCATGGGCCAGTCTAATCCTGCTTTCTGTCATGCTGTACCTCATAATTTTGGAGTGTGTGACAAAGTAACATAAGCCAAAACAGCATAAAAACAGCCAGCTCTCAAATGTTGCTCATGCCTCTTTCCTCCGATTTGCTTTGCTGTGCAGCATGCTAGGAAAGGATAATGAAACAGCAAGTGTAAAACACCTTATTGCAGCTGGCCACGGCTGAATTGAAAATAAATATGCAGGGACACGACGGGACTGCCATGGCAGGGTAAATTGCTTGGCCATTGTGTCCGTGCCTTTGTAAAATAGCTTTCCAGCTTTTCAGCCGTAAATATTAAAGGGATCAGAGCTGTTACTTATGTTAGCGGTCACGTTTTATGACTATGACCGCGAAACAAATCAGATCTGCCCGGTCAATACTCCTCTAAAAATGACAGCAGCTAAACGACATTTTATGACCTTCATGGTAGTGCAGACGGGTTATTCCAACCAGAAACCCAAGTCAACATAATACCAAAAACAAATTTTCAAAAGGATTAGGCTTTCATGACAGACAGAAAGGTGGTATAATAAATCAAAGTGGAATTATGTAATAACGCAACAAGAGGCGCATGTGGGCTCATGTAGAACTGGGTCTTTCAGATCAAAACTTGCTGAGGGATTCTGGTGACAGACGAGTTACCGACAATGTCAACAGCTTGAAAGCATCAAAACACGAGACTGCCGCGCTCTGACAAAACAAACTGAGAAATCCACCACAAGTAAACATTGCATCATATTTACATCACGCATCTGTTCATGTATAAGCAGAGGGATAAAGAACAGTGCAGAGAAGAAAGACAGCTTTCAATCAACAGCGAGCTTTCTGAAGGCCACTCAGGGCATGACTCAGGTGCTGAACTGGTTTTCTGGTTACAAATTAACCATGTAGATAAACATGACAAATCCAAGGGCGACTCACAGTCACTTCCACAAAGCCATCAGATTGACAAAGCCTGACAAAACACTACTAGATCAGACGACAGCCGGATTCATGACTCTGTTACCTTTGATTTGCTTCATGCAGCTGTCTCTCTCTCTCTTTTTTCAGCTGATGTGTGTTGGGCTGGACAAAACAACATCAAAAGCTCGTGCAGAATAGAAGGAAAACTTATTTTAGCCACTCAACTTCTGGTCCAATCTGATGCTGAACTTGAGCACGCCTTCAGAACTGTCATTCAAAGCCCATTCCCCTTTGAATTAGGCATGTCAAGCTGTATTCTCTTTTAAAAACAGGGTTTAAAAACTTGGTTACACTGTACGGTTAATACGGTTTCGGCTTAAATACTCTTCAGAATACCTGGCTCCTCTGATCTGATCTGCTGAGACATTATGCATTCAGCTTTTAGGCGATGCAAGGTTGCAACACAGTGAAACAGACGGTTTCTCACCAAAACTGCGAAGGGTCATATTTGGAAAAAACGAAAAAAATGACTAATATGAAATAGAAAGAGTGTTTCACGAATTATAACATGCAAGATCCTAAGCGTTTTAGTCCGCTACGGCTGCACAGAGAACTAGTTTGGCTGCAGATTGAGCTTCAAGGTAGAAAATCAATTGACTAAATTATGAAATGACACAGGTATCTAAAAGTTCTACGTCCTGTAATGTCAAACTACATCTCAGGTTGAAGAAAATACAGGTGCCCAGAAAAAGAGAGCGGTAAAGAGATCAGCAAAGCAGGAATTGAAGGTCTCCCATTAAAAACCCTTAACTAGTGCGAGCAGAGTGAGGCGTCTGGAGAGAGAGAAAAAGATAAGGAGAGACATACCAGCTTTATATGGCGAACATTCTTTTCCTCTGTCATCTTGAACGAAGGTGACGAACCGAGTGGAGAAATGGCAAAACGCAGACTGAGCTGGGGGCTAAGTGGGGCAGCTTTGTCCAGCCGTCGGGCTCTCTGGAAGCACAATCCTCCGCCACGTACCGAGACTCAATAATGCAACTTTGGGGAACGGAGCGAACAGCGTTGGGTTTTTTCCCCCACCCGTATTCCAAAAGTCCCACCTCACTACGCGTGTGATTGGCTGGTGGCGCTCGGTAAACAGTTCGCTGATTGGTTAGCAGTTCTTCCTTAAAGGCAGCTCGTCGAATTGGGGGTGTGTCTTAGCCGAATACGGGTGTGTAAAAAATAAAACAACGCCAGACAATCACAGGAAAGCGGCTCCTCCTACCTATACAATGCTAAAACGCACCAGGGTCAGTCACAGATTTTTTCAAACCACTCCGCGAAGAGAGGGAGGTGAAAGAGGCTACGACAGCCTTTCCATCGCTATAAATAACGAGATCAGGGAGTTGACAGGGCCATTACTAATCACAGCAGAGACCTCTCCTTCAAAGAGCAGCAATGTTCAGCATGATGGAAAGTAAGGTAATTTATAGCATGGACCTGAAACAAGCACCCCTGCTATGAAGCCATTTTCTATTTGTTATTATGCCCCATTTTATTTCTTTCCTATTACATGTGACTGCATCACTAATGAGAAAGAACAACAAATAAATGAGCAAGGTGCTATCCTCACACCCCGCTACCCGGCTGCGGCGTTCCTGTCTGCTTGGGTGAATGGGTTAAATGCAGAGAACAATTTTGTGCTGTTCACTGTGTGGTGTGTTCACATATGACAAATGGTCTCTTTACTTTTACTTTACACAGTAACCCTAGTAGACCATGTAAGTAAGCATCAGAAGAAAAAAAAGGCTTCTTAAGTTCTGCTTTTACTTCTAACCACGTAATATAAAAATGCACTGTTGTTGAAGAAAGTCTTTAAGTCACAGAAGCTTAAAAAACCCATTAGCGGTCACACCTGTGGTTGCTGAACTTGCTAAATCAAAGGTATTGAGCTGTAGTCAATGCTATCGCTCTTTGATCTTTGAGCTATTGTTTCCATTTAACATCTATTTCCCACTTCCGTTCCCATCACGAGCTAAAGCTGGTCTATGAATAAAAATAGGCCACTCTATATCAAGTTAATTTTACGTTTATGTTCCCAAAGCCTCAATAGGCCCCCTGCTAAGGAGCTCCTTTAGAAGCGCATTCAGGATAAGGTCATTGTGTGCGTGCACTGTTCTGCCAGGCATGACACAACTCTGTCTGACTCAAGGCCAAAACATAATGCTCACACTCAAATACACTGGAGTCACAATCCAGCAAATGACTGTGACAAATGCTGCTGGTACCGATACACAGCGGTGAATGCGAGAAGAAACCACGCAACACTCCTTCAGGATCCGCTGCAAGCATCCATGGTCAGTCTAGTGCTCTGTGCTCAGGGGCCTTCACCCCCTCAGAATTACAATTGACCCCCATGGCAGGGACATTTATCAAAGTCAAAACGCATTACGACCCATGTCAGAGTACATCGAGATGGAAGTTTGCCCTTGCCATGTAGGATATGAGTCCTTCGGTTTATGTGAGCCATACTGTTAAACATAAATGTACCAAAATCTTTGGATGCAATGACATAGAAGATCCATATTAGGTTTCCTAAAGGACCCTTTAATAGACAGTTATTTAAAAAACTCGGCATAAACCGACCCAGGAACCAAAAGGGTTATTTTTTCAGCATCGCTCCTTAAAACACATCTTGGCCCCTTTTAAAGTACATGTTGAATTATTTGGTAATTACTATGACTAAAAAATCAGGTTATTAGTAAAGGAAATGGTTAGAATCCTGATAAACCAAAGAACTAGTTGAATGTTTGAATGGTTCTTTGCATAGTGTTTTATCTATGATGCAGAACCCCTTGCATCTGGTTCTCCACACTGGCTCTTTATTCTTTCACCACTGTAATAAGACATAAGAACCAATTTAAGTACTACATAGAACCATTTTGCTAATAGTGCGCCAATGAAAGTTTGGAATTAAAAGCACAGTCCCACATACAAACCCTTAGGGCTGGTTTCTCAGAAAGGTATTAAGCCTAATCACAGACTTATTTGCCTTTCAATAGAAAATATCCTAGATGCACAAGACAGTCTCTGTCTGGGAAACAGACATATAAAGAGATCATAAAACGAAATACAAATCAAATGACTAACAGTAATGTCCACGAGAAGCTGAAATCAAAAAGGCTATGTCAAAAAAGCTTTCAAGTTCTTTAGGGAGCCAAGTGGTTCCTCTTTGGCATTGTGTCAAATAACTTTTGGCACCTTTTTTTTTATTGAAAAAGCTGTAAAGCGGTTGAACCAGCTTGAGAATGCAGAGGTAACATTGTCATTGTTATTAGTGGCCATGTAGTTGTGTGATTAAGGCTGTTATCTTCATGCCACACGACACACCCAGTGTAGAAGGGAAACCTGCCAAACCTCCCAGACCTACTGCTCTTGGAGTGGACACGACAGTTCCGGTTATGGTACATGAAAGACATGAAAGCCGGCGACTGAAGCCAGCTGACGAAACAGAAACACACAGCCGGCAAGAGTCGCACTAGAAAGCCTTCAAAGCTGAAAACGCTCTCAGGTCTGGCATGGGCGGAGAGTACGTGTTTACAATAGACGAACATAAACCGATTTGTGTTTTTCTTTGAGCAACGCATTTTCAGAGCAAATAAAGCACGGTCCGTGTTTCGTTTCTTGTTCTATGATGAATTCATTCATCCCACTCAAACAGCTCCGTCCTGCGAGCCTCCCCAACGTGATGAATACAGAAGTTTTTTTTTTTTTCCCAAGCAGTCATATTTCTAGGCGCTGATTAACAGTTTGAGAAGCAAAAGGGCTGAGTGACAGAATGAGGGTAAAATTCCTGTTGACAGGGAGCAGAATGGCCATGGGAGGATTCTGTGTTCTCTTTCTGAAGTAGGAAAGAATGATAGAGAGAAAAGGAAGGCCTGATGTTCAGTCTGCTTACATAACAAATCATCATCAACACATCAGCAGGAGGATCTAAGAGGGACGTGCATCGCTGCCTCCATCCCCCACCAACCAACATGCTGAGTGTGTGTGATGGGTGGCATGAACACGGCAGGCAGGCTGCTTCAATACTCACTAATGCAGAGGAAAAGGGGTATACACATCAGATCAGCTTTCAGCCCAGGGCCATTGATGGAAGGGACTCCACAGACAAAGGTGAAGGGAGACGGTCTGAAATGCACAGACTCACGTAATTTAGTGTTAACCCTGTCTTACCTAACACCCGCGCCTGAATATGAGTGCACACGCTCACACAGAAACTATCAAACAACAATAAGGGCAGCATCATGCTTGTTTATACAATGGTGGAAAGACTGCTAATGAAATATTAAATAAAACCCACTGCCAGTGTGAACACACTAGGGTGGCTCAATCACAGCATGGCAGTGACACAGGTTTGAGAGTGTGTCAGTGTTTGAGCTGCACAGAGTGATGCTGGAGTTTGTACAAAACTGTGTCAATTTACTCTCCATGTAAGTTATTCTCCATGTTATTAGACACATTTAACCTGTTGGTCGACCCTGTAGATGTAAAGTTATTGCTAATATTCCATTTGATGTGGTACTACTGCTACGTACACACACACACACACACACACACACACACACACACACACACAAACAAACATTTTAGTATCACTACTGCACTGAGAACGATCCACCTCTCAAATAATACCTGCTCTCTGGTGGCCCGGACTATTGAAGGATGTGGTGAAATAGTTTGTTGGTATGTGACATGATGTATGTAATGTTACAGAACTTGTGATGGCCTTAGTCTGACCTGGCTTGTTCACAGTATCGGTGCGAAACAGAAGGTTGCAGAAAGCTGAGATCCAGAAGACAGATGAACCGCAGGGTTCTACAAAACCTCCACTCACTTTCATCGTAGAATGTTGGATAAACTCAACAGGTGTGCTCGACCAGGGTTTTAACTTCCCTGCTTCTCCTCAAGAGCGTCTGCTCTCCATTTCAAAACAAGATCAATAGCTCGGCGCTCGCCTCGACTCCAGCCACAAGCCCAGCTGTAAACACTGAATCATCACAGAAGTAGGAAAGAGCTGAT
Organism: Brachypetersius gabonensis; assembly: GCA_037577145.1. Classification (NCBI taxonomy): domain Eukaryota; kingdom Metazoa; phylum Chordata; class Actinopteri; order Characiformes; family Alestidae; genus Brachypetersius; species Brachypetersius gabonensis. The sequence continues at coordinate 5,319,057 of JBBJLR010000034.1, forward strand.
TTCATTTTGATCTCTAGTTAAGTTGGCGCTCGCAGCATGTGTCGCTGGGTTATCAAGGAGCGGGCAACTTCTTAAGAGGTCTGCGGATTAAAAATTCCTAAGAAGTCCTCGTATTCAAAACAAATTGTGCAGCCTGGATTTTTGTAGGGTGAATTTTTTACTGAAGTGATATTTCGGTGCGCTGCAACCGCCCTCATCATGACGGAATGAATGAAAAACAAGGAGCAACAGAGCGGATTGTGAGTGGTAAACAGTTATTAGCTCTGTTATTAACACTTATTGTGTCTGTACAGCAGCAAAAGATGGAAAGACAAAAGCGCGAGTCTAGCGGTAAACTTCATCTAATTGAATTTTCAATCATACCTCTGCTGGTGAGGTGGATAATGAATCATTCGTTCTGGTGAGCAGAGAGCATGTAATGGTCTGCACTGCACTTGAGCTGGGTAATTCATTCAGTCGCACCGCAACAGCCTACACGGAAAGGGGCCTAAAATCTGAGACAAATGAGGAGGAGGCCTTAATTAAAACGGTTAATGGCACTATTGCTTTTCTTTTCAAAGCAATTTACACAACAGCACGTCGCGATGGATTGAAGCGGGGGGTAACGAGTCAAGAAAAATAATGACTACTAAATAAAATAATTACGAAAACGAGGTTAGCGCTCAAAAATACCCACAGTCATTAGTGATCGCTGAGGTGACAAATTGTTGTGGAGTCTCGGCGTGTCTCCACACTGTTGGCAAGGCACCGTTTAAAGGTCTTCTTAAACCTTCAAAGGAGACAAACAGAACATCCAGGGCACAAAAGCTTCCTTCCAGTCAAAACACACAGCGTCCTGCAGTACAGAAGTGGCTAGCGCTGCATGTGGGCCTGGGCTAAATGTCTGTTGTAAGCTGTCAGAAGGGATAGGATCACCCAGCAATTTTAAAGGAGCAACAAGTCCACATAAGACAAATCGCACTGGTGGGCCATGATTGTACCAGGCAGGTACAATGACTCTTTATTGATGGAAAACTCCATCTGGCTTGATTCTGTTAGCTGTGCAGCCTCACAGCAAGCAGAAGGATTAAGCAATTAATGGCACTACTTAAATACATTATGGCCTGACCACTGCTCTGGACGGCATGCCACGTTCCCTCATTCTCAAAACCAGGTGAGCTCAGAGGCTGTAAAACTCTCTGCCAGTGTGGAGGAGCTAATAGGCTGGCCGGTAATCTTCCCAGCTGTGTGTAACAGCTTCTCTTTGTGTGACTGCAATCATGTCAGCCCTCAAAAGTCACATTCATGGATAAGAATGTTTGTGAAAGAATCTATTAATTATTTCACAAACATGGCCTTTTTCAATACATGGTATTGCAAATGGATGTGTAAAGCAGAAGCACAGATGTTTTACGATTCCATGAATGTTACTGTACAGCCCTGTTATGTGAATAAACAGTCTTACACATTTGCTTTATATGGAAACAAAAAGAAAACAGCTCAGTTCTGATTAAAACCTATCAATACAGATAGTAAATCACATGACTATGTAATTCATTCTCTAATTTGAAACAACAATCGAAGGAAATCTCTCCGAGTTTTCGAAATGTCTGCATAATTCTGAGGTAAACAAAGTCATTTGATTGTTGGATACAAGATGCTCCATTTTAGAGGAACTCGGAGAGTCAGGACTGTTTGCAGTGTTGGCGAATGGAACCAGACATCTGAGGGATTTAATACTAAAAGCTCCCTCACAAAATGAAAATACTGCCTGCTGAGATGCTGCTTTACAAAGCGGTCTAGAGAGAAAACAGGTTTTTGGTTCGGGACAGTAAATAAACCGACTGTATTTGTACTGTAGACATCACAGCATCCAATACCTATCTCCTCCACTGTAAACAAATCTGAAAGCATCAAACCACTCTGAACCATTCTAATAATTTCTCAGGAGTGAGCCTTCCGTGTTAAAGGTGTGAACAGCAAATGATTCTGTGTAACTGGGTTTTAATGCTGTTATTGATTGCGAGTGACGTTCTCTCCACTTGTAGATCCTCCTCTATTAGTGAGAGTGCTTTGAGTGATAATGTATGTCCTCGGAGCAGCTACAGGGTACATCGAAAGTGCACTGGAGTGACAAATAGCCGCGGGGCCTCTGTCACTTAGGATTGAAGGATTCTCTAAAGGGGCAAAACCTTCTTAAGGCCAAATCGATAGAGACCTCATCTTTAAGCACCTCTAATTTCATTCGCAGACAGGAGGGGCGGGGAGTGGGTCATTAGAAAAACACAAGGCGCTCCTGCCATGCTGTCAGTAAAAAAGGTCCCATCACAGATCCAGCAGGAGTGGATGCAGATGAGGCGTGTGTAATGAAATCTCAAGAGCACACCATGTAAAGGACGGGTAATTAGCAGAGACATCCTTAGAGCTTTGGTAGGCCGAGGACAGGATTTGCCCTACCAATGACCCTCAACAGCATCCGTGTGGTACTTAACATACTGCAAAGCGCACTTGAACACACACACACACACGTTTTCAAAGTGGAGAACGCTGACGTGTTGAGCTAAGCATAACATATGGAGTCTCGCTGGATTATTATAAGGCAAGTTGGTTATTGGCTATTGCTAAATGAACCACATGCCTGGAGAGTGTTTTAATCCTGCTTTTGCGGTGGGGGGATGGGTGAGGGCTGGCTTCGGGGAATATGCTGAGGTCAGATATGAATCAGAAACTGCAAACATGTTCCAGTCTAATCTCATTACCTTGTCTTCTCCCAGGTTTGAGAGGATGAGGCATAAACACACATGATAAGCATGAATGCAAATATGGACGCAGAACTAACGATCTCAAGGTGATGGAAATAAAAAGAAAAGAAAAAGGAAGCAGAATGTTGGGCTTATCATGGCAATCTCGGCCTGCTTGTTTATGCAGCCAAACAGTTCCATGCAGGCACTAAACAATAGAGAATGCTCATGTGACAGATGTACACAACGCTCTGGCAGGGAGGGAAAAAGGACAATGAGAAATCCAGCATTTTCCTTCTGCTTCAAGCAAATCTGAAAAAAGGCGTTTGAGTATTTCTCAGCAAATGATACGTGGTTTTATCTTCAGATGAGATCCTCCTACCCCGGTTTAAAGTGCAACATTTTACAGAATATGCGTAAGAATACTAATCATGTATATTGACTTGTTTTTAAATGGTTTGATCTATCAAACCACAACTTTAGGTTGCATCACTTCAAAGAATACTTTGAATCACTTTTATTTTTGAGTGCAAACTGTCAACTGATGGGTAACTGCTATGAAATGAATGAAGGGAAGGAACGTACGGACCCACATTAAAACCCTAAGGCTTTTTGCGGTGAGAATACAATTAAACAATGAAATATTAATAGACATAAAGAGCTAGAACCAAAGAGACCATTCCATTACAAGAAGCGAGCTACTTTTTTCATTAACCCATGAGAGAGTGAGGGGTTTCGCATTAAATGCGAGGTCTAACTCATGTATGTTTAAAAGGCTGACAAGCTGTACTCATTACTGCACAGTGCACACTGCAGGCCTCTTTCAAATCCCTCAGTTACATAACTCAAACACCACAAAATCAGCCCTGTGGGACCTTCTAAAGCTCGTCTACCAGCGAAGCCCTTCACATTATAGACCACCGTGTGTTACACATAGGATTTGTTGCCTTGGAAGCGAGTGCGATTCGATGCATACTTTCACTGGATATGTCATTGCATAGGGACGATATTGAGTGAAAAAAAGAAAAAGTCCCACCCTTTCTTGGTCTGACATGAGCAGCCAAGATAATCACTGCACTGTTTGTCGATTCCAGCTATGCAAAGAACAACTGGAGGCATTTGTTTTTCCTGAGGGCAGGGTGAGAAATGGACAACGCATACCATACACACTCACATCCATGCTGAGAATAGGAACTGAAAAGGGAGTGTACTAGTCATACACCATAATGAGTCATAAGAAATGAAGGGCACTGGTAAAAATAAGCTTGTCTCTGGTGAACCTGTAGACAAGTAGATATTTTTTTTATAAATCAGTGCAGGACCGATGATATATTGTCTATACTAGAATCCTGCAATTCAATGATGGCTTGTCATAATATTGGATGCGAGGGTTTGAAAATAAATAACAGTTAATAACACCAACCAAAAGCTCAGCAGCACATTTAACAGGCCTTTCCCAACTACAGCAAAGAAACAATGAAATGAACCAATTAGCAACCACTGGTCACATTTAAATATTTATACAGTGACAGTTATAGCAACCTAACAAAACAACCACATAGTTTATAACTAATTACATCTAACATAAATGCCAGCTTCTTATAAAGAGGCCTTGGCTGAATCTGACTCTCAACATAAATAAAATGTGATGTTCAGTATGAACAGAACTTTCATATTCATGTGCATATGCAGCATTTTCCAGTAGTTTTGAGCACCAGTCAGATCCACCTCTACAAGTACAGACCACATACTGTGGGTGACGGGGCTGGATGTCACACGTTTTTTACATTTTGCCCAAATAAAGCTCAAATGTAGAGGCATTTTGTGTCATACATTGCATTTGCATTTGGCACAGAATCACAGACAGGCTGTGTGTAACTATAGCTTGGGCTAGATGTGAATCAGCCCTATTTTCACCCATTCTTATGACCTGTTGGTGATGCTGTTGTTCCTACATTCACATGAATCCAAAATATTCAGTAATTAACAGCAAGTAAAACAAATTTATACTAGAACAGAAGACATTAAAGTGAACTTGCTGATCCCTGCAGATTCCCCGATAAAGTACATTTCCAGGTCTCTTTAGTGCAGTAGGACAAACTTCTAGTGTTTAAGGGATTTTTTAAGTTTTCAGTAAAGTATTGTGGATTGGTAGTGTGTAGTATATTAATCGGATCATTTTTATTGATTACCTGCTCAATTGTCAGATGCTGTGAAACAGCTATATTTGAGAAATACAGTGACCCTGAATTTTATCACTTCAGTCCAGCACAAAGTCACTGTCAGATTGAGATTGAGGTTTTTTTTTTTTACCATACTAGTGTGAAACTGCTGCAGTCCTTGAGGAACCCTGGCCCGTGTGGAATCTTGTGTAGCATTTGCTCTTCTTGCTCTTGTGAAATGCCAGCCACGGGGCGCTAGTTTTGGCCTGAGAGAGGCCTGAGTGTTTGACTCATATCGCACTTAGTCACACCCAAACAATCTGACAGCACACCCAGTCACAGACAGCGGCTCGTCGTCTCTGTTTCACCACATAGCCACCAGACTAAACTGAAACAAGGCTTATTAAATGATTTATGCAATGATGAAATAATAAAACACACAAGAGTAATTAATGTTAAGAGGCAAAAATTTAATTACAGCCAGTGGTGATCAGCGATTGAACGTGATTGAGGCGCTTCTGCTCCACTGTCTCCAAGTGGAGGAATTAATGCAGGCCACTGGGCATAATCAGCCAAAATGAATCAGAAGAAGATTCAAGTATAGATCCAGCACAGTTCTTACAGGAGAATGGTTGTAGGCCACAATAGCTACTTACTTGATGAGTCTAAGTTTCTTAAAGAGCAGCACATTCCAGTAGAGTGGAGGCCACCAGTGACCATAAGCAGCAGCACTGAATTTTCATACTGTACCCAATGGATAGCTTAGAAAATCTTTAAAAACAGGCAAACAAATGAGTAACATCTGCTCAAAGTCACTGCACACACGTACTGCAAAACCAATAATGTGTGTACAAGTCTGCTTTAAAGAATTTTTATATTATTTTTATATATTTTTGTAGTTAATTTACTTCTTGCTTTTGTGTATACAGCTGGAAACTGTTTTCTCTCCCCCCCCTCTCTATTTATCTATTTTTCTATCTATCTATATCTCTCTTTCTCCATCCATCCATCCATCCAAACCCTCCCTCCATCCATCCATCCACCCATCTATCTATCTATGTAATGATCATTATCCTTGAGTTCCATCCTCTCTTCCGTAAATCCCACATGCCTCGAATGTGTCAATCCTTCCATGCGAAAAATCTAATTCCGCTCAAATTGTTTTAAGCACAAAAATCTGTGGCACTTCAGATTTGTGATGCCTCTTGTGTTTGTGAGCCAGATGATGAAAAAAAAAAGATTGGACAGAGAAATACCATGTGGCCAAACTGAGATGAGATGGACTGTTTGGAGAGCTGCCATCATAAGCAGAGGTCCTGCGATTCTGCTGTTAAAACAAAAAAAAATTGTGCAATGCTGTTTTGATGCGGCCTTACTATTAGTATTTCTGTAGGAGAACAGCATGCTCATTAAAAATAAACACAAGACCATTCTTGTCCTCCTGCTTCATCAAATTATTGGTTCTCTATGCATTTTGGCAACAAAGGAAACAGCAGGCCTAAAACCCACACGCATTCTGAGGGGGAGGGGTGCTGAGAAAAATCCGGTACTTCTGCAGTTACTGAGTGGAGGAAAGCAGAGCTGACCAAACACTGGGACAGACAAATTAAACCGAGCAACAAAACAAGCCCAATGTAAGGGATTCTATTGATGAGATCCCATTCAATAGAGCTCCTTAGAGTTGCAGGCTTTTGCGAAGAACTGGAAACACAAAACAACTATCTACTGTGCTACTGTGCATAAAACCCTTGCTCAGATCTCTTATATGGATTCTGCCATCCAGGGCTGTCACTAGACCCGATTTAGTGCTGCAATAAAATGTCACTGTGCCTCGCTATAATCACAAAGTCAATATATAAGCTATAAAGTTTTCAGTTTAAAACTTGATAGCATTATGACCATCCAAATGAATCACAGACACTACATTTCCCTTTATGCTGTCACATGTTTCCACAGTCAGCCTGTATGGCAATAATATGGAGTAATGCAATTAAACACCACAGAAACATTTATCTATGTGCTACAGCAAACATTAACCAGCCAGCGTAATGTTAATGCTTGTGTTAGAGACTAACAGCCTATGAAAAACACATATTAGACAGCTAAATCAAAGGCAATAGTTAGCAATGTGTGTAGTGTAACTGTATTTAATACAGCAATAATATTGTTTTTTTGTTTCCTTTGTCAATTATTTTGATGCATGTGTTGAATTTTTCAAATGAAAGCATCGACAGAGGAGCCAAAACTCCATGACCACTCACAGATGAAGAAAACAACATTGATTATCTCATTATCGCACGTTTCAAGGTCTGGGAGATATATGATGGTGAGTGAGCAATCACTTCTTATTATCAGTGTGTTATATGCTGGAGGAACAGTCAGACAAAAAGACCCAAGTGACTTTGACAAGGGCAAAATTGTTATGTCTAGACGACTGGGTCGGAGCATCTCTGAAACAGCAAGGCTTGTGGATTGTTCCCTTATCAACAGTGGTCCGAGTAAAAACAAACCATAAAACAACTACAGGGTTGGGTGCCCAAGGCTCATTGATTTACAAGGATAGCAAACGCTATCCTGTCTTCTCCAACCCAACACAGGTTTACTGTTGTCAAACCTTTTAGGCCTGGTCATGAGAGGAACATGTTACAACAGTTGGGTATGGGCTTTACAGCTGTGGACTGGTCAGAGTGTCCATGCTAACCTCTGTCCATCAGTAAAAGTGCTAACAAAGGGCACTTTTGGTGGTAACCTAGTGGTAGGATACTTGCTGCTGGACCACGAGGTCATGGGTTCGAATCCTACCTTCAGCACCACCACTGGGTCCCTGAGAAAGACCCTTAACCCCAAGTTGCTCCAGGGAGAGACTGCCCCCTGTAGTTAAGGAATGGAAGTCACTTTGGATAAAAGCGTCTGGTAAATGCCGTAAATGTAAATGTGCATGAGAGTCAGAACTGAACCTTGAGCAGTGACAAGTCGATTGCTGTTGTCTTTAATATCACGTTGATGGCTGAGTATGCTTGTCCTGTTTAACTGGGAAAGAAATGGCACCAAGGTGCACTGTGGGAAGAAAATAAGTCAGAGGAGAGTGTGTGATGCCCTTTTGGGGAAAGCCTGGGTCCGGGCCATTATGTGAAGGTCAACTTGACACATGTTACCAATCTAAACATTGTTGTGGATCAAGTACTCCTCTTATGTCAATACATTGTTCAGGAATGGTTTAAGGAACATGATGAAGGTGTTTTCCTGACCTCGAAACTCCCCAGATCTCTAATTGAGCATCTGTGGAATGTGTTGGAACAAGTCAGATCTGCTGAGGCTCTATGTTACGACTAACAGGACTTGAAGCATCTCCTGCTTTGGTGCTAGATACTTCAAAAGGCTAGCTGAGTCGATGCCTTGGAGGGTCGCAGTTGTTTTCGTGACACGTTAGGCAAGTGGTCATAATGCTTTGACTAATCTGGGTAAGTACTAACAGTGAGAAGACTCTGGAGACAAAGATGCCTTCAAATAAATATGTCTGTATCAGAATCCACATCAGTAGAGTAACAAAAGAAAGCTTTACCCGGTTAGGTTCATGCAGTCAATTTTTTTCCCATTTTTAATGCAAACTATTCTGTTTTTACAAGCAAATAGGTTCAACTGTGGCCCTTAGAATTCAGAGTGTGCCCCAGAGCAACTAGTAGTACAGAAACGCCCTTGCTGTTATCTAAAAGAAAAAGTTGGAATTGGTGTCTGATATGGGTTGGTTTTCTCTAAAGCCACTCCAAGGTCAGGATGATTTATGCTGCATCTAAAACATATCAACCTCTTGTACCTGAGGCGGTTGTAATGTACCTTAACCGCAGCGCAAAATTAAGTGTCTTAATTGATTCACTAAAGTTTACACCATCCACATCAACTCTCATTGCGAGTCATGGCAAGCAATTCTGCATAGCAATCAGTGATGGCCTCCTTTCTGTCTCACACGTGTGCCGCGCCAGTAACATCTTCAAGAGCATATGCAAACTAACGGTGGCCTATATTTTATGCCATGAGAATCCCAGGCTCTGTGTGGTCTTTGCTGTGCTTATGTCCAAGTAAGAAGTGCTTTCTAATGGGCATAATGCGGTGTGTACTATAGCCGAACGCCAGGCTGAATGGAAGCTTTTGTGTGTGTGTGTGTGTGGGGGGGGGCTCTCGGTGAAGCAGAACCTCCAAGGGCTCTTGAATTAATGATAATAATCACTGAGACTCAGTTCTGATATGAGATCCACTACAACTGCTGCTGAAAGCATCCAAGTGGCCACTATCACAGCACTGAAATGGCAGCCCCCAACTGAAAATGTCTTTCAGGCAGAGAGAATAACTGATCTCAGATGATATCACTGGTTTGAAAAAAAACAACAAACAAACAAACAAGGAGCTTACACGGAGACTTACAGTGATGGACATTGTTAAGTACTTCATGTTTTTGCCTTTTAATGAGATGGAACCAGTACAATACACAGCATGATACTTAAATGAATAGCAGGGACTCTAAGCTACACTCTGCTCTTTCTCTTTATCAATATTTGGTCTCAATTTGATGCCACATTTATTTAGAAATAGTACAAATAGTACATACTTGTTTGTGTGACAAATTACTTTTCTTATCAAGCAGACACATGAACAGGAGTATACTCCACACATCAGACTGATGAAACCAATCAGTCATAAGCACGTACCGAGCAAAATTTGATTTCGAATCGGTTTGTGCACCTGCTTGGAAAATTGCATTGCATTCAATGATAAAAGCAGCGTTTTGTTTCCGTTACAAGGTGGCAAACAGAAAGCTCAACAGTTCCACATGCTGATCCGTATCACTGCAGACCACCTGGACATGCATGTGTCATTGGGGCAGATTGAGGCCTCTTTCTGTAGGACCCTAGTGGCCAAAGCCAGCGGTATGGAAATCGACTCAGAAATGTTTAATTAATGTAGTCAAATCAAACATTTTTACTCTGTAAGTGTATTATCATATTAACTAGGACACTGCTGGCTCTGTGTCTCTTTGGACAATGAGGGTGAAAGGAGAGAGGTGAGAACCACCTGTTGAAAAAACAATTCACGCCTCTGGGGGCCGAGCTCAGATCAAAAACCACACATTTAGAAAAGGTGACTTGCCCACCCACGACCCTCACTGTGCTGCCACATTTCCATCAAAATATCATCAATGTTACAACAGAAGACAAATGTAAACCCCTCCAAAACAACAGAAAATGATGTCGCATGGCGTAAAAATGGGTTAATGAGGGGACATTAAAGCCTCAGACAGGTCCATCACTGACTCAGAGACAAGAAAAAGGGTCTGTATATGATCTTACTGTCCTACTGTGTTACAAACAAATGATGAAATGATAGTTTAGCTTAGTGTCAAATGTATCAGACTCACATTTTTGTCAGAATTCTCCCTTCATTCCCCTCCAGCCCCTGCACAGACAGATGACAAAAAAAAGCATAGAAAGGGCTGGGCAGAACCCACCCCCGGCCTTACAAGCCTCCCAGTCCGAGGGCTTTGATCAAATTTAAAGCACTGTTCTCCTCCTGAATCTTCCTTTGGAGAAGTCGGGGGATTTCACACCCTCACACTGGCAGGGACAGCTCCTCACAGAGCCATGCAGACACTCTTTGAAGGTGTGCTCACCCGCACTGGCTTTTATCTGCCTTGGCCCGGGAAGGGCTAGGGCTCTCCGACGGCACACATCACAGACGGAGAGAAAAAGTAGAGCTCATACCTGCAGCGGCGCGGGAGCACCTTTACTTCATCTTCGGTTTGCAGGCTTCTGCTGCATGATTCCAGAGACAGGGCTTCTGTTTTAAGTTTAATGGAGATATCGTGGCCAGAGCATTAAAGCCTCCAATTAGACTGTTTGCAAACAGACAAAAGAGATTTCAGGAGGTAGCAGCAAATGTGACTCCACTGAAGGAGTGCATTAAACCTGAACGAATAAAATAACCGTCTTTCCGTTTACTTACTTCTAACAATAACTTCTATTGACCACAATCGAATCAAGCACAGTTTGGCGGGTTGTTTTGCTTTACTTTATTTTTCATCTTCAGCAGTTTTATCAGTGAACGCATGTGACGAGTAACGTGAAATCTCGAATGCTGCCAACACCACGGCCCAAAATAAGACGTGTTTCTCTAGACACCGACAATTTGTGTGGATGAAAAACCTTCGGGGCAAGCGGTGACTGCTGTCATACGCTGTAAGTTCAGTTGATTTTTACGTGATGAGTATTCAGAATGATGCTCATTCAGCTCGAACCGCACAGCCATATGGCGTCTACTTACTGCCTTCACTGCTTTACTTTAGTGAAAATAAAACAAACATAAACAATTCTCCAAATTGACCTCTCTCATCAACAGCTCTGCTTACACTACGCAGCGGTGTGTAAACGATGAGGCTGCCAATCAAAGCACTTAAGCTCCTGCGGCCGGAGCCCCTAAAGCAAACTTACACAAACCCAAATGAGCCACCAGCCATTCAGTCAGCTGAGGCAACAGAAGTTCTTTTCTGTAACACAGGAGCTGGTGTGGTTTCCACTGCACCCCCTCAGAGCTCATTACTGCCATCAGAGAATTCCTGAGAGTAGTGCATAAAACTTTAACAGCCCCATAAACCAGCTTAAACCAGCAGTAAATATTGTCAATCTATTAGAAAGCTCAAATAGTTCTGCACTCGATTACAAGAGCTTGAATAAAGCTCCAGGATGTCAGCAGCTTAGGACTGCAAAAATCTAGAAGTTACATTTACATTTACTATCCTCTGTTCATGGATACCATTCTATGATAAATATTCAGAAAAACTAAATTGTGTGAGTTTTTGTGTCAGACAGGGGACCTTTACATTCTCATAGTACAGGGCTCCAGACAAAATAAAAACCGTAGGAGCTATTGGCTCCTAAACACAAAATATTTGGGAGCCAAATTATTTTTTTAGGAGCCATAATCTCTGTCAAATGTGATACAAATACACATTTTTTAAAACACAGTACTACAGTCGTGGCCAAAAGTTCTGAGAATGACACAGATATTAGTTTTCACAAAGTTTGGTGCTAAACTGCTTTTAGATCGTTGTTTCAGTTGTTTCTGTGATGTACTGAAATATAATTACAAGCACTTCATACGTTTCAAAGGCTTTTATCAACAAT
>JBBJLR010000034.1:5331210-5345817 GCA_037577145.1 Brachypetersius gabonensis
TATTATAAAAACTTCAGCAGCAACTTTTCCAATTTCCCATATTTATGTAATTCTCAAAACTTTTGGCCACGAATGTACACAGTACACAGTACAACTATGTGTTTCTCGTGTACTTAATGGGTTTTTTTTTTTTATATTTTCGTATATTTTAGAACGCAATCTGCAATAAGTTGCCAGGCTTATAGACATAGAATATTACTAGACTGACCACAGACAATAAAATGTTTTTGTATTTGTTGTCACGGAGTCTTATTGTGTTTTCATCAGAAAACCACGTCTAGCTGTATTACTTTACATGCCGCTTTGGCCATGCGCTGCCGTATAGTGTGAACTAGGAACAGTGAATACGGCGTCTGCCTGTCTGTCAATGTGTTTAAGAGCCAAAAGAGATGAATCTTCTTAGTGATCTGATCTAAATGAGCCGACTCATTAAAAAGCGCCGAAATTCTCATATCTAATCACATATGTAGTGGGAACGGTACACTCGGGCTGACGTCAGCACATTATGAGATTACCTTTCTTGTACTTTTATTTTAATGTCTTCTGGTTGTGAGAGACGATCGCCATTGGTGACTGAAAAGAAAACATCGCATTGGCAAGTGTGTGCTCCTGTCCCCTTTTGATTTAGGCCCTCGTGCCTGTTTATTTTGTGTTTAAATAAAAAAAACTTTAAAGATTTACTTTTAGATTTGTGTTAGATTGTGTTTATTGTACTTACATTAGACTTATAGCTACTTACTTGTACTTATTTCCTTACTTTATTTTGTGTCTTTTTTTTTTACTTAAACTTTAATTATTGTGTATAATGTTTGTACAGTCAAAAGGAGCGGTTTCACACCTTTTTTTCTTTTCTTTCCTTTCTTTGTTATTTTTTTTTACATCGATCAGCGATAAGTAGAGACAATACAAAATATACACTGGAATTGTATGTAGTTATATGTAAGTACCTATGTAATGAATTCTCTAATTACGCTAAAATATTTATTTTATCTGATTCCCTGTCAAAGTCACAACAAGACTTCTAAAGGTTCGCTCACATTAATAATACATCTGAGAGCACTGACTGACAGCGCAGACATCACTCATGACTAGTGTTGTCAGAATTAGTTGACTGCTTGCTGTCACAAGCTCAGATCGACCGGAAAGGAAGTTGCAGCAGGCAGCGTTACAGTACCTGGAGATCCGTTCGCTGCGGATCGGGAGAGAAAGGAGAGTCATTAGACAGGCAAAGCAGGTGCCTGCCGAGCACCATGACAAACAGCGTTTGTGAGGGGAGAGCCATCCACATGTTTATCGGCCGAGACAGCCAGAGAATTCCTAATGCAGTTTTAAATCACTGCCGCTTAACTGCAATTTGCTGCGCAGAGGGCATCATTTCTTTTTTTCCGATTCCACGCAATGTTTACTAACAGGGCTGGGCGGCAAAGGATGAGTTGGGAAAGAGGCTTAGTCCAGTCATTTACTAATGAAAGACCTGAGACTTTCACATTATCATATGAAGGCAAGGGGCACCGTGCTGGTCTGGCTATGCCTGAGAATATTACAAGAATATTGCACAATAAAACTGCTATTATCATAAATATAAAATAACAACCCGGTCCAGCCTTGGAATCAAACTGCGGTAGTTAACTGGCAATATCAAGTATCTATTCTGGATCCCAACTAATGCGGCATGGAGATGTGTTCACGTCTTTTACAGGCTAGGTCACGCAGGACAGGTAGTGGAGAACAAACTGTCAGGGATGATACTAAGTCTGCCATACTTAAAGCTTGCTGAGACCTAGAGGGAGACAAAAAATCAATACAACATAATACTGTGATATTAGAAAGGGTAAAAAAAATTGTATTTTCCACATGGAGGCCCAAGTATCAATGTTTTATTATTGAAATATGAATAATTTAAAATGTGTATTATGGACAATGACAAACCAATGGAACACAAACAACCTACTGTTATCTTGGACGTTTGAACTGTATTCAACTCTAGACAAGGACTACTGTCAATGATGTCCTTGGTAGACAGGAATATTATTGGTTTAGGGGCGGCATGGTGGCGCAGGGGTTAGCGCTGTTGCCTGGGTTCGACTCCTGGTTTGGGTGCAGGGTTTTTCTGTGTAGAGTTTGCTTGTTCACCTTGTGACCGCGTGGGTTGCTTCCGGGAGCTCTGGTTTCCTCCCACTACGAAAAACCTGCGTGCTTTGGGGATAGGTCAATTGAGCACTCTAAATTGCCCCTAGGTGTGAATGTGTGCGTGAAAGGTTGCCTGCTTCTGTACGGGCTGGCGACTGTCCAGGGTGTACCCCCCTTCGCCCATTGCATCACCCATAAACTCCAGCCTGACCCTAAGTGTGGGGAAAAAGGGGTAGATAATGGATGGAAATTACCGGTTTCCAAATAAGGGTCCTTGGGCTAGACCCCTAATGCTACACTCAGCTACCTCAGTAAGTCCCTGCTGAATATAACATCTGCTAAACACTGCGCTAAACACAGATTGTTATTTTGCCTACTTTATAGTTTTCTTTTACATCGATAACAATGACTAAAAATCTAAAATAAAAACGTAAACAATAACATTACATGGACATACCACAGCTTTGTTCTATTGCACATATAACAGGTGTTGAATAACAGCAGCTTATTACTCCAAATTTCACAAAGAACAGAAATGCTGCAAAATTGCATACGTACGAATGTTCATATAATTCTGAAATTAGTTCCAATACTGTAACTTTTGAAAATCTCACGAGTACTTTTATAGTCAGGTGTGTGTGTGCATCTTCATAAAATATTTTCACACCACAGCATATGTCCTTATGCTTACTTTCATAAAGGAGGCATTTGTTCTCCTCCAATTTTGTAGTTAGGGCAGTAATAGAGTTAATTTGCATTTATTTTCCAGGATTATGTAAGTGTGTATGACCTGGCAACCATGTCCCTGCTATTCTCGTGGATGTGCGCCTAAGAGATTCATGCAGCTCCCAGGCATAATAAGGGCTTGGGCATGTCAGTACTGTGATATAATTAAGAGAGGCTGCTGACACATACATACACACACACACACACACACACACACACACACACACACACACACACGCATGCACACACAGAAACAGACAAACACGCTCATATATATATACATGCGCACACAGTGGGAGCCAGCTGCATTACCTAAGGTGAGCTAAGTAGCTGTCAGAAGGCAGGGATCATGCAGGCAGGGAGGCCTCGATATGAGAGTCAGTGTGTGTGTTATCTCACACTGAATGGGAGGTCTGAGCAAGTGCCAAACTCCAGAGCTCAGCAACAAGCCCTGCCAGGACATGGCTGAACCTGCAGAAAGCTGAAACATAAGGTCAGAAGGGAGGTGAGGGGAGGTGTGTGTGGTCTCCAGGTGGATCATCATGCAGGTGGAGCAATGATTCCAGTCAATTATAATTCATTAGGAAACTATTTAGTGCATCATGAATGTTTTGGAAAAGTGTAATAGTCACAGCCCAAACTATCACAATAAATGTACATTCACATATTAAATCTGCATATTATATTGCATCCCAACCCCAGTACAACCCCAGAGAGAGAGAGAGAGAGAGAGAGAGAGAGAGAGAGAGAGAGAGAGGCTAGGTTAAGTGTCCGGTAGCCAATCAGGTGGTCAGCTGAATCTCCAATCTGCTGCCATCCAGCACCTCCACCTGCTGCCTGGAGCTCAGTAGGGCTAATGAACTGCTAATGTAATCTCCACATATCACACAGCTCATGCAAACTGGGATTTAACAGCAAAAATACACCTCCCAACTGCACTGCTCTGCCATATATTAGGGCAAGAAAAGAACTGCACAGGAAATCGCATGCTGTAATGTTAAAAATGCCTTGGGCCTTTTTAACACAGTGCAAACTCATTCAAGACGGTATTCATGCTTTGTCTGGAGTCCACCAAAACCCACAAGGTCATGAAACGCCAGCAAGGTGTGATGTGGCCATGATAAGAGTTTGTGTTAGATAAGGCAAGGTGTCATTAATCCAGCCCCTTATCTGAAAAAAGCCATTATATGTGTGCATGCGCATAAAACCAATAAGCAAATTATCCTCAAGTTCTTCGGCTGGAAAATTTAAATTACGGCCACAGCTGGCGCGTGTGATGTCGCTCCAATTTCAGGCCGTTTTGTTTCTGGGTCACACTACTCATAACTGCACGGCACATCTTTTTTCATTCTATGGAATAAAGACTCTAAACACCACAGGCAGTTAAATAGCTTCAATCAAGCCAACAACAGTTGGCTCAGTTAACCTGCACCTTACTAAGAGACAGGTGACACTGCAAGCAGAGCCTTGCATTAGCTTTTTTTCTGAGAAAAGGCCGAAACTGGGTTTCATGTTCCTTTTTTTCCATCTGGTGCAGAGCAAAGACAACAAAACACTTACATATACATTATTTTCTGGCTACATAGCAATCTCCAGGATTAGGTGCTTCTACAAGGTTGCTGATGTGTAATGAGAAAAGCGCCCAGCGTCGGCCGATAATTAGCTGGTGCTGCCAATGCCCCAGCCTGCAGAGAGAGCCCAGAATAATGAACACTACAGAGGCTTATCACAGACAAAGATAAAGGAGAAAATGTTTTCTAGGTAAACACCTGCGCTGAAAAGGCTTGAAACATCTCGCATATTATTGCACTTTGATAACCTTCTCTTTATTTTCTTCTTTGATGGTGAGATGAATCGTGGAAAGGACTGGGTATTGAGAAAGGGGAAAAAAAGATCATTGTTTCAAGCTGACAGGAAGGACATTTTCATTTCTGAGCCAACGATGAATAGGACAAGATCTCTCCTTCATATTTATTCATCTGCACTAGACTGTTAAATGGCATTTGATAATGAACCCAGACTATTAGATTAAAGAGCGTAATGTTCTTCAGGATTAATGCGGTCCTGCTGCCTGGCCTGTTTACTGATGTGCGCCAATGCCCTGGACATACTGCTTATATAACGGGAGGCAATGGGATAAGAGATAGAGGCCCACATCTCTGGTGTTCTGAGCAGACAGGGTTGGTCAGTCCAGCATGCAGAGTGTTCGAGCCTTTATCTATCCCTTTAGGTGGGAGAGCAGCTTCCCCATTCGTTCTCACAAGCTTTCAATGGGACTTTTATTGCTGGGGACTGCTCTCGAAGCGTGGCTCGAATGCCCAACAGGCCGCCGCCGGGCCCTCCGCAGATGGAGCGCCGTCCACGTTGATGGAAACCACTTGAATTTACTTTCTTATTTACCAGCACTCAGGATTCTAGAGCCTATGGGGAGCGGGGATCAACACTGGGGAGCTCTTAGAGAGGAATGGAGCTATGAGCAGCCATATCACAAGCTTATTTCAGCTATTTAAAGCTATGGTTTGGTCAAAAATCAAACTGTTCCCCTTAGCTTAACAAAAAAAAGACATTTCCAAAGATAATATCTTGACTGACTGTCTACCTTTAGGGTGAAATGAAGATGCGTAAAAATTGCTCAATGCTTGCTTGCAGTCCGCCAAACAATAAAAGGCAGCTTTGGGCTTCTTTCTTAAAGGTCCCACTAAATATGCTGATACACTGTATTGTGCCCAATCCACAAGCATAGCTAGGACTTAAAATGGTCTTTATACTGTGACATAAGGTGTTAGGTTTGACAGGGTTACAGCCGCTCTGCTGTCACAGACTGAAAAGGAGGAAGCTGTTATCTCCATTTGCATCTTCTCTCTGTACCCTTTTGGGATGAAGGACGGGACGAAAGACAGATAGGGCAGGTAGTCAGCCTGAGCCCCTTAATGATTCCATCCAGACAGGCAGAGTCATCTTGTGGAGCAGCACAGTGACGTCCAATCTCTCTCTCTCTCTCTCTCTCTCTCTCTCTCTCTCTCTCTCTCTCTCTCTCTCTCTCTCTCTCTCTCTCTCTCTCTCACTGAAATAATGATATTGGCTTTCTGTTGAGCAAACACTGCAACAGTGCTTTTAAGCTGCACAAATATCATTGCAGAATCTACATCTGCAGAATCAAACAAACTACAGTTTGAGTTCTGGTCATCAGAGCATATCAATTCTGTTGCAGTGTTGTGTGAATATATCACATTTATAGCTAAGGAAAGCCATGCTAAGATATAAGGTATCTCTGGTGCGATCTTGGGAAGGAACTGCCCTGTAACGGTCTGAGCTTTGCCCCATAAAAATTGTCCAATTCAATGAATTATCAAGCACATCAGGAGGCAAATTAGATGCAGTGAAGCAAGAAACACATGAAACCAAGAAGGGTAGAGTGCCTTCTGAAATGAGCAAATCCTAACACACCATAGAATGTGGTTCTTTTATGACATTGTGCAAACTCTTTTTTTGCACTTATTTTTAAGAGTGTATATTAATGGTACAATATCCGCTGGCAGCCACTATTATATTTTATTGGTATCAATTTAATATTGAAATTCAATTCAAATGTAATACAATTATTACATTTGATAACATTTTGGCTTTTAAAAGCACTGACACAACATAGTCACCTACGGTGAGTACAAACATAGAAGGGTGAAGGTTTGTTTCCAAGTCCAGGCAAGAATGCTCATGCTTTACCAGTCCTTAGGCAAGCTTTCCTTCGTTCCATTCTCCTACCATTGGAAGCTGCTTTGCATGCAATTATAGCTAATATCCGTGTTTACAACAACAATTAATCCATACAATCCAACACCTTATGCCCACTGAACTTTAGATACAGATTATGGTGGTGGCCTAGGGGGTAGAATACTTGCCTCTGGACCAAGTGCTCATGGGTTCAAATTAGGGTTGCACAATGAATCGAATTTTAATCACAATCACGGTTTTGGCTGCCACGATTAAATTAAGATGACCGTCGGCGATTTGAATAGCAGCTCTGCTGAATTGAATCTCTGCTGCACATGAGATCAAGCACTTTCTCAACCAATAATTCAGCCAACCACCAGGGGGCGAACGAGAGATTAGGGCTTCTGTAAGCTGCCTAAAAAGGGAGCGCGTGTGAGTGTGTGTGTGTGCGTGTGAGAGTGTGTGTCCGCGCGTGTGTGTGAGAGAGTGTGTGTGCCTGTGTGTGCGTCTGTGTGAAAGTGTGTGTGCACGCGTGAGAATGTGTGTGCGTGTCCATAAGAGTGTGCGTGTGAGAACGTGTGTGTGCGTGTGTGCCTGTCAGTGCGCACGTGCGTGAGTGTGTGTGTGTCTGTGTGTGCGCGCGTGAGTGAGAGTGTGTGTGCATGTGAGAGAGTGTTTGTGTGTGTGCGCGAGTCTGTGTGTGTGCGTGAGTCTGTGTATGCCTGCATGTGCGTGCGTGCGTGAGAGAGTGTGTGCCAGTGTGTGCGCGTGCGTGCATGTGTGAGAGTGTGTGTGCCTGCGTGTGAGAGTGTGTGTGCGTACTGCGTGCGTGTGTGAGAGTGTGTGTGCGTGTGTGTGTGTGTGTGTTAGTCTGTAGGCCTGTAGTTTGTTCCTTTTCTATGTGCCTTTTCTGCATAGGCTTCTGTTTTTCATTTGTTTGCACTTTATGATTGTAAGCCCTTTATCTTGGGTACATTTTATTTTATTATTTAAATTTTTATTTGAGGTATCAATTTGTACTGAAAGCCTTGTTCACTTACTGTTTGTTTAAAATAGAAAGTGACAAAAATGTGTTTTACCTAAAAAAAAAAAAAAGGATAATAGTGATTAATATTCGTGAATTCAATATTGATCAAAAATAATCGTGATCATCATTTTGGCTATAATCGTGCAGCCCTAGTTCAAATCCTACCTTCATCACAGCAATCACACCTTCTTCTCTGAGCAAGACCCTTAACCCCAAGTTGCTCCAGGGAGACTGTAGCCTATAGTTAGGGAATGGAAGTCGCTTTGAATAAAAGCATCTGCTAAATGCTGTAATTGTAAATTACAGTAGTAACTTGGATCAAAATGGGAAATAATAATAAATAAATGCATTGTCAATAATCAGCATTAACATTGGTCACAAGCTGTTATTGCTTGTTTTTATAGGACCAGAAATTCAATACTGGCGCATCCCTCCTGTACACAGAGGCAAAATACAGCTTTTACTGTTTCACAAAAAAAACCATCACCATACTTTTCTTCTGTATTTGTGTGGTTTGCTTATCAAAGCTGGATTACCCACCATTTCATAAAATATTTGATGCAATTTTCAAATACACTTTGCCCAAAAACAGTGAACAAATCTGAATTATTCACATCTAAGTAGTGGAGCAATATTGAGCGGCGGGTTTTGAAGTGAGCCGTTACAAAGATGTAGTCAGCATCAAACGCGCATCATTTGCAAAGCACTCAATGGCAAGCAAAAAACACATCTCTTCAAAGGATAATGGATGGCTTGTTCAAGTACTGAATGTCTTTTAGCAGGCATTTATGTCTGAATAAACTGTCAATAAACGTAAACAGAGACGCAAAGATAGTCGGTCAGCTCACATCGAAGCAATGCGCTGCTTTAACAGTGGGTTTACCATTTAAAACTATTCCAAAATGGATAAGCTAACAGTAAAAAAAATTGAGGTAGCAGTCAGTTTGAAGCCTTGTGCTTATAATTTGAGCATTCTCATAGATTACAGTTACGTTGTTGTCAGTAAAGTTTCTGTTGACAGCAATAAATGCTGCCCACTGAGTCCCTCTGTGAGTACATGGGTGCTTTTCCAGCACTAGCACAGTGAGACAGAAATGAGACACTGATACTGACCACTATCATATTGGCATCCTGAGCTCCTAATTGTGCTGAAATTACCATTGCAGGAAATTGCCACTCTCAAAACTAGACTAGCTACATATGTCATCACATTTATTAAAAAATTACAGTGAAGATGACCTTTTCCTAGCCTCTGGTTCATGAGTTTGCTCAAATGAACACTCTACTACATTTGAGGAAAGGAGGAAATGGTATAAACCAAGCTATTGCTTTGTTTTCTGTTAGTGTCCAGTGCTGCAGCTTTGAGCAAATATCCATCGCTGATGTGATCAATTCAGCCTTGACCAACACCTGCCTCTATATAACATACTGGTGTATTTTAGGTAATACCAGACAGCTGGTGATCTGACCTCACTTTCTGACAAAATTAAAATACATCTTTAATGAAAGAAATAGTGAGAAACATCTTTTGTAGTGTCCTACATTTGCCAATGTAATAAGTAATGCACTGACTTTCAAATGTGTATTTCATTTCCTCATGAATAAATCATATTGCAGTTGGTGTCCAAAGTAAGTAGACCAAGACATATTTGTTTTGATGTCAAATCCTTTACCCACATGGTGATATAAATGCATAGTATGCAAATACACAAGAACATCTTTTTCTTTTTCATTAATATTCATCCTTTCTAGCACTCCCAAAGTTTCAAACTTTCAAACTGGCTGGCACACTTAATTCGACACCCCCTCTGTCCATCACAGGCAGGAAAGACAACATTCATTATTGTCAGGCGTCTAATCTGAATAACGGCTTCCTCTCACGCCGGACACCTCTTTACATTTTAATGGCCAAAGGGGCTATGAATAGAGGCAGGTGGTGGGGAAGTGAGGGGTCAGCACTTTTGGGAGTCGGTGACGCAGGTCTGTCCCAGGATAGAGGAACGGAGTGTGTCACTAACTATGGCTCTGTCAGCAGCCTGGATCACCAGCATCCTCCCCACTTTCCCCCCTGTTGCCCTCAGACACTTCATGTGAATACCAAACAGGGGTCAGTAAAATTTCCAGAATGGAGGTGGGGAGGGGCCCTTAGTTCCTGTCAGTGCTACTGCATGGAACTGAGCGCACAATAAAAATGTCAGCGGCGTCTGTGAGCAAACGAGAGAGGGAGGACCACGAGGGCATTAGGTCATGGTCGGGTTCGATTAGTTCGATTAGCATGTCTGGCCCTCAGACCTTTACCCACACAAGTGCTCTTTCAGACAAGCCCCGCCACATTCCAGCTGCTTTATGAAGAGAAAAGGGCAAGACGGGTCAGGCTCTCAAAGTCAATGAACCTCTGCACTGAAGTTACTCTATAAATCATGTGTCTGTCAAAACTAACACTATTAAAGTGAACATTCAATGATTTTTAGATTTACAGTTTTCCGCTTAGACAAAATGTAATCAATCAGACAAGGAGATTTTCTACAGTTTACTTTAGTTTCGCTCTGGGGCTCCAAGGCTAATGAAATGGACAGGTACTCCAAGGGTACTTTCACCTTTCTTGTTTGGTCCAGACCAAAATAGAAAGAATGAAAAGAACCTTGGACCACAGTCCAGACAAAGGGGGTGGTTCTGATCAAGCTGAACTATGGTTTCGGTTCATTTGCAGGGTTTTTGGATGTTTAAACTTTCTGATCAATTACAGGAATTATAGGTATGCTTTCATTAAACCAGGGCTATTGACCTACAATAGCAAGTGGGCCGGATACGAAAGTCACTGGGGGTTCGGGGGGGCACAGTATATCGTGCTGGATCCGGCCCTTGAACCATGAATGCTGTCCAGTTTTAATATCAACAAGTCATACAGTGTTGGAAACAATAAAGACTAGTTTGTTAGAGGACACTTAATCAATTGAACATGCTTTGAGCCAAGTATGCACAGCGCTGAACTGGAGGGAATAAGCTTCCATTCATTTAGAGCTGTATTTGCATTGCTTAAGAAGGAACCAAACATGTCTGATTGGCTACATTTGGGAAAAGGGAAAAAATAGACTAAATTAGATTTTTCCACTGAACCTCTGGCTTACTAGCATATTTATGGTTTGCAATGTAATTGTATACTGCTGGAGTGTCACGTCTATCCTAACTGTCCTTCAAAACCCCCAGATTCCCTATTAGTGTAGTGACAAATCTACTGAAACTTTCAAAACACTGCGTTCGTCCTGAACACTTGCTCAAGAGAGGACAAACCGCATTAGCATTTCCCCATAAGCAAACGGCATCTAAAGCTGCATTTGCCATGCACAATCAGCAAAAGGAAAAAAAAACAGAAGAGTGGCTGCTGTTTTATTAACCAGGCCGGCGCTTCTCTGCAGTACCTCCGCAGCCAAACAGCAGTCCCACCCGCATAAATGCTAAATGTAAAGTAATGAATTCAGAACGTTGCTGACACCGGCTTGCTTGTAGGAGATTCAAAAGGCGCGAGGTTGATGAATGCCCACTATATGCGATTAAAGTGCCCACTTTGATTTTATCGGTGGCCCTTCCTCCGCCATCATCCTGCACACCAGGCTTGTCTGCTCTGACGGGGGAGGAAAATTAAATGTCAGGATATTCCTGCAGTAAATAAATGAAATGTTGCCTCTAATAATGCTCAGAACTGACTTAGCAGAAGGCTTTTATATTTACGACTTTTGTAAGAACAGCATTTCAGTCTCAGTGATGTGATGAGGCAAACATTTGTTTCAAATATTTCTGACTTACAGACTGGGATTGACTTATCACGCCCATCAGTCACAACATTAAAGCGTGTAAATAACACTGGAGACGTAAATAACACTGATTACCTCCCAACAATGTCACCTGTCAGAAGGGTGGAGAGAACAGCCGGTTCTTGAAGTTGATGTGTTGGAAGCCAAAAAATGCATATTGATTTAAGCAATACTGACACCGGTCAAATTGTGATGGCTAGATGTCAGGGTCATGGGGGGTCCAAGGCTCATTGATCAAGATCTACTATAGCACTATATAGCTGAAAAGCTAATGCTGTCTCTGGTAGAACGATGTCAGTTGTGGTGTTGTAATAATTGTTGGTAGCCCCCAGTTTACAACCATCTTTCCTGCCATGACTTTGCTATCAGTTAACAGGACAAGATGTTCAAGGCTAATAGGCAAACATCCTGCTATCTCACTCAGAAACACAGATACACAGCTGGACAATGCCAAAGGATCCCTCAAAGGACAATATGCTGATTGTTATGACTTTTAAATGTGGCATTATTACACTGGGCACACTTCCCAAACACATAGTAGGACCTTGACTATTAAAGAGAGATGAATATTATTACCTTTATGATGGCGGTTTGGGAAACGCATTCATTAGGTGGTTCGAGACACCTGGGGAGTATATTTATTTATTTATTTGTCTACAGATTAAATAAATGCATTTACTACTTTTTTTTTTTTTTTTACTTTAAACAGTTATTATCTGCCATGCTGGAGTCACAGAGGCTAAATCCTATTGGAATATTTTTTCAAAGACACTGGTTGATGAATACATTTATGCCTGACTGTCTTATCTAATGCTGTCTGTCATTTTTCACAGGGGCCTATATGATGTAACTTTGGTCTGTCAATTTCACCAAAACAAAATATTGTGATGCAGGACAATGGTGATTTGAACTGTTTTGCAAATGTCTTGAAATGTCATCATGTCTTATTTTTGCCCTATTGGACACATTTAATCGCTTCTATATTACACTATTATGTGTTTGTTGAGTTTCCAGTGAGGTCGGAATTTAAAACATGGTGAAAGGTGGGTCAGGTTAAGATGTTCTTGAGATTTATTCAAGTATGGATCAGAATTTGAAGCTCTACACTGTCTTGCTGTCAGCTGGGCAAAGACTCCATGTGGCTGCATCGATAAAGCTTCCTATAGGAGAGTCAGATGCGTCTCTGTAAAGTGATCTGATTATGTGGCCACAAACAGCCGCTCTTCATGTTTCCACAAAGAAGGCCACACCATCTGGATGTGCTTTGAACAAGGTGCGGCAAAGGAATGGATAATGTCCCCCTTTTATGAAACTTAAAGGAAATAACTTTGAAAGTTGAGACTCAGCGTCATAAAAGCAGGCAGGGGTCACTGGTCTTTCCTGGCAAAAGCGTTTCAAATTCCTTATTAAAGATGACATGTCAGCTACCTTGATGAGGTGGTCACTACATCTGGATAATTGCGTGTGAAGCGCTGGCTAATTGTCGTTTGGGATGCCGGGCTAGGACTCTGGAAGATAACCCCTTTGAGTATAATGCCTTAATGAGGTTCACAGCACTCCCCTCTTGGTCCAGTGCACTTTTAATTATCTGCTCCTTGACCTACGTGACAATACCCAGGAGAGACCCCAGTTCTCTGAAACATTCACTGCATGGGTAGCTAACAATACACCACTCTGCGTGCAGCCTGCTGTCGTTCCTTGAAAGCCATTGTCTTAATAAGGTCTATAGTCAATTGGAAGATCACACTTAGCTGCAAAAGTACTCTCCGACTCTACAGAAACGAGGATCACTGAACTGTAAGGCCTTCTTACATTTTTTCTTTGCAGTGATGCTCCTGATAACTCAATATCTCATAATTATAATGTATAATGTGTAAAGGCAGCACACAGTGCATCCACATAAAAGCTGTACAGTGACATTTCATAGGAACATGTGATATATTTCTAACAAGGGCTGCTTAGTGTTAGGATTTATGAATTGTTTTGTTTTGATGCTGAGAATGAGGTTACCGATTTTCCTTAAATCACTGCTCAGGAAACGGTTCTGCGCCTGAAGCCGCATATTAGACTGGTAGGAAGACTACTCAACATAGCCAGCAAAGATAAAAGAGTGACTGGAATATGCCAACGCTGAGCCGTGCATTATTAATGTGTTTATTATTGCAAGAACACTGGTGAGAGGGAGAAAAAAAAATCGCATGTGCTGTGTTCTTTTTGATATGATAAAAAGATAACTGAAGTTTGTTAAGTTTGCCCCCTCCTTAAAGTGCTCAAAGCAGACTCTTTATAGAAAAGGAGCCAGACTGGAATGAGGGGGGGGGGGGATCTCTTAAAGCACCCAAGGCAATACAGATGCAGCTGTTCCAAAAATAGTGAGAACCGGGGGAATGAAATCCATTTTTGTGTTAGACAGAAATCCTAACACTGTCCATAACCTCCCAGTCTAGCTTTAGCACATAGACCACTGAGCATATTTTTGACTGGTTCCCTCCAAACACAGAAACACCACAAAATGGAATTTGTTACTTACAGTGCTCCATTCTTGCAGTCACTCATAGTGCATATAATCTGCTTCCACAATCTTATTACAGTGTTCCAGAGAGCGCGTTTGTTTTTCGAGAACGAAACTGATCGTTTTACGTGGAACTATTCAAAACAATGCGGAACCCGCAAATATTCTCCGCTTTTTTTTTGCTTTTTTCGTGGCAGTATGTTTTTGTTTTTATTATCTCTCTTACTCTCTCTATCTGTCTCTCGGTCTCTCTCTCTTTCGCTCTCTTTTACTCTCTCTTACTCTTTCTCTCTCTCTCTCGCTCTCTCTTACTCTTTTTCTCTCTCTCTCTCTCTCACTCTCTCTTACTCTTTTTCTCTCTCTCTCTCTCTCTCTCTCTCGTTCGTGACTTTTCCGGAGCGTGCGGATCGTCTCTGTCTTTTGCTCTCTGTCTCTGTCTCTCTCTTTCTCTTTCTCTCTCTCTCTCTCTCTCTCTCGTTCATGACTTTTCCGGAGCGTGCGGATCGTGTCTTTTCCGTATTTAAATCTCGGGTTTATTTTTACATTTTCTTTAAGGGTAATGTACTAAACTGAGTTCAATTAAAGTGATCTGTATAGAGGGCTGAAAACGAGAGGGCTCCAGTTGCTACTCGCTAACAAGCAGCGCCGTGTAGCTTCGCCTGGGTCCTAATGCCCGCCTGCTACCTACA
>JBBJLR010000034.1:5357013-5401107 GCA_037577145.1 Brachypetersius gabonensis
ACTCAGTTACTATTTGTGAGAAGTAACTAGTAACTGTAACTAATTACTTTTTTAAAGGTACGTGCCCAACACTGCTGGTGAGACTGTCAGGGTTTTCAGAAGAGGTGGTTGGCAGGTTCAGGTCCTCAGTGAGAGTGATGGAAACCTGTGTGGAAGCCTTTAGAATATCTAGAGGAGTATTAAGACTTTTCAAAGAAAATCAATCAGGATGAAGGCTGTAAGTAAAGGGAAAAAATGGCATATTTGAACATGGTTAACTTCAGACATATTAATTTACTATAGATACAGGAAAGTTGGATGAGGACTTGCATTATAATTAGCAAAAGTAACCACTCTGTTTCTGAACAGTATGTATGGAACTTACTTTTGTAAGTACTAGCTCAGATAAGACTGAAGCAAGAGTGCTCAGAATAAATCACACTTAAATACAAGTTAGGAAGTATGATCCTTAGTAGAAAAACGATGCCATGTTTTTTGCTAGAAATAAATGGGATCTTTCCAGTAAACCTCAAACATTTACATTTATCAGACGCTTTTATCAAAAAAAAAAAAGTTCATTCTCTAACTACAGGGGGCAGTCTCCCTGGAGCAACTTGGGGTTAAGGGTCTTGCTCAGGAACCAAGTGGTGGTGCTGAAGGTAGGATTCGAACCCATGACCTCTTGGTCTGGCAAGTATCCTACCTTCTGAGCTACCTTCACCCAACGCTCATCACTCTAAACAGTGGGTTAACCTGATTTGGATGTGGTGGAAATCTGTCAATGTTATTTCTGGTTTTAGGACTGAAAAGCATATTTTAACTTTTAAATGCTGAGAGATACTTTACTTGCTTTGATCCAATATGACTGATGTTTGATAACTGACTTATTAAGAAGATTAATTTATAACCAATTTTACAATTCCCATTTTGTACAAAACATATTGTAAAGCATAAAGTGATGCGTGAGTAACGAAAAAGCAGTACTGAAAGTATTTAAAAACAAAAGGAGAACTGGGCATTGCATGTCATTACTACTATTTCCTCTGAGCATTAACATTTGAAAGTACTATAAGAAGTTCCGAAAATGATACTTAAGCGCATGTAACTGGGCAAATCTGATGTGTTACTACCCACCTCGGCCTCTGTGTAGCAGAGGAGCTGGTTATGGTTTTACAGTGCCAATAAATTGATGCCAGTATGTTTTACAAAAGCTAATCAGCAGAGTTTGCAGTAGAACTGACATCTCTACTCAGAGGTAAACCCTCTATTCTTCCAACACACATTATTCTGCTGGCAACATTTTACGGCTCCTTTGAGACATCAAAGGAAGTCTCTGATTGCTGAGAGACTTCGATGCTTTCAAAAAAAAAAAAAAAAATAGCATGGCACCCTTTGCCCTAGGATAGACATGGAAAAATTTTCTGAAGAAATAAATTAAAACCTTATCTTGAATGTCACTCCAAACACAAAGGATATTTTTTCCTCTCAAAGAACCCAACAGTGATATTTCAGAGAAGATTAAAAGTGACAAAAGGACAGAGGAGCCAGACTCGAGTCGTGGCACATTCGAGACCCACCATAAATGAAAGGTTAAAAAGAGGATGCAAAGATTAAAGCAGGGTTGTCTGTTACACAGCAGAAGTCATCGGCAGCAGCTGCGCCTGCTGCAGGGAAGAGAAAAGAGAGAGAGAAACAAAGTCTGTCACCAGTGGCTGCCTACGCTGGTCACGACATTAGCATGTGACGAGATGCGGCCCTAAATAATGATATGAACCTAAACAATGCCCTGCTGGCAGAATGTGCACATGGGCCTTTCTTTGCAAATCTGTAACCATGTGCTTAGCAGTTAAAACTACAGAAAAAGTGTCATTTCACTGCTAATTGTTGGCTGTAAGCATTTCAAAGGAGCTGCATTGCCTGTCAGTGTGTGGGAAGAGAGGCTGAGATAACTGGAGGAGCCATGTTCTCCTCACAATGCAGCACATCGTGAACAACATGGCGGAAAACTCGTTTGTAGGCTCAATTCTTTGGCAGTGTTTGGTGATTTAGCTCAGACAGACCTTTAGTAACAATCATTGATGAAGTCTTGTGTTGACATCCCAAAGTATTCAACAAAAGTGAATGGAAGCAGCTGTTGGACATCAGTGTAAAACCACTCCGTAATAAAAGTAATGAAATGATGAAAGCTTATAGTGACTGAACTAGGATGGAAACTGCAAGCATAACCTCACTGGCAACATTTACGGCATTTATCAGACGCTTTTATCCAAAGCTACTTTCATTCTCTAACTACAGGGGACAGTCTCTCCCTGGAGGAACTTGGGGTTAAGGGTCTTGCTCAGGGACCCAGTGGTGGTGCTGAAGGTAGGATTCGAACCCATGACCTCTTGGTCTGGAGGCAAGAATCCTACCAACTGTGCTACCTCACACAGTGTGAACAATGTGCAGTTCTTACTCTGCATTTAACCCATTCACTAAGTGAAGCAGCAGGCAGCCAGGAACGCAGTGACCAGGCAACAGCTCTGGGGATAGTAACTTGCTCAAGGGTACCTCAGTGGTGCCACTAGCAGTCCTGCGACTGATTTGAATCCACAACCTTCTGATTACAAGATCAACTCCCTAACCATCAGGTCTCCATCTTGATTTTGACCATGTAGGCAGAATGCTAATTCTTAGACAAAGCATTCCGTTAGCTACCTTCTTCCATTGCTCCAGCTCTGATGCTCACCTGCCCATTGTTGGCATTGGTCAAGGTCACTAATGGTTCTCTCACCATTTTGCTGCTACGTAGCCCCCAAACAATGAATTGTGTGTTCGGACAGCTTTCTATCATAGCCGACATTAACTTTTTTGAGAAATTTGTGATACCAGTGCACCAGTTGTCCTTTCTTGAGTCACTTTTGGCAGGTACTAACCACTGAATACTGGGAACACCCCACAGGACCTGCTGTTGTGGAGACGCTGTGACCCTGTCTAGTCATCACAGATTGGCCCTTGCCAAAATCACATTCATCCTGATTCCAACACATTAAATTCAAGAACTAACTCATCACTTATACTTGCACAATTTATCCTATCCCTTTTCATGCCCTAAACAGATGATCAGTATTTTAATTCATTTACATCTACGCTGTGTCTCAATAAAAACTGGATCCTTAAAGAAATTGCTCTAACGCAGAAAAAAACTTTAGATATTCGAACAACAGAACAGTAGTAGAAGAACAAATACTTTTAGAAGTATCGGAGATGGGCTACGGAGCGAATATAGCGGTTAAGGAATATTCAAACAGAACCTGGTCTTTGTGGTCTTTGAATAACCTACTGAAGAAGATCGATCAAACCAGCACTGTTGATCGTAAACCCAGCAGTGGAAAAACAAGACGCTAACTGCTCAAGCGCTCGATGCAGTTGAGAAGCTGACATTAAGCCAGGAAAATGCACCGGGCACTCACAGAACGGTTCGTAAGACATCTCTGGAAATTCCAAAATGTCAGTGCATCAGATCATCAAGCATGACTCAAAACTGGTCTGCTTTATGAAGAAGAAGGAGCAAGACCTGATGGCTGCAAACAGAACAGCGCGGCTTAATTGTGCTTAAGAAGTTTCTGAAAAAATACCCAGCACACAGAGTTGAACCCGCATCGGTGACGTCAATCACTTCATGACACGTCTGGTTGAAGAGTGGCAGATGTTTGATCAGAAGTCTTCTTATACGTCTTCTGGCATGCATTCGAGAACAAAAAGGACACTTTGATCATCAGCTGTAGCCTGAACTTGCTTGACAGATTGCTTGTCTCTGTGCTGCACTTTGTTGGAAACTTTGTATTTTGAGTGTTGCATTTTAAACGTTCATTAAATTTGTAATGTCTTTTAGGTCTTTATCAAAATTTCCGTTTCTTCTTGATTTGCTCTGATGTTCGTATATCTACATTTTCAGACAAATCTAACAGGTTTTTGCAGCATTAGAGCAATTTCTTTAGGGGTCCAGTTTTTATCGGGACACAGTGTAGAATGCTTGACACAGAGCAGAATTTTTCTAAAGATTAATCAACATCTACTCTAAATATAGTTTGTAAACAACCATTAGCAGTATTTTAAATATTCTGCCCATTTCTACTTGGAACTCCAGTGCAAACCTAAAGAGGCACTACAACTTCTGTGGACAGTACACACATCTTGGCTGACGGACGATGTTCGGGTAGGAGAAAGGAGAAAATTGTGTAAATGGGATTTTACCACTAAACTATTGCTTTACACTTCTCTCCTCATGTTGGGAACTCCTCATGTTGAGCATTAAGTCCTCAGTGGGAACATAACACCCAGACTAGTCATCACCAATTGGAACGTCATTTCCCACACACAGAGGAAAAACACATCAGATGCTATCTGGCATCATGTTCCGTTGAAAAAAAGGGAAAAATCCCAAGATGGGCCCAAACTTTCCCAGGATCCCCCTGGCTGATTTCTTCAGAAGTATGTGGCTTTGCTTTTGTTAGGGCCATGGATAGATTTCCTCTCCCGAGCCCTGGAATCCAGCAGCCAGAGCAGGAGGCAACAATGACGGCCTTTATTTGCTTCTTAAGGCACAGTGAGACACTCCTGCGCATGGGGAGCCAAACAGTGCAGTGACCCACAAGCTGTGGCCTTGACCTGGCAAGAGTTTGAAAGCAGCTACTCCAAAACTGCAAGGGCTCAAACAGAGGCACTACAGACCCAACACTTCTGGCGCAGAGCGACCGAGAGACTTCATTGTAGCCGGACGGTATAGAGCTGAAGGTTATACAGTGAGACTGACATTTAGCAAATCCTTTAATTAGACAAGTTTCTCATGAGCCAATGGAGTCACTAATGTGACGGGGGGCCAAGAGAGGGGAGAAGGGCATAAACCATCATCTTTCTGGGAAGGGAATTTGCCAACATGAAAGTCAGAGGACTAATGACTAACTTGATGAGGTTTAATAGCTGCGTTGGCATATGGTAATTGTATGCATCTGTAACCTTTCCAGCCAAATGCAAATAATCCATCTCCCATTCACAGAGGGGGGAACAAATCAGCAGCTGGAGAGTCATGCTAGCAGAGCAGGGCAATTAGTTTTCCTCTCAGAACAAGTGCTTTTCTCCCAAGAAAGTGTGTGTGTCGGTAGAAAACCAGGCACTGCAATTAGCTCATGGTTGTTGTCTTAGGCCTGAAAATATCCATGATGGAACAATGGTCCTCAGATGTGCTGCAATGTGCGTTTGACAAACTGCTCGGCTCTTCATCAGCAAAATGAACATTTGTGAAAAGAGAGGCAAAAGGCTGACAGACTGAATGCAAATTGCCACACTGCATGGTTTGAGAGCATAATGAAATATGCATGATGAGAGGGATGCAAAGACCGTTTGCTTGCAACCGCTACAGCTTTGGCATCACGGCGCCGCCCCACAAAAGAGACCTGTTTGAAAATCTAGGCCATTTTCATGAGGAGCGAAATATAACAGCCGGATGGAAACAAGAGCAAAATCTAATTTCCCAGAGGACATGCCGATTGTCATTGACAGAATTGAAAAAAAAAGACACTTAAAGCTCAAAAAAGACATTGAGGCAAAACAACTGCATTTCTAGAGGGAAACCAAGCTAAACTGATATTATGACAGCTTTCAAATCAAATGTTAGACAAGTGACTCTAAGAAGAAACAGGTGATTTGAGGTGGGCACTGCAGTTCCGCTGTTAAAAATAAAGATAACTTCATGAATCTTAGCTTGCACATACAGTTCTATACTAGGGCTGCACGATATTATGAAAACATGCGATATGCGATAATGTTGTGATGGCGATATCACATGCAATAAGTGAGTAAAAACTTGTTTTTCTGCTTTGGATTTGCTGGTGATAAAGACTCCAGACACTGACTAATCTATGCAGAAAAAAAAATGAAATGCAATATTTCCATTCCAACATGTTTTTTTTTTTTAAAGAATTTACGTAAACAAAGCATTTAATGCCTCTGAACATTGTTGAAAAAAAGTAAACATATTTTAAATTATAGCAAATTCTTAGCCAGAAAAAATATCATAAGAAACAATCTATAACAGCAGCACAGAAGATGAAGAAAACTGCCCAGTGATTTGTTTGCCCTCTTCTCTGTGGCACTGTGTGAAGAGCTTTGGAAAAATATCATTTATTGCAGTTCAGTCAATGTGTATATTCGCAATATGTATATTGCGCATGTTGATATCGTGATGACGGTAAATTTGCGATATATTGTGCAGCCCTATTCTATACATAATCTTTGCTTCGCGTGATGGTGCTTTTAACCTTTAAAAAAGTCCTTCACACTCACTTCTTATTTGAAAAAAACAGTTCTTTAAAGAAACTGTAAGTGGTTCTTCTGCTTCATCGACCCCTTTTGGTGCCTACGGACCAGCCTTGGCAACTATGTCTCTTCTAATCCCACACTTCGTTCCTTTTCTTTTGGGTGGCTGTTGATTAAATAACACTTAAGAGGTCATCCTTTCTCTGCCTGTTACTCTCACTAAAACAGCCTGTCATAATGAGCGCAGTCTGGACAACACTAGCCCTGCTGTTAGGCATGTTAGTCTCTCAGCAGACAAAACAATGTGAGCTGTTAAAGCTGCCTCTGTCGGAGAATTACGACACTTTTAAAATCGCGGCTATTTTTATCAGCTGGGCTGTGACATGGTTAACTCGCTGCTGTGAAAAATTCATGACAGGCGGCCTGTCTCATTCAGTCCGGTGCCGAGCTTTCGGTGAAACTGACACAATGGAGGTGTGATACCTTGAGGCACCAAACAACTTTTACTGACACTGCACTGACTGTGGGCTTCTGTCTATGTTCATGTAGGCATAATCCTGCTGCCTGAAAAAACATACCCAATTCTAACTCCCTCCGTTTCTTAGTGTTTTCTGTCAGGAGTAAAAGAAGCGAGGGGCTGGAAAGACAGCCAGTGGCTAGCTCTGTCACATCATTGGACATAAAGACAAAAGCAGACGACGGGATGACTCTGTCTTGAAGGAATTTGTTAGGGCCGTCTCACGACCCGCTATGACCCTGCCTCCCAATTCCTCCTTGGCCACCCACTTTCAAACCTCCAGCAGGGGGTCATTGTAAGGTTCTGAGGTATTCTGATATTGTGCTGTGATGCTGACAGTCATGCCATTCTTCTTAGCACGGAAAAATGCTTCAGTATTCGTCTAAGTGACACTAATGTGCATTGTGGCTAATGAGCTTACAGCCGCTGTAATTATTCGAGCTGGTGAGACTGACATCTTGAGGCATTTTCGGCTCTGCAGAAAACAAGCGAGTCAGTGCACAGTTCTCTCATTTGAGACGAATGGGCAGAACCTCCTGCCGAAGATTGTACTCAGATAACGATAGAGATCATCCAAGATCTGTAAGACCAGCACCACAACACAATACCTGTTGATGATGTAACGCAAGCTAAACTGTACAAAATGATGTAAATCATATAAAATGTTGTCTTAATAAGGGTTAGAGCTGCAGAATGTATTTGAATACTTGAGTAATCACGTATTCTTGTGATTATTTTGACAATTTACTATAATAACAATTGCCTTTTTGAAGCATTTGAAGCTTGTAACAGACAAACTGACACAAATGAATGAATACAAAACAATTATATATTTTAAAGGCAATTCTTTAACTACGCCACATTACTGAATCATTATATTATTTTTTTAAATGTATTTTTTAACTAGCATTTCATGCACACTGTGCTTAGGGCTTTATTAGGGCCAGAATTCAGCAATGCTAATGTAATTTACTGAGGGTAGTCAAGTGTCTTCTGTAAGAACAATCCCCTTCATTCCCTTCTGACCTCCAAACCTGCAAGAAGGAAGCGTCCTGAGACTCTCTGTGAGTGATGTACTTATGCTGACACCATTGGCAGTCACTTGAGAGAACCTTGGTGGTGGGATTTACACTTGCCTCCAGGTTACAGCCAAAGTGGTGCATCCATGTAGCTTCGCATGAGTGACCCTGGCTAGTTGCTGAGCACTGAGAATTAATGTTATGCTAGAGTGAGTATGTCTGTCTGTGGCATCGTGGTCTCAGCACTCTTTTCTGACATGTGGCTCTAGGCAGCGTCGGACATTTAGTTGCGAACTCCCAGAAACCCTCAGGACCAGCTTGTCTCTGGTTAAAAATAACATGAAACAACACATCTCCCCGAAAAAGCAGTACGAGTTCTACCATGGTAACAGTAGAGTACGCTCTATTGAGTCATCATTCAGTGAGTGCTGAATGTGTAAGGTGAGAACAATAAAAGAGCGTTTAAATCACCCCCTATGTATAACCACGGCACAATGAATAGTGTGTTGGAGAGAATCATAACGCCCTGGTTGCCACTGAAGTCTGGGCCATTCAAAGCCAGTTTTTAAATGAACGATTCTGATGCTGGCTAGTTGATTAGAGAAGCCATGACAACATTTCTCTGCAATGGTTTGGTAAAATTCTAGCAACCTTCCTTATCAACCTACACATGCTGAGAGTAAAATGAACAGATTTCAGCTCCCTAACCATTCCTCCTTGGGCCCTTGGCACAGTAAAATAAATTGCAATGACGTCAATTACAAAAACTGTTAATCAATCAGCCCCAGGGCCCCAGTCACATAAAGCGTTTAGCTCTGCATGAACTCAAGACCCTCTAATTGAATATCAGAC
The DNA here is from genome assembly GCA_037577145.1 of Brachypetersius gabonensis. NCBI lineage: Eukaryota > Metazoa > Chordata > Actinopteri > Characiformes > Alestidae > Brachypetersius > Brachypetersius gabonensis. The sequence goes on from JBBJLR010000034.1 coordinate 5,365,678, forward strand.
CCCTGATGAGAAACTAACAGCATTTATGGGCTCCAGCCCTATCTCCTCTTGGATTCCTGGCACTGAGGACCGTGAACGGGAGACACATCTCCACGCTCTCTGCAGTCCCGCCCCTCCAGCTCTCCTCCAGAACCCATGCGAGACCTGCCATGCCCTCCCTGGACAAGAACAGCATCCACATAGCCCAAAGAAATACATTCAACACACCAGGTCAGCCATGGAAAATTACCTTCTGCACTTTCCAATATCAAAAAACTTCTTTTTCCCCTCAGCGTTTTAGGACACCAGGGGAGAAAAGTTAAGTGAAGGTTCCTTGCAGAAAGCATCAGCGCAATATGCATGAAGCTGCATGAAAATGGAAAGCAAAGAGGATGGCACTTGATTGCCTGTTTTCTCAAAAAAAAAAAAAAAAGGCTGAAAGTTATTTCTGGTCTACAAATTCCTCTTAAAAGTTGAGAGGAAGTTTAGAAAAGTCGAAATAAACGGGACAATGCTGAGCCAAGACTAGGAAGACCATGCTGTTTCTGTGCAGTGGTCTCTTAAATGCATCATTTGAGCCACACGGGGCTAGAAGAGAGGCCGCTGACAGACACCCTGCAGCCTAATGCCAGGTACTTCCTCTCGGACAAAGCACGTCATCTGAGCTGTCCAGCTCATTAAAATTCAAACAGTACCTCCCTCAGCAAACAAAGGATATGACAGATGGCTATGGAGATAGCCACCAAGGAGAAATGCTTAGAGTATAGGCCTATATGCACAGGGACTAATCTGGGTGGAGCAGAGGCTGACGTGGACTCTTCTGATGCGTAAGATCCACTGGCAAACAGGGCGTGCAATGAATGAAGGCTCAACTACTCCAACTATTTAAACAAACCTCAATTCAAATAAATGCATAAGGATTGAGGTAGCCTAGCACACCCACCCTTTGGCTAAATATGAAACTTCAAGGAAGATCTGCCACCACAGGGAACGGAAAGTCACATTCGAAAACACTGCGGCTGAGATGCATGAGTAGACTAACTGTCAGGCTATTTCTGCTGCTCTGGCCACAGCAGCTCTGCTAGTGATGCAGGTGATGGCCTCCTGTTTACACAACCTTCGATGAGCACTGTTCCAGCCGTGACAATGAGTACACACCCACAGAGCAATGTGTACAAATTAGGGCTGCACAATATAACGCAAATATACTGTCATCGCGATATCAACATGCGCAATATACATATCGCGAAAACCTGACTGAACTGCTCTTCACCCAGTGCCACAGAAAAGAGGGCAAAAAAAATCACTGAGCAGTTTCCATCATCTTCTGTGCTGCTGTTATAGGATCGTTCCTTTTGCTATTTTTTCTGGCTCAGAACCGACTATAATTTTTTACATTTATTTAAGATTTAAAATGATTAAAAACATTTTTTAAATTTTAAATGTTCAAGGGTTCAAATGTTTTATGGGAGGCATTTAAATGCTCTGTTTAAGAAAATTCTTAAAAAAAACATGTCGGAATGGAAATATTGCATTTCATTTTTTTTCCTGCATAGACTAGTCAGCGTCTGGAGTCCATGTTACCAACAAATCCAAAGCAGAAAAAACATTAACACTATAAAGGCTACGTTTTTACTTACTTATCGCATGTGATATCGCCATCGCAACACTCAACATCATTATCGCATATCACACGTTTTCCTAATATCGTGCAGCCCTAGTATAAATGCATTTCAGCGAAATACTTCAAATGCGATATTTATGCTCAATACTTCAAAGGTTTCAAAGATTTTCAAACATGAAAACAGTTTGACAATATTTGATACACTTCATCATTACAGGACACTATGTTACACTATCAGACACTATCAGATGTTACTGAGCACCATGCGTTTCATATCACTTGCTACTCTGTTACAAAGGAGTTCCAGTCATGGAACATGGTAGGGTAGGGATGGTAGGGATACAAAATTGGAATCGATCAAGATTAGCGTTGGCAGAGTTTTGGCTGAAATCACACAAGTGGAAATGGTTTAATTTATTACTTTGACTTTGGCCGACCTGTGTTTTATTTTTTAATGAGGTTAATTACTTGGAGCAGGAGAGTGCACACATGCCATATTTGAGTACTGCTGCCTATATAAATTATGCATGACTCATTATGGATAAAAGCTCGTTAAGTGTTTTGCTTTTTAAATTTAAACGTTGGCCATTTAAAGAACAAATTATCTTATTTATGATGCAACTCTGACTAAAAAGAAAAAACAATGGAAATGTGTTAGTGTGTTTAATGTGCTCATTAGCCCATTCAGTGTGTCAGGTTAATGCAAACGGACCATCAATATTAATGATTGGTGTACCAGATACAGATCCAGAGGGTTCTTGACGTCTATAACACAAATACAGTCGTTTTATTTATTTTTCAAAATAACCAGTATACCTGCAGGAGTGTTGAGATTTTCTATGCAATGTTTACGCTTGTAAAACAGCAGCAAACCTGCAAAAATCTACTATTTTAGGCCAAGACTATCATGAAAAACACTAAACAGAGTATCCATAATCATTTAATGTAGTAACTCTCTGTGAGCTATACTCCTGACATAGATGAGTTTATATGGTACTCATTCATTTCAGTTTATTTTTCAGTTAATTATAACAGCTAAAATATTTTGGGTACTAAGTAGAGCCATGTTAGTCTACAACAGTTCAGAGAGTAGAATTGTTTAGTAAAAAAAAACAGGCGTTTGAATGGTTCTCTGAGTTTTATAAACAACCAATGCTTTTACCTAACTTGAAGAACTCTTGTTTGTTAAGATCAAGCACTCTGGTCCCTATTACCACCACTGAAGCATTCTAGATTGGAGAATTCCTTTAAAACAGACCACTTCACATCAAACCACTCTGAATGATGCCATAAACTTAAAAAAATCAACTCCCTTTACATCTTAATCATTCAATTATGCAGAAACTTCCTCCTGACTATTACGCTTAATATCTTCAAAATTTCAGTTTGGAAACAATCCATTATGAATAATTAGGTCGAAGCTGACTTGCTCCGTATATTTCACCTCCAGCTCCCTGTTTTGCCCTCCGGCGTGTTTCCAGAGAACAGGTAGGTGTTACTTGTGAAGTCATGGGGGATTTCAAGGTGTGTGAAACTGAAGAAGTTCAGACTGAGGCCAACAGGTGAACTAACTTAAAGTCACCTGAAATGAACTAATTATGGAAGCCTTTTTATCTTCTTCCATTAAAACAAAGAGTTGGCTCTCACACGACCTAAAACTGATGTTGCAGCAGCTTTTAGTGCTGAAGGAACATCTGGAATCTTGAGCTCTCTCCTTTATTGCTCACCCCCATTCAGATGGACTTGTAAGAGTTAAACCCAGACAATGCGATGATAATCAACCTTGATGTGCCATTTGTTCAAGAAGTCTTTAAAGAAGACGGAAATCACAACTTTTACTTTGCAACTCTGGAGGAGACGGGGTTTAGGTAATAAGGGCACGTTTAAAGACAGGCATTTGTAAAAGATGGCAGCGTAGTAGCCCACCCACCCATCCACACACACACACACACACACACACACAAACACACACAAGCACGAGGAGCAACAGCTGGGCGAAAGCAGCACCCATTCACACGCACTGCTCTCACTTTCAACACAAATGCAGCACAATGCTGTTGCCCATGTGTTCATGCATCCAGACGGATCTCTCTTACCTCGCGCGCCCTGGCGCTCCTCCACTGCAGACGCGCGGCTCGCGGCTCCTCGCTGCTGTCACGCCGAAAGTTGAGCGTATTCGCGTGTTCACGCGCTCCTCTCCACGCTGCCCCTGCTCCACGAGACCACTCGCTGCTGATTATATGCAACTGCACGAGCTGGGGTCTCGCTCACTGTGCTTCATGCGCGCGCGCTCGGCTATGGACCATATTCCCCCTCCAACAAGCTCCTAAAGTAACACACTCCCCGAGGACACGTGACCATCCCACGGGAAGAGATTTCAACCGCACCCCCCACCAACACACACACTACCATACACAATGGGGCTCTCCCACTCGTAAACGTGCATAGACGCACTCTTCGTGCTCTAGTGTGTGTGTGTGTGTGTGTGTGTGTGTGTGTGTGTGTGTTCTGAGGTCCCTTGCCACCAGGGACACAAGAGTGTATAGAAAATCAAACCGCTGGCATTTCTATCACATGCTCCATTAGCTGCCAGTTCATGGTAACTGCTGACTCTGTGTGTGTGTGTGTGTGTGTGTGTGTGTATAATAACAATAATATTTTCATTATATATAAAAGTATTATTGACTGTATTTAATAGATTCTTTTATTTAATTATTTATTGTAGGGCTTATGAAAGGTCTAATAGTCAATATATTGGTATATTTTATATATTCTTATTTTTACCATTTAATGTAATATACCTGTATTTTATACACTTTCTCTTGTCCTTAAATAATCGTGTTTAAAGATCTTCTTCGGTAACACTTTCCTCGAACGCGGCTTCATAAAATACTGACATCAACACGTCGTGGCAGGTGTCATCTACTGACATAAGCTGTCATGATGGACTGGGTCTATTAATGTAACAGTGTCATGACACCATTGCCAGTCACCGCCATGACAGAAACTGGAATGTTGGATGTCAAGGCATGAAATGAGCACGGGAGATAAACTATCAGGACATCAAACACTGTTGGATTTGTCAGTAATGGTAACACTCTTATGGAAATTGACATAATTTGTCATGGCAACTCATAACAGCATATGGCATCTGATGTAACATGTCTATTACATGTCAGTGTTACATCACAGGGCAAGTAAAGAGTTAAGTTATATACCTTTATTGCAACAATAACAGAAAAAGAGGTTTCTAATCTAACACTGTGACAAAATTGACAACCACTTTACCTGCCAAGAGGCTTTCTCATGAAAGAGGTTTAAGTGGTTTGTATGTTCTTTGGGAGGAAAATGCATGCGCCTGGAAAAGTCTGTCATTAAACCAGTCAATCTATACATGGGTTTAAACTCAGCTATTAAGGTAACATGGGTTTCAAACTGTAATTTCAGTGAGACGTGCCCAGTATGCAGGAGGGGAGGCAGTTCCTCGTCTATCAAAGCTCTGTTTATGATCCTTTACTGCTGCATGAACAGTATGACTAAACTTTGCCGTATTCAAAGACTGACGAATTGCCTAAAGATTGTTTGCTACAGTCTGATAAGGACTTAAATGACTATAAAGTAAGAGCCGTAAGTGTCTTTGCTGTGAAACCCTCTGCAGAAGTCACATGGAGCAGGAATGAACGCCACATTCCTGCAGTAGACCACACTGGACCCCTTCCATTACAAGCAAGTTTTAAAGTGGAAAATCTCTCCTTGGAACTTACGCTCGGTTTCCCATTATATAACCATTCACACAGGACAAATGTTGCACAAGAAGGTATTTGGTGCAACTGTTTCCTGAAATCTCGTTGTTTGTGACCATTTGTCCCCCTGGTATGCATGACACAGGCATGAAACCCTTTTCAAAGCGAATTCGTTCCAGAGTGTAAAATGCAGTAGGATCTCACTCACTGACACAGTGCTGGCTGTTTGTAAAACTCTAGTGCAGCTGAGGGTGTAAATCCAGAGGACCAAACAGAGTGCATGCAAAATTTGGAATGGCAATTACTGTGGGTGGGAGATTCCAGCCTGAGTAACTTCACGCTCTGCGCTGTGCGTTAAAGATAATACCCTCCAGGATGGAGCGCTCTTACTGCTCCAGTCGAATATTCATTCTGATTAATCTATACTACAGTTTCCAGCAGCCGCTTTAATCCAGCAAGCTGGCGATCACATCAGCACTCATATTCAATAACTCCCTCATCGCCTGATTACATGCACGTACATCTTCAGCGTGAAGTAAATACAAGAGATGCAAAAATAGAGTAAAGCAGAGGTCAAACGAAAAGGCAAGAAGTGCTCAAACAGCAAACAGACTGCAATCCCCTGAGGGGCATTTGCATGAAATCATTTCTCAGTCCAGGCAGTTTCCGGGTCCTGAGTACATCGCTATACAGATGCTTCATTCTATGTGGGGCCATCATGATTACTTGATTAAACACACAATAATTGATGGAAATCGTAATTCCTAAAAAAACAATGATTAGCTTAATTAGTGTTCAGTTTTCATTACAATTCATGGATGCATGGAGATATATATAGCACAAAAAAAGTATGAACCTTTTTTATAAAGTAAATAATAACGCCTGATAACTTGCTCAGGCCTATATTTATGCACTACCAGTCAAAAGTTTGGACACACATTCTCATTCAACAAATTCCTTTGTTTTGATTATTGGCTAAATTGTAGATTCATAATGAATACATCACCTGTTGCTCTGATGACAGCTTTACACACTCTTGACATTTTCACACTCAGATTCATGAAGAATCGACCTGGAATGGTGTTTCATTAACAGAAGTTCAAGAGTTCATCAGTGGAGTTTCTCTCCTTTTAATGTGTGTGGGATCATCAGTTGTGAGTCGGGTTGGTCCACAGTTAGTGATCCTGTTCCACTACGGTTCTACTGCACATTACGGCAAGAATCACTTAAAAAAAACAACAGTTTATCATTCCCTTATTACAGAACATATTTTGGTTTGTTTAATTCTTTTGTTTTGTTTACTGCAGAATTCCATGGGTTCCTTCATCATTTTGTTTGTTTTCAATTTTAATCATATTAATCTACAATATAGAAAATAATAAAAACAAAGGAAAAATAAAGTGTGTGTATATATATATATATATATATATATATATGTATGTATACTGAATACTGAAGCAAAAACATTACTGCAGAAAATGACCCTGTCAGAAAATTCTGCCAATGTTTGTAATTGTCTAATTAAATGGTTACAATGTAACATTAAGTGTTTATGATGATGCACTGTTTTGGAGATTCTTACCAAGTCAGAATTGCTCACAGTGGTTTATGAATCAAACGTTTATTGTCTGGAAAAGCCCAGTCACTGAAAGCTATTGCTTACAAATATTTTACTTGATGCTCGAGACATTTTAGTACTGCCAGTTACCATATAAAAGCACAGGAGACGAGTGTAGGTTCACTGTGGAAAGTTAATAAAGGGCTTATATTTATGCTGCAAACATTGGACCCTATAGTGAACCATTTCACATTTTCAAATTTAGCAGACGTTGACACTTTTATCCAAAGCGACTTCCATTCTCTAACTACAGGGGGCAGTTTCCCTGGAGCAACTTGGGGTTAAGGGTCTTGCCCAGGGACCCAGTGGTGGTGGTGCTGAAGGTAGGATTTGAACCCATGACCTCTACCTACCCACTAGGCCACCACCACCTAGTGGGTACTGAACAACTGAACTGTGTAGGAATGTTGAAAAATCAAACTTTTTCTTTAAGAACAGGGTGCCTAATAGAACTGCTGAGTGCATACATTCAGCATCTCTCTAACACTGGAACTGACATTTGCAAGTCATTAACCTTCTTTCTTAGGGGCAAAATAGAATGTAAATAAAATAAACACAAAGATTAATGATTAAAAAGTAAAAAAAAAGTAGTCAAAAATATGTTTCAAATTTATGTCAGTAGATCTAATAAAATTTTTATCACAATCTGAAAATTATAACATTTGGAAAGTACAGACTAAAAAAAAAACTCTTTCAGTTATGAATGTATCCTATTCTGCAAGTTGTATGAAAAGATTTTAATATTTGATTTCATCCAGTGTCTGAATAAAAAAGCTTGTACAGAAACTCACCTAGATTGTAATTAAGCGATTCAGTGCTTACAGGTATCTCATGTAACTTTTCATTTCGGTTCGATGTTGTCTTGTTGTTTGCTTATGTGGAGCATCTCTGCTGCAAACGCCGCATTTCTTTGGGCGAAAGGACACCTACAAAAGTCAGTATTGGAACCGGCGTCTGTGCTTAATCACTCAGGCACTCAGCAAGTGTGCAAAGAGAAGCCCTGGGGGAAGGTGATGGATTTCAACATGTGACTGGATCTAAGCTGAAACCCGGTGTACAGTAGATAGAGAATATCTGAACAGTGTCTATGAAACAGCGCTTTAAGAGAAGGCGGAGGTAGACACCTCCTCGATCTCATTTCATGCAGAAAGGCTGGCAGAGCAGCTCCTGCAGGCAGAGCGAGGAAAGCATGGGCTGGATATTGGAGATGGCAGGCGCTCCTCTCTGCTTCAGTGTGCAGAATGCTAAGCAGGTAGCCCTGAAGTCACGAGTCAGAGGCACAACCCACCTCAGAAAACAAGCCAAGCAAAAAACAACCACAAAAAACCATGGTGAAGTCTCCCTGCTTGTGTTCATCGTGAAGGCAAAGCCAGGATACAGCCCAGCTGCCATTTTACTCTCTCTAGAAATAGCAGCGGTTAGTGTGCATGCTGGGGTGCGATTGTTGGTGGCTGCCTTAAAACAGGAGCATTGGTTCCAGATGAGCCAAAAGCAGTGTTTTTCCCAGGATGCTTATTAGTGCTGAGCTGTTGACAGTAAGCACGAGATGTCTGCGAGAATTCAAGCGTCGCAGAGCGAGTCCCCTTCATAATTTATACGGGGACAAAGCCAGAGGGACCAGCCAGGTCTTCAGCTTGGAGCTGGATAACAGTAATCAAGTGAACTAATATCATTATCCCATGTGTTCATCATCTTGGACATGCAAGTGACAATTAAAATGCATAGATGCCACTTAAGACAAACTGAGAAGGAGCCTGTGTAATGACTAGATGACATAACTGGAAATGCCACTAGGCTAGTATCTACCAACTGCAGTTACAGGAATAGTGGCTAAATATTCTACCACAGCAACAAAGGCTTCTTACAACTTGAGAAAGCATCTGTGAACTCATGCCTCAAGGTGTGTTTCAGGCCTGCAGGGGCTTTGAGCTCTGAATGGTTAAACTGTTCTAATTGAAAGGGATATTCCATTAGAGAGGATGGGAATAATCTTAGATTAGCTTAAAGGCTAATTAAACCAAGATAAAGCATTCTGTTAAGTCGGCACTCTGGGCCATATGCCTTATGGGTTTAACAAAGCAATCGCATAAAGCTGCCTTTCTTTGCATTCCTAAGGAAAAATGTTCATGAACCTGAGCCAAGCCTGAACAAAGTCTGGTGTTTCCACAGTCCCACAAACCCGTGGTCAAAGCTTCTACTCGGGGACCATCAGCCCAATCACAAGCCCAGATTTAAATTCAAAACAAACGCCTTAAGTAAACTATAGGGCTGGAGATCCAAAGGGTAATGTCAACACAGCAATAGAACTCAATTCATTTTAAATTTGGATGTTATGGATGTTATTACGGCGGTCCCTCGATTTGCCTTTTATTTGGGGTGGGATGCTGCCTGTTAGGATTAGAGACCTCTTCTTGTCTCATGCAAACAAAAAGTGAGTAAGTGAGAGGCCAAAGATAAGGGGATATCTGATGAATCACACCAATTTACATAAAGATTAGGGTCTCAGCATACTGTGAATCATTAAAGGTTTATAAATAGTTAATTGGGAATGGGTAGCTGCGGCAGGGCCTGAGAAATAATTGATGAGCTGGACTACAGATGGGACACGATGCCTAATTAAGTTTGGAAACTGATAAGGCCTGTTCTTTATTTATGGCTCCAAAACTATTTTTAAAGGACAGACTTTAACGGGAAAGTGAGAGAAAAATGAGAAAAGTGCAAGTGTCGTGCAAGTTCCTCCATTAAACAGTGGAAGAGCCATGTTTTCTTTTGCATCATAAAGATGAATGAGTGCATGTGCGTTGCTTACCTGAGAAAGAGATGGCTTGTGGGAAGACAGGTAGGGAAAAAAGTAATGTTCTGGGTCCTGGTTTTCATGTAGGTGTTACTTTGACCTGTACCACCTACGTAAACATTGTTTCAGACCTCTTACTCCCCTCTTTGGAAATATTATTCCCTAATAGCAGAGGTTTTTATCCACATGGCACAAATCCTTGGAGGAACATGACAAAAAGAAGTTTTAAGGCTTTAACTTGGCCTTCGAATTCTCTAGAGCTCAATCCAATCAAGCATCTGTGGGACATTCTGGACAAACTGGTCTAATCCATGGAAGGATTACACTTACAGGACTTAAAGGATCTGTAGTGAGTCTCTTGGTGCCATATATCACAGCTCACCTTCGGAGGTCTTGTAGTGTAGGGCTGAAACGATTATTCGAGTAACTTGAATTATTCGATTACAAAAAATGTTCGAGGCAAATTATTTGCCTTGAGGCTTCGTTTAATTAGTCACCAAAGTCCACCTGCCGGTGTGTGACCCGGGGAACATGTTATTTTTGCCGCAGGGAGTAGGGTTTTTTTGCACCAAAGAAGAGCACACAGCTCAGAACAGGAGACATGAAGTAAAGCCCTGCGCGGGATTATTTTTTTATTTCACTCCCGCTGAATTTCTGACAATTCCCGCCCGTTCCCAGTCATATATGAAAATATATTTTTAAAGGTAAAAAAACGATCAAACACTGGCTGTGAAAAACGAAGAAAGACGCAAAAAGCACCTCAAGACCAGCTCAACGTCTTTTTTTTGTTTTTTAGTCTGTAGCAGAAAAGTCTTAAAGTGCACCAATTTGCCTAAAAATTCAAAAACAATTTAATCCGTATTTAAACTATAAACAAGTTTTGACCATTTAATGCTAAAAATCAAATAATAATTAATTCAAATTTATCAGCAACATTTAAACTCAGGAGCACAATAATAACAATAATAATAAGAAGAAAAAGAATAATAATAATACAAAAATATTTAAATATAATTTTATATTTTACAAACAAATCTTAAAGTGCATTCAGAGAAAATGACAAAATAACTAAATAACAGGACGTTTTTGTTTTCTTTACTGTTAATAAGGATACAATGTACATCATAAATGTTTCACAGAAAGGTTGATTAAATGGGCTTAGTTCTGGAGCCAATAAGCCAAGTTTTGATCTAATAAAAGAGTTTGAAAAAAACCTTTTTTGTGAGGAATAACAGCCAATTGCTGCTAATTTTAAGGCCTTTCATGTTGCTTAACCCACTATTGATATAGTTGTTTAAAAACACAAAAGTATGATTTATCCGATTAATCGATTAATCGATGAAAAATCGACAGAATACTCGATGCCAAAAATATTCGATAGTTTCAGCCCTATTGTAGAGTCCATAGCTTGGCAGGTCAATGCTATTTTGGCAGCATGAGGGAGCCTACACCATACTAAGCAGGAGGTTTTAATGTTTAAGGCTAATTAGTATATGTAAAGGTGCTCTATCCCGTGCATCACAAAAACAGTTCAGTTTCAATTTTTGAAAGAAAAAGTCATTTTGAAACAGCTGGAAGGTTATTCATTGAATGCTAGCTAGCCAGCATAATTGCTAACCATCTAAAGCAAAGTTTTATTAAGTTTGACAGGACTTTGGTCTGTAAGTTATTAAACCTTCTGAAAGATTTTGTGCTCCAGATAACCTAGCTATGGTGCATTTTTTACATTTTATAATGAAAGGCTGGTTAGTTGGAGTCATATTAAACCTGAGAAGTCTGCAAGCTCAGGCAGAATGGCAGTATACCTGACCATAGCAAAACTGATCACATGAAATGATGAAAACGATAGGTTTGATTGCTTGTCTGCATTATGGTTAGCAATTTTAATTTAAACAAAATACTTTGAGCTTTTTTGCTCACGCTGAAGTCAACTTGCAAGTGAGCCAACATGCAACTTGAGTCCAAGTCACTGACTAGAGTTTTATATTAAAAGTTTCTCCTTCAAACCTCATGTCAAGAACCTTTAAAAAATGGTTCTTTAAGTTTCTAGAAATCCTGTCTTTGAAACAGTCCTGGGCCTGGAAGCCCACTGTCCTGAATATTGTAAAAGTTCCTTGCTCTCAGCACATTTGATCCTACTAATCAGCTCATTATCCCTTTACTTGAAGCTGAAGTGGGTGAATATCCGGGGAAGGAAGTGCAGAGTGTGCAGAGTAGTGGATCTCCAGAATCCAGAGTTGGAAAACACTTTAAAAGGCTTCTCTATAGCACCAATAGGAGTTCCAGTATGTAAATCAGTCCTGTCATTTCGATCACATGTTGACCATTTAACATTTATTCTTTAAGGAACACAAGTCAAGAAGGTTTAGAAGAGTGAAATCTAGAACCTCCCGACTCAACAACTCCTTCTTTATATTAAAAGTTTCTCCTTCAAACCTCGTGTCAAGAACCTTTAAAATATCTTTATTTGTAAGAATGCGCTTGAGGAATGTTGTGATTACTCTGAAAGTCCATCTTTAGGAAGTCCTGGTAAAGGACTGGAGGACAGCCGCTTGCTTTGTAAGCTGTTGACTTGGAGATTATGCTCGTTCTCTCCATCTGTCTGAAGATTCACAGACTGACACTGAAGGAGTTTAAGAATGCCAGCTGCTGTCCCCTTCTTCCACCTCTAATGAGGATTTCACAACATATCCATCTCTCTCGCTTGCTCATAATGGCCTCTGCTTGAGGAACAGGTGTTTGGACACCTTTCACAGAGACAGTACAAACCATTGTGACCAGCCTGACTAGCCTCTCCAAGAGGAATTCCTTTCTAATTTGTCTGTCATTGATATGATGGGCACAAAAAAACAGGTTTGAACCGTTCCCCTTTTTTTTGGGAGAGAGAAGCCAACACAATCTCCAGACAAGAGCTAACATTCACCATAAATAAGTAAATAATAACAGAAAAGAAGTGCAAAAATGTTTTTGAATATGCTATAAATCTTTTAAAGACATGCTTTAAAGAGGTCAAATATAAGTCAGTTATATCCAGCCCCTACTTTTTTCATTTGATCCATTTCGCAATCTTCTCAGCACCCTGGGAAGATTCAAGAAGCAGTTTTCACCTGGGGTTTCATATTTATTTATTTTTTGTACACTACAAAGTAATAAAAAATGCTGAAGGACTATCAGCCTCGCCTTTCTCAACTCATCATCAAAGAGACCACCTCTCAGAACGCAAGGCTGAGTTTCAATACCACCTCTGGAGTGTGGGGAGAGAGGATAATTACTTTCGGAGTTTTTACCCATTTAATCCACAAGAGAGGAGAGCGAGGCTTTGTGTATTTGAAGCCCTAGACCACAAGGGCAGAGCATGCTGTCACTTTTAATGATGCACTGAACCAATCACAGGGCCTCTGAAGATGGCAAGATTTAAAATAACCATGAAAAATGACATAAAACCATGTTTCTGTACAACAGTTGTTATGAGACGCCTCCAGCACCTTCTATCGAAATGATCGGAGCGATGGACTTTGCATAGACATACAAGAGAAAACAAAAAATGTTTTGTAGATGATTCTTAAACGGTGGACATACTTAGCTAGAAACGGTGGAAATGGAACGCAGGAACCAATAAACGAAGACCAGACACCTTCTGGTACTTGAAACCACCAAGGAAATGCATCCTGCTTTCCTTGACCTTGAGTCTAAGCACTGGCCATTTCTTTTATGAGTGTCTGGAAAGTTTTGTTTTCGTGACGTTTGTGTCCTGTGGTTGCCTTACGTCAACTATGCGTCAAGTAATAAAAAATTCCGGCTTCTGATTTTTTACGAAACTTCTACTTAATACTCGCCAGTGCTGATGGTTTCGAACTATAAATTGCCATACATATAGGCTGGCGAGTCCAATTGGAATCTGTGCAATCATAAAGCTAAATTGCCTCTCAGATACCATTACATGGCGAGATCTATCACTGAAAATATGATAGCAACAAAGGGCTGGAACAGCCATAGGGCTAGTTAAGCTTGCTCCTCCAGAACATGAACAGATGATTGATGATAGCCGAAGTTGTAGTGAAGCATTAATATGCAGGATATTATGTTCCATACCGTTGCCTTTCATGCAGGGTATTATTTTAGCTTTGTGATCCCATTGGTGTGTATTTATGCAATGGTTACACGCTGTGAAATAAACAGCACTTGAGGCGATGCACGGTTTTACATGGTGACCTAGAAGCAGAGGCAAGATTGCAGCAGAAAGGCTTGGCTCTGGTCTGGTGTTTCATCGAGGCAAGGCTGAATAAGCAAGCAAGTGCCTCCTGTTCCAACCAAAGGGGGAGAATCATACTTGAAAGCCCAAGAAAGGTCACTTATTATCTACACAGGTTTGTAATTGAGGTTCTGGCAGCATTGCCTGCAAGGCAGCGTTGCATTTCAGAAATGAAATTGGGCTGGGCTGTTACGGCGCACGGCTCCCCGACTGCAGTGACAGAATCAGACAAGGGTAAAACTGACAGGCTGGCTGCCCGGTTTGGGCACAATTAAAGCAGACAGATGGTGGACGGTCACTTCACTGATTGGCTGTGGCTCTTCAAGGTCACCCCCTGAATAACTGCAAGTTGCCCTGGCCTGCATATGACAGGACATTGAAATGCAATTGGAGGCGATCGCTTCCGCCCCTGTGTCTTGGAGATATCACGTCAGAGCACGGGTCACTGAGAGAGCAACACAACACTTCAGCTGCAGAAGTTCAGATATGTATGCATGGTGGAAACCTTAAAGGACGGGTATTTGATTAAACCACTTCTGAGCACACCGGGTTAGGACAGAAATTTCTTACTGTAATGAGCAGAACTGAGACTCATTTTGACTTTATATTAACACTGTCTTGGGTGATTCCTCCAATTGTTAGTTGCTTTGGATAAAAATGTAGGCCACATAAATCGAATGTAATGTAATTTAATTTCTAATGTCTTGATGAATACAGTAATAATGTCAGTAGAACTTTAAAGGGGTTTTCTGTTTGAAACAACTTGCCTTTAATGTGTTTAGGAATGAAACCCTACGTATTGAATGATGGAAATGAAATGGTTCTTTAAGTTTCTAGAAATCCGTTTTTTTATAGATCTTTGAAACAGTCCTGGGCCTGGAAGCCCACTGTCCTGAATATTGTAAAAGTTCCTTGCTCTCAGCACATTTGATCCTACTAATCAGCTCATTATCCCCTTACTTGAAGCTGAAGTGGGTGGATTTCCGGGAAGAGAGACCCCTAAAATGTGCAGAGTAGTGGATCTCCAGAATCCAGAGTTGGAAAACACTTTAAAAGGCTTCTCTGGAGCACCAATAGGAGTTCCAGTGTGTAAATCAGTCCTGTCATTTCGATCACATGTTGACCATTTAACATTTATTGTTTAAGGAACACAAGTCAAGAAGACTCCTTAACAGCTGACAGGAGTATAATTAATGGACATCATCACCTACCTCATACTGTACTTTTTGCACATTAAGCTTCTTTTGCACATCTTCATCTACCTCATACTGTTCGTTTTGCACATTTCCTTCCATTTGCAAATGTGCACTTAATATCTCTCTACATCTGCACATTACACTTCAAAGTATTTGTCAAATGTTCATATAAAACTAATACTAAACCTCTGCATTTGTGTGGACAGCAAAGAAAGAATTTCATTGCACAGAGAAATGTGTTTTTCTACTGTACATATGACAATAAAAGTAAACTACTGCAATGCTGTTTATTAGATGATCAAAAACCACAAAAGACCGACTACAACTTGCTCAGAATGCTGAAGCTAGAATTCTAGCATGTCTGCCATCATTGCACTGGCTGCCTGTTGCTTCTAGAATATCACAATCATAATCTTTTAAGCTGTATTTTAAAGCTCTCAATGGATTTGCAACTTCTATCTCAGAATATCGGACAGAATATGTTCCAAATCATATTTTACAATCAAGTGAAAGCCTGATTTATAAATGTTTTAGAAATGAAGTACAAAAGGTCTGGGGCAGAACACTATAATAACTGTAACAACAACAATGTGGATATTACAAGATGGAGATCCACTAATCTGCACATTTTAGGGGTCTCCCTTCACGGAAATCCACACACTTCAACTTCAAGTAAGGGGTTAATGAGCTGATTAGTAGGATCAAATGTGCTTAGAGCAAGGAACTTTAAAAATATTCAGGACAGTGGGCTTCCAGGCCCAGGACTGTTTTAAACATCTATAAAAAACAGGTTTTCTAGAAAACATTCATTTCCATCATTCTAAAACACATATTCATGTGCACTGCGGGAATCGTTAAAAGCAAGAGCTTCTTGCTGTCGTGTCGGGTGAGGGGTGGACACTCTAGTAGGAGAAAGCGTTAGAAGTAAATAGAAGTTGAATAAACAATGTAAAAATTCAAGGTGCTTTACAAAACTCAGCAGAGCTTCACTAGACAGATACACTGTAGAAACCCAGAGGACCTTCACTCTGGTCGGCACTTTCAGGGTACAAGGACAATACAAAGTTCCGGAGGACCTTCACTCTGAGCAAACTCAAACAAACACTGAAAAGGGGACTCTGCTGCAGAGTCGACTCTCTCTTGAAGCTTTAGCAAGCGCTCTGTCGTACAGGGGCCAGTACAAATATTCCACGCTCCATGGATTTCTCTGAATGTGAAGATGTTCACCCTCACGCCTGTAAACACACAGGAGAAAGAGACACACAGGAGAGAAGTCAAGTGTCAAGCAGCAGGTGTTAACAAAAGGATCCTGCAGGGTGTTGCTTGGATGGCACAGACTCTCTTGACTGCCACTTAGGGAGTGAGGTGGTCCCAACTGGAACAACCGTCCAGTGGCTCTGCCTTCTTCACCTTCTAGTGAATACAAAACATGCAAACAGGAGTAACAACGTTCTTCTCGCAATAACAAAAGCAGATCCCAGTGCTGTAGCTGGGTCTCCACACAAAGATTCTGTGGCTCGGCTGGATTATTAAACCCACAAGCACATGCACACAACCAATCACATGATCTCAGTAACAAGTAGTAATCAAGACAAACACAAGACATGTAGATCTGTTAGGTACCAAGCACCCCAGCTAAAGAGCTAATGAAGCCCCACTACTTAGACCTGGGTTACCTAGGCTGCGTCCGAAATCGCATACTACATACTACATACTACATTTGAGTTAGTACGTACTACTCTACCCTCAAAATAGTACGTTCTATATAGTATGAATGACGGTAGTATGAATGGAATTCGGCCGGAAGCAGTAGGTCATCTGGGTTCTTCTCGCCTACTGTTTTTCGAATGCTATGAATTTGGACACACTACTCACCTTGCATACTGCTTTTCGCATACTATATAGTATGGAAGTATGCGATTTCGGACGCAGCTCTAGGCACCAAACGAATACACACACGACAAACCCCCGACATCATAACTACGTGCCCAGAGTTGTGAACCGCCTAGTACTCCGGTGACGGCCTCCGTTGGGGGCGTGTCTGAGACGGATCAGACATGACACTTGCATTATTAAGTATAATTAATCTAATAATGATAATACAAATAATTATCCTAAAACTAAACACATACATTTATTTAAATTCTCATTTTTTAACAATGGCTCATTTCATTTTCTTTCATGTTTTTATTGTTGTTTTTATGTTGTGCTGCACTTGGCATGATGATGTTGCTGCATTTTATTTATGCAAGGTGCTATATTAATAAAAAAGTACTACTACTACTACTACTACTACTACTACTACTACTACTACTACTACTACTACTACTATTACTACGAAGAAGAAGAAGAAGAAGAAGAGGAAGAGGAGGAGGAGGAGGAGGAGAACTATAGTACTTTATAAGTACTTCAGTAAAGTTCTCTTTGCCTCAGTATGCCTCATTTATGTCTAGCACAGTTTAACTGGAATGTATGGTGTCATTTTAAATGATCAAAATATAAACTGTCCAACATTTACATTGAAGAGCCTTATTTAAAATGAAACTGCTAATTCATCTAGATTTCAGCACTCCATAGATTTTCTACAGGCCAAAACTGTTTAATTCATGCACGGATCAAAGGCAGATTGACTGAGATGGCTTAGACTCCCCTCTCAGTTCACAGTCCAGGTCATTCAGAGTGTCTGGACGGTAAACTCAATCATCTCATGAATAATTACTGCTGTGTCAGCGCGAGCTGTTTTCCTGTTCAGCAAATAGGAGTTGATGTTTTGACAAACAAACAGCTGATCCGAGAGAAAATAAATGATAAAGAGTGCAGCAGTTCGGACTGATGGAGGCCCTGAGAAATGACGACACACCAACTGTAAAGTTCTCAGAGGGGGGATGTTGATGTCAGTGTACAAGGAGGGTGCAGGATACATCTCCTAGATCCATCACTCTAGACTGAATAGGAAAGAGTGGGTGGTTAGATGACTTCCGTGGTTTGAAATAAGGGGCAATTATGGGATATCTTCCCTCTGATGTGTGAAATGCATCTTCAAGGGAGAGCTTTTGTCACGAAGGAATGGATAGAGAAAGAGAAAAAACATGAAACGATGAGAACTTTTGAAAACCGTGGTGCTCTAAACACTGAGTGGGCTTGCTCACAAAGTATCTGATGATCTGAATGAGTCATAATGAAGCCGCTTGGTTTATCAGCACGAAATGAAAGCCGTTATGAGCATTTCCGAGCTGTGCGGCAATACAGCACAAATTCTTCAAAATGAACTTGCCTGGGTTTCCCTGACAATGGATAATGCAGTGTGGGAGTGGGGAGGGGGTTATTGTTGGGGAACAGTGGTGGATTTGTCAACTGAAGGGTTTATCTTGGAGCTCTTCTGTATTGCTCCTTTCGTACTGAGGCTTGAGTTTGAGGCTTTCTGCTATTTTTTTTTTTATGCGAGCCAGAACAAAAGCTCCAGAATAAACCCTTTTCTCACACTGGAGGAATGGCAGAAGATGTCATGAGGTGTAGCCACTTAGAGGCTGTGATACCTCTGAAAGGGCAGACAAGTCAGGCCTATTCATAGACAGAGACAAGGAAGCAGTCAGCAAAATATACCCAATTGTTTTCTGCCGTCATTTCCCACAAACACCCAAAGCGGGGGAAAAAATGCTGTTGCGGAGGTTGGAGCAGCAGCTCTAGTGCTAAAGGACTTGTCATGGTGTCTTGGGAATCCTGTAAGTGCTCAGGCCCTTCAGCACTGGTGTTAGGACTGTCTCAAAGGCAGGTACAACCCTAGTGCAATGACTCTCTGCCCTGATCCGCTCTTATCACCCTTGGCTAATCATGGCCCACCAGCCCCCCAAGCAGATGTTAGCCCAACCAAAACAGAGCTTCTCTCACTGCTGTATAACAGGAGTATGTATACTAAAGCTTTAAATACAGCTCCAGAAAAAAATGCAAGCATTGAACTGAACAGCTTTGCCATAGTTTTGATGAACTGCTGACAATATTTCTCTTAATTTCCAAAAAATATTGTTCTTTAAAGCATAATTTTAAAGGAAATGACAACACATCAAAATAAGAGAAATGATGCAGCATTTACAGAACTTAAAAAAAATGAGAGAAAACTAATCTATTGTTCTCTCTTAAACAAAATGGCAATAATTACCTTTTAGGAACTTAGGGTTTTGCCATCCAGCTGGTCTCAGTGTGAGAGGAGAGAGTCGATCACAGCAGTGATTTTATACTTATCCTCATTAAATAAAATTTGATTGAGGTGATCACTAATCAGTACCTCATAAAGCAGAACGAGGTGCTTGTAGGAATTTAACAGACCCTGGACTGGAATGGTTGTCATACTCAAAGAGATGCTGATTTAAAAATAAACTGCAGCAGTTTCCTATTTTTTCTGGAGCCGTATATGGAAACCAATGCCTGTACCTGAACAAACTAAAGTTGAGTGTATTATATCTGGCATGTTCTATGTTAAGCAGAAGTGTTTTGTGATGGAACAGGCAAAGGTTAATATATTGCTATGTGCAAAAAGTATAATACAGTATGAGAAGCACAGTGCTCCTACAGACTAATATATCTGAGGTTTAGACCCTTGATTTCATTGTTGTATATTCTTTTGCATTATATTTTTATAATAGGGACTATTATTGTCATCTGTGTTCTGTCAAGGTTTACAATAAGCCATTTTTGGGTCAGTTTTGGTTGGAATGTTTTCTAGTTGTAGGTCAGTTTTGGACTCAAATCTTGATGGTATAGTTCAATCCGGGCTTGGGTTGGATTTTGCCACAAGAAACAATGTGGTGTTTTTGGTCGGGTTGGATTCAAACCAAAAAATTCTGAGGTTGAATTCTGGTACAGATAAAAATTTCAGGCCCAAATTTACTTTAATATAAACTATTCTGCGAACGCAATGGCAGCCATAAAAACAAGAGCCTCTCGGCAAGTCTAAAGCTACTTTGTTTCAACAGATATTCAATAGGCAAATGCAACACTTTGTACAGCAAGTACCCATTTGTTGGCACACACTTCAACTGACCTACATTCATACTCAGGCCACAGATGCATTCATTCATAGCAACTGTTGTCACATATGAACAGCTTTGCATAAAGCCGGCAAATGTCCCGTTCAACCTAATGAGACACTGTAGTGATCTTGTTGACCGTTTCTACATAATGTTGTGTTTCCAAGATGCTATGCAACTTTTTTATGTGAGCTAATCAAAACTTTGCTATAAAACGTTCTCTACAATTTACAGTCACTGGCTGCTTAATTAAAAGAAAAATAGTGATGTACTCACTAACAGCCTTACTAATCTTCTTAGCAGCTAGCATCCCACGCCTTTATTATCTGTAGAGGTTGTAAACTTTGTTTTCTTTTCATTAAACCCTGAATGAATGGAATTATTTTTGTGGGATTTGAAATGCCGTCCTTAGTTTATTGTGATTACAATTGGCTGTTGCTTAGCAGGGGCCGGGGCTGCGTGCTGTGATCTGCCCTCACCGACACGGAGGATTGCCTTAAATGATCTTAGTCTCGAGTCTCAGACTCGAGTCCCCATCTCTGCTAAAGATTGAAGGAAATTCTGGGATGTGGACTACTTCAGCACTGATGTACATTGTTCTGGATAAGAGCATCAGTCAAATGCTTAAAATGTAAATGTAAATGTTAGAAATGGAGATCAGTACCCGGTCTGCTCGCTGTGGATCGCTTTGAAAAACACGGAACTTCTCCATTTTTTTTTGCTGTCTCAGATTATATTCATCTTTTATGCCTCTGGAAGGTCACACTCTTAAGAAAGACTGAATATTGTTGTCAGGTTATGGTGAAGCGCATTTAAGGCGCATGAAAACTTCCAGATAAATGACTATTGAAATGTGCTGTAAAATGACAGTAATGACAGTATATTTACAGTGTAAACAGTTTGCAAAATTGTACACCATACATATTCAGTCTTTCTTAACACTGTGACCTTCCAGAGGCATAAAAGATGACTATCGTCTGAAATTAGCAGTACATATTAAATGTAAGTGTTTGGATAAAAATGACAGTATAATAACTGTGATATGGATGTGGGATGTAAGTCAATATTCTGTAAAGCTTGCTGTGGTGAGAGCATGGCTCTTTAGCTTGTAGTTTTATAGCTCTTATCAATAAATTCTCAGCAGTGCCTTCATGTATTTTCACAGAAGAGGATTATTCACTGGATACAGCTTCTGCAGTATTAAGGGTTAAAGACCAGAGCGTGCATGTTCTCGCCAAGACAGCAGAAAAATGGAGAAGTTCTGTATGTTTCAAAGCGATCCCCAGTGAGCAGACTGGAATATCTCATCAAGGAGGAGCACAGAGAGAGATGGAGAGGGATTGTGTTGAAAACTGACATGACCCAAGGCTTCAACAGAGCTGCTACTGCGCGTCTGTGCTGAAACACCAGTGCTGAGTGATTTGGAACAACATTGTGGTTAGCTCTCTGTGATACTGAAAACAAAGCAAAACTTCAAATTCCCTTAAGACCACAGCAGATGTTCAGGCCTCCCAGTGACTCCCGGTGGTTTCACTCCATCCCCAACCTCTTCAGAAAAGCATGTCTGGGGAAAAGCATAGAAAACTGAAGAAAACTAGCCAGATAGAACTGAGCAGATTCAATGAACATGAACCAGTTAGTTTAAAACAATCTGTAAAATCCTTCCACATAAGGCTGGGATTTCAACTCGAGTGATCAGTGGTGATAGCAAAGCAGTGCCTCCATTTAAGGCTTCATGCTGCGGAATCTGAGATCTAGGATAAAGAGCCTCTTCAGCTGTTAAAAATATGCAGCAAAAACATCCTCAAAGAAATGCCAGGGGCTCCTTCCCGTTCATAATCATCACCTAAATGCATGCAAACACTCATGAACCCAATGCAAATAATCCAAATTGAGTTGAGACAGACAGAGCCACCTGAGGGGAAACCATTAGAAAGAAAGAGTCACTGACAAATGAGCATTCAGGAGGGATGAGGAGGATGAAACTGAACCTGAAAGCTAATGAATATTTTTCAAGAGTTTAGGTACTTTGGATTTTATATGCAAGTAGATGCACACTGCTAGAGGCACCACTGAGGTACCCTTGAGTTAGGTACTGTCCCCACACACTGCTCCCCGGGTGTTCCTGGCTGCACGCTGCTTCACATGGTGAATGGGTTAAGTGCAGAGAAAGAATTTTTTGCAAAGTGTGTGCTGTGGTGTTCACATATGACAGAATGGTCACTATCACTTTGATACTGGTCAACTAGTACCACAAGCGCTTTTAATTAGTCCACATTTCCCTGCATGCATCACTGCTGTGAAAACCTTTGAGACCTTTAATCATAGTATGTCTTTTGGCCACAAACTGAAATGTTTAATTGTACAGCATGCAATTTACGTCTTTTTTAAATGTCTTTCTTTTAAACTATCAGTCTATCCAGAGACTCGACACAAATCTGGCACATTTACCTATAATGAAATAACAATGGAGATGAGTGTGTGCACCTGTTACATAAACAAATAATGTAAAGTATTGTAGAAGTAAGATTAGACAGCTCACTGGCATCATGTAGCCTTTTGCTATGATCAGAATTGCAAAGTTCACTGTTGTGTAATAGCAGCTAGAATAAATCAGTTTTGATTTGTAAAGAATGAGAAGGCACTTTTGCATTCTCTGCTGCTACACTACCGTATCTTACATAATACCGGACCCCCGAAACACCCCAACCCCCCCCCCCCCCCCTCTTATAGTATTGTGTTGTTTGCTCTTGCATTTTAAAGTGCACTTATTTTTTTATTTTTGCAACCTGTATAGTCCTGTCTGCTTTTACTGTACTGTTTATATGGTTGAAATGACAATAAATCTGCTTGGCTTGACTTGACTATTTGTCTAGTACTCTCTCATTAGGCCCATCTGCACCCACCCGTCCCCCTCAGAGTAAGTGATGTACCAGCTAGTGAGAGCATCTGCTTGTAGGTGTAAACACAGACAGAGAATTAATCTCCTGTGAACAAGTGTTTTCATAAAATATGTTGATGAGGCAATGCCAAGCTTAAAGCACAGGGTGCATAAATACACCTATGGCAATTTAAATAAGCCACAGCCTGGATACAGAACAGTCAGTGAACAAGAAATGATAACGTTTTCTCGTGCATAACTAGCCTACCAAGAAAAGGCTGACTCTGTCTTTTAGGAGCACAATTAAATTTTTTCACAGACGACTTAATTATCTTTTTGATTTGTTTAAGACAGTAGGGTTCATGCAGCACTGGAGCTGACCCTAAACCCATCTGACCTCATTTCAAACACAGGCCCCAGAATGCCAGTAATGCTAATGAAGGAGCTGACCCTCAGCAGGGAACTGCAGAGATCATCTAAGACTGACCTCAGCATCAGCGCTCCGTGTCTCTGGGCTAGGCATTCTGTTACATGGTCAAAGTTGGCCGTCAGTACAGCTGCAAAGCAAATGAAGCTACTCCTTTAATCAGTGATTATCGCGCTCTTAGTGACAGATCCCTGTACGACCTCTTGCTTCATGGCCATTCTGAACATGGCCATACACTAACTATTATGAATAATGCTAAATATTAAAGTAAACCACTGCTATGTTGTGCCTGCACTAAGCACATCATTTAGTATTACATACAACCTTATATTTTACTCTATAACAAGAATAAATTCCTTATAAAATATTAAAGTGGAATTCCATGCAGAATGTTCTGCATTATTCAAACTCTGAGATGTTCTGTGTGTTTTGACATGAAATTGTACAGAAACCTACTGACTTTCTTTGCAGAGATGATGGTAGAAAAAAAATCATTACAATGTATACAGCACAAATGTAGCCACAGACTGAGTAACCAAAATGAACCGCCAACCTACACGTGTATTGGAGTACTTGTATGGAATATCAATAATGGTAAGACCGTGGTAAATAAATAAATAAAATAAACCTTCTTTGGGTCGTATTTAGCCTCAGGAGCTCCTATGTGTAATCACACTGCTGGGAATTGTTTAAAGAAAAATACAGTTTATGCCAAAATCCTATATTAAAACAATGTCTAGGGCGTCAGGTAATGTGTTTGTTCTCATTTCGTTTGCTAGCTTTCTGTGATGTTGCAATAAGCAGTCAGTTTTTCTGAGGTCTTGCCTATTATGAACCAATTCGAGATTATGCCTTCAAGAATGAAGAAAAAAATCTGTGGACTTTACCTTTAATAAACAATTGTGATTCAGAAACTGATTAAAAGCACATCTCATGACAAACCCGCCCCTATACAGCCTCCTTCGTGGCTTGTGGCTTGAACGCTTGACTCCTACGGTGACAAAGTCCAGTGTCTATATTATGCTCTGGGTATAATTTTGCTATCATTTTTCAGCTTAAAAGAAAGAGACACTGCATAACAATACAGTTATTCTAAAGTTATCCTATGGTGAAATATTTCTATCATGATGAGGGTAGTCTATTCCAGGATTACAGTGAGCTCATATATAGGACATGAAGGATCACTGAACGATTTAAGCTTGTAAATGATGCAAAAATGATATGCTATGTGCAATAAGCCAAAGCAACAGAACTAAATGGAAGAGAGGGAAGCAGGTGATGGTCGGAACCTGAGTGAAATCGCACAGTAGTCTACAGCAGTAGCATGCCACAGTATAGGCGTGCACCAAAAGAATGTGATAATACACTGTTTAGCACGTTTTTGAGCCCAGCATGTGAGCTATTATTAGTGGTGGGGGTGATCTACGACACTAAATCTAATGAATTGTTTCTTAGCCAGATTTTATATGTAATGTAAGCTTAAAAATGTTGATGTATAAAATTGGTGACACGCTTGCTCTGTATAATCTACACTTTAGGAATTATAAAATAAAAGTAAAGTTATAACTTTTCCCACTGTGGCATATTACTCCAAGCTATGTTATGATTAGGTGGGGGGGGGGGGGTGGGGGTGTGTGGCATTTACTAATAAATAACAAATACCACAGACAGTGTAAAAAAACATGAAAATATCTAAGAAAACTAATATATATTTATCTATTTTAAGGGTGCAAGTAATCTATACGTTTCAAAATGAATGCGACCAAAACTGCAGTAAGATCCCGAATGGCACTGTTTGGGCTATTTATGGTGGTCCAGCTCCGACCAGGTTAATCTTAGTTGTTTATTTCTATTAATTTAACCCTTTGGTGTACGGTTTAGTCACGTAAAAAAGGACTTTAGACATGATTAAGCATATAATCCGAAATAAAAACGCCTGGACACTATCATGGAGGTTCAGTAGATCAGTATTTGTTGGAATATGGTTTCGTTTTGTATGAACGGTGCAATGCAATGTAAAGACATTCTGCATTAAAAGACAGTTTTAAGCACACATGACCACCACATGACAGACAGCATTACTGATTTTCCTGCTGATCTGGACGACAGAGCGGTGATGGAGATTTCGTGTCATTCTCACTAGGTCAGCACACCCCAGAGTCGCCCAGCACACTGTGAAGTGCCAGTCACACTGGTGGGCCGCCAGAAGCATCTGTGATTAAATGTCCATAGGGACACTTCAAACACGGCCAGCTCTGCAGCTCTGTATTCGGTCAGTAATCGCATTAACATGCATGTAATAAGGCTTTGTACTGGAAGGAGAGGTTGCATCTCCTGCTGAGGAAAACCAAAGCACGGTGCTCCAGCTGCTACGGCAAACTCAGTGATTTTTTTTTCTTTTTCAGTCTCCGCGGCGCTTCAAACCTCAAAGGGGAAGGAGCTTAGTCATTTAAAGTAAACAAACCATTACTGGGCTGTCCACTGGGACATGACCCTACACCAACAATCAAGAAATGGAGCATGAAGAGCATGCTGTGGCACTTATGGATGTTAAATAAACTGTTGTGCATTATGCAATGATTCATGTGAAGCTCAGTGCAGACTAGAGTTTCACCAGGACAAAACAACTCTAACAGGGTCTCTGGAGATACAAGTGTATAAAGCAGAGTGTATTTCTGCTCCCAGTCATTAAGTTAAAGACTCCATTCTCTACATTTTTCTTGTACGTTATTTTTTGCCCCTGAGACTTAATGATGTTTGTGTAAGTTTGTGTTATTTCCTAAAAACAGCCATCATTTATTGTATATGAGCGTTTACCAATAAAAGGAAAAAACCTTTGTGTTGTATTTGTTATGATATTCGTTTATGCAAATGACATCTGGCCTGATTGGCCTCCTTATTCAAAAAGCAGTCTTGACTGAAAAACATATTTCACTGTAAATGTGGGAAGTTAAATGCTTACATTCTCATAGGAAGTCCCACTGCCAATCCCAAAGCTGATGTTGCTTCACGCAACTTTAAAACAGCTATAAAAAACTGTGATCCACCTCAAAAACCCAACATGCTGTGCTATGACTGAGATATTAAACAAGCTTATCTGTCCATTTGTTCTTTCATCTGTCTGTTTATTCAGTTGAACACGGGGATCAGACCTGCACAGTTATCAGAAAAGATCTGATTAGGGTTTTAACACTGAATTTCTATGCATCGACAACCTAATGCTAAGAAAAACATAAGAGCTTAATGATGCAAAGCCTGTAGAATTTGGGAAAAATCATGAGCCAATTTAATATTTTTTTATTGGGCCCGATAATTAACTAAAAAATCTGGAAGCAGACGCATAAATTCTCTTTGTTCTAAGTGTTGCCCTTATTTGCATGAGCCCGTTTTCTACTCTAATCAGCATTTTAATGACAAACAAATGTACTTAATGATGCATTGCAATTTAATGCTGTATTCTGGAGGTGGAAGAAAAACATTTAGCTGCAGCTTGATTTTGCTTACCATCCTTTTTTCCTGTTTAAGTATCAGCGCACAAAATCAACACACTATGCTAATCTGAGAGGGCCTAGGTGGTGCAATATAAATAATCAGTAGACTTCAATATTGGCTCTTACTGTGGTGACACTTTGCAAGACTAGCGTTTTGTAAAGCAACAATAATAAACGGTGAGGTATGTACATTCACAGCTGAACCATTTTTAACGTTTAGCATTGTTTTTGTGACATCACAACAACAGCTGTCATATAGAGACTGGGGTAGGAGTGCTATATGTTTGGAGCTTTAATAATATTTACAAAGAAACTCTTTTATTCAAAAAAGAATACAAAAAAAGCAAGAAAGTGTCTCTTTATAAAGACTCAGAAATTGTGTTGGTCATGACCTCCGCTGCAGCTCCCTCCACATCATCTGACACTGAGGAAATTCTGCACTAAATATATCGCTACTACTCCACCCCCTCAGTTTTTACACTCAATCAGCATGTTGTCACTGAGGCTTTCTGAATGACGGATGCCTGTTTATAACACAGTCGAGCCGTTACTTAGCCCTGCGTTCCTTTAGCCCAAATACATTGAGACCCTCAGTAAATAAACAGTCCCGGAGCATTGTCTCAGACTGCCTATTAATAGCAGCCAGGGCTTAGAAGGCAAATGGGCAATCAATGGCCGTTGGCTTTGAGAGTAATAGCCAAAAGCCTTCTCCTTAACCAGCGAGCGATCTCTCTGGACATTTCCACTCAAGGAAGCAGCTCAGGCACTTTGCATTGCTTGTGAAAAACTGAGAGGAAGCTGCGGCAGGAAAAAGAGGATAAGAGGAGGGCTAGATCAGCCTCACCAAAAACTCTCCTAAGGCTATTTCTGCATTTATTATTCCTCAGCAAAGGAAAAGAGAGAAAGGGGTGCAAAGCTTGGGTGATGTCTTATTTCATATCCAACTAAAACAAGTATAATATGCCTCACCCTCAGAACAACAAAACCCATAAGATTACAAGCATAATTACAGTATATTTTGCGCTGATTGTTAAAACAGGTTTTTTAGGGGGTGGGGGGGTGGACAGTTACTGGTCGGGGAATAGAAACCTACAATTTAGAAAAATAGATGCAGGGTTTCAGCCTGAGTGAGATTTAAAGCCAAATGAGGTGAACTCACACAGAACATCAGCTCTCTGTACTGCTGGACCATGATCATTCCACTCTGACATTCATCAGACTGTCTGACTGGCTGTACTATAATTACAAAGTGAAGGGGGCACTGAAATGTTTAGAGTTTGCTCTGTATGGATCTGAACATTGACAAAAAATGTTATTAGTGTTTATTTTGATCAGTGCTTCAGCTTTGAAATGAAGGCTAAAGTGCAGAATAGCTGCTTTACTTTGAAATCAGTTTGAATAAAAAATACACATATTTAAGTTTGGAAGAACATTTGTGCATTTAGGTCTAGATCAAAGCTGACATCCTACGCTACATCCTACATACGACAAGAAAAATTCAGAGCACGATCATCTTGTTTACTTCCTTGGAAGTAAATATACAGTTATATTTCAAATCTACACTACAAATCACTGGGATAGGGCTCCCATCTTCCTTCAGATCTGGTGTCCAACACCTTACCTAATTCTTTTGGGTCTGACTCAACTCTGGGTCGAATTGTAGCAGAATTATATTTATGTAAGAAAAGATCTCATGCTTTTCTCATATAAATGGCTTCAATATCTCAGAAATCTTTCAGCAATCTGTAGGTATAGAAGAAGAGCTTTTTGTCAAAGACATTTTCGCTTTGAGTGCAGAGTCACTGTTTTACAGAGCCAAAACACGGACTACAGCGAAACTATATTCAAACGACCTCTTCATGCTTCGCCCACAAATGCATTCTTTGTTGTAAGCTCTTCTGAGGTTGAACACATTTTACAGAAAGTGGGCAAAAATTGCACGCCGCACAGACAACTGAGGACTTGTGAAAGTATGGAACGATTATTAGAACGATTATTGGTTTCATACATAAAGGCTACACTCTTAGCATAAATTGGGTGTGGTTTACAATTGCATAAACAAGCTAGTCTTAAGTTCAAGTTCACTTTATTGTCCCCAGGGAAGAAATAAAGAAAGTAAATAAATAAATAAGTAAATAGGTAACTAGCTAGAAATAAAGGTCACTAAGTGGACAAGGGCTATCCCTCTTTTTCTTTTGGGTACATGAACAGAAAGAGGGATGCAAGAACGTTTAGATCTCTGTTTAAAAGGCATGGGAGTTCTAAAACGAAAGGTAGATGGTAACGGCGTATATTCAGCATTAAGAGGGTGAGTGGTGTCTTGGCTAATAAACCTAGCTTTACTGAGCAACTGTAGCAACTGAAGGACACTAAATGACTCCCACTCTCTTACAGTCTTCAAAAGGGCATTTTCCCCTCTAACATAGCTTTACAGAGCTACTGTTTGTTAAAATGATTACCATACCAGGAAAGAATAGAACATGACTCTATTAAAGCTCTGTAAAACAAAATCATCAATGTTTTGTTCACTTGGAATTTGGCACAGACATAACATAGTAGCACATTTTCAGCTGTGTGACAAGTGAGTCCATCTTCCCAACTGTTGCTATGACAGCGTATGCAATAATAGCTTGGACAGGTCACTTACTTATAGCCGGCTTCAGTTGCTTTGTGCTGAAATATTTAAAAGTGACACATCATTCACACATTTTAGAGCATGTCAGCTCTGCGTACGTTACATGCACAGTATCTATAGGGTTAAACTCCCATTAAAACTAATCAATGTTTCATCGATGTAATGTTGCTCTCTCTTTCTCTCCCTCTCTCTCTCTCTCTCTCTCTCACACACACACACACACACACACACACCGCACACATCTGCATGTACTGAAAAGGGCTAATGGCTGGGGCTTTCTCAAACAGCATTTGTTTCATTATTTAATTAATTACTTTGGGGACTTTCCTAGTTTGCTTACGAAACCAGTTTCTATCACATTCCATATTGAATGCACTAACAATAGGCTTAGCATAGTGTTGCAGTACGCGGCAAAATGTATTCATCATTATGGTATCAGATTTCGAAGAATCCCTTTCTTCAGCTTTGCCTTTTGCCGTTGCATTAGACACAGTTTCTCTTTTGCGTATCCTGTGATAGATTACCAGTGCTGCAGACAGAGCAGGGCTGAATACCCCCGGAATGAAGGGCAATGTGAGGAATGCTAAGCATATTTCCTACACAAACAGCTCCCAGAGCTCAGGAACAGATGGAAGAGATGGCTAGAAAAATGGCGTTATCAAAACGCAACCCGGTCTGAGATCGCTGTGTTAAACTTTATTCAGATGGGCTCAGTCTTGCGCCGCTTGATTAACGGTAGCTGGATAAATAATGAAGGCCTTAGGGAATTTTCCTCAGGCTGCATAAAAGACACGAGTGCATGCTTCAAAGTGTTTCAGCTACCAAAAGAATTCTCTTTTACCTTCCCCTGGGCGCTTTATAAAGCTGAAGATGTATGAAACTCTGGCACGGAGGGATTTCAGTTCTACAGGCAGAATTAGAAAGAATTTATTGTTGTTTTGTTGAATCATGGGAAACGCTGACCCCTTTCTGAGGTGATGCAGACAATAATGTTTCATGAGATCAAGGTTGCTTCTGTACGAAACTGTGCTTTATGGGGTAAATCTACAGGTTCTCTAGATATCTAAAGTTCTGACTAGAAAGTTTGACAACGGCTTCAAACACAAACTTCTGTGCAGTTGAAAAATGGGGCTTGAGATGGTTTCTCTCTGAAAGTGCTCGTGCAAGGATGTGTCTAGGTGTGCGCTTTGCTGTAGAAGTTGTGAGCCTTTAAGGCTGTTCGGCTTGACAAGCACATGTTGGCTGTGCTCTAGATTTAGAGCTGTCACTAGGCATCACGAACACTTCTCCCAGAACCTGCCCGCACGGCCCCAGCTAAATTAAACCACCCCAGCCTTCGGAGCCCAGCTTCAGTTTGATGGAACCCCGGATCTGACATCAACTCCGACATCTGAGTCAAGTGTTGCTGTGAGAACTTCACAGCTCCTTGGCTTTGAGATGACACTGCTGGCTTCCCTGAAGGATTTGCACAGACTGAGCAAAATCAGTTACTATCCTACCTCTGGAGGCCTCGCTTCAAAGCCTGGGCCTCTGGTGCTGGGGGGGATAAGGTGCAGTTCTTTGGACACAGCAGCGGACAGCAGCATGGATCCTACCTCTTCCAAGATTGGGTGTGGACCACAGGAGGGAAAAACTGAGCTCAAAGGCTTTTTCTCTTCAGCCTGGAGTGGACGATGCCCTCTCTGCTTGCTTGACTCATTGATTTTATTTTCCTTCGAATGCAGCGCTGTTGAAACGTGATGAATTAATTACTCTCCAGTTTAGCGTTAGCTGCCGCAAGCTCTGCTGCAACTGAAGCTTTTATGGTCATAATGTGTTATGATAAGAGAGTCGGGCCAAATTAGGTGCTCAAGTTTCTCCAGCTTTAAAAACGGTATGAACAGCAAAACATGTATTTTAGAGAAATAACTTTGGCCTCAAAGCCAAATGATATTCCCAAGGGTGTGTTCTGGGAGGTGTATTAAAACCAACCTTGCGTTAAGAAACTCTCCATTAGACGGTTCATTTTTGCGTTGCTTAGTTCTAAGTTTGGAAGAAACCTTTGGGGATGCACTGTCTCTGATCCAGAACAAATGATCCTGCATCAGTATCTCACCTCACTAATGCTTTTGCGGCTGAATGCAGCAGAGCTAGCTGCAATCGGGCCACTGATATTTTGTTTATTTGAGATGTAAGATTGCTATATAAAGTATGCTATACTTTCTTTATGGAATGAAACTTAAGATGCCAGGATTAGAGATTCAGGTACTGTCTTCTGTCAGTATTAACTTGTGGTCATTTAATTAGAACAATGTCAAAAACTGCAGTTGGGGTCTAAGTCGAGATACTTTGCCTGTCAGCTGTTCAACAGATGGACGCGACGGTTCCTTAGTGAGCTTCCTGTATGGGGTGGTAGCGACCTCTGCTGTTCGATTCTGTCATTTCATCTCCAGTCACAGCAGAACCGCGGCAGGCACATTTTATTGCGGCAGATACAGTTGAATTTCAGAAATAATAATAATAAAAAAAAAACCTGCATGTGTTTTATGGTAAAAAAGGAAATGCTGAACTTGAGCACAGCTTGTCCTCTGGGCTATTCAAGCTACTCTAACCAACAATCTGTTAAAACTGCATTCAGGGCGCTACCACCGATGCATCTTTTATTTTTTCCGTCTGTATTTGTGTGGTGGGCACGTGACCGAAGGGTTGTGAAGCACAAATAGATGAGAAACAGATTTTGACTGATTACATCTTAACTCTGTCTGGCCTAAACAAGGAGCCTCAATTTCCCTCTGCATCTTAATATTAAGTAATCTCAGCCCAGGTCTTGCAGGATAACCAGAAAGATCAGCAAGGCCCTGCGTGGGTCTGAGTGGGAATTCTGAGGCCATCCATCATCCAGCATGCTCTCGCCCAGGATCTGTTTGTTCAGCAGATTCAGGACAAACACCAATATGTAAAAATAACATAAATAAATAATAGTTTTGATCGGTTTGACAAATGTAGTTCTTTGTGTCGTGATCGCAAGGTATTTTGATCGAAGCACTAGTGATGCAAAAATCGCCCTTTGAACATGAAACAGGATGCAAATACTGAAACCAGTCAGAGTTCACCTTTTCTCCAACATGGGAACAGAAGATAAGGATTTGAACACTTTTTAAAACAGACCGAAGATAACATTTTAAAAACAGGATACGTCAGACTACCAGAGACAATGCGCCACCTGGACCCAGAAAATATCAAGAAGAATCTGAGGAACAACCGGTGAGTGATTATTGATTTACACTTTAGATTCAGGCTCTTGGATTCAGCTACGGTCTTCCATTAAGTGAGTGCTGTAGCTTACTGCTGATGCAGTATGTATGAAAAGGCTGAGTCCACATTATTAAAACCATTTTTTTTTTATGATCATCTATTCCTTAAGCTTTTATATTTTATTAACTCCGCATTTAATTTTATGATATGTAGGGGGGTTTTATATATGCAGATAATTAAAAATGAATCGTATTCATCATGAGATCTTTTTGTTCAGCGGAAAAAGTCTTGTAAATGTCAATGAAAGAGTCACCAAAAGTAAGGAGAATACTTTTGGTGGAAAGATGGTGGTTAATTGGCTTCTAAAACACGCTAACTGAGTTCCTCATGTTTAAAGCAGGCTCTTCTAAGGAATCGCAAATGCTGATTTATGCACATTTATGTTCAGGTTTGCATCCAGTATTCCTGGAAAATTCATTTCCAGCTGTACTCAGGAATGAGTGTATCATACAGATATGAAAGATTACTGTGTTGAACAATAGAATGTAGAGGCATAGGTCTGTGTAGAGATGTGCTGATCTTTCACCACACTTAGACTAACCTGCAGAACAAAACCAAAGGTCTTCGCCTAAAGGGGGCAGCAGTGCTTCACTTTTGAGGCACTTTGGGTCGTTTAGGTCTTATTGGGGTATTATTCTATCATTTCTTACTGAGTCATTTCAATTACTGTCATTTAATTTGTGCCAATTGTCATGTAACTGAAGAAAAGAGATAAAGTCTTTTACTCAAAAAGGTATCTGTTAATTTCACATCTCCTCTAAAGTCAGTATGTACCCCATAAGTATTGGGACGCCTGACCATCGCAACCAACGGGAACTTTAATGATGTTGTATTAAAATATCTAAACTATAGTATGGAGTTGTTTCCCTCTATAAAAGCTTCCACTCTTCTTGGCTTTCCAGCAGATTTTGGAGTTTGCGTGGGGAATTTGAGTCCATTCATTCTGAAGAGCATTGCGAAGGTCAGGCACTGATGTTGGACAAGAAGGCTGGATGGGGTTGAGGTCAGGGCTCTGCGTGGTCAGTCCAGTTCTTCCACACCAAACTCTTCCAGCCATGTCTTTACGGACTGGAACACAGTCATGCTGTCCAAAATATCTTGTTATACTGAAGCATTAAGATTGCCTTTTTATAGAAGCAGTTGAGAGGTGTGTCCCAGTACTTTTGTCCCTAGAGTGTTGCTTGCTTTTTTGATCACATCAATCAAATTTGAGGTTATGCTGTGTAAAGTTAGGCCAGTAGGCACTTCCATGCATTTATTACAAGGACAACTGATCATGGTTTGCTTTCTTTTAGATCATGTACTTGTTTTTAAAGCTCTAAATGGCTTTTAAAACACCTGTGCACCAAACTGAATGGTTGCCTGTTTATGTTTCAACACGTGATCTTAGACCTGGTACTGGCCTTCTGCAATTACTCCCCACACCCCACCTCCCCAAATTACAGATGATTTCTGTTATTATGCTTATAAGCAGTGGAACCTGTTACACTTCACAGTTTGTCCAGTAAGTTCTGTCTGTGCTTTGCTCTTGAAACACCTGAACGTCTAAATAACATACAGTTTTTGTTATAAATGATGTTCACCACTTTTTTTTTTTTTTACAAAAATTGATATTAGTACAATGTACTTTTACATCATTTTAAACTTTTGAACTGTCAGTTTCGATGTAAAACATCTAATCTGCTACCTGTGTATAAAGCACTCTATAGATAAAGGGCCTTTAGGCTGACTGGATGCTAGCAGCAAAAAACAAGCAGTCTGCTTGATTTTTGCTGCTAGCAACCAGTCAGCCTAAAGACCCTTTATCTATAGAGTGCTTTATACATAAACTTTTGTGTACTTGAAATAAGATTTATCTCTCAGATCAGATGCCTGTTTTACACACAGACAACTAAAGCAATGGGCGAAGGACATTTGTCTTGTGCAAAATCTGATAAAGTTGCACTGGATGCAGGTTGCTGAGATTGAACCCGATAGTTTCTGAACTGCAGAGATAAACTGTGCAAACCTGCACTTACTGAGAGGCCATATAATTATTAGCAGTGGTAGGGAGTTAGATATAAGTCTATTACTAAATGCGAAACGTCTAAAATATTCAGTCCATGGGTTGTTGCTGACCTAAATCTTTTGGAAAACAGAGCAAAGTGGTGTCCTGATTGTTGTGATCATGTCCTGATCATACAGGGAAATTACCTTGATCTAATTTTTCAGTACATTTTATGACTCACAAGGACATTTATGAGAGACTATTTACAAATGCCAAGCCTAGATTGCCTTTTATGGGTGATCAGTGACCTGAGTGGACAACAGACCAGAAAACCAGAGAGAGAGAGAGACAGACAGAGAGAGAGAGAGAGAGAAAGAGAAAGATATAGAGAGAAAGAGAACGATAGATAGAGAGAGAGAGAGAGAGAGAGAGAGAGAGAGAGAGAGAGAGAGAGAGAGAGAAAGACAGAAAGAGAGAGAGAGAGA
>JBBJLR010000034.1:5401207-5424242 GCA_037577145.1 Brachypetersius gabonensis
AGAGAGAGAGAGAGAGAGAGAGAGAGAGAGAGAGAGAGAGAGAGAGAGAGAGAGACAGAAAGAGAGAGAGAGAGAGACAGAGAGAGAGAGAGAGAGAGAGAGAAACAAAGCAGTTGCTCTGTGTCTAGTCCCTGGCCTCCTTTCTCAGGACATCTCTCTTGGACAGCTGACCGCAGAGGATAAATCACATTAGATAAACACAAGACTGCTCTGCAAGCAGACCTGATGACCTACTTCCACCTTTCATAAAGCTCTCACTCACACACACTTCTGCATGACCTAGTAGCCCTGACCATGACAGAGGGCCTTACGTAGTTCACGCTGTACTGTTTGTCGCAGTCTGTGGCAATATACAGACCCCAGTCAAGCCCACAACAGAGAAACCAGTTCCAGTCAAGCATTTTAGCACACTGACCATCAAAAAATATGGAGACCAAGTATTTCGAGTGTGATGAGTCTGTTGTCTTTGTCTGTTTGCATTTGCAAGCAATTTATGGTGTTATTAGCACCATTGAGGCTGCTTCACCATGGAGCTCCAAACTATGAAGCTCCTCATGAAGAGACGTTGCTTCCAAAAGCAGTTTGGAACCTTATAGTGAGCTCTGCAACCAAGGACACGTGATTTGATCTCTGATGACCAGATTGATATGAAATGGTTTATCACAGAAAACTGACCAACTCAACAATTCCACTATTATCTCAGTGACAGTGAGGGTAATAGTAACAATGCAAACAGCGGTCACTTTGTCTACAACCAAATAATTTTTTTCTCCAAACTGATCAGTTACCCTCTGATTTAGATTTTTATTTAAACTTTTATGAAAGTGACAATCTGGTCATATGTGAACACACCACAGCACACAGTGTGAACAGCACGAAATACATCCTCTGCATTTAACCCATTCATCAAGCGAAGCAGGGGGCAGCCATGAACACAGCGCCCGGGGTCTTGGGAATCGAACCCGGACTTTCTGATCACAGGGCGAATGCCCCATGAGGACCATATCAATTGAAATCTTCAAAAATGACTTGGTTAACACTGACATACATTCAAATTAAATCATGTTTTTGCCTTCCAGGTGTTTCTGAGCAGGGAAATCACCAAAACGTGTTGGACCACGGCCCTCCAGGACTGGAGTTCGACACCCTTGCTTTAGACAGTGGCAATGTAAAAAGCTGATAATGGTATAACTGTTGTAAATATTTTGGGGTATTATTTTGCCTAATAATGTGTACCATTCCATTGTGAATTGATCACAAATAAAGTGGGAAAAACACTTGAACTGATGTCCACAAGTTGCAGGTTAAACTCCCCACCTACCATTGTGTGCTTGAGTAAGACACTTAACCCTCAGTTGGTCCAGGGGGGCTGTCCCTGTAACTAATGATTGTAATTCACTCTGGATAAAAGCGTCTTCCAAATGCTGCAAATGTAAAAGAAAATAGTATGACCAAACCCGTATCAAAAAATCAGCATATTTTTTACTGTACAGGCAACATATTTACAGGTTTGTGTAAAAGGTTTCTGTGCGGTAACTTTGAGAGACAATGAGCTGTGAGGTAACTTTGAGAGTTCTGACTTTGGGTTCTTACCACCACTGCTGTGAACCTTTTGGACTCTGTAATTTTCTCTAGTACACAGCACTGCGAACCACTACTGATGACCTTGTTTATATCTGCACAATCGAATTACACAGTAATTTAGAAAAATAAGTGGAATTCCCCTTTAACCAGGGCACTGACCTGATGGAAAGATGGCATTCTGTGCAACAGTGAAAAGCACCTCCCTCTTTTCAGCAGCCAGTATTTGTCTATAGGCAGTAATTGTCCACAAATTATTGGCCATGCAGTGTATTAAATAATGCACGGCTCTATAGATTAGTTTACAGGTTATATGCACAAAAGTATTGGGACTCATCTCCTAACTGAGTTCAGTCCTGACCTCAACCTCATCCAACACCATTGGGATGAACTAGAATGGAGATTGCGAGCCAGGGCTTCTCATCCAGCATCAGTGCTTGAAACACTCCAAAATCTTATGGAAAGCCTTCCAAGAAGAGTGGAAGTTGTTATAGCTGCAAAGGGGTGACCAACTCCATATTAAAGTTTATGCAAACGACCAGTCAAAGGTTTTTGAACACCCCAGTGTTTAAGGTTTTTTTTTTTTAATTGAAATTCAAACAGTCCAATGAATAGCATGAATTGGCGCAAAGGACAGTGTTGAACTGCAGGAGGTTTAAAAATGGTAAGGTTATCCAGAAATATTATGCAGCTACTAGAACCAAATTCGACCACATTAGCCCAATATTATCAAAACATCATTGGCTTCCGATCAAATTTCGTATTGACTTCAAAATTCTATCAATGACAAATAAAGCCTTAAAAGGCCTCGCACCTGATTACTTCTGTGAACTTATCTCTTACTGTGAGCCTCCATGGTCACTCAGATCTCAAGGTGCTGATTACTTGTCTCCAGAATTATGAAAGTTTCAGCAGGGGGCGAGCGTTCTCATATACAGTCCCCAAGCTCTGGAATGCTATACCAAACAACATTCAGGACTCAGACAAAGTCCTGGCTGAAAAACCTACATGTTTAGTCAGGCTTTTTACAATTCATTTTTCCTGTTAGGTGGAAAGTGTAGAGCCGGGAGGGGGTGGGAACAGAGATTTTTGCTCTTGATCCTATTCCACAAATTTACCTCTATGGACACTTAGTGATACCAACTCTATTAGCTGTAGATGGCCCATCTGTCAATAATCATGTTCGTGAATGCCTTCTCTTGTTATTCTACCCGGTGATGACTCCCTTTTCTCTCTCTCCAGGTCGACCTGAGGAGGATGGGTTCCCCTTTTGAGTCTTGGTTCCTCCCGAGGCTTCTTCCACCAGAGGTTTTTCTCGCCTTTGTTGCTTTTGGCTTATTCACTAGAGGCTCGGACCTGAACTCTGTACAGCTGCTTTGTGACAACTTAGTTGTAAAAAGCGATACATAAATAAAACTGAATTGAATTGTTGGCGTATTGGTCAGTCGTCCCAATACTTTTGTCCATATAGTGTAACAAACACTTGCAAAAAGTAAATATTTGTGATGTCCTTCTAATGTCAGCACTCGTCAATACTCAAACCCATAATGCAACCATCATGGGTGTAAGCCACAGTTTCTCCAGAATGGAGCATTTCACAACAAACCACTCTGGATGATGTTACTTAGATCTTAACCGTTTCATTCATGCAGACGTTTTGGAAATTTCAGTGCAATTCTCCTTTAAGGCACATTTAAACCACAGTTTTCAACATGAGCTTTTGACAGTGGCTTGAAAAAGACAACAGTCATGTCATTATTTGGAATAAATGGACTCTTCGTGTCCGGGAAGACACCTGAGATGAGTGTGCTTCCAGAGAAGGCAATATATTGCAACACTTTGCAACACACCCAAAGTGCTTGTGGAGCAAACAGGCAGGTTACTGTCAGACACTCAGAGTTATGCTTCTTTAATTGCTGGCTGAAATGACGCAGTGAGAACAGGTGAGACTTTAATGGATAAATAACCTTAGGGCCTGGAGGCTGTGAATTATGCTTGTGAACAAGAGTGGCACAATTAAACCTGGCCTCATAAATGATCTACAATTTGTATCACTAAAGTCTCCATATAACAAGATAAAAGAAAGAAAATCCTTGCATTAGGTGACCTGTAACGTTCTATCAGTATACACACCTATATTCTGTACTACTGCTATGACTGTTGTTACACTTTAACTACTGCTACTACTACTAAAATCTTATCAAATAAGACTATAAATGATTTGGATTTGTTATATGGTATATTTACTACTGTATTGAATTGAATAGGCTCAACCCATGAAGGTTGTTTAGTTAGCCAGGTGTAAATTCTCAGAAGTCTCAGACTATTATAATAAAGTCAGTGTAGGAATAGGAGCTCCTCATTCCCTAACACTATACTAAGCTGCTAATTTTATGTTGGCGAATTCTGTATCACATGATGAATTCTATAAATAATGATCTGACACTTCAAACCGAAAGAATTCCAGTTCATTATTCTGGAGTACTGGAGCTTGATGGCTTTATCTTTACCTGAGAGAGTGAAAATGAGACAACAATGGACATTCAAGGAACATCGTAGAATATTCTCCAGACTTTCACAGTGTGTTTTCCATTAACAAACCACAAATACAAAATCAGCATTTCTGGAGAATTCCACAAAAAAGTGCCACATTATTCACAGCTGACCATTTAATAAAGAGAACGGATTCACTCTTATCCTTCCAGAATGGGAAAAAGCTACTTTTGGCTGTTTTTGAACACTTGGAACTGAACAGCACTTAACACACACACATTACAACAGCCTGAAAGTGAACAAGAAAGTCAGTATAAGTCAGTTTCAAGAGGTTTATCACTCATCTCATCTCTTTTTTGTGTTTACATGCTTCAGATACTTTCACCTGCTTTCTAAGAAATGCACCCTGATTCTTTTAAAGTTAGGCATCAGTTGCCCCTAGCACTGCTTTTACTGCAAGGTGAGAACAGTGAGGGAAGTCAGAAACAGCCCAATTCGAAGAAATACACAGTTCTCAGCACTGTGTTACTGCATCTGTTATTAGACAGAGCTTTTATTGTTTTGTTATCTGTGACGTATCTTCTGATTTCTTTCGTTGGGTAATCTAGCAAAAATAAACAACAACAGACCCAAGAAAACTAAAAATATATCTATGTACTGTGTATCTGTGTGTATCTGTGCGTACAGGCATTTACTGGGTGACTGGGCAGCTGTTGGTCTAGCTGTTAGGGAGATTCCCCAGCAATCAGAAGGTTGTGCGTTTGAATCCCAGGACTGCCAAAGACACCATTGAGGTTTACGGCATTTAGCAGACACTCTTATCCAGAGCTCTTATATCAGTGCTTATGTAGTCTACATCTGTTCATACCTGTAAAGCGACACTAAAATGAACAACTGCTTTGTACCACGTTACTGTCAGCTAACTTACGCACCTTAACAATCCCTGTCAAAAGAAGTCAGAGGTTAGCAAGGTACAGTCCCCACACAGCTCCTGGACTTGGAGAAAATGCCGAGAACAGTTTTGTGCTATTCACACTGTGTGATGTGTTCATGTTTGACAAATGGACTCTTTACACTTTTAGTTGCTTTAGCATAAGGACATTTTCCAATATATTAACAAATAAGTATTATTATTGTTATTATCATTCAGTATACAACACAACACTTCTGTATGCATCTCTATAATTATACAAATGTAAAAAAAAACAGTCCAGGACATTAGACAAAAGATAAATGGTGACACTCACGTCTTTATTGCATCATAGTGTTGCAGCGCTCCCTGTCTTTCCCAGGTCCTTCCATCAGAGGGCACTGTTCATCTCACTGCATTTAACCTGTAACCCCATAAACACAACCACAACGTTTAGCTAGTGGGTCAGTTTGGAAACTTTCAGCTTCAGGTTAAGTAAAGCGTCTTCGCTGAATTGGGCCACTTGACTTTCCAAGCTGTTATTAAAAGATCGTTTTGAAAACTGTGCCCCATAAAAGGTGGTTCAAAGTAAAATTACAATTACTCAAAATACTCTGTATAATTAAACCACTACAAGCTAAACAGTGAATCAGAGAAGTTTGATGTGAAATGCTCAGTTCAACAGAAACAAACTGAACCAGATGTCTGAAGAGTTTAATGAAAGCTTTGACGTGAACACGCTACCTGATGCCTCGGACGTTGTTTAACGATGGAGTATATTTTGCCCTATTTTTGTGATCTAAAAGTTCCTCACAGGATTTACAGCTATATTACAATTCTATTTCTATTACATACAAAATCTCAAAAGACAAGAGTAGTAGTGGTAGTGGTAGTACTAGTAATAATAATAATAATAATTCATTTATTCGTTCATTGCCTGTAACCGCTTATTCCTTACTTGACTTGTGGGTATGCAGAGACTATTCTGGGGTCTAAGAGCGAGAGTCAGGGACTTGTTCCGGGCGGGGCACCAGTCCATCGCAGAATAATACTCATAATGAAAATAATACATTAAATAATAATTTAATGGACAATCCATTCAAAGTTGATAGCACTACTAATGCAGTGGCTATATTTATGTTGTAGACATCACAAGTCCTGCTTTCTATCACCACCTACTCAGGTCTTGATGAATTTGTCTACAATCCATTTGGCATCAATAAATTCTCTCTTGAACCTCAGCTCAACAACGAAGGGAATCAGGGGAATTCCCCTTTAACAAGCTCAGAGGTTTGAGTGCTGGTGAGTGCTGACATCACAGCAAAGGGGATGTAAAGTGTGGTTGGTGGCAGCATCACAATATGACAGTTTTTCAGTTATGGACATTTGAATTCTCCTCTAGTTGGTTTTAAGTAATGTTTATTTGCATTAACAGCAAATTCTGGGACACCCATATTTTTGACAAACTTTTACATTTGGAGTGCAAGAATACATAATGATTTCAGGAACAAAAATCAGAATCAGAAAACTGTATTGAGGAAATTGCTTACGAAATGATTGCAAAGACGCACAGAGACAAGAACAATATAATGTAAAGTCTAAATAAAATCTAAATAAAAATCTGTAGAAGAACCTCAATGAAAATGCTATGCTGTACACAGAAATGCTGGGTATAAATACTATAGCTAAGTTACACATTTGAGTGAAATCTACCAACAAAACTTGCCATATTTGACAAATACTTTCTAGAACATCTTTTACATAACACTGAGAACAAATGTCGGACCAAAAATCAGCTGTCTGGCCAAAAGTTAGAAAGAAACAACAAGTGCCACGTGTCGCAATAGGTCTGGACATACTGGTATTGGGTTTAGTGCTCAGTGTCATAACAGAGCAGAGCAGCATTTTGCCTGATGCGCATATCATCCAGGCCTGAGTGTTTAGGAGAACTGTTTTTTTAGTTTTCTTGAAGCGTTAAAATCTAACATTTTGAGGATTCGTGATATAGATCGTATATTACATGTAGAAGCTAAATGTCTTTTGTGGTTATGGGGGGTTTTGTGACTTTAGCAGGCAAAACCACAACGTATTTCTTGCGAAAAGAAAAACAACAGTGACCTTTTTTGCACAGTCAGTGCACTTGATCTGCTCTGATCTGAGGAGCGCTCTATATACTCCCATACAGAGAACATACTGATGTTGCGAATGTAACACTCTTTACTCACAGGAAACAATACACAGAACATATATTTAGGGCAGAAGAGTGCAGGTGGATGTCATACAGGTGTTTTTGGACTCTGATGTTTTATGGCTGTCTGTCTCGTGAAAAGACGTTCACACAAACACACGCACAAAGAGACAGAGGGCAGGGTCTGTAATTACAAAGCAGCTCTAGTATGGTACATTTGGGCTGAATCGCTGGTCATGGAACATAGTGTACAAGTTGCAGTATGTGTCAACAAATGAGACGGGAATGGAGAGACATAGCCAAGAGGCTTTCATAACCAGCTATAAACAAACCAGAGAGAGAGAGAGAGAGAGAGAGATACATGCATTCATGTTTAATGGAGTGCAATAAACAAAAAAGGAAGCAGCATCCTCGCCCCTCTGTCTGTCTGCATGTGCGTGCCTGGGTTTGTGTGTGTGTGTGTGTGTGTGTGCCTGTGTGGGTGGATTTGTTCTCTCTCTCTCTCTCTCTCTCTCTTTCTCTCTCTGTCTGTCTGTCTGTCTGTCTGCAATTGAATGGTGCCAAAGCAGTGAAAGGCGGGTGAAACAGTCATATGCAAAACGCCCTTCAGTCAAAACTTTTTTTTTATTTTAGAAGGAAAAATACATTGACTTGGCCTTTATAGAGATAAACTAATGGCTTTTTCCTGCCAGTTTTTAAAAAAAACTTTTGCAGAGGTTAAAGTATTGGGGGAAAGGACACAAAATGGTGCCATAAGGTGAATAATATTTAGAATAAAGTACATTTTCGTACATTTTCATATGTGTGTGTAAATTCAGCAAATAAAAAGTAGTTGTGCACAAAGATATTGAAGATATGGTATATTATATAATATACGTTCTGTACAATACAATGTGTGCAATGACTAAGCTGCGCAAAGAAGGGAAAATATGTTCAGCATGTTGATGACTCCAAAAAAAAATTCATATACCTGTATTCGTGTATGTATTGCAAAGCATCTCTGTCTCTCTCTTTCAGTCGCGCACATGTGGAAAGGCGTGCTTTTGCTTGGTGTTATTTCTCTACGCGTGTGTGCGTGTGTGTGTGTGTGCGTGTGTGTGTGTGCAGAGAAGGGAGGGGCTGAGCGTGTGTGCTGAGCTAAACCTCTTACCAATCACAGGGGTTTCCCCACCCTCCCCTCCGTTCTTCTCTCTCTCTCTCTCTCACTCTCTCTCTCTCTCTCTCTCTCTCTCTCACGCACAGAGGCAGGGAAACGTGCAGGGCGAGGAGAGGGGGAGGAGAGGG
This sequence comes from Brachypetersius gabonensis, assembly GCA_037577145.1. NCBI lineage: Eukaryota > Metazoa > Chordata > Actinopteri > Characiformes > Alestidae > Brachypetersius > Brachypetersius gabonensis. The sequence goes on from JBBJLR010000034.1 coordinate 5,409,664, forward strand.
GGAGGAGTAGGAGGGAGGAAAAAGCTTAGCAGCTTCTGGTTTTGCTTTCAAGCTCGTTCCTGCTGAACCGTCTGCCCCCCCCCCCCCCCCTGCGCACAAAAGCAGCGAGGCTCTCACACACTCCAACACTCACTCAACCCCAGCCGTGCTGTCACACTCAGGGACGAATCACACACACACACTCACACAAATACAGCCACCTGGGGCTCCAGCAAGAACACCTGCAGGGCGACGGTGGAGGAGGTCATCACACTGAGCACACACTGGAGAGCTGAGGAGCAGGGAGCTGTCAGGGCTGCCTGCTGGGCGTGTGTGTGCGTGTGGTGTGTTTGGATTGAGTGAGAGGGGCTCTACCTGCCGGGGTCATCCCAATGTCGGACGAGGAGTGCCGCTCCCCCATTGGCTTGGACTGCTGCAGCTGCTGCCTGGACCTGGCCAACGGCTGTGAGCCCGAGCCGGGACGTCCTGGCCACGCCAGCCTGAGCAGTCCCACCTCAGTCAGCCACTTCAGACAGCTCCGCGACCAGCTGGTCTTCCACAACCTCAACACGGACAAGCTCAACAACATCATGAGGCAGGACTCCCTGGAGTCGGTGGTGCGGGACCCCTGCTACCTTCTCAACGAGGGCATCTGCAACAGTAACATAGACCAGACCATGCTGTCCATCCTCCTCTTCTTCCACAGGTACACACCCATTACGCAACTCCTGAGCCCATTGCAAACGCTGGGCATCTCCAGAAACTGATCATTTAAACTCCAGCTTTATTATAGTCTCTCATTTTACAGTCTAATTAACAATTCCTACAAAGCCACTATGAACAGTGACTCTTATGAAACAAGTCCGGGCCCACTAACAGACCTTTAGAATTTAAAGGGTTACATGTATTTATATGTTGATTTGAACATTTTTCTTTCACCTTTATCCATTATTACTAGCCCATAATTTATCCATGAGCGCTATACTGAGACTGAATGTATTTAAATATCTGGATTTTAACAGTTATCTTCTATCCACCATCTCATATCAAAAGGGTCATAAGCACAAGACAGCACAGTAATCCAGTAAGGAGTTCAAAACACAATTTTCTCAGTCAATGAATGGAATGAGTAAAGCGATTTTCACATAGTGAACTTGACAGTATACCGAAGAAAGTAATGCAATAATTGCACGATTCAAATGTGTCTGTCACCACCGTCTGTCTGCATTTGTCTCACAGATTTCTGCATGATTTCATAGATTTCATAGAATTCAGATGCAGAAGTGAACATATTTCCAAACCTGACGGCCCTGGTCAAGTTTGGAAACAAGTTAACATATCAGTAGGGGTTACTGTTTATTTGTTGAGTTTGAAAAAATAATATTTAAGTGCCATCATTTTTTTGCAAAGGCTTCATTTTAGGTTGATTGTTTTTCAGTTCAGGAAATTAACAGTAATTGCGGAATAAGATGGGCCGAGGTGTGTTCTTTATGAAGAATGTGTGCTTATTTTCTGTTGGAACATCTTCATGGTTCACCCAAACCTTTGCATTTGGATGCATCCATGAGAAAGTAAACTAAATCAACAGAGCTCATTTCAAAGGTAAGTGAACAGGAAGAAACAATGCTGATGCAGTTTCACTCGTGAAAAGAATGAACACGTTTGAAGCGAATTCAGTGCGTCACTTTTAGCAGCGAAGGAAGGTTAAACGCCTAACAGACTACATGTAGATGATCTGAACTGACACTGAAAGATAATGAACACCACCCACACCCCTTTAGTGTAGAATCCATCAATCCCAGTGTTAAAACAGATCAGTCCCATTTATTCCAAGACCTCAGTATGAAGGATGTCAGCCCTTGGGGGCAGAAGTCCTGGAGGGAGGTTTAATTACCTCTCATTTCCTGACGGGATTTGTGTTATGCTCCAGAGTTAACACTGAGAACATAGATTAACACCATTTAATGACATCCTTCAGTTTGGTGGATGAGGAGAAATAGCAAAGCATGCATCACCTAAAAACGATGTGCTGTTTAAATTCCTTCTGCTGCTTCGTAATGGCTGCACAAAGTAGCAAACAAATTCCATCATCTGATGTTTGCGCATTCACAAGCTTTAATGGCCACCGTCTTGGTTCTCCAAGAGCCTTATGAACCTGCAGAACTGAAGGACTGCGAGCCTCGAGGGCTGGCAGACGAGAGCACGCTGACGTGTTGTAACAGATTAAATTGTCGACAACAGATTACATGCAGTTACCCGCCAGGATTTGGCACCTGTTTGCAGTTCAGGATCAAACTCTGGGCACGTTTTTTTTTTTTCCCCATGCTCTCGAAAACAGAAACCAAACTCTCGTTGACATGAAGACATTGTGTTAAATCTGATACAGTTTGACATGTTTAGTCTGTTCCCTGTGAGGAAAATTTGTGAGATGAAGCCAGGTGAGGAGAACCCTCTTTAAAAAAAAAAAAGGACTAAAAAGGCTTCTTTTGGAGCTTTGCTATAGAAGGACTTCTTAAAACGTCTTTGGTTTCAGCGGACAACATTTACAAAGGTATAAACAACTTCCACATCACTTGAAGGTTATTGCTTGAACCATGAAGGAACTTATACTTAGAAGATTCAGGCCGGATTTGTGTGTGTCTAGAAATCTGGGCTTTTTTTTATTGGCCTAGTGAAAACATAAGCAAATCATTTATGGCACATGCTGCCTGGAGGGACGTGTCATAAAATAATAAAAAGTACAGTTTTGTTCTCTTGGTCTCTGCTGACATCACTGCACACCTTTGTACACCAAATCAGGCCCTGATAACCAGTCAGGAGTCTGAAACTGCCCTATCAGGCTTGTCAGTTATTTTTATAGCCGTTTATAAATGCTGTAAACGCAGAAAGACTAATTAAAGCGAACAGTCGACAAATTGTAACATAATTGATGGTAACAATTACAACCTGGCGGAACATATGGAAAGTAAAAGTAGATCAGAAGCCGTAGCTGATTACAAGATGTTGAAGACAAATGAAGACATTAGTGTGGAGGAGTTACTGAAGAAACTCGGGTTGAATGGTATTTCTTTCTTTGCCAGTACACTGTTGGTACGATGGGTAACAATGTTAGTGATTTATTCCGCTCCTACTTTTTCTTATAACCTGGTGGTGTGAATGGGCAATTACATGCAGTAGAAACTCCACGCAATAAACCACAGCTCAGCAAGCGCTATCAGCGTTATCAACACATCATTAATACCTCCTTCAGTGGAAACTTTTTTCATGGCTTGGTATTTTTACAGCTATAAGTAGATAAAACGGCTGCTGGTTCATTGCCTGTCTCAGGAGCCCCTCATTGCTTTATTGCACCAAAGGATGCCACTTTCCTCTTAAAATATATTAGGATTGCTTCTTTGGCCTAGTGGTAGAGTTAACCTTTAATCTGCCTTATCGCCCTGTCCTGCCTTTTGTACGTGGTACCAAAAGGTCACAGTCGAGCTCAGATTATCGATTTTGGTTTTATGAGCTGAATATTGATGTTGTGTGCAGCAACAGTGGGCCTGTGCCAAAACAATGGTGCGCAGGATCATGAACAGATTTCACGGTCTCACTTCACAACTGAAATCACAGCGTTTCTGTTGCGCTCCCCATGCCTCTGTAGTCTTTCCTAGAAAAACTATCAGACAGCCACTGCTAATAAATACGCCAGCCCCTCTGCGTCGCTCTCTGTGAGCGGAAAGGCAATTGTGCTCCACATTTCAAACACAAATGTTCCCTGCTTTATGAGGAATGATATGTTTTTTCCTCTTCTGCTTCCTTATATAATATTTCATATTTTCATGTGATTTACTCAAGGACAAAACTCCTGGCAGACCTGATGGGTCCCAGCAAGAAACCCTTGAAATTTTGTGAACGTGGCGTTATTGATGGGACCGAGATAAAAGAGGTGTGTCTTTAATAGAGTTTAAGACAGGGAGTAACTGCGCTTTTGGCAGGAGCAGCCTCTTTCTGCTGGGCTGTGCACAAAAGAACCTGGTGACCTTTTGCTGAAAAACAAAAAGCCTGAATGAGTTTGTTTAATGTGTGGAAATGCACTCGAATTGTTTCTGAGGTTTTGAATGGACTCTGCCATTGCAATTTCAATGCGTGCACGATTAAAATTTTTGCATTGCTTTTTGAACTGGTGCCCTCTTTCAGGATCAGCTCTGGCTGCAGATGTTGGAATCTGCATATTACTGTGCATGCCCATGTGGTGGACAGGACTAAAGCTAAAGTCATCCGCAGGAGACAAAAACTGGTGCACACTGGTCTTAGTTAGCACGCAGAGTTACCCTATGTTAGCGTACACAGTCTCTCTGAAAAGGTAAGTGCTGATATAAAGCACTAAGCAGCACAGATTATCTAGGGCCCAATAATCTCGATTTATCATGCCTTTCACATGGCAAACAGTTAGCAGTCTGCAGATAGTAGTGCTGCCACCTTTGTGAACCGAGAGCAGCACGAGATAAAAACGTGTGGCACTGCACTGTTGAACATGCTGCCCTTCAGCCTTGCCAACTTTCTCTGCACGGACCAAACTATTTGCCTGACAAACACACCCCAGGCCTAAGTGCTGGGCAGAACATTTCGTTCTCCGGCCTCCGTCTCAAGTGTGAATGCCTTGGCTGTTATTTCCACAGCGTCACTCTTGGTTGGGATATTGAAGAGCTATTACAGCAGTTTAGCAAGGCAGAAGCAAACGTTAAGCGGCGGCAGCTGTGAAAAGAAACACACTGCCACACTGCACGCAAAGATAAATAGCTCAGATGGTGTTGTGCTGAACAAAAACAGCACGCGCTCAGTCGCGCCTACAACATAAACACGGCAAAAATAACAGCAGCACGGAGGCACACTCGGGAACGCAGACTTCGTCTCCAGTGTGTAAGAGAGGGAGTGGTGTGGTAATAAAAGACATCCCAGACATCGCATGTGGAGAGAGGAGCAGAAACACTGTGGATGAGGGCATAATAGGCTAATGTTTTCTTCTCATATTGAACTTCCAGCAGCAAAGGTTGGAGCATGGGATTGTGCCCCCCCCCATTCAATCAGTGCTGCTCTTCTATTAAAGATGTGCTTCTGCCAACAGTAGGCCTACAGTAATGCATTCGAAAGTCAGCCTTTACTGAAGGATGAGACACATTTCCATGGATTCTTTTCGAGTCAGTGGGGTAGTTCTGGAAAGGAACATGGGCCAGACTAGTTACATAAATGTTTCTGGGGTCGGTTGAGGTTTTGGCTGAGGAACTACCCTTTGAAATTTGTTTTGAGAAAGCAAGCCTGATTCTGCAGGATAGGGTGGAGGAAACCAGGGGCGCTGAGAATTCCGAGCCAGGATCCTTTGAGGATAAACTCCCTCCTACAATATCTCAGGCTCTCTGTAGGGTCTTTGGCCCGTTCTGAATGATGTGGCCACCTCTTGGAAGGAGATCAGCTGAGTGCATTTCACAAGTCATGAAGTCTGCTCCCATCTGTGTCAACACAAGTGAGACGCTCCGAGCAAAATTGTAAAAAGTTGAGTGGGTCGGAGGCCCAGTATGACCAGAAGCGCTGACTCAGGGTGTTTCGCCACTGAGGAAATGTAATGGTCTGAGAAAAGCTCTGCATAGCTTGAGGATATCCACTATGATCTCACTTAAGAATTGGTGGGAAACCGAAAAAAAGTTATATTTTACAAAGGGACCCTGAGTGCAACTGCTGACTTTTTATTTGATCCGATTCATTCTTCGAATTTGCAGTCACAGACTGTATTTGTTAGGTGGTCTGTATAATGAAACAGGATCGCTTTACAGGTTGATGAAGATAATACAGACCTCTTGGCAGAATGAACTGTCTTTTGTCTAGGGCTCCACGTAGTTGCAAATATTCCTCACAGCCACAGTCTTAGTGGAGATAATTAGTTAAATCAGGTCATTGTACTCGCAGTTAAAACGTCCTGGTACACGCCTGGGACAGCAGGTGATTTGAATGGATAAATGTAATTTGCTTTGTCTAGCCACGATAGCTAAATAGATGCACTTTTCTTTCATAATCGTGACTATGAGCGGGCAAATAATGTCTTGATCATAATGGGCTCAGGAGGTCACTGGGTTTGGATGTGAATTGACTTTGGTTTGGCTGTCACAATCAAACAAACTTGAACAGAGGTGTATGATATCGTTTTAATTGAGCAGCTGAATAGCAGCATTGTTATGACTGGGTCAGTGGAGGGTTGACAGCGAGCCAGGGGCAGGGGGCCAGCCGAGGCTTTTGTTGCCTGGTATAAGGTGCTCCTGTTCTCAGAGGCAGGGCTCCGGACTCCAGAAAGGCACTGTCTGCAGGGCACACCCAGCTGTGGTATTCACAAGAACACCCAAGACACCTGACCGAGCATCGACTCAAGCCGAACATGGCTGTACTGGTAAACCCAACCTTTGGTAAAGTGAAGGCATTGACTAATAGCAGCTTAATTTACTGGAAAGCTCTCAGACATTTAAAAAATGTTGCTTCAGGGCCTCAATGGGGAGAAATGACTAAAGGGACAGAATTATATTTGCTTTTGCCTTGCTGAGAGAAAACGTTCTTGAGTGCAAAACAAAGCAGAGCCATGAAGCTCATTCAAATTTGCAGGACGGATTAGCATGGAGGTCAGCGCTATGCTGTCCAGAGTAAATAGCAATGGTAGCTTGTGAAACACACTGGGGTCATGGCTGTCAGGAACCCCATATTGGCTGCTTTATCCCCGGGGCACTGGAAGCTTGATCATTCCCGAGCCAGGCATGATGGAATTTGATCTAAGAATGCTTTATTATTGCATTCCTAGTATAATTAAGGTTGTAAAACAATAGTGTCAGAACAATTAGGCAGTCTGATTTCATGTCATTTTCTGTGATTGTCATGAAATGACAGAGGTAGAAAGTAGGGCTGCACGATATCAGGAAAACATGTGATATGCGATAATGTTGTTGTGTGTTGCGATGGAGATATCACATGCGATAAGTGAGTAAAAACTTAGTCTTTATAGTGTTAATGTGTTTCTGCTTTAAATTTGCTGGTAACAGAGACTCCAGACGCTGAAATGCAGTATTGTCATGCCGTTTTTTAAAAAAGAATTTCCTTAAACAGAGCATTTAATGCCTCCCATAAAACATTTGAACCATTGTTGAAATAATAATTAAATAAATGTAAACATAATTTAAATTATAATTTTCTTAGGCAGAAAAAAATAGCAAAGGAACAATCTATAACAGCAGCACAGAAGATGAAGAAACTGCCCAGTGATTTTTTTTTGCCCTCTTCTCTGTGGCTCTGGGTGAAGAGTTTTGGAAAAACACCATTTATTGCAGTTCAGTCAGTCTTTGGCGAAATGGAAATTGTGTATGTTGATATCGCGATGACGGTAAATTTGCAATATATTGTGCAGCCCTAGTAGGAAGTCAACAAGTGCAAGTGCTGGTCTCAAACGTGGCTTAGAAGATTTGTGTAAGTTCAGCTTTATCCAACACATTCTTTGTCATGACCTCAAAGGCTGCTGGGCAGCAGCAGCTGAAATAGCTCACCTGAGCTTGCAGACCTGGCACAATGTCCTAAAAAGGCCCAAATCATGTCTTTCTCGACCATAAAAAACAGCACACAGAGGTTCTATCTTCACTTTTAATATAATTCATCACTGTGAATCAATCCTCTGATAGAATCAAATCAATTTGGCAGACAGACTGGGTTTAAATTAAGTTTTAAGGAACTGTGCACACATACATGCTCCTCTCTATATTGTGTAACATATTCTTGACCACTTTTTCCTCTCGTGTTTACCTACCTTGTTTGTAGCCACCACAGCGTTTGCAGTTGCTGGCAACCGTCTGTTGCATAAGAGGTAGTGGTTGAGGTTGCCAAGTGCTGTGCTGTGGTGAGGTGCTGGCCCACATTAGTCTTATCTGCTCACACTCAGGCAATGGCATCAATTAAGATAATGTGAGGACCTGTCAGCAGCAGTTATTCTCCATCAGTGCCATATCACACTTCAGCAGTCTTCTGCAGTCAGTGTCTGTCCACCATGACCTAGATGGCCACACTGATGAAAGCTCGCTAACATTAAAAACATGGTCTTACATGCAATTAAACTGTCCATTTTTCAAACACCACAATAACAAATTGTGAAAAAGTAAACCCACTAAAATAGCCAGTCTCCTAATATGTACACCATCATTTTCTTTATTATTTATTTTTACATCTGAAACATACGCTGTGCATTTTATTTTTTAAAGGGGGGTATTTTTAAAGTATAATCACAATTCTACACTTAATAATGAATCAATTCTATACTTTCAAAAACGATACAGTTGAATCACCCCTTTAGATCATAGTACCAACATGCATTGATGTACCTGTATTGTTGAATTAACATCTAGAGTGCTCACTTAAGTCTGGGTGGAGACCAATGCCCACCGAGGAGTAAATTTGATGGTGCATATCAAATTTACTCCTTTCAGTTTCATCCAGGGTGCAATTGGCACGTTCACTGCAGCCAAAGGCTTGTTGGTGCCATGTTTGCACAGCTATAGAGGATTAACCCCGACAAGTCCTGACCGCTCATAGGATTGGCTTGAATGTCCCAGAACATCGCGTCTCTGCCTGTGTATCCCACGGGAAAATGTGAATCACCCGGCCATCACAGCTCATCCTTTGTTATGTTGGAGAGCTCGAAATAATGCTTCTTCACAAGCTTGTTCTTTAGGACCATACCCCTACACACGCACTTGCCCAACTGTTTGTATTCCCACTGCATACCACTGAAACTGAAGGCTCCTACTGGGTTACGTTACCTTGCGCCACTGTGCGGGTCATTGTACGGCCGCCGACTGCTGTAAATTGAGAACGGCATGTGAGTCTGCAACGGATTGTCTCCAAACCACCTCCTTTTAATCGGTAAACAAGTCTTAACAGTCTGCTTTGGACTCTGATGGCTAATTGCAGGAATTTCTTCAAGCCTATGGTCTCCCACAATGGTCTAGGCGGTATGACGAGCTGCGAAAGACTGTGATTTTCTGAGGCTCCCAGTTGAGCCCGAGTTCACAGACAGTGATAAATGGCTGGCTCTTATTTCATGCGTTTAATAAACAGACTCCAGTTTGCTCGGCACGCTGAGGTCGGGGCGAATGAACTTTATCCACCTTTTCTATGTGTACAAATAGAACATGAGGCAACGATTCTGGCACGCCGTCTTTAACTTTATGTTCTGATTTTAATCACAGAGTTGAGAAACTACATAAGCACCACCCATCTTATCTTACCCAACAATTTCAAGAGCGTACAGGAAAAACAGCCCTTTAAGGTGTGTGCAGTAAGGCTGAGAAAGGTTGGTCAAGGTGTCACATGATGATATGAAGACAGAAAGACGATGTCTTCAGCTTAGTTTGGAGGGCACGTTCGGTTGAGTAACTGTTACACAGTGCAGCTGCAACACTGGCCTTTTGTCTGTCATTTCTTGAATGATGTCTCCACCCATCAGAAAACACCCAAAAAAGAGAATGTGGGGAAATCAAAAATTTCCACTCAAACAAATGAGCACCTCCACATGTATTGCATAGCAATTAATGATGGTGTACAAAATTGTGACAAAATCACCTTGTTTCAGTTTTTTTAGATTAGTCAGAAGACCTAAACAGCTGCAGCTACTACTGACATTCAGTTGTACCCACATATCTGGTAAGAACCACCTCAGCGCTGGGCTGAGGAGCAGTGGAACTGCATTCTAAGGAGTGATGGAGCTCCACCTAATACATTTGAGCCGAGCTGGACATCTAGTGTAGCTTTGCCAAACTAGTAGAGGTTCTTACTGCAGCAAAGTAGAGTAAAGACATCCTGTTAACAAACAAAGAAACATTGACTGAGATGTCTACCAGCATTTGGACATATGGTGCATGTTCATTGCTAATGAGCTTCTAGTATCTCCCAGTCAGACTCGCAGGGATTAGGACTCGTTTTGATGCTTTCCCCTCCTCAATAGTTCAGACTGTGTTTTGTCCTTAACAGCTTGTCCTTCCTTTCACTGTCAGTTCTTCTATTGTGTTTACTGCAGCCGTGGGAGAATGAGTATGAGGGCAATGAGAAGCTGAAGGCAATAGTTAGGCAACTTTCCTATGGCTTTACAGGAAACTATCAGACTGCCTGGAAACACCCTGTTTCATCATGTGCCAAGTATCCTCTCAGATTTCACATATTATAATGTGATGATTTATTATTTTTTTCTTTTGCATCTACTTTTCTGCGGCTCTCTGTGTTAGTCACCGCTAGACTTGCAGCGTCTTAAGGAGCCAGGGTGAGGTTGTTTGCCTAACGAATTCACAGAGCAAACGAGCTTTCCGGCTCCACGTTTTAGGGTCGTTTCAGTGCAGGCTGCTATAGAAAGAGCGCCCTCTGCCAAGTTCTAGGATGCTGTGATTGTCACTGGCACCGGCCCAGGTAAAAAGCAAGCTGAAGATGCCAAAATTACAAGCAAGATGTATCCTGCCTGACCTTCTACTCCTACGTATTGGTGCCAGAAGTGCAAAGGTATTGTTATGGTGGACTGCTAGTCCTAGACAGAATCTTATTTCTCTGTTTTACCAGTTTGTGGCAGCTTTCTTTCCACTGAGATGCCATAGAGCAAAGCATCCATGAGACAATGACCAAAAGGCATGAGACAAAAGGCAGCAAATGTTATTAATTACTTAAGTGTGTCAAAAGAGCAGCAAGGCCTGGAGCACAGAATGCTGCTTAATAGTCAAATGGAGTTTTGGAATTGTTCTTTTGACATTTACAGCTTCATAGTCCCAGCCCTCAGTAAGCAAAACAGAAGGAATAGCATCAAAGAAAATCTCCCTCTGACCAGGAAAAAGAGACCTTGAGAGGAACCAAGACTCTGTGGGGACCCCATCCTCTTTGGGTCGACACCGGATAGCCAGACAATAGCCTCAAAAGAAATTAGTGTTATGATTTGCAGACAGTCTGTGGGATATGTAGGAATCAGTACCGAATGGTGAACTAGAGATAAAGATCCCTGTAGCTACACAAAAGTCAGTTGACTAGAGGAAACCAGCTTTTAAGGTTAGTGCTTACTCACAGCAAAGCATAAGGGGTGCAGCTTTAACCCTGCCAAGGAACCCAAAAGACTGGAATGTGAAACATGCAGCTTTCTACTGAAGCCCTGAACAGGTTTCTTTCAGGCAAAATGCTAAGCTGGAACCTTCTTCTGAGCTCCCTAAAGACCCATTGTACTTAAAAAGTCTCATTTGTTAGTCGTGGCATTCTAGTGCCAGTAAGGTGCAGTTGACCCTTGAAACACACACACACACACACACACACACACACACACACATACACACACATATATATATATATATAGCCTTGGAAAAAAAGGGACTACATCATTTTTGTTCTGGTTATTGCTTTAGTAATGTGTGGGAGAATTGAAAAATAATGCATGTAAATAATTCTACTGTGTAAATGTCAAACTACACAACAGTCTGACATTATTTTACAATTGCAACAATTAAAATAGTGACGTTAAGAGCAGTGTGTCCACGCGTGACTGCTGCTGGAATACAGCACATAGAAAAGCTGCTATACAAACACTACTGCACTTACATTATTTAAACACATATGGAGACATTTCTTATTTTTTAAACAGCTCACACTGAAATAGTTCATAAAAGAATAGCAGTGTAAGAGGTTGAAGCGCATCTGAAACAGAAGCCAGAGTTCCATGAAAAAATAACAAACCTGAGTGTGGAAGGAAGCTCCTCGCCCCCTGGTCCTGGGTTAGAGTAAAATAGGGTCGTGGAAAATTTTAATTGAGGAAGTCTTTGTTCCTGTGCATAATATATGGTGGTGCTTGATACATAGTATGGCTGGAGGAGTTCCTGTTTTAACACTCCAAGAATACAACGCTCTCAGAATACAACGCTCTATGGAATCCCACAGTGTTTCACAGAAGTACTCCAAAAGCCATGTCTCAGGAAACAAAGGCGTTCTGAGAAATAAATGCTTGTTTTCATAAGTACCTGCAGCCGATCACCGTAAAACAGAGCGATTTTATCTCTAAGCATATGAGCACTGAGGCGAACGCAGTGACATCTGTTCTAAGGTTCATAATCATGTTTAGATTCATACGCTGAGAACATTTTAGCAGAACTAAAACTCACTTCACAGCATCAGAGAGCCGGTTCAGCACTGGAAATGCTCTCAGGCTTAGTCCAAATGCATTTTCTATCTTTGGGCAAAATATTTTCAGCTTTTTCCAGCGGCTTAGGAGAGTCGGGTCATGCGGCACAGCGGGAGAGACTGACAGGCCTGTGCAAAAGTTACATTCCATTCTAGACAAATGACAAGTTTTGTTGATTTTCTAAGTAGAAACTTAAGTACTCAGCTTCTAGAGGGTGGACTGATTGTGGGACTTAGATAAAGATTTAATAATAATAATAATAATAATAATAATAATAATAATAACAATAATAATAACAATAATAATGATAATAACAGCAATAATAATGATAATAACAACAATAACATTATTGTCAGAACTATTATTGTTATGTTGTGGTTTTTATTATTTTTAATAGCAGGAATGACAAAAATAGAAATAATAATGTTGTTTGTTGTCATTGTTATTATTAGTTGTAATAATAACAAGAACAAAAACAACAATAATAATAGTAATAATAATAATAACAACAATAATAACATTCTTATTCTTATATTTAATACTACTACGAATAATAATAATAATAATAATAATAATAATAATAATAATAATCATCTTGTTGTCATCATTGTTATTTTTAAAAATATAATAAGGATACTTTCAATTAATGAAATGGAGCAATATGTCATAAGGTTTGAACAGGCCTCATTTCATTGTTCCCTTTGTATGTTACAATCTAATAATAAACCAAACTGTGTGGAGGATTCACACTAACTTTCCTGCTGAAATTTGACTACATCTGACCAGGATGTCCCCAAACCTTCGCATACGGTTGTTTTTCCACGTCTAGTATGTCGCTGGCTCAAAATGATTACAGTTTAACAGCAGAAGTGAAGAAAACAACTTGTCAGAGGATCTGTCTGGGGTTGTGGGCTCCAGTAGTATCAGCTTACTTATACTTTGTTTCCCTATTCAAACCTGAAGTCATACCTCAAGCTGAAAGAAAGGACACGTACAATAGAAATATCTGCTTAAGTGGAACTGAAGGGAGCTTAATATTATTATCATTTTTTTTTTCCACCTGCCATTGATTAGCCCAGGTGTAACACACAGAGAGTGATAAGGGCCAGTGTTAGCAACGCAGCTGCAACAACACTCATTTCGTTAGATAGTGCTTGACACTGAATGAGATGGATTTCGTACTTTGAACCTCTAGAGCTGGACAAAACACTTCTTGCCTCTGTGATTTGCTTTAAAAAAGCATGGTGTTTGTTTGCGAAAGGCCTTCAAGCTTCTGTTTTTTGACCTACTCTCAAGAGACCTCGTCCAATCTCGGGCATTCATCTTAATCAAGCCTTGAAGTGGTGTATCAGGTTCATGATGGTGTTTGTGTTAAATGTATGCAGGCAGTTGATCAGCATCTCTCAATGCATATCGTATCAACGTCTTTAAATGCCTCATGCTTTTTAGCTCCTGCTGAGTCAAAGGCAAGATGTCCTAAGAGGTGTCGCTGAAATGCTTTGAAATTCAAGGTGTTATCTTATTGCTATTGCTATGACCACAAAGAGAGCCATTAAGGAGACTGTCAGATCTGTGTTCCTCCAGAGGGGTAATCCATAGAAAGTTTGGCCATCCTGATCAAGCACGACTCTTGCGAAGGGTAACGTATGAAGAACAGATTAAAGAATTAAAGTCTGCTCTATAAGCTGATCCAGTGATAAGAGGCTAATGATTTTCCATGTGTCAGCATGTTCATTCTTTTAATGGGTGACAGCATTAATAGGGGGGTCAACATGGGCCTCATGTGTGCATGTGAAAAAGATAAAGGATGAAATACAGGTGCTTTATCTTTCAAATGCAGAATTTCCATTAATTGTGTCTTCCTTTGAAGTGATGTCCTTATGTGTAGAAACTGTATAGGTAATAATATGTTAAACAGTTTAATACTGTATGTATTCAGGGGGGGTTGACATTCTGTAAGAATGATGTCTTTCAGGTCAGGCTGAACTGACAACCAAAAAAACTGAAAAACAAAAAAACCCCACGATCATTACAGAGTTCTTTAATGGTGGAAAAAGTCCATTAAAATACAGATAAACAAGATGCCCCACATTACACCTGATATCTTCTTAGCACCGCTGTCTCGTCTTGAACATTGGCACCATTTTTTCCTCATAAAATCGCTTCCAAGGTGATGGTGTTTTCTACAGTTTACCTAAAGAACTGGGAGTACAGCCAAGTCCACTATCAGAGGAAGCACAGCAGAACAACAGCTGTGAGAGCCCTTGCTCCCGCCTCTTTCTCTTCCTCATTTTTTTAATTTCCCTCTTTCAGTGTTCTCTCAATCTCACACACACACACACTCACACACACACACACACACACACACACACACACACACACACACACACACACACACACA
>JBBJLR010000034.1:5427995-5448493 GCA_037577145.1 Brachypetersius gabonensis
ACACACACACACACACACACACACACACACACACACACACACACACACACACACACACACACACACACACAGCCACGAATTGTACAAACAGTGAACGGAAAAACAGGGAAAAGTGGTCTCTTATTTTTTTCTATGACTGTATATGGCAGATTCAATTAAGGTCTTAATCCCACAGTGACAATATACAGCTAATAGTGCAGGTAGGTCATATAGTAGCCAGCACACTGATGTAGGCTAATGTACAGTCTTCACCTCTACTGACCCTGTCTGTATATAGCGTATTTCTGGAGCGCTGGCCGTGTGCCAGCATCTCTCTGTCTTTGTGGGAACCACCTCCAGGACGTCTGCACTTCCAGATTGTTCTAGAGATATGACAGCTTGTTGGCTTTGAACTCTGCCTACGTGTGCAAATCCTACACACCAGCTACCTCCATCTCTGCACTGCTCTTTTCACCTGCATGTTTGTCTCCGCATGGAAGACCCTGATCTGAGCGTTTTACGTCACTGCCTCGGCTACCTGAACCTGTATCGTTTTGGTTTTTTTTCAGTTTGTGTCCTGAAACCGTTAAATCCCCTAATGCTGATTCCAAGAATGTACCGTCTCCTTTGAGAGGTACGCTGCAAAAACATGATGCGTTAAATTAGCTTGATTGGAATATGCATTAATGTGATGGACACAGTTTCACCTTTCGGTTGAGTTACTTTTGCCAGTATTTGTGCGTGTCAGTTTTCATGTAATAGTGATTTGATTAAATTCACATGCACACACATGCATGCCAGCAAGCCGTATCCACACAGCTCATGAAAGCATGCATGCAGGCAGAAAAAAAGGTTGGATTTCAGTCAGATCAGAGAGCTGCGCATAGTTGGCTGGTTTCTCTGGAATTTTTCTCGAGCTAAGCTCCATTCATGGCCAGGAGAAGGAAAGGGAATGCACGAGTGGGGCAACGGAGGGGGCTGGAGTGGGGTGTAGGTAAGCGGAGGCTGCCTGGGCTGCTTGTGTTGCACTAAATCTGCCCTGCCTGCAGCCTGACTGCAAACACTGAGCCTGAGCTTGTGACTCTAACACTTTCACTTACCGTAATCACTGCAGTGCTGAAAATTAGACCACTCACAGAATATGTCTCTGTGTCTGTGCATACTGTGAAAAGCATCTGTGTTGTAGTACCAGGCAAAAGCTGGTGGTGTGATGTCTTCTTTTAAAACTTTGCTGTTCTATTTTTTTGTTAAAAATACAAGGAAAGCTTTTGTTAACAGAAAACAGCTGTTTACTAATGCTTCAGGTATTGATCCTGGTAATGCCTGAACCATCCACAGCCATCTGTGGCCCAGGGTCCAAGAGAGCACAACTGATTTTCCTCCTTCCGTGGGGGTAGGATTGCCATCATGCTGCCAGCCAACACAGGCATCTGTTAGGTGATGTAACAGAACTGGCAGTTAGTGCTCTCTTCCAAAAGTGTTGGAAGAGCTGTCCTATGATGTTGCAATAGTGAGAGTTTGAAAAGATGCAGAACCCATATGTGTTAAAAATATTATAAAAGGAAAGTTACATTTTGGTTTGTAGGGTTTCTTGGATATTATTGTCAATAAATGCTAATATCAAGGCAATTCAATGTGTGGGGTATAGCATTATTGCTGAAACAGTACTGTCACAAATTATTACCATCAGTGTATTTACATTACAGTGTATTTAAAAGTGTATTTACATTTTATTAGCATCATTTTAAAACACTAGGTGCTCTTCACAGCTTCTTGAACATGTCAAAATTAACAGACCAATAGAAATAAACCAAAACTTTACTGCTTACTGCACTCATTAAAAGTAAAACAATCCCTATTTTGTTGATACCTTCGCAAATATATATGTGACGTATTGCTTTCTTACAAAATAATATGTTTTAAGCACAATCAGACCAAGAAAACAGGTTTGTTTGTGTTAAAAAGATTTTGATTAGCTAGGTGTGCCTAAACTATTGAAAGGCAGTGTATATAAGGATTAAATGAAGCATTGTGGCTTAGCCTCTGGTAGGTGACACAAAGGACAAATGGAACAGAAGCCCAACATGCTTTGTTCACACTGCTTCATATTGCATGATAAATTTCGCTAAAATATTACAGAAAGCTTTGATGCGTAATCAAAGCCCTTATTCCTAATTGGAGTGTGACTCAGCCATGTGCTTGATCACCAATGTTTCCTCACAATAAACGAAGATCCATTTCAACCAAGGAGCAATATATCAACGTCAGCTGCGGCCGCTCATACTCCCGGAAAACACCTTGTCATCTTGTGAGCCCCCCCCCTCCCCCCAAACACACTCTTCCATCCCGTTATGCTAATTACACTTTGTGTACATGAAGTAATGAACTCATTAAAATGTGGTTGTCAAGAGACACCACAAGAAAATATTGAATTTCAACACATTTGCATTCATTTTCAAGCCTCATTGCCTGCGGCAAACAAACAAGCCCGCGGCTCGGGCTGGAGATGCTGCGCGGTACCTGAGAAGATAAATTAGATGTGGTGTACATCCCCATGTGAATATATGAGCTTGGGTCTATCCGGAGGGGAGATGTGCTCTAATGAGTGAATTTAGGCACAGACTCTGAGGCCCATGGAGCCTCCCTCTGCCCCGGCATACTAATGCCAGCCAGACTGCGTGAGAGCGAGCGCTCTGACATCAAACCCATGCCAACCCACCTTCCTCCTGGCACGTTTACCCTCTGATTACGCCAAAACACAGTGGCCAAGCCCTCAGCACTGTTGCTTTGAAGGCAGGAAAGGCAGGGGCTCCTTGACCAACCAAACAAAGTCCCTGTTGCGCACCCCACACCTCCTCCAGTCCGGCCGTGCTGTTCAATGACGTTATCCATCCCGGAGTGGACTAAGAAGTAGCATAAGCCAGAAATGAGTTATGTAACTTATCAGAAAACCTTGTGTTGGCAAAATGGTAACTTTATATGGAGAAAATTGAGATTGAATTACATAGCTGAACTCAAATGACTCCAAGAATTAGATTTAGGTTGGTATATTATTGCTTCTATATCGGGAATAATACAACAACAATAACTTCAATTTAAAAAATCTACTTAAGAACATAAATGACGATAGAACGTTTGCAATGCACATTCTCAACAGAATTTCTCTTCCTGAGGTCGACAGTTTTAGGTACATAGTTGGACCTTAAGACCATTGTTGTGGGTATTTGGCAAACAAAAAATGTACCAGCTTTAGTACACTGTTTCCTGTTATGTTCTGGTTGGCGCAAAGCTTTGTAGGAGGGTAGAGCTCCTGGAGTAGGAACAGCTTTGGTGTAAACAAATAAAAGCTGAAAAAAAAAACCCCAACAACCACCATCCATTTGTTTAAAGGCGCATCAAACCTCAATCAGACCTCTTGAGGAATCTGAAGGATATGGAGATGGTAGCAATGTTCTGGCGCGGTTGACTGCGGTCTCTGTTCATGCATGCTCCATGGAAGAAAATGGGGTCTGTGGAGGCAGAGATCAGGCTCGTGGCGTCCTCAGGCCAAGCTGCAGATGGGGCCGGTTATATAAGGTTGCCGTGACAGCGGGCCCTGCTTTCTTCAGAGGCAGCCCTCTCTCTCCACAGCTGAGCCCATAGGAGGCCATTGTGTAACGAGAAGCATCGATTAGAGTGGCCCGTGAGCGCCCATGCGTGAGTAACCCGCTCGGATGTTTCTGGGCCTTCACAGAAACCAATGCATTATTAATTGGGGTTATTTGCAGCACTGCTGCATGACTGTGGTCACATCTGGAGCAATCTATTTCCATGCCTGAGCAGGGGGCGGATAACTACAAAGTATATGGTAGCCTAAAAGTTTGCACACCCAAGTGTTCTGTTTTGTTGAAGTGGAAATAAGTTCTAAATGGGACAAAATTAAATATGACCAATTTTAGCTTTGAGTTCAATGTACTGGCTCGAATTAAGCATAAATATCAAATGGTCTCTCCACCCAGTGAATTAAATTCAGCAAATAAAAGGCATCAGGCATTAAAATGTGCAGACGTGTGTTCTCTGCAGAGGATGTCTACTTATTATTAACTGGGTCTCCAAAGCTTTGCACTGGATTCTAGTCTGTAAATAATTACCTTCCTCATTAAATGCATAATTCAATGCAACATTAACTCTAGACACTTATGGGTTGCTGGTATAGTCAATAGTCAGGCACATTACTAGCTAGGAATTCTCAAGCATACTCATTAAACAACTTATAAATATCATTACAACACATTAAAGAGCTTTTACTAAAGTAGTCTTTTAAAGTGAAGGATGTTCCTCGCGTATCAGAGCACCCTCATGCTTGATAACGAAAGCATAATTCATTCTTAGAAATGATAGATTAAAGCTGACCGGAGAAGTGGATTGGAGTAATTTATGATTGAATTTGCGCATAACGGGCGCACCTCAATGTGGATAATTTTGACTCAGCAAATCCAGTCAGACTGCTCAGCATTTCTCCACTGAAAATCCAGAGTCAGCGGAGAGAAGCTGAGCACAGCAGAGTGTACGAAACAGGCAAATATACAGTGATCAGCCACTGACAGCTAAAGTGAATAATATTGATTTTCTCATTACAGAGTATATTAGTGAATAGTCAGTTCTTGAATTTGGAAACAAACAAAAAGCTTAAGAATCGAAGCAATTTTTGGAAGAGCCCAATTGTGATAGCTGGACGAGTCAGAGCAACTCATAAGTGACAGGTCTTGTGGGGTGTTATTGAAATGCAGGAGTTAGAACTTCCTAGATCCTAGGAAGGTGAACCCACAACAGGGTCATGTGTACCCAAGGCTCACTAAATGACTGTAGCACATTTACTGCCTTCCTAAACATTGTTGCAGACCAACTACAAACCTTCATGGCCATCTTGGAACTTTTTGTCTCGTATGGAAGCACCCAGAAATACTACAGAATCTCAAGCTTTTAAAAATGCCTAAAAGAAAGATTTGCGTGCTCTTTTTTACACACAGACATCTACAGCCTTCATTGCACAAGATGACTGACATGGTAATTGATGCGTTCTCACCTAGTAAATTGTTGCTGTTAACCAGGTATGCAAGGCTTTTTAAAAATGTTGCAATTATCTGTCAGCTTTGGGGTAGACAGAATACGACTACTTGTGGAGTTTTGTTTGTTTTGCAGTAAAAAGTCTAGCCTTCTACAGTACGGTGAGATCAGATATCGGTTGAAAATTAAATTTCCCAGTCTTTGAACCCAGGAGGTTTGCTGCATGTTGCTCAGCCCTTCACAGTTCCAGGACAGCTCCCCAGCTGGGTCTCACTTCCACACTGTTTAAACCTCAAGCCTCAGTGCTAAAATAACCAGCGCTAACAGCCAAGGGCCGACACACAGACGTCCATGTGTTTCCCGACCCAAACCTTCGCCAGCTGCCTTGGGCGCCTGGAGTGTACGCCATACAAAACAATATTTTTGCCAAAAAACAAATTAACACAGTTTTCTTCCTTCTGCCCCAAATGTAGGTGATTAGCCAAGATGTATTTGATGTCCAAAGTTAACTCATTTAGTTTTTCATTAGGGCTATGTGGCTAATCTAACTAACTAGCAAATAATGAAAGTAATTAGCATTGTGTAAACAACATGGCCAAAACATTACACGGCTGCCACAGACTGTGCTGAGTTGCAAAGTTGTTAGATTTGCTTATATGGACAGAAAATGTACAAAATTATGAACCAAATTCAGGCTTCAAGTTGGATGCTAGTACTTTTTTTAGCTAAGGTAAGTAAGATAACAGTGCATAAGCAAGTACACTTGATCTTACTAAACAACTCAGTATTAATGGATGTCTATTAGCAGTAAGCTACATTAGCTTCTTTGCCTAATGAACAACAGTTCTGTGAAATATTTAACCTCATGTTGAGCCTCATGTTGGAGGAGAGCCTGCAGTTGGGCGTTGACAGGACAAATGTCAGCAAATGGTGGTGCTCTGTAATCAGTGGAGTACTTATCTTCTTCATAAAACCATATAAACCTGCTTATGCATATGTCCACAGGCCATTTGGTAACTATTCAAATGGAGTCTTACATAAGTGTCCTCCCTGTGTCATCAGATAACGGCACCACAGACAGCCATACAAGTCACAATAGCTCAGTGGATCACATGACCACCTCACAGAATTACTTGTGTGGGCATGAAAGTGAAGTAATAGGTTGGAAAATGGTCATGTCAGGATAAACTGTGATTGTTTTTGGTGCATTAGTCTTCACAAACATCTGAGGTGGGACCCAATAAAACAAGAAAAAGCTAGAAAATGGTCAAATATGAGCTATATTAATCCGATTTTCTGGGACATGAAGCATACAGTTAAATCCATAGATGAAATCAATGGGCTGAACCAGTTTTTAAATTGTACCTTATCCGGGTAAAGCCTAGCCCTTGACCCAGCCCTATTAAGCCATTAAATGAATCCAATAGGTTTAAAGAAAATGACATTTAATCTCATGGCTTGAATAGACAGTTGTTGTGGGATGTTTTTGCACACAGCGCTCTGCAATAATTCCGTAAATATAGAATGGTGCTGTATTCCGTAAAAGCCTTCTCTGGAATATGATTGAGTGTATTTTTTTCCCCCTGACTGGTTTCTCGCTATCCTCTCAGAACAATACTGTCTGCAAGCTGAACATTAGACTACTAGCAGTTGAAACATGCCATGCAAAGCCTTTGAACAAAAGAGCAATTATCCTACGCAAAAGAACAAACACACAAGATTTATGGAATCCTTCTGATAGGTATGATGATAGCTTCTTTCAAGAGAACCTCAACAGAAAGAAAAAAAGACAAAGAACTTTATTACAGTGAGTTTGTCTTTTCGTGAAGGGATTTTGAGGCAGACAAACAAAACACACATTGGACTCTGTGACCTCCTGTAAAGCTGTCATTCACTCTAATCATTTTATACTATCAGCACTTGTTTGTTAGGCTGGAACAATTTTAATGCAGTTTTGGAAACTGAGAATATTAGCATTCAAGACATTGTACCACTTGTGCGGTTTTTCAAAGCTGCAATGCTGTTTGATTATAACTCTATTACTCTAATACTTTTAGTAGAAGTACTGTATTTGACATGCACACACTGAGCAGTGAGCCATGCTGCATTTAACCCGTCCTAACGTCATTTAGCATGCATGGGCAGTCACTGTCTGCATCGCCCAGAGACCAACTCTAGATTCTTTTTTGCCAGTAGCTGGGTCAAAGTCACCGACAGGGCTGCTAATCCTAACATGCATGTCTTTTATTAAACCCAAGCAGATGCAGTGAAAACATGCAAACTTCATACAGAAATGATCAAGGCATCGCGATTCAACCATAAAACCCAGGTCCTACTTGCTGCAGAGTAATAGGGCTAACCACTATAGCAATGGGGGAGTGGCAGGACTTGAACTGCCAGCTTCTGTCTCAAATTGAGAGGTAGAAATCCATGGACTCAATCAGTTTCCACAGCGGCAAGAACAATTTTCACAAAGGCAATGGGCTATTTTCTATTGTAGGACTATTGTCAACCAGAGATTGATGAGGAAGACATGTAATCATTTTGTCATGGGGGGGATTTCGATTTCGATTTAAGCGTCATATTTGTCACTGTGGCAACCCCAGCACCCCTGCTTCCCATAGTCATGCTGATTACAGCACAGAAATGAAACACAGATCACAGTTTTGTGCAAGAACGTGCTAGTTTTCTGTCTTTAGAAATCAATTTTATTCTCCGCCAAACCAAACTGTTATATATAATTAAACGTATGTAGAATCAAGAGATTTTAATTGCGTTAAAAACTAAATATCAAATCTAGTCTTGAGCTCAGAATTGAATATTAAACCCCCAGTATTAATACATTTTATTTTAAAATGTTCTTATAGAGAAGTCCCCGCTCACCTAGTAGTCATGAAAAGAGGCATTCTGGGAATCCGTCTCATTGTATCAAGAGACAAAGGGAGTGCTGGGGCAAAGGGGAAAAAAGGAAAACGTTTCTGAGCAGAGAAAGCATCCCTGTCTGGCCACTCTCCTCCCATTCAGCTGAGAGAATGGGACACTTTCACCCACGTCCTGACCACTCCAAACAGCCTGCACAATACTCCGCTGCAGCCCGCGCCTGGCACCGAGATAACCCCTCCACTGCATCCAGCCATCCGCACGCAGCTCCAGCCATGAGCTTCCAGCCCCCCTACTCACCTAGCCTGTTCAAGAGGAGAGACAGCAGGCGGTAAGTGCTGCACAGGCCAGGTTGTGTAAGTATCATTAGTGCTGACAGCAGATGGATTAGTTGCGTGGGTGTGCGGTGAGAGTGGAAAAAAAAAAAGAAAAAGCCAGCGCGCTCGTCCAACCGCCTGCCACAATCCCAAGGTTAGGCTTGTGGAGCTTGTTCTACAAGGTGTGAAAATTGTTAGGTTCAGGTATGACAGTCACGAACAGGCTCATTACCTGCCTAACCTCATTTACTGTAATCAATGACAGATGGGCTGTTCTCGTGTTCTACAGCGTTCCTCTGAACTGTGTAGTCACGGTCAGTTTGCACTTGCCAGTACCGTAAGTTCACTGTTAATATGAAGGGCTCAGCCGGCTTGAAAGCAACAGTTTGCACAGACCCTAACCCTAATCCTAACCCTAACCCTAACTCTAACCCTAACCCTAACCCTAATCCTAACCCTAACCCTAACTCTAACCCTAACCCTAACCCTAATCCTAACTTGCGGGATTTTATAAGGAAAAAAAAGAATGTCATCACTTCTGTTCTCTTTGGTTTCTATTTAAACCACGTTCCTACAACTGCAATCAATTAACAACGTGAAGCGTGAACAGCAGTTCACATTTATAATGCGTGGCGACTTCGTGATGAATGGACCGATAGAAATGCTTTGCAACAACTTGACAAAAAATCTTCTTACATGAGCTATTATAAGTTAAAAACTTTTTCCCCCTCCTGAACAATTATTATATTTATTTTCTTCCGACAGTGACAATATGTCATCTGCAATGTTATTATCATTAGGAGCTGCTGCATCTAATAGCCTACAGTGTTACTAGGAAACAGAAGAGGTCTTCTTACATAAAACATGGTAACCTTTCAGCACTGGGCTCTTTCTGTTTATCATCCTATCAGTAGTGTTAAACAGAAAAAGCCTGGTCGTTTCAGCCTTTAAATGGCGTTTAAGAACAGTGCAGTTGTTTGTCAGAGGGAGCTGGAGACATCTCCAGCCATTCCCTGTGACAGGGCACACAGTACAACGTTAAAGCATCATGAAGTGCAGGGCTTTGTAAGAGCTGGCAGCTCTCTGCACAGTCAATCACGGCTTTAAGACGCAGGAAACTGAGAGAGAAAGAGATGACATGCAGCTACTGTGGCGGTAAATGTCCAATAAATTGTATTTAATGGGCACAGATTTCTTTGCCCTCATCCTCATCTCATTAGGTTGTTCTAGGGCTTACCTTTACAAACCTTCTGGCACCATTATTGTGCAGCCATGCAGAACTAATAGTTTAATGATTAGAAAATGAATTTTTGGAAAATGTTTGTATTACTTAAGCACAAACATGCTTATTTGCTTCTCTCGCTTTTAAAAAAAAGAAACAGAATTTTGGAATGCAAATGCATTTACTGGAGTTACTTTGACTATTGCAAACAAAAAATGAGAAAAAAATCTTTTTGGAAAAAAAAGAGAAAAAATTCCTCAAAGACTTTATAGCACCTTCCCCACCCAGCTAGGTTATGAGTCCCTGCCTTGCGTCTGTTGGGCCCGGGATAGGCTCCAGGTACCCGCAACCCTACTTAGTAAGGATTAACCGGTTACAGAAAATACTAATCTTCTATTAATTTTTCTTACTACTTATATATATTTAATGTTTGTTCCTTTAAAAACGTCTACTTGATAATTTTTTAATGAGTTACTTTAAAGGGTCACAGTCTTACATTTTTCTTGTTTTTTCACCCACTTGTAACATGTAAAGGTTTATGCTGTCTGCTATGATAAATGAGCTATTAGCTTTTCTGTATTGTCTCATTCAAAAAGTAAGGCAGACTAAAGTAGTCTTAATCGTTTTGAACATGAATGTGTGAGCTGCTTCAAAGTAGGTAGTTATACGGGTGGAGGGGCTCAGTGCGTAGGATACCTGCCTCTGGACCAAAAGGTCATGGGTTCGAATCCTACCTTCAGCACCACCACTGGGTCCCTGAGCAAGACCCTTAATCCCAAGTTGCTCCAGGGAGAGACTGCCCCCTGTAGTTAGGGATTGGAAGCCGCTTTGGATAAAAGCGTCTGATTAATGCCGTATATGTAAATGCAAATGTTTTTTGTGACATCACAAAATCCTGTAATCAAAATAGGCTGTTTTTGCTGCGTAGCCTCTGTAAATGGGTGGCATGGGGATGGGGAGTGAATAGGACATTTTGAAAAACTGATCACACGGTACATTTAGGAGAAAAAACTTTACTTTTCCAGTAAGTAACCCCTTTAACTTTCACCTCAGTCATTTTCCATAATGGTACAGCATCTTTGCTTTAACTCAAGCATGACTATCGGGTCATTTATAGAACACTGAGATAACTGCGGCGCGTGCAGTAGCCCGGCTGTCGTCACGTGTCTAGTCAGAGGCTGTCAGGATGCTGCTTCAGCACACGGCTGCGGCAGAGGGAGTCCTGTAATTATGAAACAATATTATGCTGGTACATTGGATCTCTACTTTTCCACCTTCACAGCAAGCTGCTAGAAAGCACACCACTCTCTTGATGATGGTTACATAACAGTAACAGTACCTCACTACCTGCAGGGATCTCACCATGATGCATAACCCTTCAGATTAAGAGGGGATTGCTCCCCTCTTCTCTGCCTCTCTGCTGACATTATTGTTTCATGCAGAACAGCGTGATCAGCCCTCGCCAATTAGCCTGGCCACAGCTCAGCAGGGGTCCATTGTCCAGGAGAGAACATGTAAAGACTTATCTCTTGGTAAAGCCACACTGAAACCCAACCTGGCAGATTCATAGAGTCTGCATGAAACAAAATGTGACAGCAACTATTGACACTAATGTGTGTTCACTTCTTGTCTAAATCTCTTTAAATGGGATCAGCTTTGAGCCTATAGCATATGTACACAATAAAGGTTCCTAGAGGATTTTTGATTAGGTACTAGAAACCTTTGTAGGCCCCATAACATGGAAAACCAAATTTTCAAGTTTTTATGTACAGATAACAATGTAGCATCATTACCGTAATTAAAATCTTAGGCTTGTGTTCTCCCAACTTTACATAAATATATAGTAGTATATGGATAAAAAAATTAAAAATTGAACATTTTAAGATTTGAATATATCTATGAGAATGTAATATATCCGTAACATTTAGAAAATAGGTACAATATGAAGAAAATACCATTTTAAAGAGTGTTTAGTATTAACAAGTATAGCAAAGGTTTACAAGTATAGAAAATATTTACAGTATCTCTTTTTTGGAATAAGATAGCTTGATGCAATATTCAAACATTTTAAAATATATATTTTTTCTACAGTCCATACAATGCTTATATTGAAACGAAGCTGCAAAAACAGCTTATCTTGAAGTCCGTGTTGTTGTGATGTCACAAAAACCTACACATTTACATATATTAATTGGCGCAGGAACAAAACGGCTTGTTTTTCTACGGGTTAAAGAGAGGTTGGGAATAGTTATGTAACGATGAATTGTTTGTTGCCACATGTTTTAGCGTGCGTCTTAGGAGGACCTGAAGAGGAAAAAATATAAAATGTAAAACAATTCAGCTTTACATTAAGTGCAGGGTTCTCACTACAGACTCCTCACACGTTCTAATCGTTTAGTAGACTGCTTTGAAGGACCCCTATTTCTTGAAAGAAAACTGCTCATAGCTGTAGTGTTAATTTGGTTAGAGATGGGTTCATACCAAGTGATATTGATTTTCCTTAATAGAGCCTGAAGAAAGTAATAGCCTGCAGAAAGTGGCTCTCTGGCTGGACAGTGATTTGAATTCCTGACATAGCAATTACTGTTATACAGCAGAAACTGCCGCCGCATATTTGATTCATCCGCTGGGGCAGTTCTGTCGTCGATATGTTTGAACCTAATCGGCCAAACTCGCTCAGGCACATCCATTTACAATGAATCCAATAACTTTTTTGAGTAATACTCATGTGATTTAGGGGGGGTGGGAATCATTTCCTCAATTTTTCCTCAAAAGGGTCGATCGTTAATCATTGTTTCCCCAAGGAAATCCTCCACCCAGCATTCCGCACAACATATGCAAGGAGCAAACTTGCCACTGAAAGCTCTTGATTGGTACAGTGTGAAAATCTCCTTAACACTGTGTTCATATGCAGAAACACTGATCAATCGATATACAATCCCGTGTTTTTTTGTGGTCACTGTAGCTGTGCTTGAATATGTGGAGCCCCTTTTAGACATCCACCACCCACACCATTTTAAAGCTAACATATTACGATCAAAATTCATTTGGACTGTTTAGTTTGTTTGCAACGTTCACCTGAACTAAGCCCTTTCCCCCAACATCTTTAATCTGAAACTTCCTTAACAGGTTGTTTAATAAATAACCACCCTAGGCCTGGTTTGCTTTCTAATTCATTGATTTTGTAGAGGCTGGTTTCAAGGGGTTATACCTGCCGCCAGGAAAAAGATGCAGACCTCTGCATGCTGTATACTGATATTTTCCAGCACGTTGCACTAAATGTCACATGAATAATTTCTTGCAGCTTGGTGCACATGCACCCTAGTATGCAGCCATGTACGTTCTTTACCAAGCCTGTTTAACCGTGCAAGTTCATGCCTTGATCATTTGCATGAAACTCTCTCATGCTGTGAATGCTGTTTAACGCCTGGACATGTCCTTCCAGGGTCTACAGAGACCACAGAGTGCTGCGTTCAGTCTTGAAAAAGCATAACAGTATTTAGGTAACGAATAATGAAGGTAAGCCCTATGCAATCAGTAGAAAAAAAAAAAACTAAAAATAAGAGTGAGAGCACAGCACAGCTGTGTCTGCGGTCCACTGTCTAGATAGCATGTGTTTTCTGTAATAAATGCAGTTGGTTTGTGAGATAATGAGAGACTATTTTTTGCTTAGTTAGACAAGCTTTCTTTAGAGCGTGCGCCGACTGCATGAAGTAACGTTTCAATCATAGAAAGCAGGGATTAGCAGCAGATGCAGAGTGTGCAGTTCTTTAAGGATGGTCTAATTCTGTGGTCACATTGTGTTCCTATCAGCTTTCAGTGCACTTTTTGGTCTCCAGTTAGTTCCTCCTCCCGGGCCTGACTGTAATGAGACAGTTTGGCCACTAGAGGCCGAGAATGAGCCAGTGGAGAGGAGGAGTGGGATAAAATGAAAAGGAAAAATGGAAAAAAGCATGGATGCATCCACATAGTCTTCTGAAATTGTGATTTTCATCCATTATGAGTCATTTGAATGCCAAATTGCAAAAATTGAATGTTTTCTTGTTAATTACTAAATAAAAAATCATGCAGCATTTATATATTTATTTATTTGTCATGATTAATAGACTTTTATTTATTTAGTATTCTGCAGAAAAAAAGATATTACTAAATTCAAGTGCATTGGATAATGGAGTATCATCGCAATTCATTTGAATTTAGATTTTTGAAAGTAAGTTCACTGCATTATTATTTTTTAAAAAAAATGAGAGTAGACTTTGTTGTTGATGGTTCAATGAATGGCGTCGCCTGTAATGAGATATGGCCCCATTAGATTAGGTGAAAGATTTTAATTCAGGGCATTAAAATCTTTTACCTGCGTTATTATTTCTTTTTATTTGAGGGCATGCTTTGTTATTGATGGATCGTGGATGGGACCCTTATAATTGGACATGGTGAGAATAGATTTGTATTCAGGGCTTTAAAGTAATTGCACTGCATTCATTTTTGTTCTCAGGCAGTTGGGAGGTGTTTGATCACTATATTGCTCATGTTGGCAGTGCGTGTGTTAGTGTTGTTTTCATGTTCTTGTTTCTGACCCCAGGGTCATTTGCAGCTCTGTGGTGTTCCTTCGCGAGTTCAGGGAGGGGTCAACGCGGCTTGGGCTCATTTGCATAATTTATTCACCCGCGTCATGTTGCGTCACCGCCCGGCCCATATTAAAACAGCGCCGCGGCAGAAATAGTATCAGTCTCGGACAGAGTTTCAGCGAAACGGCAGTAGAGGAGTAGCACGCAGCTCTTTCAGTTTAACGTTTGTGACAAAGCGAGACGCACCTCTCAAGAGTTTATCTGCCTTATTCTGCTAACAAGTCGCAAAAGTGGCGAAAAGCATTATTCAGACGGCTCTAGTCCTCAACATGAGCACAGAGATGTTCAAAACACCAATGGAGCTCGCCGTTTATCAGCTGCACAACTTCTCCATCTCCTTCTTCTCGTCTTTCTTGGGGGGAGACGTTGTTTCTGTCAAACTTGACAACAGGTAAATATTCGGTGTGCCTTGTTCTGACTTGTATTTTGTTGTATTTACGTTTTTAGCTGTGGACTGCAGCCTCTTTAGCTCGCCTGTTTTATAGGGTAAACTTTTCGGTATGGGCTCGGTGTGCAGGCGTAAACAGAAATGGTCTTTTTGAACAATCTTAAGCCGTAGTACTCTCTTGTTGGCAAATACTGATGTACTTTTCGCGGTTTACATCTGATGAGCGCAATAAGTGGTCAGTATTCTTGTGTGCAGCTTTGTTTACTTGTACTATAGACCGGCATTAAATGGGATTTGCAAACCTATATTGCTGTTTGAAGCAGCTCAGAGCTCGTTACTTTTTCCACTTTTTTGCAGCCTGTTCACCTCTGTTTGGTTTTTACCATGCATTGCGTACTGCACCCATCTTTAGACCCAGCCTAACCATGTGTGGAGGTGAGTTATAGCTTCTGAGAGTTAACGTTTCTTTTTTTTCCTCCTTTGCAGTGCCTCTGGTGCAAGCGTTGTGGCCATTGACAACAAGATCGAACAAGCAATGGTAAGAAATCTCTTTAAAAGGCATCTGAATGCTTTTAGTAATAAACACATTACAAGAGGTTAAGTTGCTTTCAAGTTTATTTATGTAGCACATTATTATTGTCAAATCATACATGAAATCATTTAATAGAAAACTGACTAAGAACACTTTAACGTAAAGTTCTGAGCAGCTGGAGATGTGATGAACTTTGTTGCTGCTGTTATAGTACTCCACATTCTTTGCATGCATGCTAGGATCATCTCTTCTAGCGTATAGAAAGTGGAACTACCTGTTGCCTACTTCATGGTTGGCATGCATTGTTAGTCTATGCAAGTGTTTCCTGTAAAAGCATTCGTTTCTCAGTAAAGAGTTCCAATAACCAGATCCAAACCTCATGCGGTGGAGCTTTAGACTGAATGGGATGTTATGGGGCCGTGAATTTGAAGACTAAGCCTCTCTCTTTCTCTTCTTGCCCAGGATCTTGTAAAGAACCACCTGATGTATGCAGTCAGGGAGGAAGTGGAGATCCTGAAGGAACAGATCAAGGAGCTGGCGGAGAAGAACAACCAGCTGGAGCGCGAAAACAACCTGCTGAAGAACCTGGCCAGCCCAGAGCAGCTGGAGAAGTTCCAGTCGCGCCTGCCCTCCGAGAGCCTGACCATGGAGGGCCAGGAGATGGAGGCGCCTGAGCTCGGTGGTCAGTACAGCGGAATGGGCTCTGCTGTGTAAGTGGCTCTGCCATGGGGCGGGCAGAGCCACAGCTCTCACCTGAAATGGACCTCCTGAGTCGTTGATGTTGATTGCACAACTTCCACCTGAAGCTGGCTGTACAGACGAAAAGAACCTGACCAAAAACGAAAGATTGCGACGTTCCAGTGGCCTTGCGTGTTCTGTAATATCCGACAATCTCTTCGGACTAACGTGGAAAAGAGTGCCATAGACGTCAGTACAATGGGACCACCAGCCATGCCGTAGGGGGCCCGGCCTAGCCTTTCTCTTTCACCCTCTAAATGGGACGGAGAGGGCACTCGTCTGACAGGGCTGTCCCTAAGGCCGTGAAGTGCCGCGGCCCGCACGCCCTTCGCCTGTCCACACAGGGCTGAGGACACGTTCCCTTGGAGACTCGCCTCCAGTCTCACAAGAGCCCCATGTGGAGTTCTCACTGCTACAAGCTACCTGGATTGCACAAGGCTCTGTCCTTGGCTGACTGTAACTAACTCATAGTCTCCTGTCAGTGGTCCCCCAATACAAGACCACAAAAGCTCATGTAGATTGAAGACTGTTGAACTGGACTCTCAAGAAACTGGTTCTCAGTGATTTAACCATATGATTCTTAAGAATTGCTTGTATTCTCTGCAGTTGGGGCTTGCTGCTTTTAGGGGAAAACCTTTTTTTTTGTAACTGAACAAAAATCAACTTGTTTATATGCGCTATGTATAAACTGATTGTTTTGTTGGGGTAGAAGCGTATGTATACATTTTGCTTGGTCCTGTAAATAGAAGACGATGTAAAGTGAAGTGCTTTGGAATGTTGGAGAGGAGCCTTTGCTCTTGCTGAACATGCACTCCTGATAGAGCTGATATGTTCTTTTGACGCCGCATGCCAGCTTGCCTGCTGGCAGGATTTGTCTATTATGTCTGAAGAGGAGGACCACATGCTCCTTGAATGAACTGTTTTCTAACTACCAAAGACTAGCCTCATACTCACAAGCAAACCAGGACCATGTGTTTCCACACAGGGCAAAGGCTTTTTTGTTTTTTGTTTGTTTATATATTTCTTTTCTTTTTTTTGAACCGACTTTAAAACATAGGTGTTGTTGCTTCACTGTGTCCATGGCAAAGTGTTTTGTTATTTTTTTTAAAAATGATGTCTGGATACAGACTGCACACTGCAATAAACCTCATGTTTACACTAAATTCTTATTGCTTCCAGTCTGTTTACTGTAATTTTACAAGTAGATTCTAAGCGTAGTATAACAAATGGCTGGCAAAATGGCTTGCCTTTGGTAATCATTGTTCCAGATGTAATTTGCAATGGATTTATAAGACATTGGGGGAAATTAAATTCTTCTTCTAAATTTCATAATACTTTTCTTAGTTCTCCACCCTTCAGTTATATAACTCTGAGTCTTAAGGAAAATCTGGCAAGGGCATCATGCCACTTCTTGCTCTAGATGACATATTGTGGTTTGAGTTCATTGATCTGCTTTCATGGGTAATCCAGTGGTTTGAATGGTCCACTTTAACACCTTTATGGGGAATATATGAAGGGTACCTCTGACTGATTTCTATATACTCCAAGTAAATGTGTCTAGCAGTCTTGCTTTAAAGCAAGATGTAGGACCACCGTTTTATTGCAACGACCAAAGATATTGCTGTGTTTCGTTTATGTTGCTCATATTCTGTGTAGGAAAGCTCAACATTAGTGTGTACCTGCCACAACTCACCTTTCTAAGGAGAAGCGGAAAACACTACTTGCAAACCCATTGACTAGGGAACCTTCTAATGTAATTTTCCCATTCTGAAATGGATATAATCCTAATATAGAAACATTCATAAGCAGTGTGTTTGCTGATACTAAAATATTAATTTTAACTATTATGTGACCTACCAAAGTTAAAAAAGCAATAACCCCATTTTTTGTAGGGAAGTTCTGCTATATTGTTCAATTAAGTTCTACAATAGGATCTGTTTAGTTAGGATAAGGTTAAGGCTGTAATTAAAAATGTGTACAAGCAGCATATACTGTGAACAGGTTCAGGAGTCAAATCTTCAGTAATATGATATAGTAGTGTTTTTCTTCAGATTATTTTGAAGGATATAAGAAATTCAACCCAGAAATCTGTTCAGATTATGGGTTTAAAAAAGGTATACACAAAATTACTGCCTTCATTTTTAAAGTAGTACTTCAGCAGGAATTTCCAGTAGTCTTTTCACCTCTGCCCATAGCGTGCAAGTCTTTCTCTGTTCATGGCAAAGGAAATATCCGCACACTGGCATGCTGGGTGAAACAAGAGCTGCCCAGAGCTGCAGAGTGGCTCTCCATACAAAGCACCCTTTTACATCACCTCTCCTTAAAGCGTTCACCCTCCAGAGTGTTCTTCAAAGGTTATGCAGTTCAGCTATCTCTCGAGGAATGGCCAATATGTCATTCACATGGATCCAGACTTCAAAGGAGGTGTCCCCCTCTCAGCTTCTGGATACACAGCATTCAGAGATAAAGCGAGGACTGCTGACTTTCATTTGGTGGGGGGATGTGTGTCATAAACCCGCCAAATGTGCCGGACATTGTTAGGCTTTGTGAGAGTGTGAAAACTGAAAAAAAAGCCCTGATTGCCTTTTAGCCCAGACAACAATGGGAACGTGCTTGAATAACAGGCCCATAAAGGTCTGTCTTAACATCTGTAGCTACAAGGTCATCTTGGACAAACGAGGGCTTGCCTTCACGAACAGTTCAGATCATGATTCACGTCGGATTCAGATTCAGACCTCCGATCATGAAGTAAGATGAATTAACTGTATCATTGAAAAAAAAAAGGAAACCTTTTCTTTTCCTGGCCGCATTAAGTTTAGATAAACGGAAATGGCTTTGATTGGTTCAGAATGCGTGTTCTGATTAGAGCGGCCGATGGTTTCCCGGCCGGGTCTTTCAGCCAGAAGTTTAGCCAGAAAAAGAAAGGAAGGGGAAAAAAAGAAACAGCTGGGAGATCTATGTTGTTATGCAACTCTCCAACATCTGGTTCGATGCGGTGCGGTGGGCGGCTGTGGAAATCGGAGCCTGAATGAATGCGGTCCGGCTTGCATGCAAGTGGGTAGTTACATGCGCGGGGCCTTCTGAATACCCTCACTGCATGTTTGTCCCTCAGAGTAAATATAGCACCACAGAAGACTGTTTGTGCAGAGCTCCAGTGCAGCATAAGGTTAACGTAATTTACTAAACCTCCCTAATACTCTGTGGAAAATCGTGAGAGTTTAGATGCCTTACGCTTGGCACAAACAACCTCTCTCTCTTTCTCTCTCTCACTCCTGCTTCCAGGTGCATCCTGTGGTGGCAACATGAAATGAGAAAGGTGTTTATATGAGGAACTGTCTAATGTCATAGATACACTAAGTATGTAAACATATGCAAGGTGTTTAGGGATTTATCTAAGCAGCAAATGGTTTGAATGCATCTTACCTCTAGACTCCTAAACGTTCTTGAGATGTATGAGTGTAAGAAACTTTTATTTAACGTTAAAGTCCAGTTCTAGAACAGGTAAAGCATTTTTAAAGGAAATGTAAGCCGGCGTTTTCATTCTTGCTCCCTATTTCTGGTTCCGAGCACAGGTATTGCGTGGCTGATTTGTGGAGACGTACTTGAAGAAATCTGGAAAGGCATCAAAAACTGTTCCTTCCCAGCGGGTTAAAAGAACGTGCAAGGTTGCAAGTGTCGTGCTGAGCTAACCCGCAGTAAGCCAAGTTATTCTACATTTAGCGGTCAACAAAGAGCAACCCGTCCTTAACTTAGAGGCACGTAAGTCATAACTACAAACATACGGCCTTGCATTAACCACAGCCATGGACCCTCATGTCTGGGCCCACATGAGTTCTGTACATCTCCATGCATGCTTTTAATGTAGCTGCTGTTATTACTGTATTTTAATTATACAAGCAGAGAATTAGGTTGTCTTGGGTCCTTGCCATTCAATTTTATGCCTGTCTTCTGAGCTTACGTATCCTTAAGTCCAGTCCTGGCGTCAAGGGGTGGGGGTGGGGGCATTTGAAGGCATTGCACCCTCTAGCGAGTTGCCACCCATCACTCTCTAGTGCTGCATTAGCACCACCTCCCCGGAACCCAGCGGGCCAGTCTCGGCTCAAAATGCCCGGTAAGACTTTTTTTTGTCCCAGTCCAGCCCTGATGAATAAAGTTCACAATCGATAGTGCCCAGGCTGAGTGATACTTCAAGAGATTTGGTCAGAGTGTCATTATCAGGAGGTACTGGTGCTCATAGAATGCTTCCAAGCCAATCGCTTTGCAAGGCTGGAACTAATTGTGGTTTAATAAGCCTTAGAACTTGGACATAAATGAGGTTTAGCTTCCTCGGTTTAATCTGTTCTGCAAGTCTGACTGAAATTAATGGCCCTCTTACATTTCACAGAACTTGCTGAGCAGCGTGTCCTTAGCTTTGCTTCAGACTGATATCAAAGCGATCCGCAGACAAAAGTGCTAGAAGGAGCACAATTCATCACTTTGGAATGTGCCTTGCACAGTCTGTGACCTTTGGTGTCGAAGAGAGCACTTGTTTTGTTGCTGTCTCTCTCTTTATTTTTCTCCCTCTGCAGTTCCAGTCATGTAAAGAATGTGACCAGCCCAGAACATCATATTCCAAACGAGCCGAGCAGAATAAAGGGTGGCAGCATGAGGTGGAGGATTTAAGGCCTTGAGGTTCACGGTTCCACCACGAGACCTGCACCGAGATTTCACCCAGCTTGGACTTAAAGCATGCAGTGGAGACAAATGTGTCACAGCAGTGTGGTGGTGG
>JBBJLR010000034.1:5465237-5480036 GCA_037577145.1 Brachypetersius gabonensis
CACACACACACACACACACACACACACACACACACACACACACACACACACACACACACACACACAAACAAACACATACATTACATTTATCATAACAAACATTGTAAATATATGTGTGAGTTCCTAAATATAATTATTACGTGTCCCGTCTGTATTGTATATACATGCAAAAGTCTATAAGCAAAAGTAACTTGGTCTTTCTAATAATAATTTCTGGCACTGAAGGTAAGCTTTCCTTTGGTTTCCTACAAGGTTAACTAGAACACACATGGGCGCACACACACGATCACACTACACACACACACACACACACACAAACAAAGAAATATATTTGAACTTGAATGCACACACATGCATACATAAACACACACACATGCATACATAAATCCTATATTGAATGAACGAGAGTGCACCTACACACGTGTGCTTCCATGCAAACACCTGCACATGTAAGCACCCTTCTCTCAAAACAAATACCCCAAACCAAGGTTTAAGCAAATATTCTGAAGCCGAGTGTTGACCCTGTACATAGCAGTTTCACGTTTATGGCATCGTGCAGCCGGCCTGTTTTGTGTGACTCCATCTCATCCACCAATGCAGCCAGACGTTGCGCCTTGCCTTTAGCAAAGCACTTTTGATTATCCGATCAGAGTTCATATCTGAACGTCCTCAATAGCAAAGGTCCCGACATCCCGACAATGCAGAATCGTTAAGCATATCTATTTCTGCTGTGATGTGCTCATTTGTCATTTTAACGGTGGCTAGAGGGGCTGTAGCGCTGGAACAGGGGGCCACACTGGACACTGTGCTCTAATTTGGTGCTGCACGTTGGTAAGGCCAGGCTTTAGTAATGCAGACTGATAAGATTAACATATAAACGTAGAGGAGACTTAGCATTGCTTCGCTACTCGGCTTTCACTGGGAGAGTCAGTGCGTCAGCGTGCATGAAAACAGTTAGAATGTCACAGATACAAAATCGTAAATACCTTTGAAATGACTGCCAGGCACACTGTGTCTAATCTACATGTCTGGATTCTGACAAGACAAAAGTCCAGAAATTGTAGCCATTCTCTCCCTTGTTCATGTATTGTGTGATTTATTTTGTGCCTTAATTGCTGCAACATGTCAGTATTCTCAGAATTCTGGTCGTATCCATGGTGTCGCCAATTACTCTCACAATGAAAGGCAGTGCCATAAGACTTCAGAAAAGTCATATTATATAATTGTAGGGTTTAACATTAACAGTAGAATATCTTTGCATCTGCAGTCAATTATGTCTTTATGGGAAAGTGAGACATACAACAAGAAAAGTGAACACAGCTATTTACAGACCCCTAACCTAAGACCCCTTGCCTGTTTACGGTTTTAATAAAGTGGCTTTTATTGTCACTGTGGTCTAAAATGGCCTGGGATTTGTACTTCTGCATGTTTCACATCAGTGCATCGGTTTCAAAGCACCTTTAACTGTCTAACAAGCCATTTCATTTGATTAAGACATGTGTGTTCTTGAGTGTGGCTGTTGAAATAATTCAAGCTGATAAGACTAGCACATAAGCTTTAACCACTGCTGGTAGAGCCAGTGCTACAGTGTGTCTATTGTAACTACCCAAGACAGGCAGGAGAGAGCCCACAGCGTGGAGCTTGGAGGAACCTTATATAACACAGCAGAATCAGAGCATAGTGTGTGAGAGACCATTTGACATGACCAATCAACCAGAGAGAGAAAGTTGCCATGGAGATAGTGATCAAAAGCCTGTAGTTAGGAGGCCCAGGAGCAGGTATGACTTGATGCTGAATGCACTGTGTCAGTAGATCTCCACTGTGATGGCTAGGCTGCAGATAGGAAAGAACAAAGTGTGATTTACAGTGTAGTATGTGGGGCGGGGGGCTCCTTTAATTGAGATTTTTAGTACTGTTCTTATAAAATTCTTATCCATATGTGCAATCTAAGTGCTATGTATAACTAGCTCTTAGATAAGAAACTATTTAGTTTCTACTGATAGTGCCCTTGTACTAAAGAGGCAATCGCACCTCTGCAACAAAATGAGAAGCTGTGCAATCATGGGGGATGTTGTTAATGAGATATACTCTACTTATGTTGGGCCAGAGCAACATTACTAAAGCAACCAACCTAAAGTAACCAGACAACGGACCTAAGCTATAGCGAAGCTGATAGAAATTGTACTGAATTTACAGGGCAGTCATCGAATTTGCATTTAAATTCTAAGACAAAACTAGCAACCCAGTTCACAAAAGAGTTATACTGTATTTAGGTTCTTTGGTACTCAGGTCTGGCAGTAGAGTAGAAATGGTAGAATTTCAATTGAAAATTGAACAAATACTTTCGCATGCAGATTAGTTAAGTAGTGAAACAACTAGTGACCCCATGAACGGAACACATTCTGGGAAAGGTACACCGCAGGCATGCTTGCTCACCTTCAGTAAATGAAGGAGGGTTCCTCAAGCACTCGGAGAGAAGCCTCCCACCTTGTTGCATAATTCTGGGAATCTAGAGGCATGTGTGTGAAAGTGTCTCCTGCATGCTACAGTCACGTTAGAGAAGCGCCGCAGGGCAAGAAATGAAAGGTGACTGTAAATATTTCAGCTGACAGCTAACCTAATGATAGCTCGGGTTGGTTTTCGCACCTTCCTGAATGCTTTAATAGTTTTTCTTTGACTGTTACAAAACACTTGCAAGGAGTTTATGCCCTCAGCGTCTGCCCTGTCGTAATCAAAATAAAATATCCGGGTAACATATGCGCATTCATTGCTGCCACATCTACATCCTGTTAAACTGGCAGTTTGTTATGACACGAATGTGTCCTCTTGTCTATGATATGTCTATTATACTTTGATAGGTTTGTAAAACAAGCTGTGTTTTCGTTCTAATTACATTCTTCATCTGTGTGAGGGTTTTTTTTCCCCCCAGCAATTTTATTGCAACGTGTTTTGATCTCTTGTCCAAGCATCACACTCCCTTTCGAGAGATAAGTCAGAGTCTGTCCTCACCGTAATGAACCAAAACACAGGACGAACAGTTAGGCCTTAAATGCAGCGCTGCTCAGCCGTCAGTGTTAAGTGACAGCTGCGTGCATATTTGTGCATGTGAGCGGTTGAGCTATTCAGCCTGTGCGGTACATTCTGTCCTAGTTGGACGGATGCCTCTGGACTCTCTGGGAAGATCTGCTTTGCGTCTAAACAGTTCTTTCATACACCCATAAAAAAAAAAAACCACAAAAAACTGTCCTGATTTTCCAACCAGTGAAGCATCTCAGGACAGTTTTTAAATAATTCATAAACACTACACTACTATTTATTTACAAAAAAACGCAGTTTTAGCTATGTTTTGTAAACCTTGTGTTAGTATAAAAAGTCATAATAAATAGGTTTGCTTAAAATCTACTAAACCTATAAGAAATCTTTGACTGGCTCAGTGTTGATGAGTGATTTTATCACCAGAATCAATTGTTCCTGCAGTTTTCTTCTGAAATGAGTGGAAAACATATCCTCGTTTAATATAATAAGTTATTACACAACTATAAAATAAGTTCATTAATTGAAAATACACCCTTTCCTGAGCAGTGTTCTAGGAAGGACTGAGGCCAAAGCCTATCAGGCCATCTATCTCTCTAAACACAGCTTCAAGGACTCCTGGCACCATGACCATTTGTATGTTTGTCCATTAGAGTGGCTGCATATCAAGCAAGAGAGTGTACAAGATAGGTATACTGGCTTTGCGAGAGGGGTTGCTCAGTTCGTTTGGCAGCAGGTGGATATGCTCTGAGATGAGAGCTTCTGCCATTTAAGAGCAATGGAAGGCCGAGGAGCCTGCAGTCGATGTGAAAAAACTTGTGTGTCATGTCACATGTTCCAGTGCGTCGTGTTTGTTGCCCCAGCATATTCCTTAGGCTTTTAAGTGAGACGCAGTAATTTGTAATACACAAAAGGCACCAGGGCCAAGTGATCCAGCTACAGAAAGTAGAACAGACATGGCTTATATAAGTGCCTGGGTAATGGGGCAGAAAAGGAAACCCAAAGCTCCGCTGCACGGAGGAAAAACACTTCAGGGCAAAGAGCTTCCAAAGAATAGAGACCAGACAAAGCAGCAGACCAAAACACTACGCTTATTATTGGAAGACTACTAGTAGGACTACTGGATTGAAAGCACTCAGCTATAGTCTCATTTTGAGCAGCTCCATGGCATTCATTTGTCATGTTGATCCGTAGCTGTTTTCAAAGGCCGCCGATTACCGCTCATATATTTAAGAGTTTTAAAAGATGAATTACTTGCTTAGGATCCTGTGGGTAATCCACGCTTTGGCCGCCATATCTATGGTCCAGTTCCTGGCTGGGATTACAAAGAGACTGTAATTACATTAATTTAACCTTACTGGACTGGCTCGCATCACTATGAAGGAGCGATTAAAGCAGCTTAGTTTACTTGGCCGACGGCGTCGTAAAAATGCAGTGGGCAAATAAAGCTCAGTAACGTTTTCACAAAAGAAGATTAATCTTCAAACCAACTAACCCCTCTAATACGGCTTTATTTTTTATTTACTAAAAGGTCTTTCAGTGCTTAATTATCTACTTCATGTTGGTGAATGTCTTCATAAAATCCCTTGGGATGCAGCGGGCTGCCTGCAGGAGTGGAAGCCTATAGTCTTTAACTTCTCTAACAGTGACCCTTTACTCATTCTGACATCATTTTGACCATGGACAGTCAACAATTGTGCCTGCGCAGGTCAGACCACTTGACTCAGACACAGCCAGCATTGAGTGCTCTCTCCCCCACAGGCCTCAGTGGGAATGTGCTCTGCCTCCTGAGCTCATCATTTCAAGCCCATACTGTGCGTGACCCAAAAAGCAGGGACAGTGCAAAGGCACTGAGGTCATTCTTTGAGCTTTCTTAGGATTCATTTAAATTGTATGTAACTTAGAGATACACACTACAGCGTAAACAATCCTACGCAAAAGTCTGGATGTCCTGGTCAAATGATGTGTTTTATCTGAAAACACAAATTCCCTACCATCTGTCCTATTTTTGTGCACAATTACTGTTGTTTGCTAAAGAAAGAGCAAGTTATGGAGAATTAATTATATTAATTTTTTTTTTTTAATTCCCAATATGTTAAACTTAATTGTGAAATCATGCTCTAAATGGGGCTGAAAAATGTAGCATTTACTGTAAGTGTCTTGGTAACAGACACTTAAAATAAATGCTGTGGTAACAGTAACATTTTCACTTAGTAAATGAACGAAATATTACATGACACTGAAAGCTGTAACTCAACATTCAAAGTATTTTGGGAGGACAGAAGTATTGATTTTATAAATTTGAACAGACAATAGCATGTATAACATGTGTAAAAGATGATGGCAAACTCAGAGTATTTGCAGAGAAGTGTAATTTTACAGCTCAGAACATTCAAAAGGGAAACTACATGCTTTCAATTTTACTTTAAAGCCTATTAATCGCCTAAAAGTACACTCAAACCATTCTACAGGCAACTTTGGTGGTCCACAGGATTTATAGAACGCTATTGCATTTAATACGGGAGAGAATTCTGTACCTTGCAGTGTGTATTACCGCACTAGCTTGGCTCAAAGTGCTCTCTGGTGCTTTTATAGTAGGGTAGAGGGAAATACCTTTCCCATGATTTGATTAGACAAATCTGGATCTTTATAACTTACATAACAGGACAATTTTACTGTTGAAACCACATAAGCCAGCATGAAAACAAAATATGAGCCCCTGAAACAGAAAATCGAGTGCTCTTGTGTTTATTGACTTGGGCATCGTTTCATGGGAGCGTTGTCAACAGAAACAAATGTTGCTTATTCCTGCTTGTAAGCTCACTGGGCCTTGGTCTTAAGACAAGGTAAGTGCTGAAACCCTGGGGATCTGAAAAGAAGACTGCAGCTCAGTCAAGGCTCTGCTCTCACTCTCTCTCTTTGTATCTCTCACTCTTTCTCTCTCCATCACTCTGCCTTTTTGGACAGGACATGCAAATCCTCCACCCTCATGAGCCAATCACAGCGGAGGAGAGCGCCCAGGGTTGCATAACAGTCAGAGCAGACACGAGAAAGGGTGTTGTCTGGGGCTGCAGACGCTCTCACAACAGGCTTCCGTTCCCAATGAAAAAAAACCCCCACTGCTTACAAGCACTTCAAAGCCCACCTGTTGCACATTAACCTGTCTCACTGAAGACCCCTCTCATTAACCCTTGGATGTCTACAGGAATCACTGCGTTTTGCTTGTTGGGGCATCATTTGCATACTGAATTTAACTTTCATTTCCATTATGTGTTAACAGCTGTCCTTTTTTGCATCGCTTCAGTGTCAAGAAATGACAAAACCATAGAAAAGCCGCCAAGAAGGGTTTTTATATCTATGCAAAAACAAGTCTGTGCTGTTGTTTTGTTAAAAAGAGGTGGAAAAAAGGTCAATTTTAACAGAACAGGGGACAAAATAAAGATTGCCTGTTAGCTTGATTCCTTTACGCGCCACTTCTCTGTGTGGTCTGGCGTACGACAAGGTCGGGCATTGTTTAGAACATTTCCCCTTTGATGCTGGTTCTGCATAGATGAAAACTCATGAAGTGTGTATGACGCAAAACCAAAAGAGCCTTGCTTTAAGTCACATTGCTATTTAGTGGATAGAAATTGCATAACTGTTTTGTTTGGTTGCCTGTTATCAAGCACAGCAGGCAATGCTACCATGCATTCATACGTCCATTTAGAAACCCCTTCTACATAATACACCTTTATCTACAGTACACAATGTGAATTTACCAGAATCTTTGCAACTTTTTTCAGGATGAGACTCAGTGGTGGCCTCGTGGCTCAGTAAGGGGAGTTTCCAGGATACTAAATTTCCAGGTAATTTTCTCATCGTCTTCTGCAAGAGTCAAACCAAGTCTACAGATTATAATTCATCTCTTCTTGCACCCTGATATTTCACACCCATGCTGCGTCCGTGTTGAACTCTAGATCTTTAAGCCCAAGAAGTCAAATGCCTCTTTTGTTTTCCTGTGCCATTCAAAGGTAATTACATATTTAATTTGATTTTTTATTAGAAATGATTATAATTACAGATTGTTTAGGGTCTGGCTGTCAGCTACACATAACAATTAAGATCTTCTACATTTTAAATACAGATAGAATCTTAATGATTTTGTAGTGAGTGATAATTACTGTGTTATCGCACACATAAATATGACTTCTAAAGGCTCAGCTTAAATCATGTAATTTGTTAGAATTTGCTTTGCTGTTACAATTAATAATAGCTACTGCAAAAAAATGGTCCAGAATTTGCTGCTTCCGAGACATGAAACGGTACACAAGCACTTCCCATAACTTGGCGGGTCATTAGGAAAGACTTTGTCAAGTTTTTTCTTCTAAATGGCAGCATGCTGGTTAGTTTCAGAAAGGCAGGTCAATCCCTTGCCACAGAGCTACAGTAAAGCAGAATAGAAATTAGCCAGCAGGGAGTCTGCAGGGAAGAAGTTCAAAGCACATCCAGCCTTTGCTTGGGCCTTTTTTCTGTCACATCCTTTAATAAGTTTGCTTAGTGACATTGCCCACATCAAGTGAGCCAGTTTGGTGCTGGAAATGACACTGTGTTTGTGATTTTCACACGAAAGGATGAGCAGAACGTTGTTGTTTGCCAGAATATACATTTGGTGCGTTATGGAGAGCTCTGTTAATAATAGTGGCACTCATTCATTTCGACGTGTGGTTTATACTGCAATATGGATGTGAGTCAGAGTTTCACAAGTGCTGTGCTCCAGCTGGATGCTGTACAGTCTCTCAGGACCCACCCCTGCTGATCAGGGTCTGCACAGCTCAAAAAAGCAACCAAAGTGAAACATGGAGGCCCCAGCATGGCCAAGAACGCCTGAGGGAATTACTGCAGTATAGGGAGAAGAGCGCTCTCATATTCCAGCTGATGCTGTGCCGCACAGTTATAAAACCGTGCTCTTCC
Source organism: Brachypetersius gabonensis (assembly GCA_037577145.1). Taxonomy (NCBI): domain Eukaryota; kingdom Metazoa; phylum Chordata; class Actinopteri; order Characiformes; family Alestidae; genus Brachypetersius; species Brachypetersius gabonensis. The sequence continues at coordinate 5,473,221 of JBBJLR010000034.1, forward strand.
TGGAATTCTCTTCCATTTATTTATTAGAAAAATAATATGTAAAGATGTGTAATTCTGACTTAATGGAAGAGGCTTATGGATGTTGTTCCTGCAGCTCATTTCTCTGAAATGGAGATGGAAAGATCTTTCTTAACCTTTATTCGCAATATTCCCAAGTTTCTCATGTCCACTTCTGACCTGTAGCTAGGACTCACCTAACCAAACGATAGTCAAGTAGATTTTATTGGCATTTCTACCATATACACAGTACATAGTACAACAATACCACTAAACGAGACAAGACAAGAGAACATTCAGGTAAAATGACAATGGCTATTTGACCAGTACTGTAGTACTATAGATACCACTAATTCTTGGAATCACATGAAGTACCAATATGAGATGTAACTTCTAATTCTGTTACATTGCTTTACAGGCACTAAGAAAGGGTAGATCACACTTTAAGAGAGCACCCCACCCCACCTCCCCTTTTTTGTTAGCCAGACAAAACCCCAGACGTAGAGCTCTGTGAGCACCCCCCCAACACCTCTGCATGCACCAACACCCGACCCCCCCGATCCCCTGGTGGAAAAATACACCAGTTCACACTAAATTAAACCAATAGGTACTTTAATGGCATTGCTCTCAAATACATACACTTTAATATGGAGTTGGTCCTTCCTTTGCAGCTATAACAGCTTCCATTCTCCTTGGAAGGCTTTTCACAAGATTTTGGAGTTTCTGTGGAAATTTGTGCCCCCTCATTCAGGCACTGATGTTGGACAAAAAGGTCTGGCTCACAGTCTCTGTTCCAGTTCATCCCAAAGGTGTTGGATGAGGTTTAGGTTAGGGTTCTGTGGGCCAATCAAGTTCTTCAACACCAAACTTCAACCATGTCTTTATGGAGCTTGCTTTGTGCACTGGGACACAGTCATGCTAGAATAGAAAAGGGCCTTCCCCAAACTGTGTCCACGACATTGGACAAAATGTCTTGGTATGCTGAAGCATTATGATGATTGTTCTTCACTGGAGGTAAGGGGCTCAGCCCAAACCCTGATAAACAGGTGTGTCCCAATACTTTTGTCCATATAATGCATTTAAATTGACATCAGGGTGACCTGGTTTAAATTGGCCAGTAGATGAATATCTGTACTATTCTGTGTTTGCTGTTAAATCTTTGTTTTACTGAACACTTCATCACGTTCTGGCATCACGTTTATCGAAGAATCCCAAAATAGGATTTGCATCAGTTGCCTTTAGGTAAACTGGAGCCACAAGCTTGCCAGTTTTAGGCTTATTGCTGACTAAACAAAAGCGTGTCATTAGTGCTTCACCTCCTCACCAGTTAACAGCAATTTCAAATGTGCTCACAGCTGTAATAAGCAGATTTAATGGGTTTCTGAAACTGAATTCACAGCAGGCTTTCACACCTGTAGGCAATGGAGGTTTGCTCACAGTCACAAGTGGAGGCTTTTAGAGCCACAGAAAAACAGAAAGATAAAGCCTCTCCATCCCCAAAGGACCTTTGACTGTACTCAAAGGCTGTTGTCATTAGGGGAATTCTCGGTCATTATCTGGCATGCCTATCTACAGAGCAGATTTATTGCTAAGCAGTTCTTTCCAGAATCTGAGAATAGCAAGGTTATGCTTTTTATTCAGATGCTCTTAAATAGTAACAAACAAAAAAAAATGAAAAAAGAACAAACGGATTTTTAGTTTATCCTGGTTTACTCTCATGGTGATACAAACCATCACAGACTCAGCGGTGCTTTCAATTAAAAATAACTATGCGTGCTTAGGCCATGTTATATAATCTAAACATGATCAAAATTCCCATTAGATTTTCCGTATTTCGAGCAAGGCTTTGGCTTGAAAGAAAGAACTCGAGGTTATTATTTACAACTTGCTGTCCATATTTGGAGGCACATTGATTTCATGAACTCTGTTCGTGGAAAGCAAACTAACGTGTGTGAGTGTGCTCACGTCAAGTCCGGAAAAGGACAAGCTCAGTTTGAACCCTGCCCTCCTTGCTCTGTGCCAGCAGCTTGTCTGCCATGTCCTGCTGTTTGTATTGGCAGTAACTGCCCAGCTGATACACTTTCTTGACTCAGGCGTCACACTGAAGGCTTCTTTTGCGTAAGCACTGACTATTTATATGCAGTTTATCAAAAGAGAACGAGACTTTCATTTATTTGTCAACATAAGGGCCTGCTCCTAGCCAGGCTAGGGTGGCCCCAAGCTTAAAAAAGTAGATTCATTAAAGCTGTGACAATACTCGTGCTGGCCCGCACATGCACTGGTGAAGCGTGCACCCTGGTATGAGGATAATGGAGCAGAAGCTTAATTACTGAGCAGAATAAAGTGGGTCAGAGGCTGCGGGAGAGCTTAGTGGAGCCTGGTGGCGTGAGGCGGTGCTGAGCTTTGACCGGGGATGGTCAGGGAGCAATGGCAGCCAGCTTAGTCACAGTTCTGTTACGCACCGGCACACAACAGAGCCACTGTCCCTAAGCCCTTATGCCATGCCTGCTTAATGTGCACTTGGCCACCCCCAGGGAGGACTATTCTAAGCGGGGCATATCATTCTGAGACATCTGTGTGGCACCATCAAGAGCTCTCGGCCCAGCATCAGAGCCTTTAACCCCCACTGTAGAAAAACAAATTTGTCATTCGATCTAAAAAAACTAAAAAGCGTTTATTTATTTGTTTGCATTCTCTGATAAAGCCTTAGAAGTCATTAGCCAGCTTAGTCACGCTAGCATGAAAAGATAAATATTCTTGTCACAAAACAATCATTTTTATTGAGTTGTTATATATATATAAATATAGTAAACCCCCATTTTAATGCAGATCAGCAGTCGCGGTGTCAGTCCAATGCGGATTTTTTCCTAAAACCCCCGCACTAATGCGCATACTACAGACCTCCGCATTTTTTTTAACTCAGAGGTGGGAGGTTTGAGAGTAGCAAATCCCAGAAGGCTATTTTTTCTCCTTGCTGCTGATTGGATGCTACCCTTTGACCAGAGGTGGACAAAGTACTCACATTCATTACTTGAAAGTGAAAGTACAGATACCACTGGTCAAATGTTACTCCAATACAAATGAAAGTCATATAACGAGACCCTTGATAGAAATGTAGTGAAGTGAAAGTCATAAGTTTCCAAAACAATAGTACTCAAGTGAAGTACAGATACTCAACAACTGTACTTAAGTACTGTACTAAAGTAAATCTACTTCGTTACTGTCAACCTCAGTGTAGTGTTTCAAGTGTTCTTTGTTTTTTGTTTTGTTCTTGTTAAAGCTCTGTATTTTTATTACTTCTAATACCAAAGAAAATGCCCATGCATGAATTACAGTACAGTCTATACAGGCAGAACATCGATGTTTTACATTCTAGCACAGGGTAAACAATTATGCAAATTTGGGGGCATATTTAGGGTTTACACTATAAAAATAGGCATTTTTAGGCAGCTTTTTAGCACACAATGCATTTTTTCACTATGAGCGAGAACTTTTGGAGCGTAACACCCCCGGGGAGGACTATTCTTGTTCATTACATTTGGTAATTATAAACAATGTGTGGGTGATATGGCTAAAGGATAATATCATAATTTTTTTGGTACACAATATGCATAACAATCTGCATTTTACTGAGGTTTGATAAATTGGGAGCAATGAAAAAAGAACCAGTAATGTCACTTTTTGAACAAGCTACCAAACACTATAAGCAAAAATGTTGTATTCACACACTGTCATGCACTGAATCCAGATAGAAAGAGCTAATTATTTTCTTTGTTAATGAATTATGCCGTTGGTCAGTGTTATTAAGAAGTGAATAGATGCTTAGAAATGCATATTGCGATAAATATGGACATGCTGTTCTTGTCTCTTTTTAGGGTTTAAATGAAGCAAAGCAATGATTCAGGTGAACAAAAGTGATATAAACCTGTTGCTTATGATCAATCAAATCAATCAAATTCCATAAACTATAATGATATTATTATTTTCATTGTTTTTATTATTGACATTATACATGTAGTTGATTATTATCATGGTCAGTCAAATCCTGCATACACTTTATATTAACCTCTGGCCTTTCTTGTTTTATTACTTTGCAACAGGACTTTTCCTCACACTTTTAGAAAGCAACAGATGTGCACCTGACAGCAGGGGTATTTTTTGATTTGTTTGCACTATCAGTCTGAGCTTGCTGGCCATTGATTTTCTCGCTCAAAGTTCATGGGAGAGGTGAATCTGCTGTCTTTGCTTTATTGCTGCAAGCCAAAAAACACAATGCCCTGCCAGAGAGTGCTGTTTTTCTAATTGTTTGTTCGAGACATTGTGCAGATATTGCCACAGCATCTATATGATGCAACTGCTTGAACTTTTGGATGGTGGGCAGCCACGTTGTGCCTGTCTTGGGGGGAACTAAGCCTCTGACATAACATCAGGCCTTGGTGGCTTGGTACCGAAAAATCTCATAAGTCTATCAGAGGGAGGCCTGGAGGCACTCCAGGGTTTTAGATCTTATGGAGAGTAGCAGAAAATTCCATTACATCTGGAGTGGAGGGATATGGGTGAAAATTTGCCTCAAGGGGACCACAGAAGGAAACAATTGTCCTGGACTGCTGCAAGGTCTATTGTGTGTTTTCTCAGCTGTGAAGTGTCTGTCTATAAACCCAATAGTGAGTTCAAATCAGATCCACTTAATTTACTCCTTTACATAAGGCACATCTGTTTGGAGGGTTATTTTATATTGGGGATTTTAAGGTAAAAATATGATCCTTGGGTTTGCAGGTTATCTTTAAGGTGCGACCTATTAGCACAGGGTCCAACGGCTTGCTGCCTTTTCCCAGGACTCAGACAAGGCAGCCTGCGGTTTGGAGCTAAACCTGAAGGTCAGATTCCTCCTGTGACACACATCTGTGCTTAGCTGGATTGGCCTTTGTGGCCAGAGGCTGACCCACTTTGCCCCAGAGATGAGGCTGGGAAAAGCTCCCTCAGCCTAGCTGGAGCTGGCACTCCTGCGGCCCGGCCCACCGCACAGCCTGCCTAGCACCTTCTCCATCAGGCTGCCATCAGACAGCCATCAGGCGCTGATGCTTTCATCAGCCCCCTCGCGCCTTCCCAGCTTTGTTTATATTGCTGTGACCACTGTCGCCATAGCGATAGCAACGAGAAGTCATTATGTAAATAGTGAGTGAGACAGCGAGATGGAAATGGAGGGAAATTAAGTCAACACTCTCTGAGTCATTTTGCCCCGCTCTGATCAAGCCTCACTATAAATGGACCTGTCTGATGCCTACTGGGTGTAGATAATGACCGTCACACATTCACTAACTCAAATGTCATCTCTGATGTTTCTTCTTGTTCCTTGAAAACAACAGTCTTAACATTTCTTGTGTAACTGTGCCTGCAGGCAAAATGGCTAAGGACGAAGAACTTTACTGGTGTCTGTATGTCAAGTAATTCACTTGGATACTCTTTTCTCACATATTCACGTTAAGATAAACTTTTTCTCATGCTGATTGGAATAAACAGAGCACTGTATTCCTCCTCTATGCCTGAAGGAGTGTCTCTTACTTTGCATTGCTGCTGATCCACAGGCTGAATCAAAGGCTAAAAGGTCTTTTTAGCTTTGGACCCTGGACCAGGACACAGCAAGGCCCTGTGCCAGGGACAGAGGGGCTTAATGCATGGGGAAAGGCTGCTGATAGATGATCCTAATTCCTTTTGGGCAGCCAAGCCCCACAGCTCTTTAGGCAGAGAGTAAACATACGATTCCCTCTGGAGTCTAGAGGAACTGAGAGTACTTTTATGGCGGAGTGCTAATGGGGTGATCTAAGGACTGTGCAGAGAGCCATTTTTAAGATGCCAGCAATGTGGGAGCATTTGATTACCACATCATTAGGGGGTTTCTAATGCCTTTTCCTCCTATTTGCACAGCTATTAATACGGCAGACTATGCCAACAGCTGAAAAAAGTGGCTGCGGACCATTGTCTCGGGTGAAGAATAGCAGGAATGATCTCAATGGAAAAATGCATGCTGCTCGGTTTGTTTTGCCATGCGCTCTCCGTGTGAAAATGCAATATGTAGACCCCTAAAAGAGTGAATGAAGAAAAACTAATTGGGTGGGAAAAAAACAACTCAAACTGTGATGGGAGTTTATTGAACTGCCCCCTCAGTATATACCTCCTAAACCATAAAACCTACAGCCCCACACCCATGCTTCCTGTCAACAGTATACAAAAAAACAGATGCACTTGAGTGGTTTGTGTTGGTGTGGAACCTCTGAGAAGCTTAAATAAAAGATGATGCATGCAAGGATGCATTCACTGGAGTGTAACTATATGGAAGAGAAAAGGTAATCTAAAAAAGCTGAAATACTGGAATCATATAGATCAACACTCTTATTAGGTATAAGGTTATATATATAATCATAACAATAATTATGATAATATATAAACACATGCGTGCATATATGTATATATATTAGGGGTGGGCATGGATTAATTTTTTAATCTAGATTAATCTCACTGTAATCCTGAAATTAATCTAGATTAATCTAGACTAAAATTTTAATCTAGATTAATCTAGATTAAAATGGCTCATTTCAATTCTGCCGAAGGTCTGAAGCCCCCCCCCTAAAATGATCCCAAGCCACCCTAAATATATATCCTAACATTTCATACAAGATATCACTGAGCACAGATACACACTTTACAAATAGAAACAAGACTATGAATTAAAATTAAAAATAATAAGTCTAGTTTATTGAATTAAAATGCTGTCCTGGCTGTTATCGCGTGAATAATTGGCTAATGCCGATAACGGCCCAC
>JBBJLR010000034.1:5482600-5504356 GCA_037577145.1 Brachypetersius gabonensis
TATATACACAAAATTTGACCAAACATGGAGGATGCACACAAGTGCAGTGACATAGATAGATGCATACACAGCACAGTTACACTCAACAATCTAGTATGTAATAATGTTTGCATTTTGCCTAAAGCTAGATATGCTGCTGTTCTTAATAGGTGGTGAAATGTTTAAAACTTTAAGCCTGTAAAGCTCATCTGAAAATTCTTGTGGCATAAAGGCTGAGGTTTGAGTTTCCAGTTTCACCTGTCATTTATTCTCTCCTGAAGCTGCATTGATAGTGTAAACACGAATCATTGTGTTTTCAAGTTAAAGCATTAATCATTAGATCCAGATGGGAGGAATGCATTAAACATGGGAAAGTCCACTGGGCCATAAAGTGTTATAAACTGCTAACATCTATAATACCACAGACATGATTCCTTATCTGACTTCATCAGTTTTACTGCAAACGACCTTTGCTATAAACTGAGCTTTGATAGCCTATCTAAACTGAGGCTAAGTAATTCAGTGCTTTTTGTCACTTTAACAAGGCCTAAGGAACAAAAAAAGAACCAGTTAAGTGACCTCCTGAGTTGCGTGATTAATCGCCGTAGGGTCATAGAGCAAATCCAGCCGGTGTGATGCCATATGGGCCAATGTTCCTGGCTGAACGTATTAAAGTACTGCTAACTGCTATGTGTGTCAGTGGGGCTCTCTTGGGTGACTGGACAGCACACAGACACATAAACACATGTGCGGGCTGTTTGGAGCTAATAGACTATGGCGTGTTCGCTCACCTGTGTGAGAGGCCCTTTAAACAGCTTGTCTCATTCTGCTTTAGTGTTTATGCTAGCAGAAATGGCTGCAGGCTACAGAGACTACAAACAGCTCCATTTACTTTCATGCTAAGTGACTCGGCTAATGATCCAAAGCTCTTCAATTTTCATCACACTAGTTGCTATGGAATATATATATTTACTAGTGATCATTGCTGAGTGAAACCTGAGTGACATCATCATTTTGCAGGGGTTTTGCAAACCACTGCATGCACGCCTAATTTGAGTCATAACGTGATATGAGACATGCGATGCACTCTCTCACTCACTCACTCACTCACTCACTCATGCCATCTATGGAAACCTGTAACAACATTAGGCTTTTTTAATAGTGTTAAAAAATGACATTATGTGCTTAGGCAGCCCTGAGTTTGGCTGTGGGAGTGGAGCACTTCCTGTTTCGTGTAAATGCACCACTCTGGAAGTTTGTGTGCTTGGTTTTTACCAGTACTGCTGAGTGGACTACAGTCAGATGTCATAGCTGGGAATTTCCGGCAAAATCTAAAAAAAAAAAAGAATCAAAAGAGTGATGTTATACTGAAACTGACTCTAAGACTTTACTCTGAAGTTTTTTTTTTTACTTCACCTCCTTTTGCACCAGAAAACGGGACCTGTTCTTTCTCCATTGTCCATTGATCCAGTACCTTAGGTTCTAGTTTTTGGTACCAGCAAGACCTACCATAGTACTTGACAGTATTCTCTGCATTTAATGCATTCACTCAAGGGAAGCAGTGGGAAGCGAGGAGCATAGTGCCCGCAGAGCAGCATGTAGGGACTGTACCTTGCTCAAGGGTACCTGAGTGGCAAAACTTGAAATTCAAACTTTCTGATGGCATGGCAACTCCCCAACCACTAGATGAGGGCAGGGGACATGAGGTTTGAACCCATGACGCTGGTATACAAAACACCTGCTGTAACCCACTGAGCCACCGCTAACATTTGACAGTTCATTTCCCAGTGAAGATGTCACCAAGCACCATTACAAAGCACCATGATACAAATGAGAATGATGTGTGAATACGTCGGGCTCTGTTTAGAATGTTTATTGCTTTGTATAGAGGCAGCTAAGCTACACTGTCATCAGATCTACATTGCACTTGATTTTACACATAATTGTGTGTAATTGTAGATATTTATGAGAAGATTTAGAAAAACACACTATTATTTACTGTTAGCACAGATAGAAGTTAGTGATAATGCTAGTTCACCCTTAAAAGAAAACAATTGCTTTCCTGTACATGTAGGAACACTAACCCTGGGATCATTTGTCTCAATAAATATGTATTTTGTTTCAATAATTATCAATTATAACCACAAATTTACAAACCATCAAATTTATCCTTAACTACATAGGGATGAGGGGGTGCTTGAGTCTATCCTAGAAGTCATGGAGTGAAAGGCAGAGGAACACTCTGGACTGGTTGCCAGTCCATCACAGGGCAGACCCACTGACACACACAGTTACACCAATTTAATGTCTCCAATTTGCCTGACTTTGGACCGTGGCATGTGTTATTGCACATGGACCATGACATAAATACGATTCATTGTTGGTGTTTTTCCTTTTTGTAGCTGGCACCAGAATCTGAAGCTCCATTGCTGGCTTTACTGTGTTTCAACACACAGTGTGTGGCAGGTTTAATAGGGAACATCTCATCAGAGACAATATTTTTCATTCTAAATGTCATTTTAATAGTTAAATGTTTAATGTTCAAAGAAAAAGTGAAAGCAGAGAGTCAGTTTCATTTTTTTCCCCTTTTTTCTTGTGTTGAATAAAAATTAATCTGACTCCCAGTTAAATCTCTTCAGCCATGTGTGTGTGTGTGTGTGTGTGTGTGTGTGATTTTGTGAAGGATTATGTGGCTCTGTTTCAGCTTGGCAATCCAAGCATTAAAGGGAACGAATGAACCATGAGCTCCAATGTGATCACAGTTTTTGTGACAGTGTATGTTTTTTGCTTTGATGTGTCTTGGTGTAAAACTGTGGTTTTAAAAAGGAAAATGTGAATATTTATAATTATTATACCATTCTGTCCTGATTTATAAAAAAAAACAAAACAATGTTAATTATCCCAGGCCTATTTTCAAAATCTGTGTAAACAGTGAATCATTTTGTTTGATTTCCAACAAGCCAATAAGTTAACTAGCAAACAAGATAGTCAAGTAATCAACGCTTTAGAGAGGTGATGGTTCCAGACATCCCAAGAGGTGGAAAAGGAACTAGATCCGTGAGCTCTGTTGGTTCCGATTAAGGTCATTTCTTGTTTTTGATTACGCACTTCGTTCAGTATTAGAACACTGCTAAGCCTCTGTATTTGGCAGATCAGCACTAAAATAACTTGACTTTGTCTTGACAAAGGAATTTATCTGTGGCCCGCTCAGGCTCTTACATTTCAAGGGCAGGTATCAGGTGTACAGAGGACCAGATTTTGGCATCCACTAGCCAAGTATTAACCCTATTAGTCATGTAAAGAGTTGGACAATCCATAAGTGTGAAGGTCAGTTGGATCAGCTGTTGCTCTGTTTGATCGTGGCCCATCACACAGTTCATTTGTAACACCAGAGAAGGTCAACTTCAACTTCAACATATTTACTCTCGTCTCAGCTTACATACCAGACCTGCCAGCTTAGCTTAGACTTCCACACGATGTACCCTGAGGAAATCAAAGGATTTAAACACATTGTTCACACTTTGATGCACTACCACTCTCATGACAAGAGAAAGGAATGTGACGGTCAAGATGAATCCCAATGACATTCCAAGTTTCATCTATCAGCCTCCATCATCTATCCATCATCTATTGTATAGTTGACGTCAATCACCAGAAAGTTTTCTCCATTCAAAGGTTATCTCAAGTATGTTTCTATTGTCTTTCTTCACAGCTAGCAAACTGTGAGATATATGCAAATAGATGTACTAGCTTCCACTAATGTTTTACATAATGATGCCATTTCCTGCCGAAAAACAAACAAATTGTAAAGTAAAAGCATGCTTTAGTGTTTGAAGTAATTTTAGGTATTGACAAACATTTAACTGCTTGATAAATTGAAAAATGTTTAGTTGACAGACGTTTCAGTTTCTATAACTTGTGACGACATATTTTACATTAAAACACATGAAACACTTGATGTTAATGTTGCTACTGACTGCAATACATAAGGTATCTCCCCATTAACCAAATGGATTTGTGTTGTCAAAATGAACAACAACTGATGAAGCGTTTATCAACTATGCTGAAGCGCACCATAATTTGCATCAGATGCTTGTCCTTCAATTCTGAACCAGCTGACTTGCTGCATGTGAAGGTCTTGTTAGCTGCTAAGTGTGAGCCAAATCTAGCACCTGTTGTGATGTACAATGGAGAGCAATGGCACTATTGACCCTTTCAATGTGCCAAGTGAGGTGTATGGGATCCATTTCAGGTCAAGAGGACAGTGCTGTACATGCATATCCTCCATCAAACTGGTGACATGGACATCAGCATGGCTCCATGCAGCTAATGTTACAAAGACACCTGCTGTTTACGGGGGCTGCACTTTGGTCCAACATGGTAGAAACAAAAAAGGACATGAAGATGACCATGCTTTGAAAAAGACTATAGAGTGATGAATCTGGATTATATTAGAGTACGTTTGGATGTCAAATCATATTGAGTACTTCATAGACAATCCACAGATGAGTGGAGGGGCATGTGAAACATGGAGAAATAGGGGAAATCTGCAGCCCAACAATGAAAGTGGGAAATTACAGGGACAACATTGCTTTCAGTTTCAGTTCAGTAGTTCACAGAGTGCAATTACACTGATGTGTACCTTCTGAAACATGAACGTTTTAGCCTTTAAACACTTATGCTACTAAACCGTATTTGTTTGTTCTTCTGTCTGATGACAGTATGGAGAAATGTTGCATCATATGAGTGGCATGACTGGCATTCCTTCAGGTTTGGTTCGAAAGGTGTGTTCTGCCTGAATGACTCAGCTTAGTGTTGTGGGTGTATTGCAAAATACAAATCCTATGTACAAAGCAATGAGTGAGACATCTGTGTCCTGCCCATCTATGGGAGTAGGTGGGATACTCCTTCATAGTTATATACAGAATATTCTGTGGGAGTGTTTCACTGACAAACTACTTTAAACAGTGGCTCGCCTGAGAACCTTATGGCGTCAGTGCTGCACACAACAGATTGCGCAAAGTTGGTCCTTCATCAGTGCTTCCACGCACTGCAACACTGAGGCCCACTGAGTGGAGATTGCTAGATGTATGTATGCGTATGTAAATGTGTGCCTTCGTGTGCCTACAATATTTGCACAAAACCTGCCTCAAATGAGTGGCTAGTTTAGTAAGACTGCAGCTTATCCTGGAATCTGTAAATAGCTCAAAACATTACAGAAACGTTCAGTAATGAACGTGTTAATAAATTTACCCCCACATCATTTAAAGAGATGTCATTAGAAACTCTGGGAGTCAGGGATAGACTGCACTCCTATGGCTGCAGCATGTGCCTTGTCTTCTCATATATCTGTTCCCTAGTGTCATTATGATTCTTTCCGTTCGTGTTTGAGGCTCAATGCTCATTTCTCACGGCTGTGTCTACTGCCAGGACTAGGTCTCAAACAACAGGATACATATTTTACGAGGCAGAGGAAAATCAAGACACAACCGGTCACAACCAGACACAACACAGCAGGCTGCTCAAACTCGAGTAAATCCGGTGGAATCAGCTGATATCTCCGCCTCCTTTTTGCTCAGCCCTGGAACCCTCCCTGAAATGCATATGCAGGAGGAGAAAAGCATATTTGCGTTTTTCCATGTACACACCTCAGGTGGTGTGTGGCCTGGTGATAAGGGAGTTGCCCCAGTGGTCGGAAGGTCATGGGCTCAAATCCCAAGACTGCAAGGGGGACCACTGGTACCCCTGAGGAAGGGAGCTGCCTACTGCTTCACATGGGTTCAATGCAGATAACAAATCTGTGCTGTTCACACTATGTGCTGTGGTGTGTTCACGTCTGACAAAGGGACTCATAAACCGGGACAGTTATACATAACATGTAAAAAAGGCTTAGTACGCAGGACCAAGTAATTGTAGAGAAAAGGCTAAAGTTTGGCTGAATAGCTGCACTGTGGGGAAGTCCCTGAGTCAGTTCAGGAAAACTGCCAGACGACGTCACAGCTGATCTCATCCTCCTAAAAACAGCTACTGCCCACCGTGAGTTGGCAGAGAGCTTCATTCTGTTTAGGAGTTTGTAAAAGTTCTCATTTTTCCTTGAGCAAGAGGTCCTGATTCAGATTGGGAGTCCTGCATCAGCCTCAGAGTTTCCCCACTGGTGCGGTCATGTCAGAACAATATTTGATCTCTGTGGGCTAGGACACTGTTTCCATGGCAATGGGCTATGGCTACAAACAGAGACAAGAGGAAGTAGAGCAGGAAGTGGCTCAGCCCGAATGACGCAGTCAGGGAGGTGGGGGGGGGGGGTGGGGTCTCCCGTGGATCCACACGCTGTCTGTCTGCACGCTTCTTCCATGTGCTGCAGCGTTTAGATTTAAAATGCTAAGGAATTGTTCAATTCATTGGTGCACATGAATGTCAGAAAAGCTGGTTAAATCGTTAAAAACATTTTAGAAGAAGTGCTTTGGCTTTATTTGCTTTGCTCTGTGCTTTAAAGACAGTGGCATTGCACTTTGCAGCAATGTAATGTAATGCACATATATGGAAATTCTCCAATGGAAAATATAGACTTAGCAGCCAAGACCTACATTCAGCTGTCAAAACCACTGCAGCACACCCAGAACGCTGAAGTGAAGCACACATTTGCTGTAGCAACCACTCACCGCTCCAGCAGCGGAGGAGCTGCTGATTGGCTGCGCAAAATGTCACCCGACTGCTACGCACCCACCTCTTCTGTCAGGTCCAGCATAAAAAAGTATTATGTCATACTTCTGTGGTATTTTGGGTACTATTACAGCCTCAGCTAGTGATGCGGTGGCTGGCAAAATCATTCATTTTCACACCTACTTGCAATGGCTCATTTCATATTTCCATGGGCAGGGCCATAAACGTTAGGCTAAATAAACAGGTAAGATTGCAAGGGTTCTAAATTGGACTGGTCTTTCAGCTCATTTTCCTTTTTTTAACCCATGAGTCACACGCCAACTTTGTCCTACCCATTGAACGTGGGAGGAGAACGTGTAAACAATCCTCCCCAAGATGTTTATCAGCTTAAACGGAAAAGGCTATTTTTCAGCAAAAACAGGCTGGAGGTGATATCATAAACACAAAATAAAACGCACACACACACACACAAATAGGAGAAAAACAAGTACAGAATTCCTTCAGTAATAGGTATTGTTTTACTAGAAGCAGAAGGTACAAGAAACTTATAGGACAATCCCAAGAGGAAAGTTGCGTGAGAAATTTTGCTAGTTAAGCATTTGCCAGCGGAAAACAGCCGGTTTGGTGCTATTGTGCCTGCTGCAGGTCTATACGTCTACATAAACAGCCAGAAGACAATCCAAAACCAGCTAGATCTGGTTTTTCCTTGCTCTCTCTTGCCTCTGCCGAGCGAAACTGAAATCAGTTAACTGTCTGCCGATGACTCAGTGCTGTTGCCAAGGCCTTTGTTTCTCAATGAGAAAAACACACATGGCCGAGGCCAGAGTGCTGTCTGTGTTTGTATCCGAGGCGCACTCGCAGGGAACCCCTCATGGAAAGACTCGCGTCATGTCTTGTGCTTTCGGTGCAGCCTTAGCTCCTCTCTCGCGTTTTTACTACCCAACTCCACCCATACTTAAATATACATGTATGCATTCATGGTTTGCTATGGAATGTGATTGAGATTCAGACCACTTGGGGGAGGGGGTGTCGAAACTAATGCAACAGCCTCAAAAAAGTGTTTCCTTCCGAAATATTGAGTTACGTTAATGTTTAACCACCCAAACTGGACTGACACTCAATGTAGAGTTTGTCTAACGTGTGGAACTTTACTGGGAACAAAGTTAAAATTATAACCGGACATGAGACGGACTGAGATTCAAGATGACAGCTCCAGGAAGCCCCTAGTAATGATTCTTCTTTAAAGATTGACTCATGGGAAGATAAGGGAGCTTCTAAAAGATCCAGCCAGAGTGGCATTCTTAGTAAACCGTGGCTTAGTTAGCACTCAGAAACCTGTTGACATGCTTGTACATATTAAAGGCACGCTCCTGGAGGCTAGGTATCATGTTGCATAGTTCAAAGCCCAGTCAATTTTGCTCGCGCCAAATACCTGGTATTCAGTTTAATGTGTGACTTCAGAGAAACATTGTTGCAATGACTGAATATTAAAACGTGAAGTTTGGGCTCTGCGAGTTTTTATCACTCTTGCTCAATCTTGACTGTGAGCAACATTATTCATGGGCCAGAAATTTATGACTATAGTGTATTTCCAGTAGAACAATTATATATAGAGTTTGTTTACGGTTCAAGGAAAAGTTGTACAAGTTGTACTAGTTGTACTAGTACTAGAAAAAAAACATCAATTCAATACAGTTCTTTGTTGTTTGTTCCTGGCGAGCTTTCCAACTTAAGGACATTGGTATATATTCATCTAAATCCATACAGGTAGTGAAAATACAGTGGATCATATCAGCATGATAAAGCTGAATTGTATTTCATTTATTTCTTTGTATTTCATATTATATGCAATAACATACTGATATATTTGATTGTTATAGTAAAATAACAGTACAGACCATTGACCTCTGATGGCTAACTACAGAAAGCTCTTAAGATCTTAAGACTACAGAGATTTAAGGTGGCCTTGTTTTTATTTAGCCACACGGGTCTAGACTCCTGACATCTTACTGACAGATTAATCAATTAGCTTTTACCACTTATAGCATTGGTCCTGGCTCAGCTCTCTAATAACACTCTGTTCTGTGGAAGCAATAAGCTTGTTCTCTTGTGTACACACACGCACACGCACACGCACACGCACACACACACACACACACATACACAGACACAGACATACCCCTCACCCACCCACCTACCCACCCACACACAGCCACACAAGTCTGTGACCCACATCTATGGAATCGTTTACCAGTCGGCACACCCATTCCTGAATGAATGAACACGTTGTTTTTTTCGTTCAAAGTCAGTGCTTCCAAAACAGCGACTGGAACTCAGTCCAAAATTAGAACCTTAAACCAAAACACATAAGAAGTCAACAGTAGTAGTGCTCTTTTAATGTGCCAGCGGATTTTGCGATTTCAGCCATGGTTCACATATGGCTTTAATTGTTTTATAGCTGTGAACCTTAACCAAGCGTCTGGGTTCAGACGAAGCTCGCCTTCGTTCTAAATACCTTCAGGAAACAAAGTGCATGTAAACATGATTGGTAATATTGCCCCACTGCAGGATATTTTTCTGATAAAAACTTTGAGAGACTGTGGCCCATTGAGCTTTGGCTTTGTTCACCAAAAATGTACTCTGAAACTGGTCCACAGTGGCCTTATGTAAGTGTGAAACAGAAGCACACCCTTGATACACAGGCAAAGTCTACAGCTGTTTGCCAACACTGCAGAACAGCTTCGGAAATACATTCCTAATAATCAACATGGACCCCGATGACCGTCTGGGTCTCACGTCATCACTTGGAGAGCATTCACTGGAGAACAGTCACTGGAGAACACTTTCATAGACACTTTCACACTTCGATTAGTGATTAGACTTAATATACTGCACAGACCTGCAGCACAACAAGTGTTTACCAAGGACTGGATCCAGTTTAATTTAATCTATCTAGAACATCTTGATTGCAGAATGATATGGATTTCTCGATTTGCTGATGTTTGCCTGCTTGTTAATCATTCACAGTTGCTCAAACAATGAATGTCGACAAGTTTATGCGATTCTGGCAAAATGATCGAGACATTTTGGTCTTATGCAACTAAAAAACAACACTAGCAGAGAGGAACATTTAATCACAGTAAGGTCATTGCAAATGGGCCTGAAAACATCAACCCGCTGACACCCCGAGCCTGAACTTATTTACCCAGAGGTCCTTTCAGTTGAATGAGTTTATAGTCAAATGTAATTAATCAAATGCTAAAAACTGATTCATTCTTGTTTGATCTTTTTCCTATTATTTTAAGTTAACATTTATACATTTTTCTAATTTTTCCTTTGGTTTCCAGGGTCCACTTCTGACATTTGTGCTCTTTTTGTTCCATAAACAACTATAAATCAAGTTTTCCAACCACTCCTAATCTCTCAAAGCAAAACAGGCTGTTTTTGTTTTTGTTGCTGTGCCTTTAAGACTGATGCTGGTAAACAACCTCTGTTCCAATTGGCTGCCCTATACTGAACCTCATCTAAAATGCAGGACAGGCTGAAGCACTGTTTAGGTTGAATAGACAAATGCATGTTAAAGTGTTGGGTTTTTTGGGACATAAAAAAGAAAACAATATAAAGAAAATTCAAAATAGGCATTATTTACAGTCGAGCTCTTGTTTTAACATCATTTCTGCATAAAACTCTTTTCTCAAAACAAAAGAAGAATATTTGGTTTTACATGATATGAGCCCTCAAACAAATATATTTTTATATTTTATATTTCTGTCCTATTTTATATTTAGTAAAAGGGGCATTTAGCTCATATCCAGAGTGAACTACAGTCATTAGGACAGTCCCCCTGGAGCAACTGAGGGTTAAGTGTCTTGCTCAAGCACACAATGGTAGAAAATGGGGGGGTTTGAACCTGCAACTTTGGGGTCACAGGTGAGTGTTTTACCCACTAGGCTACTACCACCCTTTACTGTTCGTAACACTGGTCTAGTTATACATTATAACCATGTAACTACTAGTGATATACTCACTATTATAGATGGTATACACTTTTTTACGCCTGTGATTATAGCAATCTATTCTAATGTAATTCTAATGTAACTGAGTAAAAACTGAAGTTGACAGATGTTTATTAATTTAAGATGAATTACTGTAATCCAGCTGTAGTAAATTCATCACTAATGCACTGTTTAAGAGTTAATACACAGTTAGCATGAAGTGTGACAAATTTTCTATTTGAATCTGTCCTGCCTCATTTTCCTGCCTCTTGAAGTCTCCAGCTTAGTTTGAAAAAGCGCTGATGCATCACTGTTTTTCCCACCTAACCGACCACAAGGCGTTTTCTTATGCCTTTTCCCTTCCACTCTCCAAGTGATGACGTGAGAAACTGGCAATGCAAGAGCTTTAAGACGTGGAAAAAGCCAATCTGTGTCCTATTTGCAGTTCCCTCCCTGAGGGAAACGAAGCTCTATATTTAGTGCTAAAATGTTGGCCTGCAAGAACTACCAACTGTGCAGATAAATCAAGACCATATATTAGGAAGGGGTAAAAAAAATCACCTATAAATGAATGTTTTTTAGGATTCATTTAGGATTTTGGTGGGACACATAGCAACATGGCTCTTGGGAGAGTGAGCAAATACTTGTTCTACACTCCAACCAGCATTTTACTCTTAACTGTTTGTCTTATCTCACATCTAATGATCCAGAAAAAAAATCCTTTCACTGCAGTTTCAAAGGATTAATAATTACCATCCACGCATGGCGGAAACATTCGGTTAGTTAAAATCCCACTCTTCCAGCTCTATTTACTTATTTGTTTGTTTGTTTACTATGCAGATGAGTACAGGAGGATCTGCTGATGCATATTCTTTGCCTATTGTAATCTGGGAATGAGATTAAGAAAAGCTTACTCTCAGCAGGGTGTGATCATTGCTGCATGTGTTGCAAAAAATAGCTCAGTCCGTCCGTGATTAAATGCATATTATAGCTTTTCAGGACAGACAGGGCTAGGGACAGAACAGCGCTTGGCAATGCGAGTGGCACAGACACTCGGCTTGGCTTGCAGAAGGTCAAAAACTTGGCAAATAAAGTAAAAAAAAAAACATTTCAGCTATGTTTGGCTTGTCTTTTGCTCCAGATGCGAGTTCAGAGGACGGTCACTGGCCCAAACCCAGGCACAGCGCTATGAAAAATAAAACAGCTTTCTTTTTTTCCTGCTGGAAAAGGAAGCGGTGGCTCTTAAAAACCCACTTATTAATACAATGGCTATTTTGATTGTTTACAGTAGTCATCAGGAAAAAAAATCTATATAATAAGTTTGAAATACTAAAACAAATACACAGAATCCGACAAGACAACTATAAACTATTATACTGAACCATAGTAATGTTATAGTACTTACGTGCAGTAATGTACAAACAAGAAAAGATTCAGATTCAGATTTAGCTGCACTGTAGAATTGCATCATTATTACAGTTTTGTTGTATTAGATATAGGTATTGGAGATTATAATGGAGAGCATGAGACCTCAATTTGTCTCGTGGAGCACACACTTCCTGACGCAAAACATCTGCCAGACCGTTTAATTTATTGTTGCATAAGCTTGAGAGAAGAGTGAAGCCTACAGTTACTTCATAATGTGCTACTCTTAGTTTTAACTCTGGCTTAATGAGAGACATACAGGCCCTTGCATAAGAAGGTCTCGGAGACGCTCTTACCAAATCTTACATCAGCTGTCCTAATGAGGGGCTGTGGTTCGGACAGACACAGATTATCAGCGCATTTCAGCTGATTCGGGAATGTTGTGATTTGGGAAATTAAAAACAAACAAAAAAAACCAGTAACGTCGTTTTCAAATGTAATTTCATGTGTGTCGTTCTCTCTTTCTGAACTATATGTTGAGATTGAGATTTATTCCATGGGAACGCAGTGAAAGTGAAAGAAAAAAAAGGTCTTTCTATCTCTGTTTGTGTCTCTTTCCTGTATTTGAGAAATGAGCTTTTGCCAGCATCCTGAAAGGGTGTCTTTCTCCTCCTCTTTCCATCCAGGAAATCCTTTCCTGCTGACAGTTCATAATCCCACTGGCACTAGACCAATTTGAAGAAAGAATGAAAGCAACAACAAAAAAAAAGATTTTCAAATTGTACTTTTATGTGATTATTAACCCTTTAAAGTCCAGGACATGCCTGTCTAAACTGGGACCCCCACTCTCATTTTGGCTGGAAGCAAAAGTGATTTAATGGAATATTTGTCAATGGAACAATTCACTTAGGAGACTTTGGATGGTTCCTCAGACAACCATTTTTGTAAATGAGATGTGTGGCATAGAGCACCTAATAAGGTTTGAAGTGTGTCCATCTAAGAACAGTTCTACTCTTCAGTTTTTATTTTTTCCCTAGAACCATACAGTTTACTCCATAGCTCTGGTTTAAATGTGGAGTAAAGCTTGTGATTAAAAAAAAAAAAGGTTCGCACCTT
The DNA here is from genome assembly GCA_037577145.1 of Brachypetersius gabonensis. NCBI lineage: Eukaryota > Metazoa > Chordata > Actinopteri > Characiformes > Alestidae > Brachypetersius > Brachypetersius gabonensis. The sequence goes on from JBBJLR010000034.1 coordinate 5,495,716, forward strand.
TGCAAAATTCAGACCTAATCAAACTAATTCAAACTCACATCCACATGAACTAACATGTGTTTCTGAGTTTTCTTATGTAATGCTAATACTGGAAGGCATCCTGTTTCTATTGGGACTATTTTGCCTTACAGCACCCTGCTTGTAACTCTCCATTACTGAAATAAAAAATTATTATAGGCCAAATGCTTTTCTCAAAACAATCATAAAACAATTTCTGAAGCACCAAGCAGCATATTAACTTCCCATAGGGAGCCTTTAGAAGCATTAATTGCTTCATCTGGTTCCTACCACCACCACTGTGAGCAATTCTGCAAAATTCTTAACTTTAATATATGAATCATTTCCTTATGTAAAATTTATTTATTTGTTTTTTTTAAAACTCCGGAAATTCCCATAAATGACGAACTCAATCAAATGAGCTGGACACTGGCCCTCCTAGACTAGAGTTGTAAATCCCTCTTCTATATTGTGCCTTGGAAGTAAATGGAAAGTTTCATTGGAAATCTACACACCCATATTAATAACAGAAGCATTTTCTTAAATTACAGCATATAACACAAGAAAACAAAAATAGAGGCACTTTCATTGCATAGTAGTACAGTTCAAAGTTATTTGGACAGATCAGACTTGTTTATTTAATGGCGTACTCCAGCATGGACTGTGGTATTTGCATTGATAACCATGGACAGTAAATTTGCTGATTTTTCTTTTACTTAGAAACAAGCTGAAAAGTTTAGATATCATGGATAAGGGAATCCACTGGAAAATTATGACATTGTATTCAGAAAGCAACTGAGCCACAATCTACAATCCCTGCAGTCCCTACAATTTGATGATTAGCAGTTTGCGCTGGTCAGAAAGTAATAAAAGGTGCTAATGGAGATTAAGGACCTCTGAATATAACCAAAACTCTTTACAGTGCCTTTGATCAAGAAGCTGATGAGTACAAAGGACTCCTTAAATACAGCTCTATTAAATGTTCAGAGGTTTTGTTAAAAAGGGTAGTTTAATTCTGCACAACACAATAGAGGTGTGAAAAGGAAAAACTTCAGTATTGATTGGTGTGTTAATACTGTGGGTCACATCCATGTTTTAGCATTTGTTTACCACAGCACAGCTGAAGGCTAGCCATGAAACTTTATTAAATAGTCAGGTAACTGGTTCAAACTGGCATGGAGTCTGAAGGAAGCCCTGCAGTCAGCTGCTGGGTGGGGTAGCACTGTCTAGCAACCCAGCCAACGAGGACATAAAGTCTCTTATTATCCACCTCATGGAGAACCTATTTGTAATCAAGCCGCATGCCAAGAATCAATCTAATCTAATGGCCATGATATCCTCGGCTGAGCACGTGAGATCTGTTGGCAGAAAGCTCTGTAATGGGAAAAGGTAGAAGCCAAAAGCTGAAACTGTGTTGGATAAAGTGAGCTTGTAAGCAGTAGAAGCTCAAGTCCAGCCAAGTCAAGTAGGTTTATTGTCATTTCAACCATAGACACAGTACACCGTGACATTAAACAACGTTCCTCCAGGACCATGGCGAAAAACAAGGACAAAAAACAGAACACCACAGAACTACATAAGTGCTGATAGGACAACATACACAGTGTGCAAAAAGAACAGGAGAGCAACAAAACTATGGAGCAGGACAACATTCAGTTTCCCTGACAAAAGCAGTCATTTGAATTAATAAAGTATTATGACAAAAACATTTTCTAGCGGCAGAGAGAATTAAGAGTGCAATAAATAAAGTGTGCAAATAACATCAGGACAGAAAATGTGTAAAAAAATGTCCAGGCGCTGGCAGGGTGTCAGTTGTTATTTTCAGACAGAACAGTTCACTGTGTATTAAAAGGTTGATCTGACTGCAAAAAACTGAAAGCAGATCAGAAATCAGGATGAAAAACTGGTTTAGAAAAGTGTGTTGTGTTTTTTGATGATTACAAAAAAAATGGTTGTGTAATCAATAGATTTTTATTCTATCTTTTTGTGTGGCCCGGCACCAAATGACTTGATGGTTGGGGACCTCTGATCTACAATAATAGTGGCTTTGCGGATGAGGCGTGTGATGTAAATACACGTTTATCTTCTCAGCTGTACCCAGTCTCTTGTAGTGTCTTGCAATTCAAGGTGAAACAATTTCCGTACCATGCCATGATGCAGCTACAGAGAATGCTTTCTACAGTCCTTCTGTAGAATGTGGTAAAGTTTGGGGAAAAACCGGGTGCTGATGGTGGACTGCTGGACCTTCTTGGCAAGGGCATGAAGGAAGTGAGTGTAATGGGACAATATTCACTGAGGCAGGACACTGACAACTTCAGAATGATGCTGGTGGCTTTCAACCAAGTTGGAACAACGGTGGTGCTCAGAGAGAATTTATCATGTCTGTGAGGACATCTACCAGCTGGTCTACACATCCTCTGAGCACCTGACCAGGAATGTTGTCTGGTCCAGCTGCCTTCCGTGAGTCGACTCTAAGCTACTTCAGCTAGTGTCCGACAAAGCGACTAGTTGTTGTGGGGTGAGGTGTCTCCATATTCAATAATGTGTTATTTTTTGGTTTACAGATGTTACATGTTTGCATACTTGTGTTAAATTAAAACGCTGCAAATGTTTCACATTGTAGTTCTGGCATGAAACAGCTTGTGAAGTCCTGACCTACAGAACAGAACACTTTCTAGTGTTTAAGCTGATATTCAGATGCTATGATCCTGAAAAAAAAAAATCATTCATTACCATTTGGTCATCAATATTTAATGGAATGGGTGACTGAGTAGAGCGGTCTGACACGTTTAATTTGTTCTCTGGCTTTGGGCCCAGACTTTTGAGGGTTTCCAGCACTGAGGCATCCACCAAAGTAACAGCTGAGTTTTCTGTCTAGTGAGAAAACTGCTGCCACTGCAGGTGAACCTCCAGTCATGTGTTTTGCAAGATCAGTGCATCAGACAAACAAGGTTTCAAGCTGAAAAAGAAAAAAGAACCACCCAGCTCAACTCAGAACTGGTCTGTGTTTCAATTGGCAATACTCAAGTTGCCGTGAAGGGAATTCCTGCCGTAAGAGCTCAGCAGACACAAAGATGACGGTGTTTACTGCAGTGTTTACTGCAGTGCGTGTGATGTCAACAGACATATCATACAGGGCAAGTCATACTGATCAAGCACTCTCTGTGGCTGATAAAGCTGTTCCTGTGCAGTTATCTGGATGCGATATCTGAGTTTTGAGAGAAGGGTAAATATTGCGTTGCTCAGCAACCCTTGATATGTGATTAAATAAAGCCAAAGTAGAATACGCCAAGGCGGACAACACGCATCATTTCTAGATGAAAGGGAACAATAGTCATTGTCTTCCAGCTACGTATTTGTCAATGTTCTGAAAGGGATAGTCTGTTTAGAAGCAGTACTTTTGTTTGCTTTTTCATGCTCCTATATTACAGTTTTGACTTTCATGAGAAACAGCAGTTACCACCAGTGTCCTGTGCAAAGCTTTACCTGTTCCTTATTTTGAACCTGGGTGTCATTAAATCTCCCAAGTCTAAGCCTGCCTGCCCAAGTCTGAGTGAAGCCCTAAAAGCATTTTGCCGGATTGGGACTGTATAGACCGAAAGTGTCAAAATTAAACCTCATTTATTTAAAAATGCGAAATCATTTTTATGTCATATTACGATAATGCTACTTAAAAAAATCAAACAAGATACAGAAGGACAGATGTGATGTTACACGTTTTTTAGAATTACTGTAAACAATTCCAAATAATAGCCAGCCTCTGATTTTCCAATAAAAAGTCAAAATTCCTGACCATCAAGAGATTTAGAAACCACAAAACTGAGATATAGCTTAAAGCTGACTCAGTCAATTACAAAACACTGCCTCCAGTTCACTAACTCAGTGGGAAAGAAATGACTTTTAGCTGACATTCCATGACTTCAGGAGACACAGAATAACTTTTGCGTTGTGTAACAAAGCTAAAACCTCCTTTATTTGCCGTCTTCAAAAAGTGACCTCTCTGAGGGCTTCATTTGCAGTCCGACCAACTTGGTGGGAGTGTATGGAATAGCAACGGTTCTCTAAGCCTCGTTCGCCCGTTTGTGAGGTATTCAGCATGTATGTGAATGTTTCATTTCTCATGTGCAGATCCTAAACCTGCACGTCTTGCCAGTCTTGACACTGGGCATTCCAGTTCAGCAGAAAGGCCTCGTTGATTCAGAAGGACAGAGAGACAGACTAGAGCTCCCCTACTGGTTGTGGAAAGACACTGGCAGTGAATTGGCCGTCCAGGTTACTGGCATGTATTAAACCGCTCAGTTGTTTTCTTAAAAAGATGTTGGTGTTGCCTTGGCTCATTGAAAGAAAAGAAATGAAAAGGCTTCATCTCAGTCAATACCTCAGTTTTGCTGTTGGTATGGCTTTGTTTTTTACATCTCTCATCATTTTCTTTGTGTGAAAATGCATTTTCAACATTACAATGCAGCTGCATTAAACATATCTCAGTAAAATCCCTTCGAACAGTATCGTCTATGTGCATGGATCATCTCTGGAGTTCTGTGCTTATGTCTATAGTGGGTGTTACATCACTGGGAAGCCACAATGAAATCTGGCAAAAGAAAAAAAGGAAAGAAAAACAGGCGGTGTACTTTAGTACTTTTGAAAAGGAAGCTCTATCTGACACCCAGCCCTTCCACTTCCTGGAATAGGGCGCAACTCTTACAGATGGTCAAACTGTATTGCCCTACTTACTACCTGCTTAAAGTCTATGTGCTCCATTCATTACTAAACTCTATGTTGGCCAAGTTTGTTCCAGTCCAGCAGAGGCCCATATGGCTTAAAGTATAAGGCCTTAAAGGCTTAAGCTCTAAAAATACATGCTTAGAGACACAAATGGCATAGATAAGGTACTGAATGCTTTGCTCACTGAAGTGATTTGAAGCTATCAACATTGTGTTTTTGTTTGTTTGGAAGAACCTTTCATTTGTAGGACCTTCACATGATCGGTAGGTTCTTTAAACTTTACCAAAGGCTCTTCTCATTCACACATCTAGTGGGCACCCCTTCTTTTTAAGGACCATGTACTGAGACATCCTTTAGTAGTCCCGTACAGCATGTCTCCAAAGAACTCTACAGCATCTTTATAAGCAGCAAGGCTTGTTCTGTTAAGGTTCACTATGACACGCTGAAGCACTTATAAACAAACTGGGCACATGTGTTGGCCAGCAGTGTTTAGAGTGCCCTCTGTACCCAGGCAGGTGCCCCTGCATGTGAGGCGGCCCGACCGACGGGACACATTAATCCCAGAGCAGTGAACACCGCTGACAAGATTAGAGACATCATGCTGGCACAGCGGACAGGAGAAGGGGGCAGGAAGGAGCTCTTTCCTGCTGCTGACCGCTCATCCGCTGACGGCACGCTCTCGTTGGGGATGGCGTGGCCTTTCCTGCCCCTCTGGACGGTAAATGGAGGGCATGGCTGGGAATCGCCTGCGGGGGAAAGTCTCTCTGCATGTGTACCTGCGAGGAGGGGCCGCCTCTCTCTGGATCACTCACACGCACTGCTCTGATGTTCTGACCGCTCCCCAACCGAGCCGGGTGTGCGATTCCAGCCAAATTTGCAACAGCGCAACAGGTCGAGCCCGGCCTAAAGCCTTAATTGCCTCCAACCACGGGATTAAGTCTGGTGGCCAGACAGCAAGTCCAGTATGTCTGGAACAAACTGGTCAACCATTCACAATGCCTTCTGATGGAGCACCACTCGGGGTCTCCAGTCACCCTGGCTGAGAACATTTCCAAAACAAGGGCTTAACTGGATAAAGTAGCAAGCAATGAGCAAAATATACTGGCGGTCACGTGTAGAGCGGCATGGGCCTGCACACATGAGAGAAGCATGCAAGCAGCTGAGACATGGACTGGGTAATGAAAGGGTTTAGCTGAGCTCCTTCATTTAATGTGCCTAAAAAACAGCCTCAGCATTATACTGTGTAAAAAAGCAGTAACCATTTCATAGGAGCATATTTCTAAAACATTGATTGATTGGGCCTTAAGACTAAAAATGTTTATTTATTTAGTGGTTATAAGTGTGTTTTAGGTACATTTATCACAGTGTTGATGTTTTACATTAGAATAACGTAAAAAAAAAAAAACCTTAGGTGTATATTTGGAATTTTACATAGTATTTGAACAGAACAAAGATTAACTAGGAACTACAAAATAACCCTGCTATTGCTACCGATAATTATTTTGTTGCGTACATGGGATGGAGCTTAATATCTGATTATGTTTGCATCATTTATTTTCAGTAGGTCTCTGTTACGTAAGTGTTGGGTGGAATTAAGACAAAGATTGAATCAGTTTTTCCTCTGAAAGCAGGCTCGTCTCCTGTGCCTGCGGGCAAAGGAGCGGAGTTGGAACTACAGCACACGGTGCTGGTGTGCCTCAACAGGCTTGCTGTGCCACGTTTCTGCCAGCAAAAGGCGGATGTGGAGAAATTTAGCAAACAAATAGAATATGATTTGCGCTGGGATAATTAGCCATTTTACGGTACAAGACATGTAGAGACTAAGTGATGTAATCACTTAAAATTACATCCAAGTATATTAGGCACATGATACACCTACCTTGGATCCTTTGATGAGAGAATGATCACTTTACTGGAAACACTATAATGATTCACTTTAGTGGCAGTAGACCACTCTCAGCCTGGCTGTGACAATGGCCTGGTAAAAACTCCTATACGAACACACATACCTGCAACACGCATCTTACCATTCCACTCTTATATCAATGCCACCGAAGTGTTGAGAAAGGCCCTTCACGCAAACAATATCCAGGCAGGTGGACCTCAGTGGCCAGTGAATGTATAAGATGTATAAGATGAAATGATAAGACGACATAATGAACTCATCCAACCATGTCTTTATTGACCTTGCTTTGTGCACTGGGGCACAATGTCATGCTGGAATAAAATAGACTTTTCTCCCAACTGTGTTCACAAAGTTGGAAGCATGGCGTTGCTCAAAATGCCATGATATGCTGAAGCATTAAGACTGACCTTCACCGGAAGAAAAGGGCCTAGCCCAAACCCTGAAAAACGGGTGTGTCCCAATTATTTTGGCCATTTAGTGGATGCAAATGCAAATTCCTTCTGTTCTTTCGCTCACTTTTGAATGTGCTAATAAATGCCTATAATAATATATCCTAGGCCATGTTGTTATTTGTCTCTTAGTCACTGGGACTCATTGTAAATACAGTGCGGCATGTCAGCGTTGTGTAAAGACACTGGAGCAGCGCACAAATCTATTTGCAGAGGATGCCTCAGGCTTCATTCTTCTAAAAGTACTTCAGACAGAGCTGAACAGATGAAGTAGGATTAGTGTTATAACAAACCCTGTTTAACACACTAAAAAGAATGCGGCAATATTCAGCATTTTTATTTCTTTAGGCCGTTAAGCTGTCATGCAGTTTATTACTCTGTTTTCTCACTCTGGTTTAACCTCACTACCCTAAAATTACTGTCGACACTGAAGTTAAAGGAAGAGTCTGTTTGTAAATAAAATTGTAAATGCTGAGAGACATTTTCATTTTGTTTGCTGGTACGTCTTGTCTCAGTTAAGGGACAGATGCAACAACAAATGCATAGAAAGCCTTGTTTACTACTCCTATCACATCTCATTACATGTTACGTAACTCAAAAAAACTGAACACAAATCTAGGGTTCCCAGTGTGTGTACCGCTGTATGTCTTTAGGTCACAGTATCTGTAACATTTAGCATATATTTCTGAAAGTGACTGTTCCTTAATGATAATTGGAGGTATGGTTGTTAAACGTTTAATTCAGGATTCAGTTCCCTATCTCTGACACAACGTACTTCCGAACATTGGATTCAACTCTAACTGCTTGGCAAGCTCCCTGTTGTCCGGGTCAGGGGTGTAGAGAACCCTGTTTTAACTGTATTATTGAATTCTAAGCAATTTCTTGCACATCTAATCTACAAAAAGATATTCTTTAAGTAGGTCTATTAAAATGATATTATAAAGTGTTCCATAGAGAACCAGAGGTAATACTATGATATCCTTCCAGAAGAATGCTTTTCAGCATCTTTACTGTAAGATGTAGTCTTGTAAAATGTGTTCTTATAAAATGTTCTTATGAAACATAGTCTTAGATGTACTCTTATAAAACACCTTTGAATCATTCTGATAGTCCGTCCAGTCAACGGAAAACGTATGTGAGCATGAAGTAGACCAAGTTAAATTGGTAAAGGCCTCAAGAGCTTGTGTCAGTCGCTCCTTCAGCAAGGACTAGTTGGTTTAATAATAGCTCGCTCGCTTTTATACTGCAGCAAAATGCAGAAGTGCATCACATGACCCTGGTGCTAAGGTTTTCCCATCCCACCCAAGATGTGAACAAAGTAGCTTGAAAGCGTTGAAGTCACTGCTCTTGACCGCAACTTCCCCTATCTCTGATGGCAACTGTAGAAATGCTCATGAAACTACAGGGTGACAGCATTTCCTGTTCAAATTTATTTTTGCCATCTTTGAGAACTTTGTTGGCGCCAGCACCACCTGACAGAAATAATATTTATATAAATATCTAGTTTATATGTAAACAGACTTCTTTTTGAGTCAATGAAATATTGGATGTCAGATGATGCTGATGT
>JBBJLR010000034.1:5506632-5519936 GCA_037577145.1 Brachypetersius gabonensis
GAGAGAGAGAGAGAGAGAGAGAGATGTTAAGTAGATGTTTCTTTGCACATCATCCGAGTGGCATTGATGCTGAACTTGTTTTGGAAAAATCTGACAAAGACACGGAGACAAAGGCAGAGCTTCTGACAGAACACCTACTTTGAAAGCAGAAGTGAGATTTGCTCTGTCCTTTGATTGCATGGACTGTAAGTATCAGCAATACCATATGAGATGTTCTCGAACTCTTCTGGTGGCTGCCTGTACGTGCATCGCCTGTACTTTCGTCACTCTGAAGAAAGCTGCGACACAGTGTGTTCCCAACCACGGCGTGTAACACTCCTCTCTCTGTAAACAACCAAACTACACAAAACCTTTACCTGTACTTGCACCTTTTTAATATAGACACCATGTACACGTAAGCACATCTGGAATGTGTTGTAAACATCTGCATTTCTCTCCATGGTCCAGTTCCCCACTGAAGCAACTTCCTCACCATCTTAATTGTTTTTGTTGTTGTTGCTGCTTTATCACTTTACATTAGTGTGCAACGTTTTATTTAGTAATTTAAACCAGTCCATCAATCAAATCATGAACCATCAAACTCTGCACTCTTGCACTTTGAGGTAAAATTAGCCAATTTAATATCATCTCATGAGTTGTTATTGTGCTCTAATGGCAGGTATACCTACCATATATGTCCTATTTTAGGTTGACAGCTAATGTCTGTAGCCCAGCTGCTGTGGTTGGTGCGCTCTTACTCACTAACATGCCCCTTCTTTGCAGAGAATGCTCTATCACCAAAATAGAATGGTCCTGTGGTTGTCCCTTTGCACTGATGCATGTAGAAGAGGAGTGCTGATAAAGTGTGCAGCAAAATATGGGCAACAGTTGTTGTTATGCTACAAGGTGTGCCTAAATGGTAGATGTACTGTACTTGAAAAAATATCAATAAACAGTCAACTCAGTCCAGTGTGTACAGCAGTTTAGCTGGACTGTATTGTTTAATTGTTATTGAACGCTATTGGCCTAGCAGTCCAGGAGCAAAAAGTCAGTCAACTGAGAATGTAATTCTAGGGCCATAATAAGATTACAACCTACTTCTGACTCTCAAGAATACTTGGAGGATTGTTGAGCATCATCTGTTTGATATTTGATATTGAGTGGGAATCTGTGGCTGCGCTGGTCTCTGGGCGCTCCTCTGTATTATTAAGAGTGCTTGCTGTCTGCATTCAATTGGCTGTTTTGTCTCGTGTTAAATAAAAGAAATACATTTTCAAGAGGCTGAGACAATACACATGTAAATGAGGCTTCAGAGAGCAGGCCTGCATTTTAATGAGTCCAGACAAATGACTATTTTTTCAGCTATTATTTGCTATGAGAACAAACTTGCCTGCTGAGCCATCTATGGGTCACTCACCAGTACTACGAGTGTGACCACAGGTTCAGAAGGCTTCAGCTCACAGGCCTCAGCTTCCTGGAAGAGCATGTCAGTGTAGAAGGGATTGGTGCATACACTTAAACCCATTAAACGGTGAGAATCAGCTGGTGGATCCACAACTGCTATATAATTATAACTATAATTTAAGAATAACTGAGTCTGCTATCCATGTAATTACTGTCTATCATGCATTAGGTTTTAATAAGACCAGGATTTTAAGGGTTTAATCTCACTTTTAATCTGACTTTTTACCTGCCTTCCATTGTACCTAGATGCTAATTTCATAATCAACATTTGTTTTGAGAAATTTGGCTGAGGTCTGTCCTGGCTCTCATCTCATGGAAATAATACAATGACGTATGTATTTTAGTTCAAGAGCTGTTTATCGCTTAACCTTTACCCGGAGTTAAGCAATGTTTTACTTCAGGTTGTTATTGGGAGACCTGGGGGAATTTATGACGGATATTTTGTAATTGCTGAGGTTTTAATTACACTTGCCAGAGCCAAAATGGCTTGGTCTTGTATGAAGTGTTGCACAGTTCAGTGATTCGTCAGTCAGTCGAGAAAACCAGTCTAGGAACGTAGCGTACCTGAACTGCTCCGAGACTGTATTTTTTACCTTAAGGCTGGCACAGCGCCCAGGCAAGTTTGCGTGCCACTCCTGTGGAGAAGATTTGCATCTGTACTGCCGGAATACTGACTGAAGCGTACAGCCACACCACAAACATGACAATAAGGGAGCTGAACTTTCCCGCTCCCTCTGTCTGGCTGAGGTTCTGGGTCACATACAGGTAAAGCTCAAATGACATCAAACATGAGCCCTGAGCCTCTGCACTTCAGGAAGCAAAAACACTGTTAGGTAAGAAAAGATGTTCGGGGTCATGAACAGAAGAGCTGGAGGAGCGTGTTAGAAAGACTGCTGACTTGGACATTTTGTCCTATGGAACAAAGACAAAGCTTTAATTGATGGTTCTTTAAAGCACCATTCCTTGAAAAGTGGTTCTTTTATGGAATCACTCCAAAGAACACTTACTATTAGAAGTGTCTCGACTAAACGATGCTACAATCTGAGTTATTAAGCCTTGGCTGGACATTTTATTTGCAGGTGTACATTTTATTAAACTGTGATGGTCGTCTAGACACTCTCACATATTTGTCCATTGAGGAGAAGAAGGGCCTTCATATTTCAGGGTGCTTGGCCATGAGTCTTATTCCTAACCGTGTGGTGTCCAAGTAGTTGTATGTGGACTTCCACTACTCTATTTGGTGAAAGCTACCTGATCTTCTGGACCTTCTTGGCCTATCTGGGGCCATTTGCATATACCATAAACCTTCCAACTATAATGAAATGCCTCACATGGGTGCTCCGGAGATTTTAATGAATAGCTGTTTGTAATAATCATCGCAATTTATAATTATCCTCACGGTCCCAAAACCTGCATGTCCTATTAACTTGTTTCCTGTAAATCTGCCTTATTGAGCTTCATACCCAGCATGTTCTCAAAGCATGCTACTGCATTATTTATTGACAAGGGTACAATGGTACAACTCAGTGGATATACGTAGCAAATTTGTCTGCAAATTAATTTTTTTGATAGGAAACACCTGTAGAACTCTGCTTTTGGTAAATTTAGAGGGCGGTGGAAAAAAGTATCCCGTGACGAGTCTGGTGCTAACTGTGGCCGCATTGTCATCATGGAAAATTTAGCAGGAAAAGGAGATGACTCGTGGCTCCCTGGGAAATGTACGTGCCATCGCAGAAATTACATTTCCATGCATTTTCTAACCTATTTGCTTTTAAAGACTCACAGTAAATCCACTGTCACACTTTTCCTTTCTGGGGTTAAAAACCACCCGGAGGCTTTGGGAGATTGAACCTATATGAAGTGGCGCTACTGTCCAAGCACACATGACTCTTAATGCATGGTTTTCTTAGGCAATGCACCTCAGCTGGAGGCAATGCCTGGTGATTACAGAGCGTATTTTGTTGCACGTACACTGTTCTGCACTGTTATCATTGCCTGTCACCCGAACAGGCCAGCCATGTTAAAGAGGTGAGCTGTTGTGTGTTCCCTGCCAGCAAGGCATAGCAAAAATATTGATGCACTCCATGATAACAAACTTAAAAGTGTCACAGACCTCTTCATCAAGTCTACTGTGAGTTTTTGGCAGTACAAATTTTTTTCTCCTCGAAGCAGAAAGTTCCCCCCAAACACCCCCCCACCCCCTCCCCTCCCCATATATTTCCCACTTCGGATAGTGTCCCGACGTAGGCAGGACTTTTTTCACTGAGGTGAATGTTCTTTTCGAATGTTCTGATTACCTGACCCTGCGCTTGAGGCCACGCTGTTCTGTTCAGGAGTAAGTCTGCAGCCTATCAAGATCTCATTGCAAGCAACACACACCTGTCCATAAAAAATAGAGCAACAATGGCTTCTTCGTGTTAGTTTGGTACATGAGCCCGGAGGTTATTTAAGGACGTCTCAGCTTAAGGCGAAAACATACAGTAAACACTGGGGCTGTCTGGTGGGGTATCCCTAAACTTAACTAGCAGTACATGTATTTTTAGGGCATAATTATAGGATATGAAAACATGATCTTGGCTTGCTTTACAAAGTATGTTCCACTCATTAGGTCCCGCAGCACAAACTGCAAAAATTGCCTTGTTGAAAAGTACTTAAAGGACCAGGTGTTTGTTTATTTTTGCACTTTGATGCTAGTCACTCTCTGTCAACGCTTCCACTTTGGATCCAGCTGCTGCTGATGACTACAAACAGGCGATTCAAGGGATTTCCAATTGCAATGCAAAAATATTGTCCCCACCATGAGATCAGTCATGGGACGCTTTTGGATTAATTATGCAACACTCACGTGGGGTCTTGGGGGACATGAAAGGCCACTGGACAAAAACAAGAAGCCTAGTTTTCACTTTCTTTAGGGTATGCTGGGGATCAAAGAAAACAATGGCTGGATCAGGCCCTGCTTCTGTGCATGTGCAGCTGACGTGTCTATTCATGGTCTCCCTTTACAAGTCTCGAGCAGTAGATTGAGAACAGAGTTTATAATCTTGTTGCCGCAGGCGGGGTGCACATTGCATCAGTTTGGCTCCAGTACCCCAGTGTTTGTTACCTATAGCTACTTTTCTGCAGCCTGACTATGCTCTGATATCAAAGGCCTTGGAGCAAGGCTGTCAGCCAGAGCTCGAATGTTGCAGTCATGTAAACACGCTGTGTTACACGTGCCAGAATGTGGCCGCAATGCTGTTTGTTTCGGCTTGGTATTAAACCCAAACAGTCTGAGAACATTAGGACGTTTATATGTCTATGGACTGATCAGACCAACTCTGTGGTCTGTGAGTTTCATTCGATGTCTTCAACACTTCGGTGATCACAGGCTCAATGTCAGATGAAATGTCTTTAAATGGTTATCACTTGCTTTTTTTCTGCAGTTCATGAAGCTTGAACCGTAGACTTAAACGTTTTAGAACTTTCAGGATTGTCTCCTGACTTTTGCTGTCATAAATACATGCTTTTGCGGGGAAATGCATTTTCTAGCACTTTGAATATTTCCAGTCTTTTGAGCCATGAACGTCTGGCCCCCTACCATGGCACTTACTATGAACGTGTAACAACAGCAGGTACTCAGTGAGTAAGATATTGTGTCATGTGATGAAAACTCTCCTGATATCTGCAGGTTGTACATAAACTAGATGGCATATTTACTCAAGGACAGGTGCAAAGAAAACAATCAGAATCACGAAAAGGAAATGTGCCTTGTCTACTGTAGATGGGAATAACATCTGCTGGGTTTTCGCGAGTTCTCATACAAACCCCTATATCAAAAACATTCACACGTCTGGTGCTAAAAATTCCCATTACCCCAAACCCCCTCCCTCCAAAAAAGGACAGTCAAAGCTTCAGCTCTTAACCAGACTCACAAAATCCCACACCAGGAATCCGTTAGTGCTCATGTGATTGTACTTCCTCAGAAATGTACAGAGCAGATGATGTTTTGGTGTGACTGTTCAGTGTGACCACAACAGTCACTGTTATGAAAGGATCATCCCATTAAGGTTTCAGCCCAATCTATGAACTTTCTTTGCCCTCAGCTGCCCTCAGATTTGCTGTGGTACATCCATAGGTCCTAAATAACAAGTATGACTTGTACTGAAACCATCTATAGCAGCATGAGTAGGCCATTGTTTAGTTATGCAATGTTGACTGCAGCTGCTTTGGTTTATGTGCTTGTCTTGTTTGTAAGTGAGGTTTGCAATCATACCATTATAATTATTCCAACTATTATAATTGCCTTTGCAATTATTGACACCATGAAACCCACACTTAAGTTAACCCAGTCGACATACGTAATCACACCAAGGACCTATGACACACTATATCCAGCTCAGTAGTAGACAATACTGCTATCACTGCTTTTATTAGTGTTGGCCTTTTATATGGTTGCATAACTTTAGGGTCAACATCATACATTAGTGGGTCTGTACAAATACCACACCGAACTGGCATTGCAGGACCAAATTAAGTCAATTCAGCGATCTGCTCCACAACTGACAAACCAGGCTAGCATGTGAACTGGGATTTCATAGCAAAGTGTCACGAAACGAACTTATCACCTATTAAATGTTACGTGATGGATATTTTTTATGATGGCTCTTTAAGTTTCTTATCATGTCACAATGTCATAAAATGTTTTGCCGTCAAGACTGGATCGCCGACGGCTTGTAAAACCCTCTCACACAAGTCTCAAACGGGTCACGTGGGCTTATTTTGATGGCCGTGGTGAACTACTTCCCTCCCTGAGGTGTAGTGGAGACACAGTGTTCTGAACATCAGGGCTTCTGTTTTGAAGACAGACATGCAAATTGGCGGGCGCAGATGCTGGCGAATGAAACACTACTTCCTGTCAGGCAGCACATACCACAGACACATGGCCCACAGAATCTATCAATCAGTCCAAAGCAACTGTGCCTTTCTGTCATTTTTTTCCCCCACGATTGACACACATCAGCAAGAAATGCTGGAAAGGCTCTGGACGACTGACTGTTTTGCAGTTTCAGATGACCTTCTCTGTCACACAAGGCTCAAACTTGACTCAACTAGCTGTATTTCCATTCCTTTAAATGCCAGTTCCTTGAATCGAAGGTGTACATCATTTCCACATGAAAAAATTCTATTACATAAGCCTACATTCATATGTTTTGTTTGTGGGCACATTTTTGTACATGTACACATTTAAATCAGGTGAATTCACAGCATTGCTTTATGCATTTCATCTTATTAGGAAAAACAATTGTTTTATATGTAAAAAAAAATGAAATATGGAATAAATATTTAATGATTCAGTCATTTTTCTTCAGCTTTTTTTTCACAATAACCAATTTACCAGGTCCAGCTTCAAATCCATGTTACCTTTTATTCATCGTGAAAGCAGTCACTGGCTAAATTTGCAACTTTGCAGACCTTTAGCCTCAGTTATATAAACTTTGTAGGTCAGGTTGACCAGTCAGTGGTCAGCTTTAGTTTCTAATCATTGAAAGCTAACAAAACTGAAATGCATTCCATAGAACTCCGATGACTGTAGGGTCTGGCATGAGCAAATAACAATGTAAAGGTAAGGGGTCCGGCATTCCATAAGGGCATGGATGGGGGCAGGGTGGCGGTAGCTCAGTGGGTAGGATACTTGTCTCTGGACCAAGAGGTCACAGGTTCGAATCCTACCTCCAGCACCACCACTGGGTCCCTGAGCAAAACCCTTAACCCTGAGTTGCTCCAGGGAGACTGTCCCCTGTAGCTAGAGAATGGAAGTCACTTTGGTTAAAAGCGTCTGATAAATTCCGTAAAAAAAAAAAAGTAAAGGCGTGGGGGGGGGTTTCTGCCAGGGAAAGTACAGTGTGGATTTTATGATTATGCATGTTGCACAGGGAGTGGCCAGTTAGTGTCCAGAGGGTGCAATGCAGACTATAAAGAAGTCTTTCCAGTGAGTGACCAGTAAGTTCAGTGCAAGTAGTGCACTTACTGCCCCTGAAGAGGATGTGAAAGAGTAACTCCAGGCCAAACTGAAGCTCAGCAGGTTAGCTATTAATAAGCCCTCTTTTATGGATTTATAATAGCCTGGAAAATGAGTGTGATCGTACAAACCCATGCCTGATCAGGAGCAGACCAGTCGGACCAGACTTTTCATTTATTCGTGGTCAGAAGACAGACAGAAGTGGTGCGTCACTGCTTCTGCTGCCTGGCTGCAGGGATACCTGCACGATCGCATATCTCCACCTTATCAGCTCATTTGCATCTGGCCTTTGTGAAATCAGCCACATTACAGAAGACTCACACAGTCTCTGCATACTTGTTCCACTGGGGCTTATTTGAGAGGATTAAACAACACGTCTCTATTCTGCACGTTCATTATGAAAGAACCATTTGTACCCACATTCCCTCGCCCACAGACACCACAAAGTTCTCGAATAGAGGCAATGCACACGTTTCGCACACAAACGGTCCAAGAGACGTAAACACACTTCAGCTCAAGTCATTTTTAACACTTTTAAATGCGACTTTGGAAAGTTCCCAGGTTTTGAAACACTGGAATGGTCGAAATATTCAAAATTCCTCAAAGCACCCTTGGCCACCCCAGGATTCAAAAAAATGTTTACATTGATACAAAACATAAGACAGTAACAAAGGAGTTCGTACAAATCAGATGCAAGAAGATTTATTCATATTGAGGAATTCCTCTAGGTCCTGTACCCAGTGACCTTGCCACATCCATGTGCTTTTTTTGCTTTTCAGGTTTTTTTCCTGCTAGAATTTGATAAGATGGACTGTAAAATGAAGAGAATGTGCTCAATCATGTGTCGGTGCTCGACTGTGAGCCGAGCTTTATTGCTCGCCTTCATGTGAGGGGGAAAATAGAAGAGAACAAAATGTTCCAGATGCTGAAAGTAGGTCAGGCTGCATCTTGTGAGGTCTGCTGCCTCCCCCACTCGGAATCCTGCAGAATTACAGCTGCCATGTCCATCACTCGCGCTGCAACTTCCCGCCAATGAATTTGAAAAAATAAAAGTCCGAGAAAGGAAACAAAAAAAGCGAACAAAAATAAATCAATAAACCCCCCACAAGCTGAAAACACTTTCGGTGCACAAAACTCGACTCAAACTAATTATCCCGTCAATTTGTACAATTATGCAACGTACGCAGTTGGGATCGAAGGAAGAATGGGATCCATTGTTGAATTAGATTTCCATCAGTGATATAATAAAAAGAACACCAAACTAATTGGTGGTACAATCACTTATCTAATAGTTTCCTGAATATAGTGTACCCCATACATTTGAATAAAAAGAATGATAATTTAAAAAATAACAATTCTCGGTAAATAAAAAATGATAATAGTGCAAATAAAGCAACAGCAACAACAAATCAGAATGAATATCTCTATAATGAAATGTAGGATCTGCTTAAAACCGGTAATGTGTGAGGCAAAATAATTACAGCTTTTCTAAAACTGGACTCTAAACTTGCCTCGAGTGTAAGTCCTGGACCTGTTGTCATTCTTAATAAAACCACATGGTGGGGTCAAAGAGTAACTTTTGTCAAGGAAAACTTGACAAAAAAACTACAAGTCATATACTTTTAATGGGTGAATGTGTAAAACGCAAATACAGAGGTATTATATCTGCACCACTCTTTATATTTATTCATATATTATTAGCTTTATTGTATATATGTTCACAAGCCGTCAGGCTTCTAAACAGCTGACATTCTGCACACACCAGCATACACTCACCACTACTGGACTCCCACAATGTCACTTTAAACAATGTCACTTTAAACCCTCACTGCACAATTTTGCACTTTGCTATTAATACTTTTATAATTATAATAATATAATATAAATATTATACTATTTTCACACACACACACACACACACACACACACACACACACACACACACACACACACACGCACATATATATATTACATTTTATCTGTATACTTTTCTATATATTTATGACACAAGCCTAAGAATTTCATTGATGGTAATGATGATACATTGTTATCTGTATATGACAATAAAACTTAAACTATATCATGTGTGTATGTATGATCAATAAATTATCTGTTTCCTCTCAGTTATGATTATTTTCTATGCTAACAAATACATTTCTATATTAATTGCCAAGCTGTGTCATTTTTATGTTCACTTTAACATGGCATAAGTTCTACACACTTTTAATTGTTAAACTGTTAGTTTCTAACACATTTCGGGGCTGTTTGAGCTGCTTCTTTATTTTCAGATGTGACAGATTCCTTTCAAGTGTGAACACACTTTTGGTCTTTTGGAGCAGCGCAGAAACCAGAGCAGCCCTGGTTGCTCTATTTTTACTCGCGCTCAATACTCAAGACCGCAGAAAATTAATGAGATCCAGTTCCATCTATTAGCAAATCTTCAGCTGTTCCATGTCCTACATGATGGCAGAGCAATTGATTGCTAATTCAAGCGCTGACCGACATTAATCCTTTCTCAAATCGGGAAACCCAGGGGCGCTAGTTCAACACAAAAGGCGGTGGCTATTTGCATCTCCAAACAGAGTCCGCTGTGATCTATGGTGGCTACATGAATTCTTGCAGCATGATTAATTTCCCCCACCAGAGGATAGAGCAAGCAAAATAAAGCGCCAAAATCGATGGCGGCCTTTATTGATAGGCTTTGCCAAATAAACTTGACATTTAACTGCTTAACAGATCCTTCAATACATCACGGTTAGGAAAATATAATACTGCAGCGATGCTGCTACACGTTCGGAAAGGTCGAAGAAGAGGAGAGCGAGTGGAGAGGAGAAGAGGAGAGAAGAGACCTCTGTCAGTGTACAGCCTCTCTATTTGTCCAGCTGAAAGAGCCTGGAATCACGTTTGTGAAGCAGAAAGGGCCAGTCTTCCCTTTGAGGCAGTAATGTCTTCCAGGAAACATTAAGCCGTCACATCTGCAGCAGCAGCACGCCGCTTTGTTGAGAAAGCACACTGCGGGGGCTGGTGATTTGGCCTTGGCTTTAACAAGGGAGAAAAGTGGGCCCACTGCTCAGGGCTTTTAGCCACCGACAACAGCCTCGTGCAATTGGAGGCTCTCTCTTGTCCAGTTTGCAAACAGCGGAGTGTTCATAGGGCAGATAATTCCTGCTCCTCATCTCCACCCCCCACTGCCCCACTCCCCAGGCTCCCCACCCCCCCATCCCCAACGTTCACTCCCCACTACATCCCAGAGTGGATCCTCATCACTAACATGCTGTGATTTGGACAGCCGGCTACGCAGGACAGTTGTGCTGGAGCAGATCAATAGGCGGGGTTCCATGCACAAACCTAAGGTGACAGGCGAGACTGCCAGAAAGGAGAGCGTGACCTTTGAGAATACAATTTGAAACATCTCCCAACTCCACCAACTTAACGCTGACACCCCACAGAGCCCTGCACTCATGGACGATTTATTTTCCTGGACAGTACCAATTGGGAAAGGGAGTAGATACTAGTAAACAAAGTCAGGTACATCAGTTTCTACACCCCCCCTGTATTGTTCCTGCAAGTTAGCTTTGCACCTGCCGCTCCTCCTTCTCTTCACGTCTCCGCCATCAGTGGGTTGACAAAAGGTTATTCGAAGAACAGATGCGTGTCTCCTCGGATACCAATCTTGTCTCAGGTCCTCGTTTTATGGAGCGCGCCTTCGGCTTCTTGCATTAGCCAGCTTTCAATCACAGCCAAAAGCTCATCTACATAGTGCACAGGCCAGGATCCACTCTCTCAGCCTGTGCTATTATACCGCGGCCCTGACAGGAAATCCATACGTCTACTGCAACGATTTAGCTTCCACTTCTCTACTTGCTGCGTGAACTTGTGTGTCACTTCTTTTATGAAAACCTCGATAAATATTTTAAAGGTAAATGCCTTGTCTAGAGGCGAGGTTACTGTCGAAACATCCAAAATCATAACCATATAGGGTGCAGGATCGATTTCGAAGCCTCCCATTAGGCCGCCGGCCTGACATTTTCATACCGTTTGCCTGTGTTAGCCCTGTTTGTGGCTAAATGTATTTAGCTCTTGTAGCTTAGTGTGGCGCCACGCCATATTTCTGAAGGCTCTTGTGGCCTTTTGAAATCAAGTATTTCATGAATAAGTCAGAGCCACTTTTTCACAGGTTGCACATGCACGTAGCGGTCAACAGGGGGCAATATGACCTGCTAAATCGGCCGCCGGGGTGTCTTTTTGTCCTCCAACTGGCGCAGTCCTCTTGTTTGAAGGGAAAAAAAACCACTGCATTGCATTTAGGGCAATTGTGTAGCAACAGCAGGATGAAATGCCTGTGGATTTACAGCAGTCTCTGGCAGTCTGCATTGTATGCCTCAATTTTGTTTGGACAACCCACTCTCCATGTATAATTAATACTGATACAATTACTATTCTTTACGTCTGGGGACATGCATAAATATAAACTGGGGCATGCTCTGAGTTTACAGTGTGTTTGTGCAAAATGTCTGTATTAATACTAGCCTGTTATGAGCCCTTCTCATTTCTCACTTCAAGGACAATCAAATTTATATTCATGCTTATTTTTACTCCCTGTAGTGCATGCTTGATACAGTAGATAATTAGCACTGTGAAGACTTCTGGCAGGCTGTTCTTCACTAACTCTAGCACTAAATTATCAGCACAAGGAAACGAGGATTTAATAGGTTATCACCTGTCATTACTTGGAGCTGTAATATTTCTGGCATGAGCAGCAACACAGTGGTATTGGGGAGATTTTGGAACTTTTGAATGTGAATTCTCAATCTGCATTTATCTGTCATAATATGTGTTGGTTTAATTGAGCTACCCAGCCGTTTTAACTATTCAAATTTTCAACTTGAACTGCTACTTGCAATAAGAACACTCCTGTTGTCAAGCACAGAACTTCAGCCCTGCCCTGTCTTTACCTGAGTGACCTGAATAGGCTGGAACAAACCAAATGTTGAGCCCTTCCCAGACAGGGGCCATCCCTCTTGTAAAATCATAGAAGCCTTGAGCTCCAGCCTATAAAAACCATGTCTTCGCATCGACAGCCACACAAAAGGACTCTTCCTGCCAAGATCTTATATTCTCTGCAGTGCGGGCTGCAGTACAAAGGGACTCCATTTGATTCTCAGCGAGGCAAGATGCAATTAGTGACTGATTTTTGCATGCAAATTGAATTACTTGTTTCCATGGGACCTCAGGACCTCGCAGACATAGGCTGTTCCCCCCTGGTCCCCAAAGCAATGTGGGTCTGGCAGCATTAACATTTGATAAGAAGGGTCGTTTACAAGTCCCAGCTGCCTGTGAGACGCAGACAGTGACCTTTCAAACCACTGTAAATCTCAGACCTTTAAGATGTATGCTGCTCTTGTCTAGACCATCTGAAAGTCCCTTTATTCGACCACCAAAAGCACTGAGTTTCTCTCCTTTAGATAAGTGCCTTAATAACATTACCTCCCCGACAAATCCGCAGCAAAACCTGCCGCTGTACATATTTCTGATACGTGATTGTTTCTGCTGTGATGAATTTGGTGGTGAGATGCTATTAGGTTACATGTTGAGAAAGTGTTTGTTTTCCTTTGTGCAGTTGCCAGGGAATCTGTCTTTTTGTCAAGAAAAGGCTCACCTGGCAGATCCTATAAAGAGCATTAGGAAGGTTGTTGCGGTGATTGATTTTCATAACTGGCCGGTTGTAGATCATCCTCCGGTGAATCCAGTTTAATCTAATTTGAGTACATTGTAAAACGCTCGGCCCAGACTGAGAGAGAGAGAGAGAGAGAGAGAGAGAGAGAGAGAGAGAGAGAGAGAGAGAGAGAGAGAGAGAGAGAGA
>JBBJLR010000034.1:5527675-5541172 GCA_037577145.1 Brachypetersius gabonensis
TATATATGTATATTAATACCTGAAACTAAGGGTGAGTAAACTGTGCAGGACAGGAATGTAACTGGAGAGAAGTAGAACAAGATGCTCTAACTTCAGATAAAATCTTCAGACCGTAACCATAATATGGAAAAAGCTCTTGTATATATTATATTGCATTTTTTATTGCACTGCATACAGTGATTGTGGGCAGTTTTCTGACTGCCCACAGTCAGCTGTCTGACTGCCAGTAGCATAAAAAAAATTAGTCAGACGCAGCAAGGTATTAAGTCAGGTCCTGTGGGAATAGAGCTTTCTGTGAAGCTGGGAGAATATGCTGCAATGATATGTGATGACTAGATATGGAGAAGCACCTGCTGCAAAGATAACTAATGACTAGAGATTGGCCACGACAAAGAAAAGAACGAGGCCTGTACATTATAATAATTACCACAAATGTGCAAAAAGATCCCTATTCGTATGCATATTTAACATCAAGACTGCAAGTACAGTAATACAGAAAGTCCTCAGACAGTGACAGTAATGAAGTTAAAGGGAAGGAAGGGATGTTCTTTTCATGTCCCACTCCTTTTCATAAAGCACTTTTTTTGGTGAAGGATCTAAACTGCAATGGAAAGAACGAGTATAAAGAAAGTGCGCTCCTTTGTGATTTGCAATTCATTTTGGTCAATAGACGTCTGCATAATTGGTGTTTGTTGGAATGTGGATAAATGACGGTCTATGGAAACTTAAGCATCTCAGCATCACACTTTCCATTTTTTAAATGTCAGGACGAATGTAAATGCTTAACATTTAGTGGCCGTTAATGGGTTGTGGACAAGGCATTTGCTGTCCTGACATTTTAGATCAGTGCCCATACAATTATTTTTAAATGTTGTCTTGCACAGCTGAAGCTTGCATGTAATGTGTGGGAGCATCGCAGCTTAGCCATGCACACTGGTAGATGGACAGATGCGAGGGGGAGGGAGGAGTGAGGAAGAGAAAGGGAGAGAGAGAGAGAGAGAGAGAGAGAGATTTATGCAAGAAGAAAAATTACCATTGTCGCACATAGGGACGGTGGTAAATGGTGCTTCATTTTGCAGTAATTTACAAATCACAGAGTGGAAACAAAATTAGATTAAGAGGTGCGTTGAAATGGACCTGCTAAACATCACTATTAATTACCCCCTTGTCAAGGGCAAAGAATATTTATTTTCTTGGCAGAAGGCGAAACAATGAGTGTTTGGATGGGTTTGCAGTCATTTCTCACACGAACAGGAACTTTTATAAAAGCACAAAGGAAAGACATGGATTTTCAATCAAAAGACACTAATGCCTCCATTAGCAGTGAGACACCAAACTCCCTGACTTTCTTATGAGCAGTTGAGTTCAGCCAACACACCAAACCTTCACAACTTACTGCAGACATTAATGAGCAAGGAAGAGTGGTGGAGTGGTTTTTTTATTCATGCTTTGAAAGATCACCAACTTTTGATCTGTTACTACCCATTCAATTAGTCCAAATACATGGAGTTTTGGTATCATGGGCAGGTCACACTTCACAGTGAAGCAAAGAAATTGCACAGATGGAAAAAAGGGAAATATTCATTCGATACTTATGTCATCCTGAGAATCTTTTCTTTGTTTTTTTCTCTTGGTAAAAGTGGTGGAGAGACTGGGTGCAGCTGTCAGAGTGATGAAGATTTCATGCTGACGGGGCGGTGAACTTCGCTGCAGTTTGGAGGCTGGACTGTCCAATTCCAGTTGGAGCTCTGCTCATTAAGGCCTGTCTGCGTATCCAGGTTTGGGGATGGGGAAGGGTACGGAGTCAAGGGCCGTCCCGTGCTCCCCAGGCGCGGGCATCCAGAGGGGCATCTGGCAGGGGTGCCGGCCGGGTCAGACTATCTGAGGAGGGAGCGCATCAGCGGCCGCTTCATGGATGGGACGCTGTCGGCCGCTGACAGCTTGTCATTTATCACAGCTGAGCAGCGGTGTCAGGTGGGCGCGTGATTAATTTCACTTTACCACTTTCAGAAATAAGCCCTATAAATCATCTTAAGCTCCTTGCGCCAGACTCTGTTGTGGCCACATGACAAATCTTTACCGCATCCTGTACCGCATCATGGTCCCTAGCATGTGGCTCAGGAAAAAGGTGGAAAAAAAATAGAAATAAATAATAAAACAAAATGCTCCCAGTGACAGGGCCAGGCAGTAGCAGAGTGACATAAACAGTCCTGGGGGATTAATAAAGCGTGACGACTCCAGTTAGAGCAAACAGCCACGTGTAAACAGGAATTGCATACGAGGCATTTGTAAACACAAACGCCCGTTTCTCTTCTCCGGTCAATGACACGTCCGTCCATCTGTTTCTTAAGGGAGGGGGGGGGTGGCCCTCTGCTGCCGCTGATGATGTGGATGGGTCACTCTGATGTAAAACAGACTTTATTAACTGCACGAGGAAAAGACATCACTTGTCAAGTGTCAAGATCTAATGCTGATTCTTTGCGAACCAGCTTGGCATCCTGCCAACCTGTCATCCATGTTATTAACAGTTTTTGTAACATTCTAATTGGACATAAGTCACTTATGCCTCTCTTTTTACAGGGTGAGCGCCAAGAGGGGCCCGGCATTTATTTATTTATTTATTTATTTATATTTAAGCAGAACTTGAACTGATGTCCATGTCTTGGCTCAAATTAATCATCCTCTCCTGAGACAACTTTTTTTTCTTCTTGTCCCCTCCACTCCCGATGCCAGTCTATTTAATTAAATAAGGACTTTCGAATTAAACTTGGATCACTTTTAAGGGACGACACTTGTCCCTTAAAGGCCCTCTTTCAAGATCTTGGGATTTACTGATTCAGATGTGCGCATCAGCTCTGCATAAATAAAATATTTCACATCAACGCAATTATTGTCTCTCAGCTTGCTTACTTTTGGCGTATGACCATGCTGATTTTGTATATTTTATTCATGTGGAATCAGTCTTCATGTTTGAACGGAGTAAATTCAAAGCACTTTTAAACTACGCCTCATGCCTAATTTGTTGTCTGTGCATTATCTTGCTTTTCCCTGTATGTCGGTGCATAAAAGCTGCATGGACTAATAATTCCGCTTCCCATCTCGGTGAGATGGAGCGCTGTGCCTGAAATACAGCAGCATAAGAACAGTAGTGCACAGGCAGAAGGTAATAACAGAAACCTTTGTGTTAAACAGAAAGAACAAAGCACTTTCTTTATAGTGTGCCACACTAGATGAAAGAAATTCAGTGATTCTCATGCTAGTCCTTTGAGACCCCCACACGGTCCGCAGTTTTGCTATATCTCTATGTATTGCTGGTTGGGTTGGAACAAATTTCTGGACTGTCTGGGTTTCTCTGAGGACATGTTTGAGAACCAGTTAATCAATTCGTTGTGTAAGACCATGCTGAAATACAGCCTCGTAAGCCAGACTGACTTGCACAGTACATTTAGCCCAATGTTTCAGGAAGAAAAAAACTAACTTGGAGCACTGGTCCTCAGACACATGACTATCAATGGCTTCAAGGAAAATTTAGGAGTAGTTACAGTACAACAGCGATCATCACCCTGATCCTGGAGATCTCAGAAATCTAGTTTCAGCCACAATTTACATTTACTTTGGCTGATGAACCTTTTTCCCTGATTGGCTGCTAAGCAAAAGCATTGTGTGTCAGATGCAGGTTAAAACTAAACAGGGTAGGAAAAAGATCTCCAGTTGGAGGACTGGTGGCCACCAAGATGAATGATTAATTTTTTTTAACTTTGGAAATAATTATTTTCACTTTGGAAATGACAGCTGGTCAGCTACATGTGGACAGATTAGTTGAGTAGCAAAAATCCAATAGTTACGCAACCCAACAGATGATGGAAGAAGGAAAATAGAAGACAGATGCCAAGTATGGTGGACTCATTTAAAGCCTTAATGTGAGAAGCACCAGTACTGTCCTGTTTGCATTGCTGCCCCATATTATTCTCTTTCTTGCTCTGTTTTCCTTTCTATGCTGGCCCTTTGCACCCATTTATTCTTATCTTGGCGTTATGGACTGGTTCTAACTGTGCCTAAATCCATATTCCCAAACAATACAGTATGTCAGTCCCTTGTGAGCTCGACAAATGCCACACAATCAGCGCTCCCCAGCCACTAAGCTATGCCCACAACACTCAGCTCAGGCACAGAAGCAAGTGAAGCTAATCGATTCCGAGAGTGTGTGCTCCAGTGTGGCCGTCAACCAAATGCAGTCGTGTTTCAGAGACACAGACCCTGAAAAGAAACTTAAAATCACATTTATTGCATGGAAAGAAGAAAAGGACAAGTCTAAGATGAGAAAACTTTCTTTTTTTCCTCCCTCTCTCTGTTTTTCTAATGCTCTGAGCTGCAAAAGATATTCTGTAGATGACAAGGGTCTGCCTGACTCTTCCCCCTCTTTTGTGCACAGCAGTCTTTCGAATGTGATTTAAGGTGAGCACGCTTGCATGTATAACTACCTTTACCATACAGAGCTCCTACCTGATATGCATATTCTCATTGAAGTATTCTTGTGCCTGAAGTTTTAATTGGCTTTAATAAATAAATCATTTTTTACTCCTCCTCAACAGCTGCGCAGTGAGCTTTCCGATGCATAATGGCTGCGGCTCAGGTGTGCCGGGTGTCAGCTATGGTTGCTCTTATGGTGACACTTCTTCGAAAGTTCCGGTACGAACCAAGGAGAAGCCTTTCCTTGGAAAGAGATTATCACTTTCAGAAGTGAATCATCGTAGTCTGCATTCTGTCCTTCTGAAAATAAAAATAACAATACTCCTTTTCCATACCATGGCTGAAAGTATTCGCTGTAAAGCCATGCATGATTTATACTACTCCTGCATGTCTTTAAGTGAATAAGTAATGACAGATGCAGACCCTTCAGCTTATGCATTTTATTATACCTCTTCTTAGAATGTCTTTGTTTTTATATATGTATACAATTCCCATGTACATTTATTATTTTTCCTGAAAGCATGGAATACATAAAATCACTACAAAATGTAGATGACTTATTACAATAATACCAATCTTGTGTGCATATTGAATATTTACTTACATTTTTGCGGTTTCTGCTGAAAGCACATGGAGTCCTCTGTAGTAGTGCAAAATGTCTGTGGTTGTGTGTTTGTGAGTGTTTGTGGGTGTGTGTGGGGAGTGGTCACTATTAGCCATAATGCTAACATTACAAAGGAAATCACAATGTGGCACCAAGAGACTTAAGCATCATCATCATCGGGGCAGCTGGTGGCCTAGTGGTTAAGGCATTCGCCCTGTGATCAGAAAGTCCAGGTTTGATTCCCAGGACCGCTAGGCACCTCTGAGGTACCCTGAGCAAGGTACCGTCCCCACACACTGCTCCCCGGGCGCCGTGTTCATGGCTGCCCCCTGCTTCACTTGGTGAATGGGTTAAATGCAGAAGAAGAATTTTGTGCTGTTCACACTGTGTGCTGTGGTGTGTTCACGTATGACCGAATGATCACCTTTACTTCACTCATCTAACACAGTGGTTCCGAACCTTTTTTCCTTGAAGCCCCCTTTGCCTGAGTCCAAGACAAGCCCCCCCACAACCCCAACTCCTACCCCCATAGAGGCACAAAAATAATGAAGTGATTAATTACAATTAATTTGCAAAAAATAAACAGTGGTTGTAGGTTTTTATACTCTTATATATATACACACACACACACACACCCTTTTACGTTTCTCAGACATTGGGACTGTATTAATTTAATGTTTTTATGAATATAATTTCGGTAACGTCAGTGCAGACCCACTGATCTAACACACAGTGGTAATTTCATAGGAAAAAAACATTCTTTTGCGAGAAGGTGCTGGTTTATTGTGACCCAGTGTTCATGGTTATATAACGAAATGCATGACATGACTGCAATATTCAATACCTGGGTTAGTCAATGTTCTTGTCCTTGATCAGCAGCTTGTGGTTGCTTGGTCACCTACTGTAAAGAACCAAACATCACTTGTATAATGTCTTCTCTAATACTTGGTGACACGTCCCCTTGCCTTAGTAACCCCATCAATCCTGTCAGCATTTATGCTGCTCTCTTTAAAAATTCCTATGCAGATTCCTCTAGAGTTCCGATTCACTTTAGTCCACTCTTTCATTAATATGGTGCACATTGCAGCTAGGGTTTGTGTATATGTGCCTGTTTTGGCGGCTCATCTGATGTTCCAGATCGAGAATCGGTATTGAGGGCTGACTAATTTGCCACTCTGTCAAAGTGTTCCATCTTGTCTGCTGAACCAGTCACACACAGGCAATTTAAAGCTGAGTGAAATGAGCCAGGATTGAAAGATGGAGTAAAAAAATTTCAATGTTTTATTCACAATTTTGAAAGATTTCTGGTTGTGTTTTAGGGCATTAACAGAAATGCCTCTGATTGGCTGACGCTATTTCCACTTTCTACTGTACGCTTAAATTTACCAGAAAATTTAAGATATCAGCCTTTGTTTTACTTTGTTGACGGCTAAGTCGAACTGAAAAAACCTGAAGCCGTTAATGCCCTACTACACCATATTGTACTGCTAGCCTCTCTCAGTTTAATCAGTTAAATGATTGGCTAAGGACATGTTTAACTTATTTGTCTGAATTTTGCTCCTCAGGTACAACTACCTGCAAAGCTGTTTGTCTTTGCAAAATCTTTGTATGTCATTTTAATTTTGCTCTAACTTACCTTGTTACTGTTTCTCAAAGAAACTGGATTATATGAACATAGCAATAAGGAGCATGGCTGTGTTCAACCCTATATATAAAAATATAAGAACATATAAAATTTCAAATACATTGTGAAGATTCAGTAAATTCCATTAACATGTTACTCTATGTTGTTTTTTTTCATATGATGAAAGCAGGAACATTTTATTATCATTACAGAAAAAATAAATAAAATGATTAATTGAACATCTGCACATTTCATTGTAGCGTACATTGTTGTTGCTTCATGTCAGCCCTCACCTGTGATAAAATCAGGGTCTCTAATGACTTAATCTTCTGAGACTTTATCCTATGTCTTCTTCTGTTTGGACTATTCCTTTCACATCCCAGAAGCACCTGGAATTAACAGCAGTGCTGCATCAGGCCTGTAGTTTTGTGTGTGTCTGTGTGTGTGTATGCATGTGCAAGCCATTGGTCATGTGCTGGGGGTATTCGGCAGGCTGGACTAGAATTGCCATTGCCACAGGCAGCGGGCCAAGTGCTAGTATCAAGGCACGATGAGGGTGTCCCATAAAAATGCATGGCCACATGCTGCTTCCAGAGGCTTTTCATCTTCCCTCTGTCTGCCTACCCCCAAACACCTGGAGCAAAGGGGGCGTCCGGAGCTCGGGAGCACACGGGGAGGGAAAGAACACACGCGCATAGACACGCGCTCTCCCTTTCGCACACACTCGCACAAACATTGTCTGTCCTCCCCTGCAACTTCTATTGGTCAGCTCCTCCGTCTGCTTATTAATTTAGAAGCATTTGCGACCTCTTGGGAGAGGAAGAGATAAATGCCAGCAGCGCAGGCAGGCCGGCGGTGAACTCATAAAACCTATTAAAGGAAGCTGTTCATCACCTGCATCAGCAGTGCCTGATTATGGCCACGACCAGCTGTAAAGCTCCACAGACTCACCCAGAAAGACTCACTGCGCTCCAGGCTTGGGTACAGTTCTGCTGCCTGCCCCCGCGCCCCCATTACTGTGAGAGATGGGCCTGGCATCTCAGTCCCATGCAGTATTTATGGACAAGCAGGCACACAGTGCCTTAGCTTTAAGTGACAAGCGCAACAGTAGCGAATGACTGGGTCTTCCTTTGGATGAATTTCAGCATGCTACTTATTTTTTTACCAGTGATTAAATGGTGAAGAAATGAAAATCCTGAAGTCAAAACACAATACATCTGCACAGCATATCTTAGAATATTTCTCATGATGGGACAGTATTAAACT
The DNA here is from genome assembly GCA_037577145.1 of Brachypetersius gabonensis. NCBI lineage: Eukaryota > Metazoa > Chordata > Actinopteri > Characiformes > Alestidae > Brachypetersius > Brachypetersius gabonensis. The sequence goes on from JBBJLR010000034.1 coordinate 5,535,640, forward strand.
TCTATAAACACTGTACTGTTTAAAACTCTGGATAATTACATTCATAAAAAATTATTTTATCCAACGATAAGTTATTATTTCTTATGTGGAATTTTAGAACATTCTTACGTAGTCTCATTGATTCTCATTGGATGCTATGGTGAGTATGAGATATCCTCGCCAAGTTGTTACGTTTTTTTGTTGTGCGGTGAATGGCGAAGTTATATTCTTTACTTTTTAAGCAGAGCATAAAATGGCTTTTCAGAGATCTCACATTTTTATCCTCTGAGATTATTCCCTAAAGAGCAAAAGACCCTTTTTCAAATGATGGCATTAGAGTCTATTTGTAGTTATCAGTTGAATGTGACTAATAGCAACAGATTTTATCTGCTGATTTAGTAAAGTGACTTTTTCATTGACTTTGCTGCATTTCATAGATCAAAGGCAACTTAGTGAGTACATTTTGGATTTGAGAAAATTATGCAAATAATGATACTTAGATGATGTCACATAACTAGGGGTGTAGCATTAAAGTATCAGTACAGTTCAAATACACGCACATAACATTCAACAAAGTAAGACTAAATGAAGGAAAAGGATGGTACAATATACTAATGAAACTAGAGCTGAACAGTTGGTTGGACAACAATGCAGATACATCAAACATCATCATTAATAGAATTTTTACTCTCCACAGGACTTTTTCATGTGTCTATGATGCATATTGCCACATTTTTTTATGGTGATGTCATGATTTTTCTACGCATCACTACACCGCTACCCATAGGGATGTACTGATGCCACAGGCTGCCATATGTGGTGGAAAGAGAGGAGCTGTGTTGACCTGGAGGCAACTCTCTCCAACTATGGAAGTATCGCAGTGGTTTGTCTTTTACTTTTAGATTTGAGATGATGTCACCCTACAAAATTTAGGCTTTACACAGTGATGTAAATAATGTATTTAAATAAGTAATGTAGTAATAATGTATACATAAACTATGTCTATGTTTCCAGAAATATTCCCTGAATGTGCATTGTCCCTTAAATACAAACATGAATAAAGTGTACACGAGTGTAAAATTTAGTGTGGTGTTATTGGATCGGAAGAGATGCTGTTAAAGTAAATGTAAATGTAAATTGTCTTTTCCTCTACAGTGCTGCACACGAAAGTAGCTGCAAAGTTGGCATCAGTTAAAGAGCATTAATGGTATTTACGGCCTTCTTGCCATTGCCAATAGAGACAGATGGTAAAAGCACCCCCCTCTCGTACCTCTCGGTTGGTTCCGTCTGTGTCGGTGAGGGAGCAAGTTGGACAGGAACTGTATTTGAGGAAGACCCTCCTACATAGTTTTGCTCCATTAGAAAATAATAGGCGCCGCATCCCCTCCCATCCTGTGATATATTTCGCCTCAGCGTGTCTTCTTCACGCATCGGAACCGCTGTTTAAAAAGTCCATCCCTGCAGAGGAGGAGGGGGGTGGTTTGGGGGAGGTGAGCGTAAAGCTTCACTCAAAAGCAGAACCTACTTCACAATCAAACGCTTTATGAATTGCTGTTGGAATTAGGAGGGCTTCTGGGGAACTGGAGGGACACAAAAATTATCCAAATCCCATTAATCTTTTGTGAGAGAGATGCTGACATTTTGTGGTCTAATTAAAAATGCCACATAATGAATTGCAGAATGCTTACAATAATTAACAGCTGTCTGGGGACCATGAGAAAGGGAATCGAACGCGGTGGCCCTCCGTTTGGACTCATTTTCCACCGGAACTGAATAGGAAAATGGGTGTAAAAAGCCCCTTTGATGTATTATAATTCCGCATATCATTATGGTCACTTTTCTTTCCCATAACCTCAATTATTCAAATAGCGCAAAATGCCATTCCATGTTGTGATTAAATTAGGTTAATGCCTCCATTAAATTGTCTGTTGCTACTGTAATCATCCATTAAACGCCTCTCCTCTTTGAGTTTATTATGGATGCCATGTGTGCCAACATTGTTTATATGCGAAGGGGTTGCGTCACTGGTGGCGATTTTGCATTTGCATTGCATGCCTGCCCACTTATGCCCACCGAAGTTAGAGCCTTAGGGTGGCCGGTGTGTCTCGGGTCCGGATGGCTCCTTCCTTGTCTGTGTGTGGCCACCAGGTAGCGCAATTCTTCTGAGCCTTCCAGTTCCCTGGTCAGCAAGTCATCTTTCTCTGCAGACTTAGAGGAAGCGGTACAGACAGAGCTCACCCCCACCTCCTCCAACCTTTTAATCATTGCCTCTTGCTCAAAATAACTGGGGCTGCCCCGTCGTCTGCTGTCGTCGCTGGCCATCATAACAGATAATTACCCTCCTCCCTGGACACTCGTACTGCCCCGCTCTCCCAGCAGCACTATCTCAGACCAAATCTGCTGCAGTTGTGAGAAAGACTTGTGTGTGAATAACGAGTCCAGAGTGGCTGCTATTCCATCCCTCTTGTCTCACACACTCACACACTCACACACACTCAAACTCTTGCAATGGCAATCAAAGGTAAGTCAAACTTCAGAAAGAAAACCTTTCTTTTTTCTCTTTCAGAAGGAAAATGTATTAATCAATAAAAAAATGGATGACCCCTTAAAAAAACGCTGTTCACAGCTGCAGCTCTTCACTGGCCAGCCCAGGACGGGAGTCTTGTATGACCAAGAGGGGGCACTGTTGCTGTTTTGAATGAAAAAGCTAACACTTTGCTGCAGTGGGTGAGTGAATAGAAGAGCGGATGGGAAGGGGGGAGCTAAAAAAAAAGACAAATCACTACTCTCTGAGTGACAGGAGGAAGCTACAGTGATCGGCATTGATCCTTCAGTGCTGTCCCGTAGCTTGACCACTGCCCTTGTGTCCGCGCAGGGCTGGCGGAGCTTTATCAAACTTAAACCGCTGAATTAGAGCCAATGTGGCCGGGGCATGGCATCACCCCGTCTGTGTGCCAGTAGCTGCTGTATGCATAGTAACAACAAAGCAAAGTCAAGTGAGAGAAACTGCTGTTGTCTTGGGAACCACACCAATGTTCCTTTCGCCTGAGCATCTCAAATAAGGTTCGACAAACGCGGAACTCAAGGTTTAATGTTAGGCTGGAGGTACAAACGCACCCAAGCACAACGGCCCCCTTTTCGCACCTTTCAGTTCTGGTTGGCAAATTGGCTGTTTAATAATTGTAGTTTGGGCTGAGTTTGGAAATATAAAAAAGGGGTGTTTAACTCCGTTGAAGTGTTGACTCCTGCCCTGCGCTTCTGTTCAGAACCTTGCAGGAGAGCAAAGGCTATGGACTGGATATCATCAAGGGAGCTGCGGGGTCTGTGTGCTGAGTAAAGTTTATAATGAGTATATTCATGTAAAATTGTTTAGAAGAATCCAAGTAAATAACCACAGAAGCAAACCGCTCCATACATACGAAGGCAAGGCGCAATGGAAAAGCAGCGGGGTTGCAATGTGTGTGTGTGTGTGTGTGTGTGTGTGTGTGCGTGTGTGCAGATGGCAATGACATCCCGGCAAGGTATGTCTGTTGGTGACTGCTTACCGCCAGACATGATTTTCTTTTGTATTGTCTGAGCAGACACAAACACACTCTCTCTCGCACGCAAACACACACACATTGACACACACACGCACTGACACACACATTTCAAACAAAATCTATAATCAAGATCCTGTGCTCCACCCCCTCCGGTGAGGCCAATTGGTATTCCAGAAGATCCTCTGCCCCCCTGTTGCGTCCCCAATCTCCAACCAGGAAAGAGAGAAAAGAAACCGCTAAGCCCTAGGATGGAAGATGGCTGGCTGTGGATTAATGGCTGCAAGAACAAATGAAGTCTAGGGGAGAGTTTATATCCATCGATACAAAGTAGCAAGGAGGACGGCTACCTGTGTTTCCACACTGTACAGTTTGCTAAGTTTGCTCACCACTAGATCAGCACTAACCCAAGGTGTTGCCTGCATGAATATGACATTACCATGCGCTGCATTAAAATTAGGGCCTGATGAAAGTCAAATCATCCGAAGTCAACAGGCTGCACCCACTGGTTTGTGTGGCATCATGTCATTTCAGAATGTGGCACACAATTATACCTTTGCAAATCTGGTTCAGATATGACTTTGTTATTAGAATATTTTCAATTCCAGCTGTTTTATTTAACAAAGCAAAATTTATTCAGTCATGCATAAGCATCCAGTGAATCAAGATCACTGGATCAAGAATCAAAATCATCCAAAAGAAGTCGAAATAGGTTAGATAATACTCATTTTCAGTGGTCTCTTAATGGGAAATATATTGACTGGATTTGTATTCACTTACCAAGATGTTTTACTCTGCATGACCTCGACTTAGTAATCTGAAAAGCCTGTCTGCATATTTTAGAACAATTTATCAACCCGATTCATGGACCTTCACATCACGTCTTCCTATAAATCCTGAAAACGTGTTTCGCAGTATCCCTTTTCTCTGCAGCTTCACTGGTTTTGCATGGCAATTCCGATATGTTTTTTTCCAAAGCAAGAATAAAAAGGAGTTACACAAGGAGGGCCTGAAACCTGCATTCAAGATCATCTCTCTTTGATATTTCATTGATATGTTCCTCAGCATAATGCCTAAAAAAAATTCATCCATGATATTGAAGTACATTCACGGACACAACATAACCTACCCTTAAGGCTGTACTGACTGGATCCTTAAGGAATAGCCAACGGCTATTCAACCCAAACGCTCATGAATCGCAAAGATGGAGAGGAAAAAAATACCGCGTTATCTAAGGTTACTAAAACTGGTCTGTTTTCAGTAAATAATTAACTTAATAGGCCTAATAGTTTCGGTCTTTTGTTCAAAACTTATTTAAGTTCTCAAATTACGCATTGTTTCTGTTTTTACTTTTGCCTGTCTGAATGCATAAATTTCAGTCAAACCACTGACCTTATAAATAAGACCAGTATTTTTTTTTTTTGCTTAGTGTTTTCGGTAGGCTACTTTTAAAAGATACAATCAATACGCCAGGTGATGAACTCCAAATCAATAGCGTTCAGCAGCATGGAATTGAAAACACAGGTTTCTCAGAGGCTTTTTTTTTATTATCTGCACTGAAAAGCTCGAACTTTCACAGGCCGAGTAGACCCAGATAAGAGCGCAATAGCTGTACTGCTGTCAGCCGGGGTCATACTCCAGTGAGTTGACTTCCCTCAGTATCCATAACTCCCAAACAAAAGTTTCCCCATCCAATCCTCTCCATGTTTGTGCTCTGAAGTTTTGCCGAGGAGCTTTCTTAAACCCAGTTTCTTTTTTTTTCACTCTCTCTCTCTTTCTCTCTCTCTCATTCCCCCTCTCTCTCTGTCTTTTGCAACAGATACACATGCTGTGAATGTCCAGTGGCACTCCGTACTCGTGTTCTAGTTTCTTTTCTACTGCACTAGTTGATGAAGACTCTAGTCCGTGAGCAGCTGATAGGGACGCAGAGAATGAGAAAAAGAGAGATGGAGAGAGAGAGAGAGAGAGAGAGAGAGAGAGAGAGAGAGAGAGAGAGAGAGAGAGAGAGAGAGAGA
>JBBJLR010000034.1:5557544-5571489 GCA_037577145.1 Brachypetersius gabonensis
CCATCTACCGGAATCAAATTCCTTGTATGTGTTCGCTCACATACTTGGCCAATAAACGCGATTCTGATTCTGATTCTTGAGTAAAAAATTAAGAATTTGAAACTCGCCCTCAGAAAAATATACCCACAATGTATTGTTTCAGGCTAATGTCCTTTGGAGGCCTTGCCTACCTTATGGGAGGCTTGTTTTATTGGACACTGCCTTGGGCGCTGCATATTCAGGCAAATGATTCTCAATGTCTTGGTTTCAAGCACATAACAAGAAGCATGAATACTTAAGAAATCGACCCTTTTATTTGGTTGCAAATCCTGTTGAGTAAAAGCTGTGCATGAATGACGGTATGAAATATTAAAAATCAAATCTTCTCTGTTGTTTTTAGAAGTAGGACGTGGGTAGTGAAATAGGACAACTTGGCCTGAAATCTAAAACAAGAACCTCTTACTCCTTTACGTGTTGGAAATAAACGGCTGAGAAGAAGCTCACTGACTGCACTAGATTGACCAGCACTGCTGCATTGTGTGTAGCATGTATAGATCATAGATCCATTTTTGAAGTTTTCAAAAATGAACATATGACATATTTGACCCTATTTGAAAGCACTAGCCGTCTTTTACATTTCATGGGGAATGGGACAATATAAATGGTCCACGATTACTAGAAATTAATGTTAAGTGTCTTCACTTAAGTATCTAATCTATCTTTTCCCATAAAGTCACTGTTTTGCAAATATAGGGTTTTCTTTGAGTGGAGACTGTATATACTGGTCCAGTAAAGTAGGATGGGAGTGGATTCCTTAAATAGTGCCTTTACAGCTAGCACTTACATCTAATGATCTCGCACAATATTTATTTCCTGGCTTTTCCAGGCTTTGCCCACAGTTAGGTATGCACTAGCACTGCACTGGAGAAAGAAAATGAAGTAATCAATACACACAAATAAGAGGAATCTTCTGGAGAGTACTCCATCATTCTTTGTATTAGCTGGGCTCAGCTGTGGATGCCCTGTATTGACATGCTTAACTTTCACGTATTGCCTGTGATCTATGGACTTCAGAGAGAAACAAGCATTCTTTATCTGTGTGAGCAAGGATGCTTCGTCCAACAGGCCAGCCTTATCTTAATCTTCCCATAAAGCTACAACAATGTTATCAATGCCACACAAATATAAAGCAGTGACTGGTTGGTATTTAAGGGCTTAAGAGATCTAGTGTCTTTGTTTTCTCGGCCCGTGCTGCTAGTGCAGGTGTTTTGTATTATTGCACTCTACTCGCTGTACATGTTGCTGAATTTGAAAGACATTTCTTGGCATCACAAACGGAATTTGCAGCTGGTGAGTTGAAGCCATGCACATTGTTAAACACCGATATGCACCAAACAGATATGAGTCTGACACGGAGGGATGAGACACGTAGCCCATGAAATGTTCCTGTTCAGTTCCCCATGCAGAAACAACAAAGCTTTGAGGCTTCTTATCATAGCCCGCGCTTTCTTTGATGATAATGTTTCAAAATCAAACATGGACCGCATCAGGATTTCTCCATCCACCAGACAAAATGCCAGCAGATAACAAAAAGAATATACTAATGATCAGGAAAGGGCAATGCACCATAGTGAAGATCACAGTCCTACAGACGCGCAGAACTTCTTCTGACTACTTCAGAGAGAATTGAAAACTTACAGTGATGTTACATCACATCTGACTGATAAGCTAGGCAAATACAGTGAGCGCCAATTATATTGTGAGTTCTGTGAGCTCATAATACAAAGCGGTTAGATAAATGAGCGCTGATTAAGACAATATTTAAAAACGTCACTGCTTCTGTATTAGAAGAACACTAGCTGCTAAACTAGTTGCAAATATTCATCTTTTCATAAATCATCTGTATGGGTGTAAAGATGGTAGACAGCTCTATTATCCATGCATTTCCATTCTCTTTCCATTCTGTTTGATCAAACAGCTTGATTAATGGCCAGTGATCAAGACAATGTGATCAAATTGTGATAAAAGTGGGCATCTGTAATACATGAGAAGGGAACAAGGCGCTTTGTTGCAAACACTAATTATATGATGACATTCATGTTATTGATATGGATGTGAAGATCCGTCTTATATCTATACTTTACATTTTGTAATTATCTGATTCAGCAGTTCCTTTGATGAAGCTCTGTGATTAATGACCACTGATAAGGGCAATAAAACTCGCTAAAGGGAGTGCAGAAGTGTCACAGCCTGTTTTGTATAAAAATGGTCTTCTAGCTGCTAAACAGTTATGAGAATCATAAATGATTTATATAAACATATTACAGACTATTTTATCTGTATGGTTAGATCCTCTTATCTAAACATCTACTACAATTCTACTGTAATTTGCATTCTACTATGTTCTACTACAAGTATGATTTTAATGTGATATATGTGGCTGCAAATATGTTAAATTGTCTTGGCCTGTCCATTTAATTATGATCCAAATTGTCATTATTATCAGTTATTCAGTTATTATCAGATATTTTTTGCTATTGATCAGTATGGATCATAGTCTGGTCCTGGAGGAGTAAGGCAGTCCTGCACAGTTTGGACATTTTCCTGCTCAAATATGTCTACCAAACATGAGAACGAACTGAAAACGAGCTGAATCAGGTGTGTTTGAGCAACACTGTACTGGTCCAGGGTTTGAGAACCTCAGAGTAGATGTTTTTAGCTCTGATCATGTGATTGATTTTTAAACAGGCCTGTTGAGACCATGTGGTGCTTCTTTTAAGCTTAGGCCTAATAAAGGCCAACTAAACATATTGATTTATGATTGACTTGACTTAATAAATTCAAGAGCAGATTTAAAGTGTATGAATGATTGCTGGTTTTTAACTTCATATTGAAGTGAGAGCTCCTCTTTACTTGTTGGGGTGGGGGTTGAATTTTTAGGTCATAATTTAGCTTTTGCTTGGATGAGACTGTATCTGGAGTCAAAATGAAAACTCCACAAATGCTATAGTTTCTATTACATAGATACAAAATGTTCTTGCATTTACAAGAAGGAACAGTAGCCGCTTGCATACATATTAACATCATAGAGTCCATGTTTTTTTGGTAGGGCTGTTTGGATAGGTGGCTTTCTTCCAGTGCAAGTAGTTGATATTATTTTGATGAAATGAATGCCTAGCGGTCAAAACAATGTGTCCACAATGCTCTAAATGTGTGTGTCAGTATTCAATCATTCACAAGGATATCACAACATCACAGGTTCCATGATACAAGTGAAGTTTTTACTACTTCGCTTGCAAATATTATATTATTTGTAAATTCTCTATATTATGTAGCGAATATAATGTTAATAGCTGATCAAATACTTAAAAGTAGAGGCGGTTACTGCTTGCATTAAAGGATTCTCTGTAGACATAAGGACTGAGGTTTTTCATCTATAAATGTCTGCTGTATCCTGCCACTGTTGTATGTTTTGCCTGAGGTCCCGAATGTGTTAGACTGAAAGAGTGAAGGTGTCGCTTGACTGAGTGCATCTTATCCAGCACCAGTGTGTGTGCTAACTGTGACCGCAGCGATATGCACATCCCTCAACATCTCCATCCACTGCCCTCAGTCCATGGAGCTGATCTGCGCATCGGGAGATGGAGAATATTCAGGAAAAAAAAAAAAATTGGGCTGAGATTGTTCGGCCAGACCACGTGCCAGGCCTTGTCACCTTGCGCAAGGTGCAGAGAGTAGAATTGGGCGAGTAAAAATGAGAAGTGACAGGATATTGATTTGCTTATCGCCACACTGCAGACACACTGGAGTGGAGGGAGAGTGGGGGGGGTTGGTTATCAGGCGTCCGCGTCTGATAGAGAGGGAGCAAAAGTGAGAGAGAGTGAGAGAGAGAGAGAGGGAGAGGGGGGGTTCAAAAAAAAGATTTCTCAACTGATTGGTTTGCTTCATTTTGGGCTCCACTTGCTTGGCGTGTGTAGTCCTGACAGCCGTGCACTTTTACAGTAAATGAAAAGGAGCTTTCTGATGTGATAAGATTATTCGCCTGTACACTGTAGATGGAAAATAAAAAAGGCTGCTATCTCTAAAGAGGATTCGTCAATATTGCCTGCAATTAGGTGACTTTTAAACATTTTGCACGCTGTTTTCAAGGAGAAAAAGGTTGCGGGCGTACTTGAAAAAATAGAAAAGCAAAAAAAAAAAAAAAAAATATGTGTCAGGAATAAGGCCAAGACATAATTTTAGCAGTGGTGTGTGAGCGAGAGTTCAGCAGCACTGCGAGTGAGATCAGTTATAGTTCATTTAGGTCAGATCCAGCGGAACGCAGTTAGACAAGCCTCATTTGCATACTCTAAAATGGATTCAGTCTTACTTTACTTTGATCAAAACGAAAAGAAGAAAAAAAAAACCTGGCATAACAATGAGACTGAGAAAATAGACCTGGTTGAACGCTTCAGGTGTTCTTTCTAATCAACGTGAAATGGAAAATGTATTAGATCAATATCGTGCCAGTCTGTGGGCTACTAGTTATTTAGCTATTTGTATGGGTTTCTCGCATCCCACCAAAACAAGCTGTACATAAACAACATTAAGGGCGTGCGACTGCAAAATTGGGGCCTCCACAGGTGTTTCGGTGGGTGGGGATGACATCCATAATGGATGACGTGCTTTTTAAAATGCAGTCTGGAAGAGCAGAAGCATGTGACTGCTGGACAACAGGAACTCATTACCCAGCCCTTTCACCCATGGGCTCCCTCGGCTCTTCTCGTTCATTTTCACTTCCCATTTGTTTGATAACAAATAGTGGTTCAAAGCCCAGATGGGGAACGATACCATTAATAAAACCTCTCCTTCATAAGACATGGCCCCTCTCGGAAGGAAACTTGCGGTCAGGTCATGATAGATCTCAGCATTGGTATGCTACGGGGGTCCGACAGTCTTTCCTGCACTTGTCAAAATAAAGAAGAAATTTTGTGAAATGAAAAAGAAGACCACCCCTCCCCACCGCATGTGCTGTCAGGTGATTAACTGACACAGGTTGTCTGCCCCATTAGGATCATTATGATGAAAGTGCATGCATTAACGACCTACTCCAACCTACCATTTGTTGCGAGGGGAAGAACAAGCTCGCGATTTAAACAGAAAATTGTAATTTTTTGCTCAGAATGCATACTTTTCAAAATAGCAGGAAAGGTTACGAATGTTGTTATAAATTAAACCACATTGTACTGCTCTACAAATCCAGGCAGATTGTATTTATCGGTCTTGCCAACAGTACTTTTCATCTGCCAGATTATCAACTGTATTGAAAACAGAGTAAGAAAAAAAATGGAATGCCTTCTAGCACACTTTTACAAGTTCTTGGTTCAAAGTAAAAAAAAACTCCAAAGTCTTACTTTGTGGGATTCAGTGGTGCGCTTTAGCTCAGAGGGCTGCTGCAAGACCTTTGGGGAGTTTTATCCATTAGTTTCTTTCTTTTCTAAGAGTAACCAAACCGAAAATGTAGGAAAATTAGAAAGAATCAGATTTGAACTTTGCTCTCGGGGCATGTCCAAGTGTTTGCCCTCAGATAAACAATGTGCCTTACTGGTTCTTGAAAGACCAAGTGTCCTTTTTTCTCCCAAATACACCTTTGAAATGAAACTCACAATACAAATTCATTTCTGAAAACTCCAACAGTTTAGTGTCTACTGATGTGAAATTCTTACAGGAGAATTTTCAAGAAGTTCAAAGCAAAAGGGTGCGCATCCACTCACTGTGTGACAAAATGTAAGGCATGATAGTATTTGCCCGAATGTCATATTTGTCTGTAAGTGCCTCAGACCTTGACAAATACCTGGATCAGACACTCCTGAATACCCAAACACATAGGAAGGCTTTATTAGTCTACCACAGCAAATGGCTCTGTCTTCACAGGAGAAAAGGGTGAGGATTTTTTGTAGCGCTTCCAGCCCTCAGCGGCAAAGTTCATGTTCTTACAAGATTAATCTTCAATATATGTGTCATTGAGACAATAGAGTTGTCAGCCTATTTAAAAATCTTGAAATTGATCCCTTAACGATTCTGTTAATAGAAAGATCTCAGGGACACAGGGGAGAGAGAGGGAGGGGAAGGCGAGGGCTGATTAAAATGTCTTCATTTACTTAACTTGCAGCGATTTTTTCAATTAGAGCAACTCCAGGCAGAGGAGAGGTAGGGTAGGGTTAAAACTGGAGTTGGAGATTAGAAAAAAATGTATATAAAATGACAGAGCGACGAGTCCCTGAAATTAATAGGAGGAAATGAAGATCCCCACACATGCAAGAAGTCTCTTTCACACAGTTTATCACTGCCACTTCCAAACTCATTGGTGTCACTCAATTTAATGCAGCGAGAGTCTTTATCACAGCCTTATTTGCTCCTGTCCGCTGTGCTGTGGCTTGACAGTGTGCCACATGCAGTCCTCAAAGAGCATGGAGCCCAGAGCCTGAATCTGTCAAAAAAAAAAAAAACATGAGACATCCTGTGCCCCCCTCCGACCATTTGTCCCCATTACCATAAAATCCACTCACTCATGAGAAACCATTAATGCAGCGTCTTATTAAAAACCTATCAATACATGTGCTGCCATTCCGCTAATGGGCAGGAATTCCTCTCCGTTAAGTCCGGACTTGCGTCTCCACTCCAGGCTAATGAGAGCCATCCTTCAGCATCTCTTTGGGCTAAATCACCTTTATTTGTATCTGCCCGCTCGTGCTGGCTGTAATTTATGGAAGTGTGCGCTATGGGAGACGCATTAGGACTGGCCTGGAGGGCCGTGCTTACAGGGTGATTCAGTTCCACGCCGGCCTCATGGCGAGCTCTTAATTGTTCTATGCTGGAGCCCCGGCAATAAAAGGAGACGGTTGGTGCGAGTGGGAGGGGGAGTCCGTGCCGCCGCTGATGAGGCGATGTTTTGCCAAAGTTTATTTTTAATGCCGAGTCAAAGGGAGGACACTCGCCGGTCCGTGCCTAGCAGGAGTTTGCCCTCTGGCTCAGGGGAGGAATTGGATATTGCTCTATCAATCTGAGCATTTTACTGCTCCTGCTCTCCAGCCGTGAGAAATGTGGGGGTGTAGTTACACTTGCGTTTACAGTGCGAGGCTGAGGCAAAGCTCGGCCTCTATAAACTTCGCCTGGAGTCAGCAAGGCTAAACGGTAAAGTCGGAGAGATGCTCCCAACATCACAAAAATGACACGGCCAATCTGGTGGCAAGGGCTAGATGTTTACAGCTTAGAACAGATTCCTACATTTGCTAATACAAGCCAACAGCTAAGTAATTTCTCACCTTTATAGGTCCATTACAGGTCAAAGTTATATCTGCTTTAACTGCTAATTGTTCTACTGCGATAATCTTGATAACTAGAGGAAAGTAATTTAGCATTCATCATCCTGATGCTGAATTCATATTTAGTCAGAATGTTTATTTGAATGCTTTTGGTTGTTCTACCAGAAAAGGACTGGCCTCTTCCTGGCAAATGTTCAGGAAAGACAAGTGTTAGTAGTTGGCTGTGCTTGGATAGGTCCATGGCAGCTGAACCACATCTCCAGTCTTGCCGGTGTCACAGAGGATTTTATTGGGAGACAGAACTCTTCTAATCACTGTTGGGAGCAAGAAGGATGTTAGTATTTTATTTGGCAATGACATTAAAGGAAATTGAAGTGGCTTTCCAATGCCTCACCACGCAAGATTGAAACTTCTTCCTTAAAGCCAATTTGTGGCACCACTGGTGAGTCACTGAGCAGTTACAGCAAGAGTAGGAACTTGTTGCGCCCTGCCACAGCTACCGTCCCTTCGTCATGGGGATCTCAACCAGTCACTGGAGAGTGACATCAATGCATTTTTGGGTAGCATCAGGTCTCAGTCTTTGTTCTGCTGAGGTGAGTCATGATGATGATGTCAGAAGTTTTGAGTCCCGAAGTGCTGATTGTGACACTAGCATTGTGTTTCTAGCATCATGCACAAAGGATACCTGTTACCTCATCAATTTTCATATCAAAGACAATCCAAATATTCACTATATTTATAATTATATTATTTGTCACTATATTAATAATTACATTTGGTCATATGGGCCTACTCTCACATAAAGAGATCTCACCAGCTTTATTCTTGACAGTTTCAGTTCCTTTCAAAATAGATCCCACTAGATTAGTTTCAGTCCCATTAGATTAGTTGAAGATCTATTTTTGTCTACTGCTTTTACGAGCACGCAAAAAAGGCAGAGTGCTATGGCTGCAGGCAAAGGCAAGTCACTCATGAAGTATTGTGTTCATCTTGCTCTGGGTCTGACTAGGGGTCGAACATATAGGGCTGGATAGCGCCTCTGTTTCACACGCAGCGTTAGCATGGGATGGGTGGGGCGTGGCCAGCAACAGTTTATTTGCATAAAAGTGACAGAGCCCTGAAACAGTTCGTTTTGAAAGGGACTGAAACTGTGAAGAATAAAGTTGTGAGATCTCTTTATATAAGAGTGATTTTGTGCAAAGAACTTCATGAACATGTTTTGTAGCCCAAAGACCTGTTATAACTTGTTTGAGTTTCACATAATATGTCCCCTTTAAAACAAATAATCAAAAGATATACATTTGATTGTGAATGATTACTAATAGAAACTACATATAATAATAAAAAAAATATATATAATGAACATAATGACAAATTTCCCGCTTGTGGGACTAATAAAGGGTTATCTCGCTCTTATAAGGGATGTCATCACTTTGGATTCAGTAACAATTAACATGTCATGGCAAATGTCATATGTTGTCATGAGTCATAAATGTCCGTTAATATAACAGTATCACAATACTACTGCCATTACATGTTTACGAGATGGATAGGTCAAAGCAATGTCAGTTCAAGCAAAGTATTACCAAAGGTTCTCTAGTGCTTTTCTTCTCATGCACAATTTAGTTTTTGAACAAGCCAAGAGTGTTGTCTTACTTTCAGATCAAGACCTCATAAGTCATTTATTTAAGCTTATTTGAAATTACCAGTTGACCTTTAGATTGCATTTAATTTTTCGCCGCAATGGTCCAAACATAATGTACATTATTGTACATTAAAGATAGAAATGTTTTTGCTTTTTGCATAATGTCACAATTTCAGTGACATGGTTTTGTTTCAACAGAGCATGTACAAGCTTGAGCAATATAGAGAAAACAGAAGACCTGCGGTTTCGTATTTGTATATATCTATAGAGGCTTATATCTATAGTAAGTTTTTCCTATCTTGTCCATGTATTGTGGTCAGTGTGGTGGGACAATGGGGGAATCTCACTTAAACTGTCAACAACAACCACCTAAATAGTACTCTAAAGAGGAACTGTGTAAAAACTGGCAGCAAAAAGAAGTGTAAAAGAAAACAAGCCATGGCTCTGACAGAATCCAATTACTCAGCTTGATGGCTGCTTCAGCATGGTGGCCCGGCCTACTGTAGGCCTGGCTGGAATCATGCATGCTCCCTTGAGATCCTCATAGGCCAAAAAAATAAAGCAAAAACCAGCAAATAATGGCTTTTGTGTTATAGCTATCGCAATCATCATCTGCCCTGAAACGAACCGGGAGAGTGAGGAAGAGCCGCCTGCCAAACGGTGGAAAGGAATGCACTTTGAGAAACACAGTAGATGGCACAGTCCTGGACTGGTGCCAAGTGCACATCTAAAGCATCAAAAATCATTGGCATGCTGAGTCAGGTGCCAAAACACATACATTATACATCTTTCTGTGATGCCTGTCTGAGCTGAGTTTTTTTTTTTTTAACCTTTCCAATGCGTCACACTCACAAACACTTGAGGAAAGCAGGGAGCATCAGTGGGTTGAATAGGAGGGAGGAGCTGGTGCTCTATGTCTGGTCCAGGGACAAGTTACAGAAAGAGACAGAAAGCGAGAGAGAGACAGACAGAGAGACAGACAGAGAGAGAGAGAGTTAAAGCGAGGTGGGTGCATACGCTGGGGGGCAGCATTGCAACACCGAGGGTCTGCACTATTAGCACTGACTAAGAGGTAGGTGGGCTATCTGTGGGGGCTAAATTAGCCATCTATCAGTCAGGACACATTAGGGGTAGGGATGCACAGATGTGGAAAAACAGGTTAAGCTGACATTGGTGGGGAAGATTATGGGGATGTGTTTCCTAAGTAACTTCCCCGGTTCGTTCTCGCCAGTGAGCAGCACTGACAGAGTGCTTTATTTATTACTGCATAATAAGCTGATGGAGGTGCGAACGTGGCTAGCAGGCTCTCATTAAGCAATGGACATTTTATTTTTAGAAGGGAGGGTGCAAGGCACCAACAAAAATGACAACTTGCTTTAATACAAAAGTGACAACCTGCGATAAAATGTAACAAAATAACAGCGAGTGAGCAGACACTGGTTTTAATGATCATCCCTCTGAGTAAGCTCCAGTCTACATGCGAAGATACAGATGTAGCTAAAAAAAAAGAAAAGAAAAGAGAACAAAAAAGCAAAGTTTCTTTAAATCAATGTGTTCTATGATTACAATGAGCGCCATCGCAGTTCTCGGATTGAGGGATGGCTGTGCTTATGTTGTGCTGACACGTATAGCCTTCACTCTCCGGAAACATTTGTCGCGGTTGTTACCACTAACGTATGTAGGGCAGTTAATGCTCACAGATGAGAGAAAACCCTGGGTGATGGGCCATAAAATCCCAAAAAGCATAAAACAAGGCCCAAATGGATATTTTGGGAGCGCAAGCTCACTAGGCACATCACAATGCGTCCTCCGAGCCTCATTGCCTCCAGTAAATGTCACACAAAACACATAATATATCGCAACAGTAAACATGTGCCGCATATTAACACACCAGCTCCAATTTACTGGACATCAGTACCAAATTAACTTGCATATTATTGCTGTCATTTACTGGTGTTGTGTCTATAAATTGCATCCCCTCATTTGTATGGCAAGGAGATGTTTGTCACAATAGATGGAGTGTGCGGTGGAGGGGCGGGGGGAGGGTTGAGGGGGTGTGTGGGGGTGGGGGGATTGGTTGAGCAGCGTGTGTGGTGGCCACCGGTCACCCTGTGGCTTTCTTCTGTTCTGGAGGCCCTGCTCGATGCTTTTCACTTCGACCCCTACTCAAAATGACTAAATCCTCACGTCAAGCCCTCCAAAGCTCCACATCCTGGCTGGAGATGTGGATTCACACCCACTTTGAAGTGGCCCCAGCACGGGTTTGGCCACCGGGATTGATCTATGTCCGCTGAAAGCCTAAATGTCTCAATGCCCTCTTTGTTGCTTTGTAAGAGAATGACCGTTACAAGTCGGCTGACATCCTTCAAGCCCATATACACCCTCTACACACATACTTTACGTTAAAACACTTTCACAAAGGTAAAATACATAGATTGTGTACTGATAGAAAAGTGCAATGTAAATATCATATACGTTAGGAAAAAAAAATAAGAGGTTGAATGTAGCAAACACCACTTTTAATGTTTCAGTGCATGCCGACCATTTCCCAGTCTATACAGACTCTATGAAGAAACTAAGATGCACTGCTTCCCTAAACAGCTTCACTGTTCTTTGTGTCATAGAACCAACATTAGTGTGTGCTGATCATTAATCTGATTAAAAAAATGGGAAAGAACCAAGGCCATGGACAGGAGGGGCTATTTTGCTATTAGTTGAATTATCACTTATGTTGCTGCATTCAGAGGCCATTACCATCCAGCAGGGAAGTTCTCTCTTCTCTACTCGAATAAATAAACTCTTTGTCAGTGGCCTCTTATTTCCCTTTCACTCCTTTTTCACTTGCATGTAGGTGTACAAACAAGCACTCGCAAATACAAAAACACTGAGAGATAACTGGCTTTTTTATTTTCTGTGTCACATCTGTTAGACTTTGCTTTCTGTTACAGATTTGCTAAAAAGTTATAAAAGTTAGTCTTGAGTGACAAAAACTGAACAAAAGTACAGATGCTTGAAAATCAGACACAAGTTCACTAAAAAAACAGTACTGCACTTTGTTACTTTCCACTTCTGCAAATAAATGAATGCACAAATAAATAAATAAATCTTGCACTACATGTCTGCATGCTGGCACAGATACAAACTGACTCAGGCTGACATGGCTTGCCGTAGCCGTGCTGATGTTTGTCATAAACCCAGTTAGTAGGTCTCAGCGGAGGGGATGGGCCTGCTCTTTCCGGGGCTAATTGAAAAAGATAGACAAGCTTGTTTAATAGTGCTAGGGGAGGAGGCATGCTGACATTGCTGAGATTAAATTGCAGTCCACTGAGTGATTGAGGTTTCTAATCCCATCTAATGCACTCGTGGATACTTTCAAACTTAAATCTGCCGTCTCAAACACCGTCTCCCTATCCTTTAAAAAGCTTTAAGTAATAGGAGGCAATGAATTAGCTCACATGAGAAAATGTAGGATGATTTAATGGAAGGCACGTCGCAATTATTGCCCCTGCTCTATTATTTCTTTTTTTTTCATCAGATAATTAGATTTAATTATTCAAATCCATCTCTAATCTGCTTTCCTCATTTCCCCCTGAAATTAATAATATGGATGGTTTCTCTTTCTTGTGTAATCTCCATATCTGTAGGCATTCCTGGGTGCAATTTCTGTCGGTGGAAGATGCTGTCTAAGGTAAACATGGCCAACAGACAGGAGCGGTCGGCTCCTTAATAAGAAAAAGTAAACAGAAATAATGCACTAAAGGGAATGCGTGGATGTGCACGCATGCTGCATTGTATTCTGCGTCGATGAATGCGAGCACTGTATCTGAATAAGCCTAATAAAGATTCCGGCGCTTTTGCAGGGTTACTGCAATCATGAACCCAGTTATAAGGGTGTAAATGACCCTAATTATTGGATATGCAGGGGAGAAAAACATGTCAGGCTTGTTAGGAATATATTTTTTAAAAAATTCAACAGATATTTAACAGCCCTGGGGTATTCTATAACAAGCTCCATCCCTTGAAGGTTGCCATGGCCTTCAGCAAGGCTGCTCTGGGGATGTCCTAATATATAAAAGATAATGAGGAATTATGTATCATACCTGTGGCATCAGTCATCAGACTCAGGCCAGTGCACCAGGGGTCATGGCTTAATTCCGAGGAGGCACCTTGTTAAAAGTGGTAATTTAAAATCCCCACCGGATAAAGGATAATTAGATGTTAATCGAGATATGCTGTAATCTGTGGGATGCACGGGACTAGAAGCTTAAGGGCTCATGCAGCCTCTCTGTGTGATCTTGCCATACAGAACCAAAAATGATCAGCCGTCCCTGCGCAGCCAAGGCAGCGTTCTTTCCCTTGCATTTCCGGTTCCAGACCGTTTGAGGAAATCCTCTGTGCTTGGCACGCAGGGGAACAAGCACGGGCCATCTTTGAGTTTTTTCAGCTGCTCTGAACTTCACCATGTACCTTTCACCAAATCCCTTACTAATTGTTTCCGTCTCCTAGGTAGCGTGTGCCCGCTTTGATGTTCAAAACCCCCCTTCCTTACAAAGGAGGCTGGCTGCGGGAGCAGAGGAGGAGGCAGATGGGCCGCGACAGGATGCGGCGAACCTGACGTCTCTCTTCCCCTTTCAAGTGCTCCAGTTCAATCAGCCCTCACCACACAAGCTGTTGTGGAGCACCTTTGAAATCAGAACGTCTGCACAATAGTCTTGACTGCTAATGACTTCTTGTAAAGTTCCAAAGCCGCTCTGATTACACACCCTAACAAGCGCGGATGAGGACACATATGCCCGATGCGCGGGCACACCCATGCCACTTCGGCGGCACTCATAAAAGCAACATGAGGATGCTAGTAAACAATTAATATGTTAATTCTGTGAGTCAATACCAAAGCAATGGAGATGCAGGTGCAGAGCTGTGCCTAAAATGGCTTGTTCAAAAAAACCCTCCCTTTTCATGCTCTGCTGAAGACTGTACTTTGACTGCAGATACTGTGTGTATGCATTCGGGGGGG
>JBBJLR010000034.1:5571499-5587813 GCA_037577145.1 Brachypetersius gabonensis
GGGTGTGGACCTTCGGCCCCCCCCCCCCCCCCCCCCCATGCCCTGCTTCAGCATTAAAGGAGAAAGTCAATATACTCACTAACCTCAAGCTACTGACCCAATGAGTGGCTCCACCAAATGAGCTTTGTGCACGGCAAGCTACCAGCCCTGTCTTGGGTAGCGGAGCAGCAGAAACAATTCTGCCTTAGTCGTATTATGCTAGGTGTGACCTACCATCCAGCTCAATATCCCACCTCAGCACATCAAATCCACATGATTTCTCATGTCCAGCCACTGAACCATATAATGTGGATGATATGATTCAAGGGAGTGAAGATGAGATTACTGAATTGTTCTCCACTGATCCATCAACATCTGTCCAATAGGTCTGTTCTTTTGAAGTCGTCTCAAACCTCCTGTCGAAACACAAACAGCTCGCTGCCATCTTAGAGGAGTAATCTTCTGTAATGAACAAACTAGATCCCAGAACCAAACTTTGTATCGTTTCATGATTGGACTTCCACAGAGGCAGGGGGGACACTTGCAAGAGGGTACGAAGGAACTAATCCCTCTTGAGAATGAATAAGAAGTGAGTTCTCACGTTGGAGTTCGTGAACCGAAGGAGCAGGAATCAAACAAGCAGGTACTAGGACGAAATGTGGCACCTTGAGTTGGCTGCCTTGAAAATAGCCTAATGCAGCAGGCTGCCTCTAAAGTGGGAGAGTGCACTGCCTTTCCAGTCCAGAGCTTCAAGGACTTTCCTAAATTGGGTGGTGGTGGTGGTCAAAGAAGTGGATGTGTGGAGTGTGTGTGTGCGTGTGTGTGTGTGTGAGAGAGAGAGTGTGTGCAAGCGTGTGTGGGTGTGTGAGAGAGCAAAAGAGAGAGAGAGAGAGAAAGACCTCGGATAGAGTGTGTGTTACCTGCTGTACTCAGCACTTGAGGGGTTCAAAATTCCAGTCTTAAGCTGATAACCGAGTCAAGTGAAAGTGCTTGTCAAAAGGTTGCGAAGCCCCACTTTTTCAGACATTGGAGAAGTGCACAAGTAGATCCGGTGCACATAGTAAGCCAACATCAGCCTCTGCCTCCTTCAAAGCTTGCTCTCATCTGATTGACCATCTTCCTCACGAGCGAGGTACTGTAAATCCAGTGCTGAGGGAGCTTCTCAGTCCTGGTGGCTGAGTTCAGTGGGAAGAGTTCGACTCAAAGAAAGGTAAAAGGTCTCCGCTACCTGCATCTCACCCGAAAGCCTTCATCTTCAGCCGAGCAAAGACGTACAATAAAATATGAATATCTTAACTTCAAGGACAGCTGTCATTTCCGCAGCGTGGCAGCAGGTTTTCGGGCAAGTGGCAGCGAGCCGTGAGAAGGATTGTTTATTTTTTCTCGCGCTATCCCCTTTTGTTATGTTGTTTATTTATTTTTGGGGGAAGATAAATGAAATATCTCAAAGCCCTCACAATTTCACTTACACAGCTTTGAGAGAAAGTGGTGATGGATGTTAAAAGCAAACAAATTGCTCCTATGTTTAGGTGTCGGGCTCAGGTAGCAGTAGGTGACAAATGTGAAGCATTTACTGTGGTGTTGGAGAGGGCTTTTCTCTAAATCATAGCCTCAGGTTTGGGGCTAGTCAGGCCTCTTTAATACAAAAAAGAAAACCCATTATAACAGTGTAGGTCAATTCTGCTCATACTGTCATTATTTCACTTTCACTAAAATGAGCAAACCTGCTAAATGGTCTGAAATCTGGAATCACAAGCATCATGAGTTGTGCTGTTTTCTTCGTAACTTCTGTGAAGTAACTTTACGGAAGATGTTTAAACTCTAAATGTAAGTTAAATACATATTTATACACCATTTACATGTGTGTGTGTGTGTGTGCATGTGTAAAAAGAAAAAGAAAAACTGAGATAGAAGGTTGTTTTATAGCTCACTATTAGTCAAGCAAACCACCTTTAAAGAACACCTGGATGATGTTTAAGCAGGTTGAAGGTTGAGAGAAGGGTTAGGGGTGTATTGAGAGAAACGGTTTGGGTGATTGTTGGCTTTAGTTTTGACTCACGGCTCCAGTACTAAACTGTAAAAGCAAAATTTGGACATTTAACATTGGATAGCTGACTAGAAGTGGAGTTAGTGGGAAATGTGAGGATGTTTAATTTTGACTTTTTGCCAAACTATACCTTTAAAAGTAACTCAATCCGTCCATACTGTTTTACTGAAAAGAAAATCTTAGACGTTTAAGGCCTAGACATGTACATGTGGACGGAGAAGAACATATAAAACAGACAGTAGACGCATAGCATCAAAGCATGCCCTAATAATACTGACCAAAGTTAACTGAGCTTTGATACAGCCATTACTGTAAAACATTAATTATTAAGTTTGAACAAGACATTATTTTTGGTGCTTTTCCTAAAAGGACAGAAATGCTCCATTAGTTTCAGGCTCCCAGGCAATGAATTCCAAAAATGTATAACGGAAGGACAAACTGACCCAGGGATATTCTGCTCAGTGTGACCATGAGATTGTATAAAGGACAGTTATGATAACATAAATGAGTCTAATTTATACTAATTGTAGCACATATGTTATGTTTTATTTTTAATATATTTGACAAAAATAATCAACCAAACATGTAATTTGACATTACATTATTGTATGGTGTCTAATACAGTTTCTATACTGTTATATGTGCCAAAAAGTTGTTTTTCTGTGGAATAATGCATATAAGATCCATTTTCACTTCCCTAAAGAATCCATTCAACAGATATTATCTTAATTATATTTTTCCTATAATCATGTGTCCAAGCCAAGTGCAATCTGGGATTCTTTACCCTTACATGTATAGAAGCAGCTATATTACAGTGCACATGTAGACTAGGAGAGAGCTCATTTTGGTTGAATAATAGTCCTGTTCCCAAAAAGGAAACACAGCAAGGAAGCAGAAGAAGGAGGGGGGGCGCCCATAGGCCCCCTGATTAAAATCTAATTATTCTCTGTCATTATCTTTGCAAAGATGATGTCCAGAAGTCAGGGAACAGCACAATTCCTCTTTGCCTTTTGATATTTGCATAGAAGGGGGAAAACAATTAGAACCATGGGGATTGGCCATATTTGTCCAATCCCTTGGAAATGAATTTATTACCTGCCAGACACTTAATTGATTCCGTGCGAATGCATCCCCTTCCTTGTCTTAGATGCTGGAGGGGTCTAGAAGTAAATATGCCAAATTCCCCTCCCCTAAATCTCACTCTCATGATAGCAGTGAAAAGTTGAGACAAATCCAGCCCTGTATGTTCCCAGAGAGCTAGAAGGTGCACAAAGGCGGTGAAAGCAAAAGGCTCTAAAAGGGTTTCAGAGGGATCTTGCGAGTAACTCCTTACATCTGTTCCAGTTTGTGTTTACTGAGTGGGAGCATGTACAAGAAACAAAAAGCTTTTGATCAGAAAATCATCCCACCACCATGTGTTCCCCGAGAAGAGCATTTCTCACTAACAGCAGCGTGAGGTTAACAGCAAATTCAGAAATAATGTGTCATTTCCCCAAGGACCTCCCCTTGTCCTTTTCATTCTCTTTGTGTCGGAGGAACAATACGGACAAGGGGAAGCGATTCTGCACTAAGTCAACATGATGGGTCCACAATGTTGCCAGTATTTGTGGCTAGAAAGATAGTCGGTGCTGCCCAGGGAAATTAAGTCTCTCCGAGGTGCTGTTCTGCTTTGTAATGGGCATTGTGTGTGTGTGTGTGTGTGTGTGTGTCTGTGTGTGTCTGTGTGTGTGCATTGCTGTGAAAACAAAAGTAATACAGGACTGATTGACCAGAGCTTTGAAGCCAAGCCTTTTTATATATTATTATTCCCAGTGTTGTCTCACTTACAAGACAATAGCAAATCATAATGTAATATGTGAGCCATTCATTCAGAAATGTCCCATTAAGTAAAATATGTACAGTCGGTATTGTGCTATGCCAGGCAGAGAAAAATTAAATTCATCTGGTTTGGGGAAACAATTATTTCCTCCAGAAGGAAAAAAAAAAAAAATCAAATTAGCGATTCTCAATAATTATCATGTGACTTGTCTAAATTAACACAATTAAGATCCATTTTCAGTGGGATTTCATGATGAAATGTATGACTCCAAGACCAATTATGTCATTAGGGCCAGATGTTCTCACAGCTGTATTCACACTGACAGCAGTGCAGAGGGTTAAATTAACTACAGTAATTGCACAATAAAGCAAGGCCTGACAGGACTCCAAATGGCTTAGGATTCAATCAAAGTCACGACTCACAGAGATGGCTTCTTTAAAAAAAAAGCGCCCGCAAATTAGAAATACTACATTAAGAGCTAAGCTATTGCTATTCCTTTTGTGTCTAACGGCTGCCTCTATGGTTACAGCACAAATGAAGCCTGTATTTATATACAGCAATGTGATGCTGTGCTGTCATATAAATATATGCAGCAATGCAGTGCCTATCATAGACTATTGAGTGGGAGAGAGGGAAGGACTTTACTGATTGGATGCAAAAGTACAATATTGCAATTATGCTTCTCTCCCTCATCTGCCATCTGAGCACTGACCAGCACCTCACACTGATAACACGTAACAAACTGCAATCAGCACTGCTGCAGTACAATCCAGCATTAAATCTTTCATCTGACTCTTAAAAACTATCACAGACGAGCATATTAGTGCTCATTACTCACTGGCATGAGAGGGTTTCCTTCAAACTTTCATGCCGCTTTCTGTCCTACAAAGTTAACAAACCTCTGAGGTTAATTGAGAAGAAGGCACCACATATCATTTTCCATCTCATGTCAATTGCGGCAAAGCAAATGACCCTAATCTTCTAACTAAGTTTGCATCTTTCTCCATGTAGAAACGTCTCTTACCATCAATTAGTGAGAAAAATCCCCACGGAGCTGCAATCTGTAATAGATATCCGTGCTTATACACTTAGGGAAATATACTTCTTAAAATCTTTAATTGAGATGGAACGGGTCATCCTATTAACCTAAACGCTCATGGGTGTACATCTTTCTGCTTGAAGATTTTGGCTCAGATCTTCAGTATTTTACATACAGGAATATCTGCTCACTTTCCAGTGTAAATGGATGGTGGTTTATTATGCTTGTACATGAAAACATAGATCCTCCATTTATAGAGAATGTTATCATATGCGCACATGCCAAGGCTTTATTTTGGTTTGATCAAAACAGCCCTAGAAAGAACATGTTTTTTTGCAAATATGGTTGTAACTGAGATGCAATCTGTATGCTTAGACTAAGTGCCAGAAGTCATGGGGAGAAAATTATCTTAATTGTTTTATATGTATCAGTTATGGGTGGTATGGGGGACATAACAGGTGTAATGGTGATAGAAGCTAATGCTTCGGTGCTGCAGGGCAATCTGTTCATCTCTCCTCACTATTGGCTGTGCTGGACTATATCTGCTATGCCTTATAAAAGGGAGTGTGGGGGGGAGGTACCATGTCAATGCTTAAATGGTTCTGTGTATATATACCTTTTTGATACTATATATAACAGTTGTACATAAACTTTTACTTTATATAAGCTTTTTGCTTATATAAAGCTGCTGTTTCATGTATAAACCCTCCACGCATTTTTTGTCTTGATGTTGACTGATATATTCCTTTGCACAGTTCAGGTCCACAGTGAGATAGTCTATACATATGCACTTTATTTACATAAGTCGGGCCTCTTCAAGTTATTTTAGGATAGGTATGCATCAAGAGGCTACTGCGCCTACACAATGCTGGTTATGCATCTTCCATGAAGCTGGTGGTCAATGCAGAGTTGAGAAGAGCGCAAAAAAAACCCAAACTACCCACTCTAGCAAATATTGGATGTCCTATCTCCGAATAAACAAATCTAATGCTAAGTTTGCCCATGGCTCACTATTTATTTAACCTCCCATGATTCACATCCATTTCGACCATTTTACACAAACAGGGTGGCAGCAGAACATAAAGACAGAATGACAGAAAATAGCTGATCAAGTGGTGTTAAATGCCCAAACGATGATGGGACAATTTAGGAGCATTTGGAGGAAAGTGGCAGACTTAGACAGTCTTTGAAAAATAGCTGTCAACTAAGGCCTAAAATCAAGCGATTTATGATCTCTACTCCTCAAACATCAAACAAAAATATGAATTGACATGAGGGATAGGATTCACTTTCACTGACCTTTCATCTGTAAAAACTCCAGGAGAATTATTCATGTAGCCCCATTAGATGTGTGTTTTCGGTTGAGATGCTACACACCTGTGTTTGACTAGTGTAAATGCTCTCTCTAACCCTCTAAACTTTTCAGTACCCTGTCATAACACTTACAGCTGCACTGTTCAGGAGTGAAATATACATTTTCAGCTCTACAGGGAAACAAATTAAATTAAATCTCTCATTATACACTGTGGGATCTCTTTAACTCATCAGTTATGATGAGCTTTTTCTAAGTAACAGCTTTCAATGACAAGTATCTTTCTATACAAATCCAGACTAGCTCTGTGTTGAATAGATTCCAGCTAAGAAGTTGTGTTAATTGCTGAGAATCAAGCTGAAATTCCCAAAGATTCATTTTAAGAAGAATATTGTTGCATCTTTGGAATCAGAATGAGTTTGAATCAGAATGATCATCTAGGTTGACATTAAAATCTTAGCATAGTATAGTGTAAGCATTTAAATAACCCTGGAATTTCCAAGCCCAGGAATATACTATGAGTTATAGTTAACTGTGAAATCATGTGATGGACATGTGTACATGATGCGGGTCCTTCTCACAGCCTGTATGAGGTAGAAGTATATTAACCACAAATATCGTAAAATTGTAGTTTTTCATTTGTTGCCTCAGGGCAACACTGTGCAGTAGGACGCTTTTTGGTTTGTTGCCTCAGGGCAGCAAGATGCTACGAGGGTACTAAAACACACACACACACACTCACACACGCAACAAGATGCTACAAGGGTACTAAAACACACACACACACACACACACACGCAACAAGATGCTACAAGGGTACTAAAACACACACACACACACACACATATATATATATATATTAGTGGTGGGCCATTATCGGCATTAACATGCTGTGGGCGATAAAAAAAATTATCGGCCGATAAAATATCACCATTGATCTATTCACAAAGTTGGGTTGGGAGCTGGGTCTATACTACGCAAGGTATGATGACTTTCACCTTGATATTATAGCGCGGATGTATACCTACTGTGAAAACTAGGAAGGAAAGACAAGGGGGGGCTTAGCCTTAGTCTTAGGAATGAATTAGCGTGTATAGAGGGCTGAAAACTTTTCACCAAACCTTTCCTTTCACTTAAGGAAACAAGAAAAGTTAAGCAGTGAACAGCTATGGACACTCATAGTATTGTTCTTTTAGACTGAGTACAAACGGCGCTACCAGAAAAATATTACTGAACAGGCTCCGGTTGCTACTCGCAGTGCCATGTAGCCATGTAGGGTCCTAATGCCCGCCTGCTACCTACAGCAGCTTCAACAGCCAGGTCAGCATTTTAATTCAATAATGATAGCTGGACTTATTATTTTTCATTTCAATTCATAGTCTTGTTTCTATTTGTAAAGTGATATCTTGTATGAAATGTTTGGATATATAATTTCAAAACAGTAGAATAATGACTATATTTAGGGTGACTTGGGATCATTTGGGGGGGGGCGTGCTTCAGACCTTCGGCAGAATTCAAATTAGCCATTTTAATATAAATTAATCTAGATTAAAATTTGAATCTAGATTAATCTAGGTGAATTTCTAATTCCTAAAAAATTCCTAAAAAATTATCTATGCCCACTCATAGTATATACAGTATATATATAAAACAAGTCATGATGGTGTAAATTCTATTGCTTGCAAGAACTCTCCTATCACACAATGCTATTAGTGCTAAAACAGTTAAGTCTATGTGAAGCTCCGCTACTCCACTACATCTTTTCAAACTGCTGTTAACTCAGCATCACCTCAACACGCTTGGAGGAGAACAACAACTGCCGATTCTGTTACAGGTTACAAACGCGCTCTAGCAAGCATCACTGAATGTGATGGAGAAGGATCATCCTACACACTCAGAGGGAGTGAGGCCATTTATGCTCTCTTTGACCTCCAGTTGCAGTGGAATCAGCAACGACTGAACCCAAGGAGCCTTTATTTACTGTATGACAGTATGTGATAAACTCAGTATTACAGTATAATTTGAAAAAGTTAATGATTCGGAAAAAAGCTAATGATTATTGTTAGCAGTTTACAGTTCATTCTTTTAAATTTATCTTTATCATATGAATACCATTCATAACAGTAATGCCTCACCTTGTAGGCTTTGATGAATCTGACAAAGAGGGGGAAGAACATGGAGGGCTGGGTGGTCTTAGGGTTCTCTCCAAAATACTCCACCGCTGAGATGTATGCCTCCTAGTGGAGCAAAGGAGAACAGATCAGATCAGATCAGATTATAACAGGAAAAACATTTCAAAAACATTCTAAACCCAGTTTCAGAGGCCCACAATATACACATTTCTGCTACAAACACAACTGAACCAAGCAATTCAGAGTACTGAATCCCATCCCTGTGAGAAATGAGAGCAATGTGGAACATCTGGTGGGCCTGAAGGACTGGTTGGAGAAACACTGGTTTAAAGGACTTGCAGATTCTGTGTCTGTGTCTGTGTGTTTTCTGACCTGAGCTGTCTTTCCATCTTTAATGAGTGAGTCCAGTGGGTCACTGTTAACTTTGACAAACTCCTTCAGCGCTGGGATGTCATCCTGCACCAGAAACTCTTTCTTGGTTCCCTCCATCCCTCGCTCCAAAGCACGCACATCCTGCAACACGCTATCCAGAGACACTGAGAGAGAGAGAGAGAGAGAGAGAGAGAGAGAGAAAGAAATGGGGGGTCCAAGGTAGAAGAGAATGAGCAATGGAATAAGCAATGGGGGAAGATACAGCAAATGAAAGAGAGGAGGAGGAAATAGAGACAAGAAAGAAAGAAAAAAAGAAAAAGCAAGAAAGAAAGAAAGGGAAAAGCACTCATGTTCTTTGAAAGAAAGGTCCAAAATGGATTATTTGGCACAATGTCATAAGAACTCTGCCCTACAAAGGCAAAAGACCTTAACTTCCCAGAGTGTGAAACTGTGGGAGCCAACTGTCCAACCAACTGTATGATGGGTAGGACACTGAAACTTTGTCAGGTAGTTGTCATAATGATACATTTATCTACATAAAAAAATTAAGCTCAAACTTGACCTTTAAAAAATCTTTAAAGTCATTTTTCTCACTTTCACACTCTGGGAAGTTAAGGTCTTTTGCCTTTGTAGGGCAGAACTACTTTGGCTTCCCTGAAGAATCTTGTCATGTCATTTTTTAGATGAGATTTGTAATTTTGAAAAACCTTTTTAATTTTTAAAACCCCCACAAAGGTTATGTGAAAGGTTCTTCCTAGAATTGTACATCCAAACCAAGATCCAAATGAGACCCTTTATTCTGAAGATGATAGGTCTTTGATCACTGTGTGTTTCTGTGTTTAATACACTCACCCAGACCCGCTTTGTCCACAAAACGCAGCTCTGTGTGGAAGGAGGCCAGTTCAGGGTATTTCTCCTGCACCATGTTCGCAATAAAATGCAGCAGAGTCTGAGAGCGATCTGTAGACTTGGTGTCCAGCAGCTACGAGACACAGAGGGAGGACAAACAGAGGGCGGAGTTCTCTTACCATCCTCTTTTAAACAAGCAGGTGAGGAAAACGTTGGTTTTACATTTGGTTTTCACTTCTAACCCTTCTTATACTCTAATCGCACAGGCAGTTTTAAAAAAAGTCTAAATGCTCAGTCTTACCAGATCAAGGCTCTGCAGACGGAACCCATACACTGCTCCTCTCTTACTGCTGTTCATGTAATTCCCAAAGGCCAGAATTATCTAAAAATGAGCATCAGAAATCATTTTACTCATGACAGGTCACATTAATCATGTACAGTGGGTACAGAAAGTATTCAGAACCCCTTCAATTTTTCACTCTTTGTTATATTGCAGCCATTTGCTAAAATCATTTGTTTTGTTTTTTTTCGTCATTTTATGTACATACAGCACCCCATATTGACAGAAAACCCCAGAATTGTTGACATTTGTGCAGATGTATTAAAAATAAAAAACTGAAATATCACATGGTCCTAAATATTCAGACCATGTGCTGTGACACTCATATATTTAACTCGGGTGCTGTCTATTGCTTGTGATCATCCTTGAAGTAGTTCTACACCTTCATTTGTGTTTGATTATACCGACTGGATTTGATTGGGAAAGCCACACACCTGTCTATAAAAGAAATTACAGCTCACAATGCATGTCAGAGCAAATGAGAATGATGAGGTCAAAGGAACTGCCTGAAGAGCTCAGAGACATAATTGTGGCAAGGCACAGATCTGGCCAAGGTTTAAAAAAAATATCTGCAGCACTTAAGGTTCCTAAGAGCACAGTGGCCTCCATAATCCTTAAATGGAAGACTTTGGGGACGACCGGAACTCTTCTTAGAGCTGGCCGTCCACCCAGCATGCTTCATGGAAAAATGCCGGCTGATATGGCAGTTTCCTGACATATCAGACAAAAAAAAATTGCTGTCCACTCCCTCTTAATTTACTCATCCACTCATATTTACTATGGGTCTCAAAGGGCAAATCAAAAATGTGGAGTGGAGTAATACGTCACACCTCAACAAAGGTTAATGTGTCTGGAGTGTGTCTAGTGGGAAAACACAGACATTGCAGGACAAATGCTAAATGAATATCGTTTAATAATATCATTTAGACAATTCGACTGGCCAGATTAAAAAACTTAACAGGCCGGATATGGCGGGCCATGTCTGGACTAGGCTGTCAGCCCAGGACTTTGATAGACAGTTTTTACTAGACTGCGAGTACAGCTTCCAAATATTTGAAATCTATGATATAGAGCATCATGTTACAATTATTTTGTTCATATGTCACATTTTAAAACTATTCCAAACTTTTGAGCAGCAATGATTGTGTTTTGTTGTCCCTCTGTGGCAGACAAAGCCATCACTTGCCTCTAAGAGCTTCTTCAACTTGGCGGATGACTTGATGGACACGGAGGCTGCGATGACGGAGTTCAGTTGCTGCAAAATACATTAGAACAGCTGGTGTTAATTTGATAAAATGGCCATGTAATGTCAATATGGGAAGATAAACTTGTTGACTTCTGCACTGACCGGCTGCAGGCGTTTGACAGTGTCTGAGAAGTTTCCCATGAATGTGAGGGTGCTGATTCGCTGAGCTAGCCGTTTGATTTTACCGAAGCGCATGATGAAACGGTCTTCCTCAGTCAGGTCCTCAAGGGGGCGCCCTTCCTTTTCATAGTTTTGCAGCAGCTTCAGCTCGTAATCAGATGGGATGAAGCGCTCCAGGAGCTCCAGGAAGTCCAAGCTCAGAGCCTGCTGATTATACCTATAGAGAAACAAGCATGGTTTACCAAAATTAATGAGGTATCAGGGATGTTCACTGTAATTTAACACCATGTGGTTCACATTATCATTTTACAGCCTCTCTTTGAATTTAGTCAGGTTTTTGTTACTGTACCTATAGGACTGATGTATGTAAATGACTCCTGTATTGTCTGGCTTGCCCTGTTCTACACACATGAACAGCACTCACCTCAGCATAAGTTGGCAAAATATAACTGTGGTAGGTTAAATGGGCTGTCCTAAATTAAATGTGCTCATGGTTGTGACATAATAACCACAACCAATTATGAAACTGATTTTTTTTTTCAGCATACACCTTGTCCTAACAGCAAGTGACCATTCCAACATAGCAGGGATGCCCAAATCTGGACCTGGAGGGCCAGTATTGTTGTGTCCTATAGACTGATTTGTTTGTGAAAGCCAATACAATAGTCCTGCCAGCAGGATCATTAAGGCACACTGTGTTATATTTAAATGCAATAGCAATAGTTTATAGCATATAACAGGGAAAAAAAATGCAGATATTACAACCTGAAACTTGCACTGCTGGCTCTTAGGACAAATTCTCAGTTTCTATACATACAGTACAATGCAAAAGTCTCAATCCGCCCCTCATTACCGATATTTGGCTTTGAATCACCTTGTTGGGCATAAACTATTATTTCACACCTGCCATACTAGATATTTAATAAAATGGGAACAAGTTTGTAACAGGCTGCAAAAAGCCTAAGGGGCCTGGGTAAAGCAGTTCGATCCACTCAGCACCACCAGTATACCGATGTCCACCTGATAATCTGGAATCATCTGCACCTGTTTCTTCACTGGTTCAGGACTTCAGTTAGATGAATTTGTTCTGCTTGACAGCTCTGAAACAGTGCTGTAAATCAAAAACCTTCACGTATAGACATATTAGTTTTGCCCTGATATAGCGTAATTATTTGAAGTGCTTTGTAATGAGTGGAGATAAGGTGTTGAAAATGCTTGAAAATGAATTAGAAATTAATTGGACGGTTCATGGTGTCTTTATTATGCCCTTCAAAAAAGAGCATTTTAAGAGGAAAAATGTTGTTTGAGCCCAACGATTTATGCAGTTCTGGTCAGATTGAGCTAGTTATTCCAAAAATGTTTCTGAAACACAGAAAATGTTGACAGTTTTGACTGTATAGGTTCCCATTCAAACAGATATTAGCCTGGTCTTTGGAGCACTGCCTGACTACAGACTTTGATTTATGGACTTCAGTGTAAACCTCATCTGAACTGATGTACAGATACTGTACGTACGTTTCAATAGCAGTGCAGATTTCCTCAGGACTCATCCCGGCCTTGCGGAGGGTGATGGCCAGGTTCTTGGCCTTGTTGGCCTCCAGGAGCGAGACTTTGGAGGGAGTTTTCTGAGCTTTCACCTTCAGCTTGGAGAGATCTGTAGGAGCACCCTGAGCCTTCGTCTTAAACCGCTCTGCAAACAGGTCCATGTTCAGCTCCTGGGGAAGGTAAAGCAGGGAAATGTCACTGAAATGAGTATCTCTACTGCAGGGTTTACAGTTACACTACAGGTTTGAACCCCTGCCATTTATTTCATAAACTGCACATTTGTATTCTTGTTAAACTTCAGAAAGTTGTTGAGTGAACATCTATAAATGAATATGACTCAAATAAAACAAGTTTCATTTATAAGATGGAAGATTCTGTAACAGTGCAGGTCTGACATCCTATTAACGGGTTGTTGGTGATGCAGAGCCAAATTCTAGACTGCCCTTTAATTTTAAATGCACTCTTTAACTATTTCAGCACTTAACAGCTTGTTAAAAAAAACACTGATCTGATGATCCACATTATAACTATAATCATATTAGGTGGCCTTTTGTAGTGATGAATAAAACATATGACATTTCTGGTTCATAAAGGCTACAGTGGTGAACATACTACAAATGTATTTGTTAGTAATGAATACTGTGTGTATTTTTACTAAATATTAGGTGAGTTACATGTAAATGGAGATAATCTCAGTGTGTGCCAGAACTTGCCTGTAACAGATGCTCATCATCCAGCTCGCTGAACACCGTTCCTGTCACTTGGTTGGATTTCAGGCCTTGCCAGTTCAGCTGCGGCATTCGGAACTTGGTCTGGATGGGCTTACGGCTCTTAACACCTGTAAAGTGTAAAGTGAAAACACAGAATAAATTTTCACACACATGTGAGGAAAACCTGGAATTAATGCGCTTCGTTGGGTGTATGTATATGTATATGGGGCAGCTGGTGGCCTAGTGGTTAAGGCATTTGCCCTGTGATCAGAAAGTCCAGGTTTGATTCCCAAGACCGCTAGGCACCTCTGAGGTAAGGTACCATCCTCACACACTGCTCCCCGGGCGCAGTGTTCATGGCCTGCTTCACTTGATGAATGGGTTAAATGCAGAGGAAGAATTGCGTGCTGTTCACACTGTGTGCAGTGGTGTGTTCACGTATGACAGAATGATAACTTTCACTTATATGTGTGTGATCAATTTCTTTAGAACTTCAAAAGACTTAAAATCTCTTGTAATAATAATAATTTTGTTTAATAAAATGTAGTGTAAACTGAAACACTGAAATACAGACAACAAAAGTTAATAATTCAAAAAGGAATTAAATAATACATTAGTAATGATATACTTATATAATAATTATATTTTTTTCTCTGGAGATTTGATAACTTTATTCTAATTTATAATTGTTACTTCTGTGTTGAAATGTTATTGTGGATATTAATTATAGTATACTTTCATTCTAGGTAGTAATTTTATCAGAACCTCATTCTAGATATTCATTTTATTAGAATGTCATTGTTGATAATTTCACCATTTCACCATTCTGGAGTTTTTCTTCTTTTTTTGTACAGAATTTGTCAGTGGATTACAGTTTAGAGATTAGACATCATGCTAGGATTGTTTTCCTAATGTATCTGCATCAGATCTGATTTAATATCATTAATAACTGAGCTTTAAGAGTCAACAATGTATGATGTATGTCTGTTGTATGTCTCACCTGGTTCGCCCCCTGGAGCAGGCGGAGCTCCTGGAGGAGGAGGCGGTCCACAGCCAGGAGGGGGAGGTGGAGGAGGTGGTCCCCCACCTGGGAGCGGAGGAGGGGGAGGAGGTGGAGCTCCAGATCCAGGAGGAGGAGGGGGAGGTGGAGGAGGTGGGACTAAAACCCCACAAGGCTCTGTAGATCCAGGTAGAGGAGGAGGGGGAGGAGGAGGAGGAGGAGGAGGAGGGGCAGAACCCGCAGAGGAAGGATCTATAACCACTGGTCCATCTGTTGGAATTAAATACAATTATGTAAGATGCCACAAGACACAGAAAAAATCCAGATTTTTAATGTTTTAATTAGGAGCAATACATTTCACAGTGTTGTATGACTATGCATGTGAACAAATAAAGAATCTTGAATCTTGAAACACACTCAAAAATGTTGGCTTAAAAAATGTGTAGCAGTAAGTGGCAACCATAGGGGGCCAAGCACCATTTGGTATTGATCCTAATTGCTGTTAGCTTTGCCAAGATTAAATATTAAACCAGCTTAGAAAAACATTTGAACAAGCAAAACTTTGAAAACATTAGGATTAAGTCTAGTCATGATTAAGTTTCAGTATTCTCATCATCATTCTTCCAGATTCTTTATTTGTCACATATATGGTTTTATACAGCTCTGGAAATAAGAGAGCACAGCAACTTATCAGCATCTCTATGAGTATTACACAGTTCCATCCCAGTGTCTGTTAAATTCCTGCACAAGCACCTCATTCTGCTTATACTGATTAGTGATCACCTGAATCACATCTTATTTAATAAAGAAAAGTATAAAAACACTGCTGTAATCAACACTCTCCTCTCACAATGAGACCAGTTGGATGATAAAACACTACTAGAAGTTCGTCAAAGATCATTATTGCCATTTTGTTTAAGAGTGAACAAGAGATTTGTTTTCTTTGAATTAGTTCTGTAAACACCGCATCATTTCTTTTATTTTGATGTTTTGTCATTTCCTTTAAAATTATGCTTTAAAGGACAATACATTTACTTGCAAATAGTATCAGCAGTTCTTAAAAACTAAGGCAAAGCTGTTCAATTCAACACTTGCCTATAAAAGCCTATAACCTATAAAAGATAAAACCTGAGAAACTGAATTTTTTTTCAGTGATCTGTTATTTTTTCCAGAGCTTTAAGTACAACATTTAATAAAATGTGCTAATGATAATAATCATCATCATCATTATTATTCCTATATTTGTCACATATATTGTCAACATGTAGTTAATGTGCCTGTTATTATCATTCCGATTTTTTTTAAAGTGTATACAATTAAAAACCTTTTTTATATGTTGTACCTGTTTGAGTGACAGATGCAAGGGCGGGTCCGGGTACTGTCTGTACTACAGTAACTGGGATGACCTCGATGTCCAGACACCCTGAGGCCGTTCTCTCCAGTCTGACCAGTCCTTTCCCCTCTAACTCCCTCAGCCTCATCTCCATACGGGAGTCCTTCTCTTTCTCTTTCTCCTTCTCTCCCGCCGTCTGTCTCTCCACATGAGAGGGCTGAGATATCCTCTCTCGCTCCTTCTCTCTCTCTCGCTCTATCTCTCGCTCGCGCTCGCGCTGCTGCAGAGAACTGACCTGAGCACAGGACTCTCGCAAACTCTCCTGTCACACAAACACACACACACACACACACACACACACACACACACACACACACACACACACACACACACATAATAGGGTTAGAAAGAAAGAGTGCGCAAATAGAGACGTAAATGGGTATATAGACAGACAGACAGACAGATAGATCG
>JBBJLR010000034.1:5605504-5616134 GCA_037577145.1 Brachypetersius gabonensis
TTACTTTTAGTCATTATTTGGGTAGCACACATATTCTGAATGCCTTCGGCAGAATTCAAATGAGCCATTTTAATCTAAATTAATCTCCAATAATTCCAAGATTACAGTAAAATTAATCTATATATATATATACAGTTGTAGGAACAAAAAAATAACTTGATTTGAAGTTAATCAGTTGGAATCAGAAATGGCTTATAAGAAAGACAAAGCCTTTCATCATTCATTGAGTTGTATCATTTAATTATGCATGGCCAAAACCTTGTCATATACAAAACTAATGTAGAAATTATCCATATACTTTCTTTAGAATATAAAGCCAAGGCACCATGGCTTTATGTTCTGATGTTACTGGAGCATGTTTGTGTGTTCTAAATAAAATATATGTATTATTTCTACATTATTTTTGTATGTGACAAGATGTTTGTCCAGGCAAAATTTGATCTGTCTGTCCTAATTAAAGGATAGAACTCAACAAATGTTGCAAAACTTTATTTTGATATAATAAAACATTTCTGTTTCCAACTGATTAACTACAAGTCAAGTCATTTTTGTTATTCCTACAACTTGGTTAAGTGACCAGACTTAACTGTATAAATATAGAAATATAATGCGATATAATTCAGCCTATATTTGTTGTGTCTGAGTCATGGAAGGGGTATATTTTTGTTTGTATTTTTCTCCTTACTGGGTTGATGTTTGGTTTATTGTGTTTTGCCTCTGTAAATTCTTTTTTTTCCTTTGTAATCGGGCAGCGCCTGGGACAATGAGGGAGTTCTTGAGTAATCCTGCCCCTGGACGCGATCGGTTGGCTGGCTGGGAGTTGACGAGCTGGCTGGGGTGGGATAAAAAGATGGTCGCTGAGTATGTGAGGGGGGACGCTGGCATGGAGGAAGTCTTGAGGGAAAAGACAAGTGCTTGGACTTTTTAAGGGACATTCTGGCTGCCGCTCAGACTTTTTGTTTTGACTCCCTGACGTGAGTGGACTGTGGCGCGATGGTCCAAGTCCAGAAGGAAGCTGTGGGGACATTAGGAGCGGCAGCCACGGAGATTCTTGGGTGCCTGTTTTGTTTCTTTTCCTTTGTTGTGTTGCAGGTATCCGGCTGTGGCGGGTGGACGCACCGAGGCCGGTCGGGCAGCACGGGAAAGGGAAGAAGGGAGACTGGGAGGGCTGGAGCGAGCCAAGACCCCTCAGACCCCAGCGAACTCCAACCAGCTTACAGGAAAGTGTTGAAGGCATTGGGAGTATGTGTGAATTTAGCCTGTGGCTGGGAAGAAGACTGTGGGTCTGAGTTGGTCTTTTGTGTTCGGCAGGGTCCGTGGAGTGCAAGGCTGCACCAGAGGTGGCTCGGAGCGGCAGCAAGGAATAGAAGGGCGTTTGGGGACACGGACGCCGTGAAGAGAGAGAGGCAGCATCGCAACAGAGCCCTGAGGCCGCTCGAGCTGGTGTAGGGGCAACTCGGAGAAGCGTGGGATTGAGAGAGGACATACTGGAAGGACAGGCGGTGCCCGGAGGGTGGAGGGTTCGTGGGTTTTCTTTTGTTTTGTTTTTTTACTTATTTTGGTTACGAAGGACCTCTGGGTGAGAATGCAGAGGCCACGGATTAGAGGAAATATTTTTCTTTGTTTGTTTGTTTCCCAGGCCCCTTTTCCCTTGGGTAAATGAGCGTTATTTTTGTCCCTTACATGTAAATGTCTCCGTCCTCTATTCTACCATATTCTCCTTAGTATAGAAGCTGCTGTGTTCACGAATTTGCGGTGTAGTGTTGAAACCATATCTTGCCCCCATTTTCCTGAGAAGTTGTATGTAGTGTGTGGTGTTTCTTACTGTGTGTTTGTGGGCAAAACACGTGTGGGGTAAGAGAAAGTAGTCTGTAGGAGGGAAACCTCATGTTGTGGGCCTCAAACCTAATAAACGTGTTGTGCAAAATTTATTTCCTTGGTCTGTGTCTTGGTTTGTGATTGTGACCCCCCAGAGATCCTCAAGGGTAGAGAAATAAACCGTGGGGACCTTCTACCCTGGGTCACCACATATTTATAAAGCATTTAAATGTAATTCAAATACTTGCAAATACTTGATAACGAATGGGGGCGTCTTGAGAGTGAGGGCCTTCAGCATCGAATGTTTGAATCTTGTTGTTTTGATTAGCATGTCTGTCACTGCGTACCTAAAAAGGGTTTTAAAGTGAAATTGTGTCTGTTTTAGAGCATAACATAGCAACATTTTATCATATTTTCCCATGTTAATTGTTTTTGTCACAGTCAAGCCTGTTAACTTATTAACTCTGGGACAGTTCCTGCCTGCGACCACTGGGGATCGCATTGACTTCCCTCCTTGTAATGGACTAATCAAGCCACCTGTTCTTAATCACCTTGTCTTCACTTCCTTCACCTGTTGCTTTTCCCCAATCATTGTTTTCCCCATTGGTCTTTAGTCCTGTCTATCCAGTATTTATAGTGCCTTCTCCTGTTGTGTCTCACGTTAGCATACCATCACAGTGTGTATCCCTTTCCCCTGTTCTGTATGCCTTGCTTGTTCCTATCAAAACCTCATCCGTGTAGTATGGAAGTCTGGTTTGGTGCTGGATCGTGACAGAATGCTAACGTATAAAAGCACCACTTACTACCCATATTCAACTGTTCGACCTACCTCATGAAATTCCCTTCAGCTGGATTATGGCAGCACGGACAAGGAATACAGCGAGGAAGAGTGGAGTACACCTTCCAACCAGAGCCAGCGCCGCGCACCCTCCGGTCCACGAAAGGGGCGAGTGTCTCTCAACCAGCGATGACATCAAGCTCTGTTCAGCCAGTGCCCATAGCACTCGTCTTTTCCACCTCTTTAGTCAGTTAAGTTGGCCTCTCAGCCGCTCCAGTCAGCCCAGATGACTTCGTAGCTGCTCCAGTCAGCCCACATCACTTTGCAGCCGCTCCAGTCAGCCCTGAAGACTTTGCAGCCGCTCCAGTCAGCCCTAATGACTTCGCAGCCGCTCCAGTCAGACTAGACTACCAGCCGCCAGTCATCGCACCGGCCGGCCCCGCGCCTGACCAATCACCGGTACCCGCACCGGGCGGTCCAGCTCTTGTCCAACCGCCGGTCTCCGTACCTGGCAACCCCGCTCCTAACCGACCGCCTGTCCTAGCACCGGGTGGACCTGTTATCCGGATTTTACCAACTATCTTGAATCCTTACCCGTTCCCGGTCTCTGGACCGGTTGGACCTATTGTCCGGATTACCCCTACTCCCCTGACTGTTCCAGCTGTCCAGAAGCTCAGGTCGTACCCCGAACCAGCCTCCCTGACTCCAGAATCGGACTTTGAACCGACCATCCTGAATCCAGGGCCGGACTCCGAATTGGTCTGTCTGACCATGATGCCGGGTGGACTACTCGCCTCGCTTCCATTTCAGCGTGATCTGCCTTCTCTGCCTTCGTGTGACTCTTTGGCTTGTTCCTCGCACTCCCCCCCTTCCTTGTGTCTGAAGGATTGGGAGTTTCTCCTCAGTGCCCCGGCATTGCATGTAGAAGGGGGAGTACTGTCAAAGTCGAGCCTGTGAACTTATTAACTCTGGGACAGTTACTGCCTGCGACCCTTTCCTCCTCCATGTAATGGACTAATCAAGTCACCTGTTCTTAATCACCTTGTCTTCACTCCCTTCACCTGTTGCTTTTCCCCATTCACTCATTGTGTTTTCCCCATTGGTCCTTAGTCCTGTCTACCCAGTATTTATAGTGCCTTCTTCTGTTGTTTCTCATGTTAGCATACCATCACAGTGTGTATCCCTTTCCCCTGTTCTGTATGCCTTGCTTTTTCCTATTAAAACTTCATTCGTGTTGTATGGAAGTCTTCTTTGGTGCTCTCCTTCAAGTATACAACAGACAGGGCTGGATGTATACTGTCTGCATTAAGGTCATTCATAGAAGAATGAAGCACCACTACAACAGGTGCCTGATCCAATAGGTGCCAGAGGAGCCGGTGCCCAGCCTTCATTGGCACAAGTTGAGCCCTGCTTATATTCACATTATAATACATTTGTAGCATGCTAGACAGTTTTAACCAGCCTTGTGTAAGGGGAAGCAATACATCCCATTTTTATGCCAAAATCATGAAAAAACAATCCACATTCCAACTGAAATATTACCAGTGTCTTTGGGCCAAATACCTCAACAGAGTGAAATAATAGCATTTACAGTGACACAATACACAACAATGTCATTACAGAAACGTCTGTGGAACAAACTGTACCTTGTATGACTCACTGACAGAAAATCTCCCCTGAGGTGCAATGAAAACACCAGCAAACCTTGTTGCCACAAAATCAAAGGTTCCTCAAATGTCACTAGGCTTTGAGATGCTTGTCTGTCATTTCGGTTTGAATGCACATCTGATCCCCTCATGATGATAAGACATACAAGGGCCATTTCATTGTTTCTCCACTTACGTAACCTGTTTCCCTTTATATGATTAGGAAGCTGAGGGTTATTCTCATTTCAAAATCGCCTTTGCTTCTTCTACTCAATTGTGCAGAAGTGGTGATATTATTATGGACAAAATGATCAAAACTTGAAGAATCTTTTCTCTTACAGTCTGATGAAGCAGCACTGCTTTTGTTTACCGTGGGGACAGCAATCACAAATGATACCCTAAGGCAGCGTGAAATTATGCAAGTTATTGGGATGCACCCAGAAATCCTGTATAAAGCTCCTAGGACATAATATATAATACAATAAAAGTCCCAGCTGTTACTAAAGGGCATTTTTTAAGAGAAATAAATATCTGTCATTCAGTGTTCCATGTAAACTCTACACTTTAAGGATGGCAACTTAGTGGCTAGTAAAATACTATAAATAGATGGTACTTGACTATGACAATTTAGTGTAACTTTATAGTATTGAAAATCATATTGCTGTAACACTGGCCATGTTCTTTTGTCTACAGTTAAAAGGCATTACTTCATTTTGCACAACTATAGGTCACATTTCCACCAGGGCACTTCTGCCATAACCTGCTCTCCAGAAAGTCTTATAAAGTGGAGCTCCACCAGTGACCTATCATTTTGCTGTACATTTCAAAATTTGCCTATGACTAATATTCAGGTTTAAATGTTTGATTATCTATAGATGTTGAAGGGTTTTATATCAGTTTAATTTTTTAGTTATAAAAAAACAAAAAAATGTGTTTCTAAATAAGATCTTTTAAAAGAAGAATGGATTTCATTTTCAAAGGAACATAAAATGACCAAAATGTTAAACTTTTACAGTATAAAAATTTTCCACATGCTGTCTCTCTTAGTG
Source organism: Brachypetersius gabonensis (assembly GCA_037577145.1). Classification (NCBI taxonomy): domain Eukaryota; kingdom Metazoa; phylum Chordata; class Actinopteri; order Characiformes; family Alestidae; genus Brachypetersius; species Brachypetersius gabonensis. The sequence goes on from JBBJLR010000034.1 coordinate 5,610,796, forward strand.
GAACCTACACTGACCGTAATGTAAGAAAACACACACAGAGTCAGACATGTATAAATAAGAGTATTTGAAAATAACTGTAACTGAATATTGGAAAAAAGTAACTAATGGATGATCAATAGATTACTAAAAGACATTAAACATTCACACTATGGTCATGTCAAACATTTAAAGCTACTATCAGTGCAATGATACACTATGTAATAAAATCCACAACAAAACCAAAACCAAAGCAATGCCCCTCACTACAGTCTTTGACTTCTGGAGTGAGAAGCTGGGAAGGGAGTGCTCTTGTACATAATAACAAAAAATAAATATATAAAATAAATAAAAAAGAAACAAACCTGGAGTTCCCTATTGAAGTGTTATAACACAGGGTATCTTTTTTTATCTAAATCCTCTTTTTTTTTCTTCCTAGGACTCACTCATGCAGAAATAATCACAGGTCTAGCAAGAGTCTCGTTTCCATCTCTATGCATTCAGTCACATGAAACCTTTGGCACTGCTGGTTTCAAATGATCATGCTGCTTGCACCATCTCTTGGTGCCAGAATGTCAGCCTCCTTCGCTGTGCTTCAAGTGCAGTCAGGCTGGGCTCCTCTGAAATGAATAGCAAGGCTAATCCACAGCTTTTCCCTCTGTCAGCAATAACGTTTGCAATAACTACTCTCAGAAATCGTTACTTTCTAGATGATTCACAAAAGAAAATTATTATTATTATTATCCATTGTTAGAACTAGAATTGCTTGAATCTTCAGATTGGCCCAGTTTTGATGTAACAACATAATTCTAATCTAAAATAACACACATTACTTTCAGAAAGAACAGAATAATGCTGTAGACATAACTTCATCTCTTAAGCACAAACACTGAATGAGATGGTATTAGATATTCTATGAAGGCCATTGCACCCATATAAAGGTCCTTATACAAAAACGGTGGGAATTCATTGGGTAACAGAGTGTCAGATACAAACTCCAGATACAGTACTAGGTATTTCTTTGCAGTAACGAGGTGTTAAGTACATTTGCAAGTTGAATTCAGTTACAATGAAATGTCTAACAGGTTCTAAGCATTAAGCGAGTATTTGTGAAGTACAAACTACAAGGTGCTAGTAATTATTCTGGTAAGACAAGATGCTAAGTACCTAAAACATCTTCTTTATTGACACTGAATATTACAGGTTGTAAATATTCGGTTGGTCTTTGCATAGTGAAAACTCCAAATAGCCATAGCTGTGTTAAGTAAGGACGGCACGTGCTAGAACTGTCTTAATAGATTATGCCCAAAAGGAAACAGAACATAGTAAATATCTGAGATCTGGATAACCTTTCAGAGTAAGTGGCTGGTAATTAAAACATTTTCACACTAAATTTCACAATAAAATGACATTTCTTTAAGCAGAAAGTTAATTGGAAACGTTCAGCATATGGCATAGTGGTGTTGGGTAACTATACAGCTATAGTTAGTTTTTACCTACGTATTTTTTTCAGCTTCATGATATTTTCCTATTATTAGAGGAAATGTATTTGCATGTCAAGGAATAAACTGCATGAGCTTAGGTTTGAATGTTGTATTTTCAAACAACAGTGGTGTCTGTTACCTGTTGCCTATCTAAAAGAAGGCACACAAGTAAGAATGCCATAGTACCTGTACACTGTACATATTATAATAGAATTCTGAGATTATGCAAAACCGGAGAGTATTAAAAAATAGTCCTGTCTGCAGCTCTGGAAAAAAAAAAAGATACCACTGCAATTTATTTTTAAATCAGCATCTCTATGACAACCATTCCATGCCAGTATCTGTTAAATTCCTGCACAAGCACTTCATTCTTAGTGATTACCTGAATCACAGGACAAATATAAAAAACACTGCTGTAATCAACACTCTCCTATTGCAATGTGCCCAGTTGGATGGCAAAACACTACTAGAAGTTCATCAAAGGTAATTCTTACCATTTTGTTTAAGAATGAACAAGAGATTTGTTTTCTTTGCATTATTCAAGTTCTGTAAACACAACATCATTTCTCTTTTTTGGGGGGCTCAAGCTTAGTCTAGACAGTATATTATAACTTACTAACTAATGTCTTTCTGCTTAACAAACCAGTAACTAAAGTGTAAAAGAAAGCAGTGATTCTTGCTGTGGTTCAACAGAGTCCTTACTCCTTACTGTCTCTAACATGACTGTTTCATCATGGCAATGTCATTTTCTTTTACCATAATAATGTCTGTCCATCACATAATGCAACATTACATTTGACCAGGTAAGTTTAAACAACATGGCTTTCAAAAGTAATTTAAAACATTCATACTCTGAGGTATGAAAACAGTAACATTGCAGTGTTAAACCACAGATTTTGTGAACGGAACTAATCAATTTTATACTTCTTTGCTTCTGTTTTCATACATTCCTGTTCTAAGCTCAAAAAGATTTTTAGTTTTCTTTTATGAAACTTTAGTTTTATTGGCAGGAGCTCTGACCTTTTTTTGGCTCACTGATTTTCTGTTTGAGCTCTCTTTCTGTTTGAGGCTTTGCATCTTTGGGCAAAATTATTTAGTGTTTCATCATCTTTGAACTCAGGCAGTGGCCTAAATTCCTACCCTTATGTGGCGATTGTTACTTATACTATAACAGAAGTCACTGCGATGGTGTTCTCGTCCACATTCAGTTTCCCTCAGCTCACAGAGACACTCTTTGAGGAGTGACTCTTATCAATGTAATACATCCTCTGGGGACTTGACCACAGAACACCAAAGAAAGCATATATATACAAGTCAATTAGTCTGTGAGGAAAATAACAAAATAAAAAAAAATTCATACAAAACACAGCACTCTGATCAGAGAATACAATGAATGTAGCCATGTGGCCATACATTAGATTTGACATTATATGCCAGAAAAAAGAACACAAAAGAGTATCTGCACCAATGAAGACCTGATAAAGAAACAAATGAACAAAATCACACGCTTTCTTAAAAATGATAACTATTATAAATAGTGAGATGTCTCAAAACCAGAGACAACTTTTCCTATACACAGTATATATACAAGGACTCAAAAGTCTGAAATCGCTGTTCAAAAGTTTAAAGTTTTCAATTAAAATTATCATTAATTATTATTAATGTTATTATAATAAGCCTTGTGTAACCTCACACATATGAACTGTTAGGAAACTGGCAAAAAAAGGAGCAATATAACTTCAGATCTCATCATAACACTAACCCCAAGACTCCGTCCCTCTTTCCAGCTATGCCTAGTTCTTAATCACATAAATCACCAGATTTAATCACATGAGCCTGTGATGTCTGGCCAGCGGCCACAAGGGGGTGCTTGGGTTTTGTTAAGTTTATGTTAGGTTTTCTTTACCATGTGTGAACTCTTATTGTGACATCCTGAGTGCACCAGCAGGTAATAGCTGTGAGATAGCTCCCAGCTGCTGGTGTACTCAGGACTAAGTGTGTATGAGTTTTCATTGGTTGTCTAGGTAACAATGTATTGTATTTAAGTTCAGTTCAGTTTGACCACAGTGTCGGTCAACCCTCATACTAGCCTTGTGCTATTCTCATGTGTACCTTAGTTCTTAGCTTCATCTTTAGTTCCCAGTCTATGTATGTTTATATCGGCCCTCGTGCCAAGTTTATGTTTGGGTGCTGTAAATAAACGGTGAAACTGAGAAATGGAAGTCTGCCTGGGTTCCTGCGCTTGGGGTAAAGACATGAGATGTGACAGAGCCCAATTAATGGACATAAACACCTCCAACTTCCGCAATCAGATTTGCAAAGTATTGCCATGGACTTTCCCTGTATACTAAATGCATTTTGCATCTTGTTATTTGACTATCCCTGTCTGTATTTCTTGGCTTTGCCTCCTGTCTCACCCCTTTTAATGTGTTTGCTTATTTGGATTTGCATTTCTTTTTGGACTACACTCCTCTTTGGTATGGCAATTCAGAACCGCTTGCTAATCCGACTGCCTTTGGGTTCTGGAACTCTGCCAGCATCTGGTTTTTTTTTTCCGGTTATCTGCTGCTTTACGGCATAAATCTTATTGCATGTTTGACTCTGCGCTTGGGACTGTCTTCATCTGAACAGGACAAAACTATGTCCAAAGCTGAACATTAGCAAAAGTTTAAAAATGATTCTTAATAGACATCATGATATTGTTCATCATTTCATGTTTCCAAAATACTTCATCATCAAAGCTCCTCATCATTTTCAAATCAAAGCTCTAATGATTTCAAATATCTTTGATGTGCAGTGAAGTAATATTTCATTCCAGACTGCGTGAATTATTACTGAACTTTTGACTGATAGAGCGCTTCAAAGTTAAACATTGTGAAGCGAGGGGGCGGGCCACCCTCACAGGCCCGCAGGACTGAGCAAGGGAGCTCCTCCCTTTCCGAGAGCCAGGAGTGCTGGGTTAAGGGAGGAGCCAGGACTCTTTAAAACACTCTGATAGAGTAAAGAGAGAGGAGAACGAGAAGAAGGAAGGAGAGGACTGGAGAGGAAAGGAGGAGAGACTGAGGGAGAGGGAGGAAGAGAGTCCGGGTTAAGATTTCAGCCCTACGTGGTGGCTGTTCTCTGTTTATGCATTTTGCACACTGATATGCTTTTGTTTAATAAAGTCTCCACTGTGCATTCACTCCCGTGTCTCTGCATGTGCTTCTGGGGCTACATTTTGGCCTCCCAGCCCTGTGGGTGGCGGCCGCTCCCCAGGCTGCATACCACAAAATCATTCTATTTCATCCATATGTGCAACAACACCCATATGTTCCATCAGTTTTTCACAGTCGTATGAACTATTGAAATTTTGTAATACCTTGGACATATTACCATGGACTTTCTTGTGGAGTTGTTCATAAAGGAAGGTCCCTTCTTCTTTGCGTAGAAAATTCTCATCTTTTAGGAGGTGATTTCCACTTTCAGGAGCCTTGGAACATCACTGAGCCATTTGGTCTCCTCATGAAGTTCATCAATGGTTGAATGTCCATTTGGTCCTACTTGTGTAAGAGCAGTCACTAAAAACAGAGAAAGAGAGAAACAGAGAGCAAGAGAGAGATAGAAAGAAAGAGAGAGAGATACAGAAAAAGAGAAAGAGAGATATATAGAGAGAGAGCAAGAGAGAGAGAGAAAGCGGGCAAGACAGAGACAGAGAGAGAGCAAGAGAAAGAGAGAGAGAGACAGAGAAAGAGAGAGGAAGATAGAATGAGACAGAATGAGAGAGAAAGAGATATATACAGTACAGGCCAAAGGTTTGGACACACCTTCTCATTCAATGTGTTTTCTTTATTTCCGCGATTTACATTGTAGATTCTCACTGAAGGCATCAAAACTATGAAT
>JBBJLR010000034.1:5637901-5660854 GCA_037577145.1 Brachypetersius gabonensis
TTGGCATCCTTTTGTTCCTAAGACATTGCCCTGTCGTTATTTGTATAGATATCCAACTTCATATTGAGATCTGATGTTTCTAATGTGTTTCTTTAAAGTGTTCCTTTAATTTTGTGAGCAGTGTATGTTAATTCCATATATATCAGCTTTCATTCCATATATATCGGGTTTCATTCCATGTATATATCGCATTCATTCCATATATATTGGGTTTCATTCAATATAAATCGGGTTACATTCCATGTATATCAGGTTTCATTAAATATTTCCTGTTTGGCTTACATACATACATATATACATACATACATATATATTTATATTTATACACACTACCAGTCAAAGGTTTTTGAACACCCCAGTGTTGTGTTTTAAACATTTTTAATTGAAATTCAAACAGTTCAAGTCCAATGAATAGCAAGACATGGTACAAAGGACAGTGCTGAACTGCGAGAAGTTTAAAAATTCTAAAATTCTTATTGTAAGGTTACCCAGAAGAAATAATTCTGTGCCTAGTTGGTCGGGTTTGTCCTACAGCAAGATTGTGACCCAAAACATAAGTCCAAGCTCTACCAGAAGTACCTTAGGAAAAAGAGCAAGTGGCCAAAAGTCTCCAGACTTATACCCCATCTATCCTCTTTAGGATGAACTGGACAGAAGAGTGAAAGCAGAGCAGCCTATAAGTGCCGCACACTTATGGGAACTTCTGCGGAATGAACAATGAGAAATTGAACTGCATGAATTTCAATACAATAAAAATCTCATGGTCATTACATAGCATTTCCAGAATCTGAGAACATACTAGACCACATATGGCTTTGCACCAGTGTTGAACTTCTACAATCTCTCTCACAAATCACATGATTGGGTCAATCTTTGACAAGAACTCTTCACTAGAGAGACTATGATTGAACCAGTGGTCAAAACAAAGGCGCTTTTGTTTCACTGTGACAGCATATTCATCTTTAGGTGAAACAAAGATAGAAAGCATCTCTTTTCCTCTGCTTGTGCTGACAGTGTTACTTAGCTTCGAGCCTCTAGTGGTGGTGAAATGAAAAACGAACTGAGATGTAAATATGAAGGCGCCATCTCTGTTAAATTGATTCTTTTTTCGTCTGTGATGGACCAGCCCTGCCCCATGTTCTACACTTCTTCACATTAGTTACAATCTCAGGTTGCAGATATTAGAGTGCTCTTCTGGTTTTAGAATTGGGTTCAGCTTCCTGTTAATACGCGAACGATCCAAAATCAATACCAATACACAATGCATGATGTAAAACTTCAATTAGTGCCTGATCCACTTTGTAATGTAATCGTAGTTTGTACAAACAGGCTAGCCGGCTCAAATGCTTCCAGGGACAGCTTGTAATGCATCTGATTTTTGGCTTTGCCTTAGGTTTAAAGATATCAAATAGCTTAACGCATAAGAGCTGCAGAGTTATAACTGTCATTATGCTCTACATAACATTTACATTGTACCTTAATTAAGAAAAAAATCTTTAATGACAATCAATTGCGCACTTACATGATGTCATTATATCTTTCCACAGCACTAAATCCAATTCATAATAAAACATCTACTTGCAAAAACTAAACTTAATTTCATCAGTATCTTCCCACTTGTTTCAATGAGCTGAACATGAGTAATAATTCAGAAGGATGTGAGCTGCTCCAAGGTGTATACAGCATAGGGTCAGGGAAGGTACACAAAAGTACATTTTTCATTTTAACTTTTCAAATAGATTCAAGTTTAGAACTGCACTAGAGCAGCATAACAGTCTGTCCATTAGAGAGGAGGTTGTAGGTTTCTATCATTCTGGTTTTCAGGATTTCAACCTAATTTTCGAAACGAATCCACCCAGACATCTACCTCTTCTGTATCTCAACAAACACTAAGCAGGAGTTATTTCACAGAGACAGTCAAGCAGAAAAATCATTCAAAGAGTCCCTTATAAGGGACAGTAGAGAGAGAGTTCAGCGAATGACTGCTGCAGAGTCAGTGTTTGTCTACTGTAACTGGGGAGGTGGAGCTGAAATGGGTTCCAGAATTTGAGTGCAAAATAATTGATTCAACAACAAGGACTGATTGGGGCCACAAAGCTTCAGCCTTTACAGAGGCCCAAGAGGCAGCATATTTTCCAGCAGCGGACAAATTAATGTCATTTTGACCAAATAACATGTTGATCAAACAGGGCTGTGTGTGAAAGGGATGCAGAGATGCAAACAGCGAATGTCAATAACAGTCTTAAACTGCAGATACTAACACATCACGGTTAGGACTTATTATTGCCTACTTTTTATTTTTTTATATTGGCCTTTTAGATTGTGTTTTCTAAATAGAGCCTTGCAATAAAATGTCTAGGTTGGAATTGCAAGGTTAAAGGGGTCACATGGTGTTTTGCGTTTCATTGAACGTTTCATAGCAGTCAGATTTATTCAAGTGCTCGTGTCAACAGACTATGTTGAATGAATGTTCTGACCCTGATTTTAACCTCAGCCTTTAACCATTAGATACACATTAGATATACAGCTCAAAATATCAATCAAAAACAATCACCGGTTGGAAGTTAATTAAAAGATACTTTTCTACTGATTCAGGCCATTTGATTTATGAGGGGGAATATTTGTGATTTTTGAACTGAATAGTTATATCTTGGATGAACTTTCAATTTGGATTATTTGGGTTATATGAAACACGAAAGAAGTCAAAATATTCTTGACACCTTAACAGATGTCAAATATTTCTCATAACTTATTTTTTATTCAAAGGATGTAATTGCACAAGTTTGTAATTGCACTGCTGAAAGACGATGAGACATTTTTGAACAAGAACCGTTATTTTTGTCTGCTGGTTTTATGAGCAGCATAAGACGCCGAGCGCTATGGCTACAGGCAAATGCAAGGCACACATGAAGTGTTGTGTTCATACAGGACTGGATAGCGCCTCTGTTTCACATGCAGACTTAGCATGGGATGGGTGGGGCGTGGCCTGCAACAGCTTATTTGCATGAAACTGAACTGAAAAGGGACTGAAACTGTGAAGAATAAAGCTGGTGAGATCTCTTTATGTGAGAGTGATTTTGTGCAAAGAACTTCATGAATATGTTTTGTAGACCATAGACCTATTATAACTAAAGTGAGTTTTGCATAATATATCCCCTTTAAAAGTAAATCAAATTTATGCTGCATTACACTTGCCAAACACATGTGGTTTCTATAATTTACTGTACCTACATAACACTACCAAAGGTACCACACATCTGTATACAAATTTGCATAGATATTGATGCATATTTTTGCTGTAATATGGCAACCTAACAATGCGTAATTTTATAGTATCTACATAAATATATATCCACCCATCCATGCATTCATTATCTGAGATACTTATCTTCATCTAGGGTTAAAAATGGGCATTTGCGGTTCAAATTTTTGATCATATTACAGATACAGAATATTCAGATTATAAATATTAATGACTAACAATTCATGCAAAAGTATACTGTGTGCCATTAACAGTTTTAGACATAACTAAAACCATCCAAACACCATGAGTGGAAATATTTTAATAAAAGTGTAATAAAAAACAAAAAAATTATTGAGTCGGTGGATTACTTGTAATTTTATCCAAGAGGTTGCAACGCATCTAAAGCCAGTTCAAACACAGCTGGCCTTCATGGGGAAATGCATCGAGCTTTGCTAAGGAGGCCAAAGTGACTCTGAAGATGCAATTTATTAATCCTCACTAGTGAACAGTGTCCTTTATACTGTTATGGAAAATCAATGGATTCAAACTGGAGAAGTGCCAAGCCACTCGTTTAGAGTCTATGGGGAGAGCTATAATTAACATTGCTGGTGTGACTGTGTCAAGTATTACCCTGAAAGGGCCCAGGATTTGTTAGGTCACCATTTGTTAACATCATGTATTCAGTACATTAGTGACATGGCTGAGGACTCATTGAGGTTTGTCCCTAAAAGAAAACTGATGCACATTTGCATTTGCAACTTGCAAGTTAACAAATGAAGGCAACATTTAATTGGAGGGATTGTATATACGTAATATGTAACCCTCCAATTAAATGCTTATACATGCGTTATGCAATTTACTAGCCTTCCCTAAAGCTCTTTTACATCCAGTGCATAAAAACTTAGGAACACATGACATTTACACTTCGTCTGTTATAAATCTCGTGTTATCGTGTGAATTCTGACATAAGCTGTTCATAAATACTTGTTTTAAAGTATTTATGTATTGGGAAACATCTCTTAATTACTGAATTCAGATGGACCCCTTACTTCCTTCTTAATGCTTCAACAGACCAAGAAGTTTTGGAGAGCACCATGCTTCTAACATTGTGGATACAGTTTGGGGAAGACATTTTTCTATTCCAGCATGACTGTGCCCCAGTGCACAAAGCAAGCTCCATAAAGTCATGGCTGGATGAGTTTGGTGTGGAATAACTTGACTGGCCCACACAGAGCCCTGACCTCAACCCCATCCTACACCTTTGGGATGAACTGGAACAGACATTGTGAACCAGGCCTCCTCGTGCAACATCAGTGCCTGACCTCATTAATGGGCTCAAATTCCCACAGAAACTCCAAAGTCTTGTGGAAAGTGTTCCAAGTAAAGTGGAAGCTATTATAGCTGCAAAGGGGGAAACAACTCCATATTAAAGCCTACGTATCTAAAGGCAATATCCCGGTTGGTATACTGCGTCCCAATACTTTTGTCCATTTGGTGTATGTTATTCAGTGCTTTTGTCTTTGTTAGGAAGTCACTATGTATGCAGCCTTGCCCAAAGTTCTAATATTTAATGCTAGAAGGAAATAAGTCGCACAGGATGAGAAAAACAGGTTTAAATGACAAACAGTATGAAGTATTACCTGTAGTCTGAGGATATTAGATAAAGACAGCCTAAGGGTATTACAGGGTGGGGGAGTGGTGGGGGGAGGTATAACAGAAAGTTGACAAAACCTATTCCTTTAGGGCATCTGTGTAAGCTACAGTAAAACAGACAAGCTTCTCTCAAATATGCTCACATCCTGAAAATTGTTCAAACACTATAGTAGCCACATGCAAGAACCTCCTTGAGGTTGTCCGCAGTAAAAGTTAATGGAGCAAAACCAAAAGCCATTCAAGGGCCTGAAATTAGACCAGTGAAGTGGAAAAGTATTTGATTGATATTTTATTGCAGGGAATAAGTGAGCAGATACCGAGAGGCACACCGTTGCCTTGTGAACATTTTTAGGGGACAAGGTCTGAATGGCTGCAGACAAAAATCTGCACAATAAGAATTACTTTTATGTACAAACTGACACAAAGTCACACATCTGTGAAAAGTAAAACATCCACTCGTAACCCGATTGGAATAATTACACTCTTTTCTTTAATGAGAGTGGTATAACCTGCATCAGGCAAGAATGCAGACATCTGAGATCACACCATTATACAGATCATTGAAAAGCTCCCATGGTGAATGCTCATGCTGATCCCTTGAATAAGAAGCACAAGCATGCTAAATGCAGTTATTTTCAGTCCCAGTATGCTAAATGCAGTCATTTTCAATAAGATTGTCAGTGTTATATGAATGCAAATGTGCAGAGACTAATTTCTTAAACTGTTCTACCTCTAAGACTAGTGCTCTGACCAATGCATGTTGTTTGTTTTTTTTTTACTAAAATAAACATTAAACCCATTTGTGTATAATTTATGGAATCCGTCTGTCGTAGTTTTCTTGTTCCAGCCAACTCCTTGTCTACATTTAATTAGCATTGAGAACTAACAGACTGTTACTGTGGGTGCCTTGATGTTGTAGATTGCCTTTGGCATTGCTGACCGAGTAATCATTGGCTGGCACGTCAGGGACAGGGCTTGATTTTCAAAGGCTCGCGCTCCACTGATTTGCTGTGCATCCATGAGATTGATCACAGTGGTTTATCAGGAGCAACATGTGCTCCAACTCCCCCCTCTGATTGGGGAGTTGGTCGCCTAGAGGGGTTATGTCCTTGCCTGGGTGCTCCCCGGCGAAATCCCGCAAGCAATGAGAGAGAAATGAGAGATAGTTTATGACAGCCATAGAGAGTGCCAGTCCATCCTGACTCGCCCATGGCCCTTTTGATTAGAGAAGAAACACAGATGCTATCAACAGTGGCTGTAGAAAAAGGAAGAAGACGAAGAAGATGGAGAGGAAGGAGAAGAAAGAAGACAGATAACGATGGCCCACAATTCATTAGGTCTTCAACTCAATTAAAAATAAATTATTTTTATCTGCCCACCTCTGTCAACTGTCAATATTTCAGATGAGCCTGATAAGTTGGTGTTTGTTGGGGACAAAATCTGGTGCCTAGAGGAGGGGGGGCAACTGAAAGTTTCATGGATAGGTATATTTTGACTTTCAAAGCATGATAAGGTTGCTTAAAAATGTCGACACAAGCAACTTGCTGCGTCCGAATCCTCAGAGCAGCAAATTTACAAATAAACACAGTCTCAGTTCTGTTGCAACTGTTTTCAGTATTCAGAAGATGGTGCTATTTGTTTATGTATGCACTCTTAGAATCAATTCCTCTACTTGGAATTGCATTCCTCTCAAAATGTTAAGATTCGGAGCAATTTAAGAGATGGAAAGCAAGAGATCTGCTTGGACATACTCACTCGTCCTAGTCCAGTTTGAGTTGTGATTGAGACTGGAGTGGTTTTCAGTGAGCGTACATCAGTATTGTCTCTTACTCGCCACATGATGCCATGGGATCTGCCTCCAAATGTCTTGCGGCAACTCTGAAATGCAACAGGATGTGATTAATGTGGTGGAATATGATCAAATCTGCTTAGCTGATGAACTGGTCAGCCTCAGCAGCCCTGCCGCCACCTCTTACAACATCACGCCGTTGATGATCTCGCCAAACACGAGTCGACACTTATTAGGCAACCCCGCCTCTGTGTGCTGGCAGCCATATACGAAAAGGTCATGTAAATATCCAGCATATTAATGCAATTATGCGAAGACCGTCCTTTGGAAGTTCTGACATGCAATACTCAATTAGAGACACAATAGCACACCGAAGACGTTGCCACGCATTTTGATTCCTGCTCGAAGGGCGCCATGAGATTATTACAGTTTAATCGACTGGCAAAAATGCAGACTTGGAGAAGCTGATGAAGCCAGTCCTTTCACGCTAGCTCGCTATTCAACACACTTCTGACCTTGTCTGCAGAAGAAAAAAAAAAAACTTAGTATTGCTTGTCTTTATATTGAATTTAACAAAACAGAAAGATTTGCTGTTTATTTTGAAAGCGGTGTACATGACAGACTGCTGGTAATGTATAAAAGGGTAATTTATTCAAGGGTCACACTCAGTCTTGATGAGTCACAGCTTTATTGCTTCCCATTTTTCTCGGCACATGGGGGATAGATTACATAAAGGTACCTGAGAGCATGTTCTGACACATTATGTGTCATAATGTGATGTGTTATGACACGAGAGGCATAACGTCCTAGTTAACCAGCTAATCAGACACAATTCAGTTAATCTCTAAAACACACACGCTCATGCCCACACACATACAGGGATAATTCCCGCTTCTGCTGTCAATGATGAATCATAGTCCTTTTTACAGGCATCAGTGCTGGATTTTGATCGTTCACAGCATTATATTTTGGGTGGAGAGTTGCAAGTTGCATCACCTTTTACAAACAACTGTGTTCCACATGGCATTCCAGTGAGTGTTAAAAGAACCGAATGAGCCATAGATGATCGCGAATGGTGCTATGGCTCAAAAGTGGACGAAGAAAAATCCTGGCTGGGTTGTGTCAGCCGAACTAAAAGTGCACAGATATAAGTGAAGCATGTGTGTTTTGGGGCGGCTCTACAAGGCACTGGGGGTTTGGCTGTTCCAACAAAACACTAGACTTCAGTTTACAGACTCTTGCTTCTCACAGTCTGTAAGTGCTGCTTCAGTTCCCTGTATTATGCATTCAGCCCATGCATGGCTGACTCTTCGATCTACATCTTTGGCCATTTTATCAGAAACAGCAACAATTTGGATGCATTTTGTACATTCTTAACCACAAAGGCCTCTTTGACATTAGATTAGAACGCAATGGTGTTTCTCAACGTTAGTCCTAGAGGTTCCCCCCTAAAATGTTTCTTTGCATTTGCACACCCACTCCAACTTAGGAAAGACTTGTTAATTAGCTGATGGATCAGGTGTACTGGGAGTACTGAATTCCCTAAAATATCATACCATAGAAGAACCATTTTTAGCCCCCGCACAAAAAAACATGTAACTAACAATTAACATGTAACTCAGTAATTAACAATTAACAATTGTTCCAAAAAAACTTTACATTAAATCATAGGTTCTTTTTTTACAAAGAAGGTTTTAAGGAAGGTTCTTTAGGGAACATGGTTCCTATATGACATCTTGCAAGCCTCCTTTGTAAACGTGCAGGCTAACAGTTACATAGGCTTACTGTCATCCAGCTGTACAACCTACACCCACCCACAGCTCCACTTACTTTAATCCAATGTAGTACATTTAATTTTTTTGACTGAATTGTGTGCATCATTTCGAAACATCAACACAATCTTGTTTTCCCTTAGAGTTCTGTTTTGGCTATGTTGTTTATCTAATATATTTTAATTATGAGGAAATGTTCAGTGCTTTATATGACCACTGCGACACTGCAAATATTACTTGCAAGGTGGTCCATTCTTGGCACAACAGTGATATCAACATAGTGGCTTGTTGGTGTGTTGTGCTGGGACTGGGTGCAGCAAAGTTGATGGATTTGTGTTCCCATACTGTGGCTGTTCTCTAGACACTTTATTCAAAGCACCGATCTTATTGTTACAACTTAAGGGTGTATAGTTCATGTTTGTCCAAGTACAGTTTGTATTACTCATCCTGTATCACCTTCATCAGTGGTGAGTTTTTCACTAGAGGACCACTGTTGGCTAGATATTTTTGATTGGTGGGCTGTTTCTATCCCAGTTTTGTCATTGTGATGTTTAAAAATCCCAACATCGTTGCACCCGATATACCAACAGCGACTAGCATCCAACATGTTGTGGGGGTGTAATGATTTATGAAATACTTTTTTGATGTGATACAATATGGTAGTGTTTCAATTCAGTGTATTTTTTGATACAGCAGTTAAAATGTATGTTACACTAAAATCTCAATAATGCAAGACATTTAAACAGAGACAGCTGGTCGTCCTACAGCCCTCCTTCAAAAAATAAATAAGGCCCAATCATTTTGGTGCTGCTAACAAATTACTACACGTTGGACAGCACCACCAACAGGTCATAAGTGAAGCAATGATGTAGCTTTGCCACATGTAGCCCACACTGTAGATTACCACAGTCTATCATGGATTCCATGTTATGATGCAGTACATGTTGGAAAATGCCTCTAGATTTGTTTTCGATTTGGGCTTATTTTTAAAGCCTGCGACATCTAACTCCTCCTCCCCACAGCCTGCGTTCAGTACTGATAGGGGCGGGTCTGATTGGCTCTTCAAAGCCTTTCAAATGTTAATAGGAACTTTTTATGCTTACACTTCGAAGTACATCATTACATGGCTGTTTCATGCAGAAGAGTTTTAATGTAAATCAGTTACTGATAGGTTAACCTTCGCTTCTAATATTATGACGAGCCATCTGGTTTGAAACAGAGGTTGTGCTTTACAGTGCCCCAAATTAATACTCAGTCCATAAGCATTTAACACACTAGTCACAGGTTGTTATGCTTATCAGTTTAAAATATTTATATTTAGCATCATCCTGACCATTTTGGAATCAGTACTATGCTGAGAGTGGTCCACCTCCCAGATAATGTCTGATAAGTTGTGGTCCTTGCACATTTGAAATAGTTCTGCTTCTATTCTCAATTTTTTTATTTAGGTCCATAACGAGTCTTGCTAGCAAGACTTTCTTCAAAGCTAACTAGTCAGCCAAAGCCAAAGTTCATGATTTCCTCGCTGGCAGCTGTTATATCGCTGTCGGCAGCTCCTTTATTGCACAGAAATGGAATAATTCATATTATCACGATGAGATGTATTGACTGTTCTCATTTAATACACCCTGTCTGTGGTAACAGGCTGTCTCTAGCTGTCATCTCTGACTGGTTTTATTACCTGTAAATCATGAGGCACTGGCCCCCTGTGGGTTGGCGCGCAGCACAAAGGGCGGAGCGGAAGGTAAGTGACACCTGATCTGCACGCAGGGAGCGACAGGGCTTATTCAAATCCTCATTCGGTGACAGTCCCCGAGCACAGCATTCTCTGTTTATTACACTGAAATATTATATACGTTAAAGACAGCCAGTCTGCCTCTATGAACATGCCAGACAGAAGAAACAGAAGCCAACCAGTCCCAAATCCCAACACCCCTCCTCTCCCAACAATTACTCCCCACCCTCATTCTTCTGTGTGTGTGAGGCGAACCCCCCGCTATGATGTCCCTGTATTTTTTTTTTTCTGATTACAATAAGCAAAATCTCTTTGGCCAATATAATTCTCTTAGCTGACAAGTCTCCTGCAGATAATTTTTCCTCGCTTGCCTCTGTGTACATACTCCGTCTCCTCGCCTTCTATCAAATTTAATCAGCCTCCACCACCCCTTGCATGGGCAAAAAACGGTCAGTGAAAATGCAACGCAAGTGGCCAAGCTGGGCCTCTATTAATTCCTCCGCCAACACTCGCACCAACAGCCTGCTGTAATATTTGTTTTAGCTTAAAGGAAGGACACTGAATGTAAATTTGCAGAACATCCACAAATCTAAATAAATGTGATTTTCCACACACAAAAGGCCGCTTATCTCTCCATGCAACCTCTCTCACTAGTGACAGACCTGTCACGATAAAGACAGCTCTTCCTCTTCCGCATGCCTTCCAGTATATTTTCCATTTTGGATTCAGTTTTCAATATGTTACATTTATCCTAATCAGCCATTTTATGTTGTAGCTCACACATCTACTTCTACCATCGTTAGTGAGTTCTTTCTTTGTGCTTGAGTTCTACGATGTACAAGAAAAAAACAGATGCGAAGAATATAGAAAAGCTCTTACTACATACATATTTTACTATCAATTTGCATGTTATTCATGGTGGGTAGACAAGCAGAAATTGTTTGAGATATTTTTATGGCCCTAGTGACGCTCCAGGGCCTACTGAATAAGGAGCTAGTCTATGGGGCCACAAGTTTTACACCAGTACTGCACAATTAACCCGCATCTTTGCTTGCAATAATCTGCAGTCAACCCTCTTAAAACAACCCCCCCCCACACACACTCCCCGACCCCCAATTCCTTTCACTGTGCTATCATCCTACAGACATTAATATTTACTGATCATAATTAAATATTAACCTAGATTGAGCCTCCTTCCTTGTGAAATTAGAGCACCGATACTGAAATTTGAAAGTCATTTCAAAAGACTGTCTGTGACTAATATGGGAAATTAGCATCCTGTAGCATGTTGTTTTAGCGTGATGCTAATTGATTACATTTACTCTGTTTGTGTGTATGATTTCTTTTTTTTTTTTGTATGGGATAATGAAAGGATTAGCTTCCTGCGATGGATTATTAATAAGTGAGAAGAGAAAACGTCTGGTCCCGTGGCTGGCTCAGCAAACTCCGAGATTAGCGAGGGAGACAGTGTCAGAATGCATTTAAATCGAAGTGACACAATCTCTAGAAGCTGTGGATGTTGTCCGCAGAATTGATTTGGTAAATATGGCCCTGAGAGTCATGTGATTTGTAAGGTGATACATTCTCGGGGGATGGATCATTTTCTTGCACTGAAAGCATTGGTAAATATATCAGCGCAAATTACCTTAGAGATATCACCCTGTGATGTGGGTGACAAAACGCACACACACACACACACACGCACACACACACGCAATACACACAACTCTTACTTTCCCCCACATGCATACCAACAACTAACAACTGCATTAGAGTTTACATCACACAGCAAAAAAAGATATCTTTGTAAATCATCCTAAATCTGGTCTAGATAGACTGTCCAAAATAATTAGTGCATTCAGCTACTTTATGTTGCACCAACAGTTGACGCACACAAACAGCTTGTATAATCTCTATAGAAAAGGAATTGCCAATGAAATGCCACTGAGCAGCTACACAAGAGACTGTAAGCATTATGTCCAATGTCAAGTGTGGAAAGAGGGATATAATGCCACCCAGAACTGGCCTATGGAGCTGTGGTGCTTCCTCAGATACCTTTAGGATGAGTTAGTCGGGCATTTATGATCCAGATCTGATGGTCATACATCAGTACTTCTGTCTCATTCTCTCATGGATAAATGCAATCAAATTCTCACAGCTGTGCTCTATCTACCTCAAAGCCTTCTTAGAAGAGTGAAGGCTATTTCTGCAACAAAGGGGAGACAAATTCCCTACAGTCATAGTTTTCTTATTTGTGCAATAATTGAGGTTTCCATCTATTTTTAGATTTCTTTTTAGAAATAAAGCTAAATGTCTCTGCCAGTAGAATAGGATTTTCTTAGATAAAATGATCTCTGGACTTTGTGGAGGTAATTTAGGTGTTTAACATGTCATGGAATATATCATAAGCTTAGTCTTAAGCTGCCATGACAAAATATGTCCATTAATGTAACAGTGGTGTGTTAACATTACTTTTACTTGTTGCAGCAGATGCTGTGATGTTTGACATGTTTGTGGTATGATAATGTCAGTATTGTGTATGTATGAATGATATGCTCGTCAGTGCCAAAGTACCTTTTATTCGGTGAAACTACTGTCTTGGTTCTGTGTCTTTTTGCAGTGCAGTCTTCTTGCCCTTCTTCTAACAGTGGGGGGTGCAAAAGCTCAGTGCTGGCGAGGCTCAGTGGGTTAGGGCTCCTCGCCAGGAAGAGGTTCACATTCAGGTAGGGTAACATGACTTAGTCTTAAGGATCTGTAGGTCACTGCCTTCCCTCACCCCCCTGCTGTGACGCCCTTGAGTAAGGCACTTAACCTGGGACTGTTCCAGGGGTGCTGCAACACGGCACCCTGTCTCTCCCCTACACCACATTAAACCTCAAAGTCCCAAAAAAAGAGCAAGCTTGCCCGGCATGACTACAAGGTTGCTCTGGCACCTCGGAGCACGCACATGTCAAGCGTGATGCTGCATTACTCTCAAGCTTATTCAGCAATGCTGGATTTCTTCTTAATTTGTCCTTATTTTAAAGTGAACAAACCAGACCACAAAAGCACTTGGTGAGAGGCTTTTATTTGGTAGAGGGGCCACATAGCTTTCTCTTAGAAATCATGACAACAGTTTTGTACCATGAAACAGTTGATAACAGGCAATCAATCAATCAAACAATATATGTTTCTGATGCAAAACAGAATCTTGATACTCATGGTTCCTTTGTTGCGGTTGCCCATGGCCCACTGCTGGCTGTTTTCTACAAATTGATGGCTTCCGCCTGTCTTAATCAATTGCTCTTGGCTCCAACCACATTCAACAGTTCAGTTTATTCTGAACCATATCTGGCCAGATGCTACTATAATTTCATACAGCATGAATAATCAGAGCAAACTAAAATGGACATGGTCTTCATTTACAGTAAACTGCATCCAGACAGATGGGTTCCATTACTCACTGTTTTAATAGTCTGCTCGCATTCATTTGTTAATAACAGCTTTTTGCATGTTTATCGGTATGAAGGAAAGAAGCACTAGGGAAGAAAATAATATAAATCACCTAAAAGCAGAGCAGAACCTGCCTTGAATTACAGCAAACACTGCACGGTTACTCTTTTCCAGACATTCCATTATATTAATCATGTATTTAAGACTATGGTTGAAAGAGGTAGAGGTAGTCTGTGCCATGATGTCTTTACTTAGGGACCTTCTATACTATCCAACAACAGAACCAGCGTCTTGAGGTACATGCTCTGAAAGGGCCATTACTCGGTGCTGCACCTTGCATCTGAACATTTAAATGCATCTTTGCACGTAAAAGAGAGCTCCTTGCACCTACCCCAAAGATGAATAAGTCATCTCCGCGAAAGCAGCATTATAGCAATTCAGCTTTCAGGCAGACCTGTGCTGAGAGGTGCTGCTGAAATCTTACTCTTCAAATATGAATGCTTTAAATAAAAGGCTTTCCATTACTCCTGCTGCAACAATCCGCTTCACCTTCTTCCACTTTCTTGAACCCTGGTCAGACAACCTGGCATAGGACGTCTCATCACATGGCACATACCTAGAGAGCTAAAGGTACGATGAAATCTGTGGCCTCTATAGGAGCAACTAAAGAGTCAGAACCCTGAAGGTGAACTCTAGAGGATGGATCTTTCATCATGTGTGGATGAAGAACACTTACATGCTGTTTCTCAACATAATGAATTTCTAAACAGTACACATATAATTCTGCTTCAAAATGCACTAAAAATCGAGATTTATATTTTATACATGCAAAGAGACATTTCCAATTTCCAAAGGCCCCTTAAATTACTGCCCAAAAATGAGATTTTAAAGAGATACATTCGCTGACAGTGGGTTGCCTACCCAGCATAAGCATTAACTTATTAGTTGCTTTGAATTATAGTTCTTTTGTTGTTATTGCCGTTACTGAGGCCATACAGCCACTACTACTACTCATGATAGTCATTGTAATAATACCACTGAATGTAAAGAATTTGACAGCTAATATGCAAAATATTCATTTATTAACAATACCTTATGAATTAAATACTATTTTACTGTCATTTCTCAGCCTATTTCGGTGAGTAGGACATATGGGTTGGAAGCAGGAAAAATTAGCAAGCGTAAAGATTCTGAAATTGCTGAAAACATAATGCTGGCTATGATAGAAATATGTCACAACACAGTGAACGTCTTTCTCTGTGTAGAACTGCATAACCACAGACCATGCTGACCTCTCTCCATAGGCAAAAGCGCCTACAATGGGAACATCGGACCCGGACCATGGAGCAATGAAAGAAGATGGCCTGCTCTGGTGAATCTCGTTTTTTTTACATCATGTTTCTGGCCAGGCACATAAACCTAACCCACCTAAACATTGTTGCAGACCAAGAATGCTCCTTCATTGCAGTGGAATTCCGTAATTGCAGTGGCTTCTTTCAGCAGAAAAATGCGCCTTGCGACACTGCAAGAATTGTTCAGGAATGGTTTGAGGAACATGACATGACTTTACAGTGTTGACGTGGTCTCAGAATTCTGCAGTTCTTATACCATCACACACACACACACACACATATATATATATATACAACTCTGGAAAGAAATAAGAGAAACATTCAGATTTTCAGGTTTTAAGTACTGAACTGAACAACTTTGCCTTAGTTCTTAAGAACTGCTGACAATATTTCTCCTAATCTCCAAATAAAAATATTGTTCTTTAAAGCATCGTCTTGTTCACTCTTAAACTAAATGTCAATAATTAACATTGACAAACGTCTAGTAGTGTTTTGCCATCCAACTGGTCTCATTGTGAGATGAGAGTGTTGATTACAACAGTGTTTTTATACTTTTTCTCATTAAATAAGATGTGATTCAGGTGATTGCTAATCAGAATAAGGTGCAGGGGTAGGAATTGAAATGACACTGGCATGGAATGGTTGTCATACTCACAGATTTAAAATAAATTGCTGTTTATATGTATGTATATACATTTTTAAAACGATTTGAGATACAAATAATACATTCTTGCTGTTCCACTTTAATTCCTGAAAGGCTATTCTGCCTCATTCTGTATTGTGCTTGATGGGAGAGTGATAAACCAAGCCTGTGCCCAGCAAATGAATATTATAATGCCTGAAGGTGTGATACAACCCTTTCTTCATGGTCTAGGACCCCCCTTAAAAAAGCAGATATACTTTAGCCTTTACTTTTCAACATTAGCTTTAATGTCATCCTCAAATTTACTCAAATGTTTTCACTCCCAATACACACACTAATTTAATACACATAGACCCATGAGATATTCACGAAGGACTGAAGGACCTCTTGGCAATTTTCGAATAAGTTATCATTAATGAATAGCTTTCAGTTTCTCTTTTGTTAACCAATAATCTTATGGGAAACATGTTTTGAAATATTAATGTCACAAAATTAACCCCATGTATTTATTCCACGTCAGTGTGGAAAACCTCAAAAGTTCATGTCAATTAAATGTAGCACAAACAATGGCCAAGCAGTGTTCTGACAAAGGAAAATACCAGACATATCCCATTGACAAGGGTGATGTACATTAACCATTTTGAAGAGTCAGTAACAATAGCTTTCTGTCAGCCAGCAGAGAATAAAAATGCCAGTCCTGTCAGGGAGTATATTGTCCGAAGTTCTCTAGCTCTTGACAGAAACGTAGTTTGACAATTTGAACGGGGTGGGGGCTCTATTTCTTCTATTATTTAAATATTTTAGCAATGCATTTTAGAGTGTGACACCGCTAACCCCACTGTGAATGGAAAAAATGACACAGAGCGTAAGGCACCTCACCAACAAGTGCTGAATGCTGTAAAACATTTATGCTTGTTACTTCCACCTCAGGGAATTTTTTTTTCAAATATTTTTTATTAATATATTTTAATGATGCAACATTGTGCAAATTCAGTCTAGTGAATAATGCATTAATTGAGAACTAAAGCCGCCGAGCATGGAATAACATCACTCCTGTCTCGGCCAAGAGTTAATGTTAACTTATGTGATGAAAATGCCCACTCTGCATTTTCGCAAATGCGCATCAGAACAGTGCATCACCAAAATGAGACATAGCCTATAGAAAGCATTACAGGAAAATAATTCATAATGCCTTACTGCTGCAGTGTAATCAAAGCACAGCTCTGGTATTTTTACAAAGGAACTGCCACTAGGTTTGCCTTGGAGAGTAAACTTAGAGGCTTGTCTAATTTACTAGCATGCAACTATTGCATAGTTATCACCTCAGGGATAATTGGAAATGGTTTAGTCATTAAGAATCACAAATCGCTTATACTGTAGATTAATGGATTGCAAGAGTTGTTAACATACAGGAGATTGATTTTGAGATTCAATTTAAAAGGACTAACTGCAGAAGTGTTATGGCTTCACAAAGTGCTCGCCATATCATTCTCATAGGGGCCCTGAGTGTAATAGCACCACCTAAATGCTGTCCGTTCATCAGCTTTCTGTCAATTACGCATTATCATCCTTTAACTATTAAAGTGTGAGAGAAGGGGAATGGACTATTATGAAGCATGTTAATCTATTAAATGAATTAAGCTCTTCAAAGGGCTTTTGCTGAGCCATGGTCTCTGTTCCAGTTGTCTTAAGTTTTGCAAAGACATCAGTCTAATTTTTGAAATAAAGGAAAAGAAGGTCTACTTGCATTCAAAAAGGAATGTTTGGAAATGATAATCCTCTGTAATTAGTCTATTGTCAATTTGAAATAAGCTGATTTCCTTGACTGACTAAAAGGCTTCTTTCCTTCTTTCCTTCCTTCCTTCCATCCATCCATCCATCCATCCATCCATCCATCGCCCCTGCTCTACCTGCTCCTCTACATTTTTAAGCATAATCAAGTTTAGAAATCCATCTATATGAGAATTTTCTGAAAAGAATCACCTTTCAGAGCTCCATTTTTGATAGATTTTATATGCTTGTGGCTAAAGAGAACCTAATTAACTTTAAGTTTTTTAAGCCAAATTGCGGAAAAAGACCAAACGTTTTAGCTGTGACAGTTGGAGGCCAGTAGAGGCTGTCCTTTTCAGTTCTTTGTTTTGAGTTATGGGGACTTTTTATGATGGCTGAGCACACCGGTCTTGTATTCATTTAAATTAAGTGTTTTAGCTGACTGGTGTGGTCAGGGACAATGATTGTGTTTCTATTGGTTTGGAGGGTTTTGTCTTAAGTATTTTGTTCTGTTTTGTGTGGTCCACTGTCATGCTGATTTGGTTTGTGTGTTCTCCTTTTGTTCCAGTTTTGAGTTTCGATTCAGGCCCTTGTGCCTGTTTTGCTTTGTTTAAATAAAATACAAGAAAAATGGAAGTCTGCATTTGCGCCTGCTCTCAGTGCCTGAAGAATGGAAATTTAGGGAAAAAATAAATAAAACTGTAATATAAATACAGTTATACATATAGAAGTGTAGTAGTGCAAGACCATGGGCCATGGCACTGATCTATCCTATCTCATGGTATTGCACAATTAAATACTTGTCTGCTGATGCAGATATGCTTCTGATATTGTTATGCATCCCTAAAATATGTAATATATTAATATAAAGGCATGAAAAAGGTCTTTGGCACGCTTCATGATGTTTCTCAGTGCCCCACCAGCTCAATTTTGAATTTGGCAAGCTTTTCTGTTGTATGACAGAAATCACATCACGTGGCACTCTATGAATAATTGAGCTGATATTGTGCATACAGCACACTTATTGATTGGCTGTTCATCCAAGTGTGAATGCAGCTAGAGAACCCCTGCTGAAGCCTCTGTTAGGGGAATATGCTTGCTTTTGAGTTACACCCTCATTCATCTTATATGAGTTAATTATATGAGCATCAATCCATTGCTGAAATCATGTTAAGAGAAAGAAAGCTTGTGTTTATTCAGATGCTAAAACATATCTGTTGAAACATTCTTGATGGAAGCAAGAAGACACTGAGGTCTCTGGATAGTGACCTGTTGAGTCCTAACTTTCAGAATCTGTAATCCACCCTTACTTTGTTCCACAGCAATCCTACAGGATTTAGCATCATTAAATCTCATGAGGTTAGGAGGTCAAAACGGTGCTCAGCCCCCCAGCTCATGAACCTGTTTACTGTGAAAAGTGAAGTCATGCAGAAAGGTGCTGACAGCATGTCTAATTGTCCAGAGGATAAGAAAGTTCAGTAAAGACCACAGTTACACACCTGGCAACACAACACAAACCAAACGATAGTCCTGATGGCCTCATGTTCTGCACATTCTCTATTCTAACTCGATCATGATAGACTTGTAATTAGAGATTGTATTTAATCAGGTGAGTTAGATCAGACAAAATGCATATGACTGGACCTGCAAGCAACTGATACAAAATACAGCCAGTATTCCATAATGATGATCCCTAATAAAACCATTCTTGAAGCTGGACTTGAATGGACTTGGCTTGTGACTCACTCATTAAAATGAATCAGAAACAGAAAAATGTATTGAGCCCAGAGGAAATTGCCTATATTATGACTGTGGAGACACACAGAGACAAGAACAACATAAAATATAATGTCTAAATAAAAATCTGTAGAGATGAATATGAAAGTACACTATGCTATATACACAAATGCTGGGTATAATACTATAGATAAGTAACTTACAGTTAAATTACAGTTGGTTAGGAGTATGTTTTTGCCTTTAGTAGAGGTCAGTAGTATATAAGTAATATTGACATAGTAGTGATATTGTACATGTAAGACAACTGCACATAAGATATTGCACATAATGACAGCGTTTTAACAAAAAAACATTTCATAAGGTTGCACATGGTAGACTGTTGCACATCATAGCAAAAAATGCACATAGTCACATAATGATAATTATGCAAACCCGGTATAACTCAATAAGAAGTAACAGACTACTGCACAGATGAACATGTTTAGCAGGATAATGGTGCTTCACAAGGGGGCATCAATTTAGTGTCTTAGGTGGCACCACCCCCATCACAAAAGCCTAATCACTGAAGCTTTTAACTGACAGTTTATTCGATTGTAAATCAATGACAAAAGTACAATTAGGACAAAAGTACAAAAGTCACTTTGTTTTTAAAATCAGGTGAAAGTGGTTGTGGTCTGTTTTCTTACTAGCAATTAAATGTGTGCCTGTTGACTCTACCAAAAGTGTGGAGACACAGCCCCCAACGAGTTAAACCAACGAGCAAAACTATGAGGTGAGTTCTCTACATAATACTGCATAATACATAATACTCATGATTGACATCAAAGCATGTTCAACCAGGAAAAATAGCAATTGCAACCAGAGCATATACTCAGAGCATACAATCGAAAAAATATACTCGTTTTTCTTTGGACGCAGGAGAAATCATGGAGAAACCAAGAAATCCTTGGTGTTAACATTCCGGATAATGACTGTCATGTTAAGATCCAGATAAAGATAGTTATTGGATTTATCAAATGCTATGTGGTATGTTTAGTTGATTTCATGCTTAAAACAAACTACGTCCATGCACTTCTACTCTCCAAAAATTCTCCAGATATTACTACTATGCAGTCCTTGGTGAACTCCTGTTTATTGGTGTGGTTTAGATTTGTGGTTTAGGGCTTATGTACACTTAGGGCTTAGATTTTGCACTGAACCTGTAGCTGTATTTAAGAGTGTTGACAGATCAGGAGGGAGCGACAAGGGCAAACACCTTGCAGTTATGCTTACTGGTTAGATCCTACCGTAACTTAGGAGCTCCTTTAGCCAAGGTGTTTCAAAATAGATATCAAAAACTAAAATGATTAGAAATAATTGGATCTTGAGACCCCCTTTATTGCATTACCCCTCCATTGACTCTTTACCAACCATTCTTATCAATCAAGCTTTCAGTTCTAGCAATGTGTTCATGGCTTTTGTTTATATATTTTAAAAGTAAAGCTCCAGATTTGGTCATAAGACATACAAAAGCCAGACAGACTTAGGCCCAATGCTTTTTTTATACCTGTTTCTATATAGAAGCAGCACAGCTTGTCTTCAGTCTTCCTGTGTTCACACATTTCACTCCCCTGCTGCATACCTGTCACTGACTTTCTGTATATGTTGCATCAGATTTAACACTCTGACACTTGCCTACAATGCCAAAAATGCATCAGCTCCTCCCTGCATGATGATACTGGTCAAGTATTGTTCGGATTGACTCGCTGTCCTTTAAAACACATGGAAGACAAGCATCAAGCCTCTTCTCTGGCTGTCTGAACCTCAGAATCCCTTGATGTCTTTAAATGCCAACTGAAGACCCATTTCTTACTGAAGCTATTTTGCTTTTTAAGCACCAGCACAATGTCTAGTATTGCACTTACTAGGGATGCACCAAACATTCGGCCACTGAACATTTTCGGCCAAAAATGGACAAAAATGCATTTTCGGTATCGGACGAAATATTTTTTTAACGTGACCGAAACAGTGATGACGTAATCAACAATCGCAGACTGCAGGCGTCACACTGGATTACAGTCAGCATGTCTGTAGTGTGGGCACATTTCCATATGTCTAAAGAGAGTTCTCCACTGACTGGTACCAGCTCGGTTCGGTCCAGTTCAGTTCTACTCTCTTCAGTTTTCCACTACAGCTCATTGCTATAGCGACCAAACATTCTGAGCAGCAGCCCCAGCAGATATCTAAGCTGAGGTAAACAACCCGGCATCCTTACAATCGCCAGCATGGATGAAATCAGAGAGATTAGGAAAAGCAAAAAAGAGTTGAACCGAACCGAGGTGGTACCAGTCAGTGGGGAACCCATAAGAAAAGCCATTTTTAAAGCGTGGAATGCCGACATTTCTAGAGAGATGAATTCACGTTAGCATGTGGAGACCTTCAAGTTCCTGGGTACCACCATCTCCCAGGACCTGAAGTGGGAGTCCAACATCTCCTCTATCCTCAAAAAGACCCAGCAGAGGATGTTCTTCCTGAGGCAACTGGGGAAGTACAGTCTTCCACAGAAGCTGCTGATCCAGTTTTACACTGCAGTCATTGAGTCTGTCCTGTGCTCCTCCATCACAGTCTGGTATGGAGAAGCCACTAAACAGGACAGGAACAGACTGCAGCAGACTGTACAGACAGCAGAAAGGATCACCGGCGCCCCCCTGCCCTCCATCCAGGACCTGTACCTCTCAAAAACCAGGAAAAGGGCAGGGAAAATTATCACAGACCCCTCACACCCAGAAGCCTGTACACTTCATGTACACTCTGGTATATTCTTCTGTAATATTGTATTTTCTGTATATAAGATTTAGATTGTTTATTATATTGTATAGTTCATTGTTCATTTATACACACATATATACATATATTTATATTTATAAATAGTATAAACATACATGTACAAAATATTTATATCATTTGTTAACATTTATCTTATATTTATAAATATAAATCCATATTATGTATTCATATTGTAGATTGTATATTATTGTATGTTATATTTGCTCAGTATATTGTTCATTGTATCTTTTAATATTGTTGTTGTTTTTATACCGTTGTACTTGAGAGACACCATCTACCGGAATCAAATTCCTTGTATGTGTTCGCTCACATATTTGGCCAATAAACACGATTCTGATTCTGATTCTGATTCTGATTCTGATTCTGACAAAGACACAGAGTATGAAGCACAGACGAGGCAAGACCGTTCGACCACACCCCTCCGCCTGTGTTTCTGAAGAGGCAAGAAAGTTTTCCAGTTATCTCTGTTTTAATACACCTATTTTGTAAAGGACTTGTTTCAGCAATTTTTAAGCACTTGTTCTGAATGCGCTTTGTTCGGAATATTAAAATGCACTTGAATCCTTGTTTTATGAGAAAAGATATTTAATTGTATAACATTTCAGCTATCTTATTTTTAGGCTATTCATGAGTGGGGCCAAGTAAAATATTTTATTTATATTGTGCATTATATTTGTGATGGTTCGGACTAGTCTGCCTCTGGTTCCCGGTCACGTGCCGTTTTTTTCTATTTTTGGTTGGACACGTGCCTGTGGATTTTCTGTTTCCTTTCTGTTTCTTTCTAGAATATTTTGAGTTTGGTTGTGTTTGTTATTTAGAATGGTTTGTTATTTAGAATGGTTCCGCCTTTATGGTGATGAGGCCTAGGGCCGCAATTATGTTTTGGTTATGAGTTCTGTTTCCCCAATGTTCAGGTGTTCTATTGATCTGTCTTGTTCTTGTGTTCTGTTCCCCTGTGTGCCCACTAGATGTCACCTAATGTCCCTCTGTGTCCTCCTGA
>JBBJLR010000034.1:5664600-5680867 GCA_037577145.1 Brachypetersius gabonensis
CTCTCTCTCTCTCTCTCTCTCTCTTTCTCTCTCTTTCTCTCTGTGTTTCTCTTTCTTTCTCTCTCTCTCTCTCTCTCTCTCTCTCTCTCTGTCTCTGTCTCTGTCTCTTTCTCTCTTAGGGTAAATCATAGTAAACTCACCCACAAGTGCAGCTTGTTTTTCTTGAAACCTATGAACTGTGTTCAGCACCTCCTTCTCTTCAGTTCATATATGTATATGTATATATGTTCTCATTAGCTAGCTGGTGTTGCTCTGATTAAAAGGAAGAGCACTGTAAAACTTCATTGAGTATTTTGCATTTTGTCTTGGGAAATACAACAAGGTAGCATTTCCAGTATAACCCTACTGAATAATCAACTGCTGTCTCCTTTCTGCTGTCAAGGAAAAACTGTTTTCAAAGAAAAAAAGTCTTAAGACAACCGAAGACTGGAAAAAACCAATAGTACGTAAAAAAGATGGTGTGCGTTTTTAGATGAAAATAAAGGATCCATTTATTCAACTGAAGAACAGGATACACTGTGGATTGTGGATTGTTTTTCGAGCCGGATTACTTACAGATGATTTAATCCACAATAAAACGATTAAGTAAGTTATGCAAATGCAATGCAATTCACACGTTTGTGAGATGTTCTCACAACATTACAATTCTTCCCCTTGATATTTCTGAAGCAGTGTGCTACAGCATGCATTGAACTATGGGATGTCTAGTTTCAAATTTTAAAATGAAACCAACAAGTTCAGTTTTTTTGTGGTGTTCAAGGAATAGTGTGCTTAATTTGCTTTTAGTGTGGCTTGCTCTTGAGAAAAGGGACACACTTGCATGCTTATAAAAAAGCAAATAAACAGGCACTCATAACCACAAGCATTCTTTGGGTCAGGCATGAACCTGTCTCTGTCTTGACCAGCAGGTAAACCATACAAATATAAGGAATGCCACAGGTTCTTTGATGTTTTGACATCGGTGAGAAACCATAGCAACCTAATCAGCAGGTCTGAAACAATTATTTTACTCCAAAAATGATGAGAAGGAGGTGCTGAACACAATTCCTAGGTTTCTAGGTAAGATAAACAAGCAGCACCTGTGGCTGAGGTTGCCATGGTTTACCTTGAGCATCCACAGTCATAGCAATAAACGCTAATTGAGGTCATAATTGAAACTAACATTTAAATTCCCCAGCGCTTCAGCAAGAAATTTTGACTGACTAACATAATCAAAAGGCTTTCGCTGAGGCAAAACCAGGATGATTCAATTCAGACTGCAGTAAGAAGCACTGCAAAGTAACTATTGACAAATGTCTTTGATTGGGGCATCCAGACATAAGTTAGCTTGGAGCGCCAGAAACAAATCAAATCCACCACTGCATATAACCAAACCAAAGTGCTATATCTCAAAAAGCAAACTGACTGATTTGAAGAAAACAGGAAAACAAAATATTGTGTGTGTGGGTGGGTGGTCCTTAAGTCACAACAGAGACTCCTACAACAGTGATGTAGTTCAAATTTTGTAAGTTGAAACACACCCTTGCTTAGCAAGTTAATGACCTGTCCTAACACAGTTGAAAAATCAAAGACAGTAAAAAATGACAAATAAATTACATGCAGAATCTGTAATAAAGGTCACCAAACAAAGCAACAGAAATGGAACACGTGATTAGATAAGTGTACTCCCTCACTAATACTGCGTGTTACTGTGTATTCTGTGCATTCTTCCACCGCACAAACTTTTTTGCCCACGTGAGCATCGTAAGCTCGAAACGTACGTCGAGACCCTCATAATTCGAGGACCCCCTGTATGCGTTCTAGAACAGGGTCCTCTACCTCCGGTTCTGAAGTTCTCCAGTACTACTCTGAATAAACATGACCCTTGCTGAATCCAGTGTGGTCCAGCCAGGCTGTGGCTCTCCAGAGTTTGAGTTGGAGACCTCCCTCCTTTATTCTTCGCTTGAACCAATTCCTCTGGCTTATCTACAACATAAGGTGACCATGGGAACTGGCACAGCCTTCAAGTCACTGCTAATCTAATCTACGGTGCCCTCGCATTGGACTACCTTCAAAAGGACACTCATTTGGTCACAAATGCTGCCTAGTGTTTTGATTAAAAGTCTACCACTGACTCAACCACAAAACATTTCAGTATGCGAGAAAGTCTGATTCAGTCATAAGGGAATGAGTGGAACGGAATGTAGCATTCAGGCGTTAATGAAAAAAAATATTCTCTGATTATTGCCACAAAAATATCCTCTAAGTTACGTCTGGCAATAGACTTCAGAGGAATAACTCAAATGTAATGAAGCGATCTGAAAAGTCATGTACAGTAAATCAGAGAGAGGGAAAGAAAAAACTCTGAAGAAGGAATGAATGTCCTCTAAACCAAGGTCACATGAATGACAGATTGGAGGGTGCTTTGCTTCTGCTTTTAGCCTTTTATCTTTTTAAATCGCTGCCTTAAGGCTGCAAATTGAGAAAACAGCTGGGGTCTCATTTCCAAAACCATTTGAGCATAATAAGTATGAGCCATCCAATGGCATTTCCCTGTCGATCTGACAGTCTGGAGATGTAGTGCCGAAACAGCCACAGAGCCATTATTTCAGACCCCTACAGTTCTGGGAATTGCAAAGTTGCCTCTACAGATACATCAGCACTTTTTTTATTCATCATATTATCATAAAATGGGGCTTTTTTTTTTTTGTCAATGCCAAATACCATGTTCCGCACAAAAGGCGTGGGTTGATCAAAAAGCCCATGTTTAGAATGACCTTCAGCATGTGCAGAGGTCATGGGCATCTTTCAGATTAGTACAAGAGTGCAAGTCTCCTCAGTAACAAACCTGCATTTAATCAAGGTGAGGCAGTGCAGAGGCCACCTGTTTGACAGTGGGCCTCATTAAAACAGTTATTATCAGAGGTATTAATGAATTAGCTCCTGTTTGCCCGTTTCTTAAAGGTCCAGCACTTCAGTGTTGAAAGGGGAAGGGTAATTTTTAAATCAGCATGCTAGGGCGCAAGGCTTAGAACAGTTTGTTGCCAGTGGCGTTGTAGAATTGCCTGCACGCAGGCAGAAGCTCTGTTATCCTCCTGAATGATTAGACATCCAAAGGCAAATCAAAAGCTGTTGGAGGCTGACCTTCATTTTTGCCAACAACAAATTCATGCTAACTTTGCAACAGGAGAGTATAGAGGCAGAATAGCTTCAATTCAGTCATTTTTTTAGAGCTAATAAATCATTTTTACAGTGCATGCACATACCACCCTGAAACAGGAGGGATCCGTGTGATGAGAATTTCAATGAAGAACTAATTTTTATGGGTTGTACTGGGCATGTGAAAGTATTTCACTCACATTACTACTCACTAGTAATTGTACCCTACTTAATAAACACATTCTTTGTAGCGTGAATGAAATCAGTATTATTTTCATAAATGCATTAATAGTTAAGCACCACTTTTAAGCACTGCTTGTCACATGTATTGCATATTGCTTGCAGTTGATTGGAATGAAAGGAACAAAATGATAATGGGTAAGCAGTACTTTAGGGGAGTGTGAGTGATTAAACAATAATTTAGGGTTGAGATCAAATTTTGAGTTGGTTGTCTAGTTTGACTTCTAGTGTGAAGAGGCGTGTTAAAGGAAAGTGAAAGAAATGGTAGCTGTAACGGTTGGGCCATGTCAGTCACACACACAGCGGAGCCAGTCTCCTGAGTATTAGGGGGATGACGGCTCAGGACGAAGAAAGCTATGAGTGAGTGAGTGTGTGTGTGCGAATGGACACAGGCAACGGGGCAAACCAGATCACGTTTAATGAGAGGAAGGGTGGGTTGCCTGGTGCTTGTGACGTGTCCATCTGAATGAGTTTTTCCACTGATGAGTCGTGTGAATGTGGCGTTGTGTGATTGGTGGAGAGTGAATGAGTAGTAATAGAAAAGCCAGTCGATTCCTGGATTCTGCGTGAAATTGCTGGGTGAAAGTGGAGAGAGGAGTCTCCAGTAGGACTGTGGAGAAACCATATCGCCCTTGTGGAGCTCCGGTGGGAAAGGGGTTCGTAGCCAAAACCAGAATCTGTACTGAGCTCCATCCTCTTCCTACAGACCAGCCCGAGGCATCAGAAGTGAAACTGGGGGTAGTGGAAGAGACGAGCAGAGCCACGGAGATGCTGCGAGTTAAGAGACGGGACTAGTGAGTGAGGCTGAAGGCCTGTGAGTAAAGTAGCAGCCAGAGGACGGTCCTCCACTGAGCAGAGGCTCACAAAGGGGCTGCAAGAGTGGGACGATCCCGTACAGCGTGTGGCGGATTTGAGTTCTGTATAAAATAAAGACTTTCAGTTGTTTTCCTTAACTCCTCGTTGTGTTCATGTGTCCTTTCAGCCTGGCACCATGACAGAAGCAGTGCTAGAGGGTGTGCATTCAGAAACTAATCTCACTGGCAGTATAGAACACAAATGCAAGGAATAGTGAACTCGGTTGGAGGATGGATTACAGAACAGATGTTAGTGATTAAATCAACTATGTCAACAGTTATTTACAGCCTACGATGATGGCAGAACTTTGACAATTCATGAAGAATCAAATGCAGAGAGGCTCTGTGGGACTGTAAAAAGAAGAATGGCAAGTATTTGAGTGATTACCAACAAATACAGCTACACTTCAAATCAACAGCAGTCTGTTTTAGGACGCTTGGTGGTGTTTCTGCTGTATGATGGTGGGATGATTAGCTAAAAGAAATTAAGTGATTTTAGTATGAAGTTATTCCAGGTTTTATCACTCTACCTTTAAACCTCAAGGAGTGTCGAATTGTTTCTTTGGGTTGAGAGAGGGGGCTGAGAAACGTTTTATGTAAAACAAATCTATGTATGTTTAAGACGACTTACTATATAGACTGTATCTACTTTGATTTACATTTATCAGACGCTTTTATCCAAAGCGACTTCCATTCCCTACCTACAGGGACAGTCTACCTGGAGCAACTTGGGGTTAAGGGTCTTGTTCAGGGACCCAGTGGTGGTGCTGAAGGTAGGATTCGAACCCATGACCTCATGGTCCAGAGGTAAGTATCCTACCCACTGAGCCCCTCCACCCCACTTGATGCTTCTAGTTTGTAAACTATAGATGAACTTGGGCATGAAAAATGGGCAATGGAGCATCGACTGTATGAAAAGAGCTTTGCATCAGTTTTAGAAGTCTTAAATATTAATAGAGTTTTGCTGGCAAAATGTTATAATGTGGCAGCAATGTGAACTGAAGGGATGGAGGGATGCAATGAAGTAGCACTTTGTAGTTACTGATGAAAGTGATGAACAAGTACCTACAATAATACATACATAAATAACAGAGGGCAACAAAAAATTGTTTCATTACATTTTGTAGTGTTATTTATACAACCTCGGCGCTGGTTCAGTGGTAACCTTTATTTTCATGTCACTTCAAGGGTTTGGTTAGAAACGTCATTTTTGGAAAAAAAACTAAAACTTATACTTATAACTTTTTGGATAATAATATGGTTTTTTTGCTGTACATGTTGATAACAGGGTTGCCGACACACATCAGTGAGACTAATATGAAAATAATAGTAGTATTAGAACCTTATCATGAAAATTTACATACAATTGAGTTTATCTCTAGAACCATTAGGAAGGACAGTAGGAAAAAACTTTGTTGACTGTGTTGCTGCACAAAAGTCAATTAAGGTTGACTTTACAAAAAAGCAAGTTTAAGTCATTCAGTAAAAAATATAAGACCCCTTTTCTCTTTTTTCCTGTTTATAATTTGTACAATTTGTGGCTCTGTGTGTGTGTGTGTGTGTGTGTGTGTGTGTGTGTGTGTGTGTGTGTGTATGTGTGTAAAATGCACAGGTTGCTACCTGTGTAAAAAATAAAAAATGCCTCCATATGTGTTGTAATTGCAGTAGTGTTTGTTTAGCAGCCTTTCTATAATTAGCTTTCACTCCTGTCTCAGTTTCTGATGGGATGGAACAGAGTCACATTGCCTGCTCTTAACATTACAATTTTAATAATGTAAGAGTGTTAGGTAGTTTAACATTTCCAAGGTATAATCCATTTATTATATGTACTCTTTCTAATTTTTACGTTTGGAATATTTTCAATTAATTGTGGTCAGTAGTGTATAAAACAGTAATGGCATGCACATTTTACACAGACACACTCCCACACATTTTACAAAAAGATGGAAAAAAAAAGGTCTCTTATTTTTTCCATGGCTGTCCATAACTAGTGATTTAATCGTCTAAGAAAGATAGGAAGAGAACGGGCAAGTGTGATGTAGTGCCTGTTCTACCATTGATCTGCCTCTGCGGCGTGTCCTGCTGGAAGCTGGCTCATGATCACCAGGTGCAGAGTTGTACAGTTCATCAGCACACTCGCTGGGGCTGTTTCGCGGAGGGAGAACACGGAACACTCTTAACTCCAGCGTGTGACCTGAACACGGTACCATACATCATGAAAAACGAGATGCGTTAACAAGCACAGAGCTACACAGCATTCTTTGGACAACTGGGATTGCAATGCAGTCGTGATTTATTTGTGCCACAGTGCCTTTGACCCACATAGACAACAGATTTGTTTGTTGTGGAAGCGGAAATGGAGGGGGTGGGGTGTACAGTGATGTGCCTCACTCTAGTGCATTATGTGTCTCCATGTTAATGACGGTCTGGGCCTTAAAAGGCTTAACAGCTCTTGCCTAGCACTGGTTTATCATTAGATGTGCTTTAGTCTGTATTACACATGCTTGAGCAGGCACTGCAATTATATGACCAGTTTCTTTCTTAAGTCAACTAGCCTTTTTATCCCAGGCACTAAATCTTCAAAGATTTTGTAAGCTGTGCCATGTTCAGCTGCATAAATGTGCTTTTATCTAAAACAACCCTTTAGAATGCATGGAGAAAAGATCATTAACAACATATTAATGGTAAACTCCCTTTCAAGGGCAAATTTTACCCACCCGAGTCTTGAGCGTGGCCCGGTCAAGTGAATTCAAACTCAGCCCAACACAAAATAGCATCAGTAACATAGTCACATTTTCTTAATCTGCATGGATGGATTCAGGCCATGGTTTTCATTTAAACCAATAGAGATAACCAGACTGTCAGCTAAGTTGCAGATTTCCTTTAATCTTACCCCACAGTCAATATTCAGACTGCAACCCAAAAGCCCTAATCAATCGTTCATCGTGCGATGAAGCAATTTAGATGGTGAGGCCTTACCCGCAGCAATATGGAGAAAATCTGATTTTTTGTCAAGTTTGTTTGGCGTAAATGTAATTAATGAGGGGCGCTATAGAATTCAATCAATTCATTTAAAATTCAGCTCGATGCTTTAATGATGATGCAGGTAGCTTTTTGGTTTCATTCCAGCTTATAGACAGCAGGAAATTGAAAGTGCACGTCACAACCAATCAATATGTTTTTAAAGAAGAAGTGAGGTTGTGGATTGTCCGCCAAATCTCCCACTGGCATAATATTTAAAAAGCTTAGACTTTAAGTGGTAAAAGTACTAGGTCCCTAATAAGCATGTGCACATTTTATTCCCAAATGTAAATGCTGGTGTTGCGTGGAAATTAAATAGAAAACTGCCCTTACTGTACTTACTCTTTAAGGTATATTTGTTGAAGTGCTTCTAATTTGTTTAATTATTTATTTTGGCAGCAGAAATGAGCCACTAGCGGCAAGCAGAGCGATCTGCCATGGTACAAGCAGACACATATCATAAAATGCCATCAAGTAATGTGCTTAGTGGAAACGGCGTGCTTTTCTTGGGGGGCGTTGTTAGACTTGTTTCTGTGGTTTCTGGAAATAAAAATTTCCAAGACCCAATATTTGGTTCTTCTTTTTTTTTTTAGTTTTTAGCCAGTGCAAAACTCAACAAACAAACTTTAGGCACCAAACATGTCTTGCCTGATCGACTACATCCGGGCTAAAAGGAAAATTGCTTACATTTGATTCTTGGCTCAACCGCCTCTTTAAACACCTACAGAGTTGTCAGAAATAAATAAATAAAATGGCACATTCTAAGCATTTCATTATTTATCTGACTGTGATTTAAACGAACGGAGTGCTGATCAATTAGAGGTCACTAGCTGGCAGCCTTACAGGTAATGATATTAGCCTGCCCTTCACATTTAAATGACCAATCTTAAACGCCCTCACATTTGCTATTTGCTTTCAACGTGATGCTTACAATGTAGGATATGCTGGGGCATGCTCAAATAGAGGGAAGGCAACAGAGCTTGATTAAAGTTTATCTTTCGGGGTAATAAGTCTACCAGCCTTCATTATTGCTTGTCAGATTATAAATGGTCCAGGGTGAAAATTATGCAAGCTCACACACATGTTGGAGGCAGTGATTTAGTCGACCAGACTTAACTCCTGAAAAACCTGACTGGCTCCCGATCGCTTGATAAGGCCGGCGTTGAAACTACAACGTCAGGAAGATTTAAGCCTTTCTGAAGTTTCAAAGAGAACCCAAAAAAAAGAGAAAAGTATTAATTATCCTTTTTCCCAGCGAGAGCAGGTGATTAAAGATATCGACCTCTTTAAAATGGATTGAAAATTCAGCAGTTAGAAGACTTAAGTGGCTCTGAAAAAGACTTCTTTTTTTTTTTAAAGGCTGTTTCTGAGTAATAAAGTGATTATCATATTCTTTCCCTTTGTTTTGTTTGTCTCACTGACCGTGGGGGAAGCACAGCAAAGGTAAACAATAAGGTTGCAGTAGGATTGCATGAGGGGATGTGAAAGACTGAAGCTATGTGAATTCTTTTCTGATGAGATGACTACAGAATCTCAGGGAGATAAGCCTTTGTAAATATATATGGGAAGTCAATTATGAAGAGCAATTTTTAAGTCTTCGACACACACACACACACACACACACACACACAAAAGCAGCAGCATCACAGAGGAGAACGTTTGAGAGGAAACTCACGTTTGGTTCGGAATTTAAATCAAGGCATGAATATGAAATGCTGCTTTCGAATTTCCGTTTTGTAGGGCAGCTTGTCAGTCAGAGTGTCAGCCTCCCCTTTAGCCTTCCATGACAGAAATACTGAATTCGGAAATATGGTAAACGCCACGTCAATCCTCTGACAGTAATGCAAGAGCCTCCATGCTCGTCTCTTAACTGTGTACCACATGTTTGAATGGTTCTGAACCACTGCCCCAGACACATACTGACAAGGGAATATGTAGGACACATACAAAGATACGTTACAACTGACATGCTTAAGGCCCACTCCCAGACTGCCAATGAGCTGGGCTTGTTCCGTGCAGCATATTACAATTTTTTCTTGATTGCTTGAATGCTCACAACCAAATTCGCATTCGAAGCGCATGAAGCTGACCAAACCAAAACACAAGTGCCTTGAACTAAAGAAGAAGACTGGACTCCCTGCCACCCTCGCATTTGAAATTTCTGCTGTTTTAAATTTTCAGTTGAACTCTCAGAAGTTGTAGTTATCACAGACCGTGATGAAAGTGCAGTTCAGTGTTATTCATCGCTCATTCAGCGAAGCAAGATTCATACTGAACTGTGCAGTGATTCCATTTCACATTTGTGCCCATAAAATCTGATGCCAAACCTCGTTCTAAGCCAAGGATACACCCGCCTCATAATTAATGCATTGTATGAATATCACCTTGTTTTTAGACTGTTATGCACAAGCAACCAAATGAAATAAACATTTTTAAACCGACTGTAAAAATGCATTTCCTTTAGGCTGCTCAGCTTGCTAACAGGCTAAAGGATAGCTAACAGCTAACATCGCTGCCTTTGACATCATGGCCTTCATAATATAGGACTGCAGTTTAAGAAATTAAAGATTTTATGATTTCAGTTTTTATACAGGCAGTGTGATTGTGCGCAGTCTTGCTTTGCATGTTCTCCATGTTTTGACATCAACATAAACAGAAAAGTCAAAAGTGCACACCCACTGACAAGGAATCTCAACGTAATTCATAGTCTAGTAGCTGCAATTAATGTATTTAACTATATAGAGAGCTTCAGCTACTTCCTTTCCTTGTGGAAACCTTTCATTTCACATTTTAAGGAAAAAAAAACACAGAAGTAATTATACAGTAAAGAAATAATAGTAATATAAAAAAGCTGGTATATTGCAAAATTCAAAGATTAAATTATTAAACCCTGATTCTGAAATCTACTCGATAAAAATCACTGTGTTGACATTAAAGATTGCAAAAATAATTTTCCCTTTTTTCCAGTATCCATGCAGAGTAGTCTAGATTACATTTGAGCTGATCATGGCCTTCTTACTGTCTACTGTGTTTCTGATAAATGGCTGAATGGGTGCCTCACACTAGTGGCAATGTATATTACTGGGTATCATAATCTAAAAATGTATAAACTTGGTCCCAGATGATCACTGATACACAGCCTGAGCTCTCTATGCCTTAGAACTGACTGTTAACCAAAATTTCTTCTCAAGAAGTCAAACATAACCTCTTATTTACATCCGTCCTGATGCCTTTGCAAAAGGCTGATGCTGTTTTCACTCTGAAGTAATGTGCACCAGTTAAAACACTGTTCTCTGGTCACGCTACTACTTGCGTCATTGCTGTAACTTTTGATAACAGAAACCATTAAATTCGCTTAGATGCGCTCATGAATCTCAGCAGGGGTCCACCAGCACAGATCTTTTTTAGCATCCCGACAGACTAACAATTCTGAAAATGTAAAATGATCTTTCTGGCTCAATGAAAGTGTTTTGTCTTGGAAGGTCCTTGCCCTGACCAACCAGAAGAAACACACCTGTTATATGGAAAGAGCGTTATGGTGTGAATGACTGGATATTTCCTTTTATCTACTGATGCTAGGTCCCAGTGCATCTGGAAATAAACTAGCAAGCTACATGCGAGAGTTCTGTTGTTGCTTGCAGTGCTGTTGCAGACCTCAATTTCTCTATTGATTTTTAGTTCTGAGCTGAGTAACATTTGTGTAGTAGCCAATCCTCATCTGCTAGTCATGGCTAAGCTAAGCTAAGGTGTCTTCATGCAGCATGCCCAAGATAAATATTTAACATAATTGCTGTAACTAATGGTTGGATTCACTGACGTGTCTAGAAGCTAGAAAACAAGAGGCTGACTGTTAAATGTGAAATGTATGCAATGCGAAAATACTCAGAAAGCCTTCAGTGGTCTGGGTTATCATTCTCTGATAGATTTGCAGACTTTTTATGGACATTATCATCACATTTGTGCAAATGCAGTAAAAGAAAACATGTTCTTAGGTTTACAGGTCATAATTTGTGGTTACATTATGTGCAATATTTATACTATGAATCATTCACTTTTCTGTGTGCTGTTTAGACATGACAGTGTGCTTAGAATAAAAAAGAATGTTTTCTGTTTAACAAATAGTGTTCTTGAATTTTGTGCATATGCAATAAGAAACACCCCTTGTTTGATCATTGGGGTTATTGTGTTGGCTGTGTAAACCACAGTTTCATTTAAAAGTCTTCTGCAATTGAGAAAACTATAAACACGGGGACAAAAATTGCCTTTTTCGTGCTTCCCTATCCGCATATACACTTGAAGAAGAACAGCAGCCAAGGTCAAACCGTTATCAGAGACATCACAGTCAGAGTGGATTTAATTATCTACTGTAGTGCTTGATTGCTAACAGTGTGCTATCAGCCATTGTCAGTGTAATTGTGTTTATCCTGCCGTTTCATTTTGGTGAAGGAATAGAACGAGTGATACCTCCTTCGACTGGGCCATGCGCTTTTAATGTGAAACCGCTTATGTAAGGGTTTTCATAAGGAGAGGTGTCACAATGAATCCTAATTAGTGATTTCATACGCTGTGTCCATTTGTGCAGTCATGTCAGATTTGTTTCTCCATGCATCCAGCACTGAGCGGCTTTGTTCTTTGAAGACTGAACACATGGAATGTGAGATCTCCAGTTCTACGCTGAGGTGCGCTCATGCTTCTCAGGAAATAAGCAGAACCCAGTGTTTAGTGTGAGCAGATCTGATCGCGTTAACACAGTGTAGAAACATCTTCATCCTTTGTGCATTTTATGTCATAAAACTTTAGTTAAAAGCAGCTATTGTGAGAATTTTTAAATACATGTGTAAGCAATGAATAATGTTGGGCATTATTTGGGGCAGCTGGGGCCTAGTGGCTAGAAAGTTGCCCCTGCAATCACAGGGTCATTGGGTCAAATCCCAGGCGTGCAAGTGGCACCACTGAGGTACCTTTGAGCAAGATACCGTCCCCACACACTGCTCCCCGGGTCGCCCACTGCTTCACTTGGTGAATGGGTTAAATGCAGAGAAAGAATCTTACATTTTTCACACTGCATGCTGTTATGTGGTGTGTTCGCTATAAAGGGCAACTTTATTTTATTATTTTATTTAAGCAGTACTTGAGAATTTGAGCTTATGCTAGTAATCACAAGCATAAGATTTTTTTATTTATTTAAATTGTATTGACATTAACGGCTTTTAACAAAAATGATGGACATTTATTCCATTTATGAAGCATCATTTTCCAAATAAAGACAGGAGACTAATTAAGACCACAATACAAAAGCTTGCATTTCATCATTTTTCTGTGTTTTAATTATTTGAAATCTCAGCTGCTGTTTACAGCATTTCTAAAATTCCTGATCCATGGACCAATAGATATTGTCCAAAATGATTGAGAACACAAACACTAACTTTCTCAGTAATTTTTTGCTGACAGTGACAGTGTATCCGTTCTGTATGTTTCCATTTCAATAAATGTAGTAAAAGTACAGTTTCCACTAATGAGACATGCATGGCTACAGAAATGATCAACTAATGCTGTTTTTCATGACTGCAGCCACTCAGGTCTTATTCGTAGATTTTTAAAAATAAAAATAATAGAACTTGACGTTTGATGCATCAGTTCTTTGAAAGCAACTCATTTTGTACTTTAGTGCCTTTTTGTATTTTTGTACTTTTTTGTCCTTTTGTAGACCTTTTGCCTTTAATCATGTAATGTTTTACCAAGGGTAATTTTGCTTTAACTCAAGGACAGGAATGCACATATATATGAAAATCAGCATCAGAAAACGTTTTTCCAAGGGGAAATTGCTTCATGCATGTATATGTATATTAAAAAGTCTAAAATCTAGACCTCTGAGCAAGGGGTGCTGTGTTCCTGGCTGCCCCTGCTTCACTTGAATGGGTTAAATGCAGAGGTTGAATTTCGTGCTTTAATGTGTTCACGTATGACAAATGGTCACTTCATACAAGATGTTCTTAACTAGGCGTTGGTGAGTTCTAATACTTGAGAATAATTTTCTTAATGCTCATATAAATGGAAAATATGACTTACTATAGTTTAAGACTTCTGAATTAAAGACAATGTAATTTAATACATATTATATTTTACAGTTATTGGCACACGCTCCTTACACATATGCAAGTATTGCATTGTTACTTGGTACTTACGCATGTTAAGAAACTCCCATATAGTTGGTATTCCAATAAGGTGTTACTAGATTAGCAGTTTCACAGTAACTCAGTCCCAGGAGAGATGACGGAACATCTACACTGTTGGGTACAATCATTACGGCAGACAAAGACATGCTATTTACAGATGTGCTGAGTATTGCTTGGTTGTATTCTTTCAACACAATTTTAGATATCCTCAGCTTGATAGCACTCCAAATAATCATTTTTAGAGAAGCAAAAAATGCTATGGGGTTTATGTGTGGCCATTATTTTGCAAGTAATCGAAGTACCCAGATCTGATGTGCCAAGAAGTAAACCTAAATATACTACACCCAGGTGGCTCTCCAGCGGAATAACAATGATTTGTCCTCAGGTTTGTCCACACATTGCTTGTGGGATTTAGGGATATTTTTTTCCCCTCTTTTCGCTGTCCTGCTGACTTTTGCTGTGCAAACTTGTGCTGTTGTGTTTTCCACCCAGCGTACTCAGAGGAATCTATTTCAGTCGGAGAGAAGCCTATCTGTGAGAGAAACGCATAAGACCCTCTCTCGGAAACAGTGCAACCTCGCTGCAGCCGGTCAGTGGGAGCAGGGTCTATTAAGTATTCTACACCCATTGGTACCCCAATAATTAGAATCATTCCACATCCTGTGAACTCACAGTGACCTGTTTTTGCAGGAGAGCCACT
The DNA here is from genome assembly GCA_037577145.1 of Brachypetersius gabonensis. Taxonomy (NCBI): domain Eukaryota; kingdom Metazoa; phylum Chordata; class Actinopteri; order Characiformes; family Alestidae; genus Brachypetersius; species Brachypetersius gabonensis. The sequence goes on from JBBJLR010000034.1 coordinate 5,678,730, forward strand.
GCTGTGGGTTGTTCTTGGGATATGTCCAATCCCATTCGCCGGATGGAAAGTGACAGAAGCATAAAAGCTCACGGAACCATGCTGCAGATTCCGAACACGTAATTAGCCCTGTCCCAGGAGAGATTGTGGTGAGTCTGCTTATTTCAGCAATGCATTAGCAACGACGTCTCTCTGAAAGTGGGGCACACTCGAGCAAACTCCTATATCTGAAGAGGAAATATGTTCTCTGTGCGAAATCAAAGACGCTAAATGAGCAATCCTTCCCTTCTGTTTTAGTTCCTTTTGTCTTATCTTTATAGCGACTCAAACGAAAGGCAACGTCGTATTCTTACACACGGAGCCGCTCGTTACCCCCTGCCCGTACACAAAAAAAAGAGTCAAACCTAAGAAGTGTGGCAGATTGATTAATTGACTTGAATTAAAAGATTGGCACAGGTCCGATAACTAACTCAGAGAGATAGAGCTTTTTAAAAAGCAATCAAATAGTAATTGTTCCACTCCTTGGGCACAGAAAAAAAAAAGCCGCAGATTAGTGTGGCAGTGATTATGTATTCATTAATTTCTTTGTTAAAACCATCTGTTTAATTAAAATAGATGCGTTTATGGCAATCCACCATCAAACCAATACCTGTCTAAATTACGGGGCCATTGTTTGTCCCATTTATAATCATTTGAAATGATTTATTTATATGCGCAATGGAACACGACACTTGTGTAGCAACTTAATTGATATTAAATGAATGAATTTGATAGAGTGCAGGTGCTCAGAGCTGATCAATTGATCTGATTTGTTTGAGCAATTATGAAAAGACATCTCAGGACATGAAAAAGAAGTCCCAGTGGAAGACTCAAATCCACTTTAAATCCACAAGTAAAGCACTTAACGAGATGTTCCTCACGGCCTCAGAAGGTCAGATTTGACCAAACTTCAGCTGAAGTCCAAAACAAATTTTCGCCGTATGAAAACTCTGAGTCTGTGAAAAGTGGAATTCGACACTTGGATATACAGAGAATGTCCCGTGTATACTTACATTGTTTCTTCAGACATCATTATTAATTCTGAGACAGTCACAAGTTATAAACAAAGTTATTGCTCCCTGTTGCACCTGCACAGGCAAAAAAATCTGTTTGTGTGAGTAGAGTTTACACTGAAAGGTTGAGGATTTTCTCCCGACAATAATACTTTCTTACTGTCAAGAATGTTACTGTCAACTTCGAGCTTACACCAGCTAGAGAAAGTTAAGAATTTAATCTAAAAGGACAACATTAGGAGTAAAAGTTTGGATCACTTCATTCGCTGTTCCCACAAGTCAAATTCAGATGATCTAACTGCCTAAAGTTAGAAAAGAGCAACGTGACTCTGAAATCCTTCAAAATCCTACCAATTACTTGAAAATGAGGTTTCATAGAGAACTACGTTTAATTAATCAGTAGTGTGCTATTGCCGTTGAGTAGATGCATGAATGAGAATAAATAGTTTTAGCTGCATCAAGCTCAACTTGTTTGTCATGTTTCTTAATAATTTAAGTATTATAAACTAAATGATTGCCTTAATCATTTTGAATTACTGATGCAGCCACTCACATAAGTTACATTTCCTTGAATGGGAAAACATATTTGACCTGCAGCAACTGAACTTATTTGTATCGTCAATAATTTAAGGATTATGAACTTAAATGGTTGCCTTAATCATTTTGAATTCTACTGATTTATGCAGTGGTTAGTGGTTTAAATTGCCATCACTTGGTGTTCCTAAATTAGAACCTTTGATCTTTGTTCATTTTCTCACATACAGGTCTGGTCTATTTGCTGATATTAATAATGTCACAAAGTGCTTTGGTGAGCTTATTCTGGATATCGCCAGGGTTTAAAGACCACTGAACATTTGCAGGTTTAATTATAAAAAGAGCATAATTAGTCCTATTAGACTGGATTAAGTGCAGCTCAGTGTGTGAAGCACTGAGTAAAAATAATTGTGCTCAGAGGTTTTGATTGTATTTTTCAAAGTGGCATTCAAATTTCAAGAACACTAAACTTAACATGATGCTCTAAAGCAGTGGCTCCCAACCTGGGGTCCGGGCCCCCCTTAGGGGGGCGCTAGAGATCGCAGGGGGTGCGCGAAATTTTGTCTGCACTGA
>JBBJLR010000034.1:5680967-5694416 GCA_037577145.1 Brachypetersius gabonensis
TAAGAACAAAAACCTACAATTGCTGTTTATTTTTTGCAAATAAAAGTTTGTAATTAATTACTTCATTCTTTTTGTGCCTCTACGCTTGTAGGAGTTGGGGTTGGGGGGGGCTGGCTTGTCTTGCACACAGGCAAGAGGGGCTTCAAGGAAAAAAGGTTGGGAACCACTGCTCTAAACTGCGCATCCTGAAAATGCCTTGCAGTATCACAATTTGATACTTTTGCCAGAGCACCCTCCTTCCTCCCGTGGTGTTAGTTTTAACCAGTCCCTTTTGCATTTCAGCATGTTAACTTTCTTCATTATCAAAAAACACATCTCTAACCACTATAAACCCACCTAAGTCAGCAGAATTCGAAATAATTAAGGCAATAATTTGCTCCATTTTATAATTCTTAAATTATTGAGAAAGATGATATAATTAATTAAATGTATAACTTATGTGAGTGACTGCTTCAGTCATTTTTCTTTTTAAGCTACATTAACATTTGCACACTGCTACAACTCAGTTGATGCATGACATGAACATTGGTATGAAAGAATAACACAGGTCAACATTTATTTTCTTTTGTAATCATCAGAAACCACAACACACTTTTCTAAACCACTTTTTATGTTGATTTCAGATCTGCTTTTAGTTTTATTCAGTCACATCAACTTTTTGAATTATGAGTAATATTAGATTTGTCAGAGAGGCCACACTGTGGCATAGATATAATGATCAGTGTCAGTCAGCTACCACTGTTTCTTCAAAAACGCTCATCATTATACCAACAGACATGCAATATATAACTGGCTTCATCACAAAAACGGTACGTGCAGGAAAAACTAAACGCAGATTTGAAATCAGCATGAAAAACACTACAAAACTGATCTCTGCTGATTTTGACCTCTTGACCTGTGCAATTAGTGGATTGCTCAACGAGTAACAAACAATTGGCTACAAACTTACCAAACTCACCCATTTCAGTTTATCTGCAGGTTACACAAACTTGGGTCAGTCTAAACACAAGCCACAACCAGTCGTTTACCTCTATGAATAAGTGAAACATTATCAATTCTATAATGGCTGTAATTATAAACAAAAGAATCTACACCTAATCTTAAGCATAGAGACTACATGTCGAATTTACATTATATTTACATTATATCATTTACATATAGAAAAACAAATGAAAAAGGAACTGAGAAACTGTTTAAAATGTTGAGATGCTCTGTTTCATCTGGCTGCCTGTCTGCCTTCCAGTATGACATCAGTCATAAAACATTATTCAAGTGTCCATAAGTCAATCATAGACAGTTCCTCTTGTTTAAAACTAAAAATGGGACCTTATTAAATCAGAGGTCACCCACTTCATAAACTCAAAAAGAAGAACTTGATGAAAATATTTAATGTTTAATAATTGAAGCTTCTTCACTCAGACCAATTCATGCTTTTTGCCATCAGGGTTACAGTTTCTAAAAGAGAAACCTTGAGACTGAATTCATGCAAAATGTGACGATTTGCTGTTTGGAATCACGTGTGCAGCACTCAGAGTATAGTTTAGTCACAAGACACCTCAACAGACAAGAGGAACTGGCATAGCTATTCCTTACATCGTGTGAAATTCCACGTACCGTGCTACTTCAGAAGCTTGAATTCATCCCCATCCCCATCAGACCTGAACGCTCCGGCGTGCGTTTCTCTCTCCAGGATCTGGCAGCTTCTGAAGCCATTTTTAATATGCTTCAATCTGCGCAATCTCCAAAGGGTCCAACTCTCGAGCAGACGTGAGGAATAAATGAGAGTCTGACTGAGCAGCCGTAATAAAGATCAAAAGCGAAGGAGATAATTAACAGCAGACTAATTGGTACCCACCCTGAGTTTTCACCAGATATGAAAAAGAGCACAGCTTTACTTGCCATTAATTAGACGAGAATATGCATGAAATATGTTCTGATGTAGGATTCTCAGCTTCTCAACCTTAACATTTCTCTGATATACCTGGAAATGGTGCCCAAATTACATTCCAACACCAAAAACAGAAGTTTGTAAACTTTTTTTTCAACTAAATTTTGTCCAATTTTTTTTTTTTTTTAAGTTTTTTTTTAAGTTTCTACAAGGCTATACTTGTGCGCTCATTTAAAGAACCCAACATCTGGCCAGTTTCAGATGAAGGACAATCATTCAAGTGAGTTTGAGTAGAGGTATTTTGGACAATCATTTACATAAACCTAATTGGACACTTGTTTACAAATAGCATCTCCATGTATGATAGGCATTTATTTTTTTATTTGTCCACCACCTGTCTTCTTTTTTTTTTTCTTTCCTTCCTCTACCATGCAGTAGCTGGCAAAAGAAAGACAACATGTAGAAAGTAGAGCCGAGTTTAGTCAGGCAGAGGCAGAAACAGATCAGCACCTCTTGACAGTCAGTTAATTAACTGCAAGCGCACACAAACACAGCATTACATGCTTATATCTGCCACAAGAATCCAAGATCCTATAAATAAAAGGCCTAACAGCATGCGTTCGCATCCCGGGGGGATTGCAGATGTCTTGAGCTTACCTTGAACCAATCCAGTCTTGTTACATCTTATTTAGCAGTTGTACTCTTTAAGCATGGCTTGATTTATTTATCCACCATTCTGCTTAAACAAATCACTTCAAGAGAAGTGCTTAAAGCCTTCACTGCAATAATAGCGACCCTGGAGATGGTGTATCCTAGCTTCTGATATCTGATGGACCATTAAATAGAAATGCTGCAGCCGGTTTAAGTTACTTTTGCTTCCTCAGTTACACTCGGTCAAATTCTTATCACCAAGCTGAACGTTCTGCAGGGTAGTATGGGGGAAAAAAAGGTCTCATGAAATGGGCAACACTTGACTGATAATGGTAAATCTGGTTCAGAAATCTTTTTTTTATTTAAAGGGAAGATAATAACGTTATCCCCAAGTGAACTAACATTTATGAAGATATACATTTAGTGCAGCTGCATAGTTTCCTAAATACGTGAGATTATGTTGCTACTTACAGCAACTGAGATGTACTGCTTAATGTCTCTGCCTTGGAAGTTCTTGCTAGGCTCTTGCTAGTCTAATGGGGTCTACTCGTCGCAAGGTCCCACGCAGAAGCTTCACGCTCACATGGGAAATACAGGGCCAATTTCAACAATCATTCCATCAAGAGAATCAAAAGATAAACAGAGAAGCCGACATCATTTGCTTGGTGAAGATCAAACAAATAGGCAGTGCAACACCTGTGGTTGTGCATGAGGAAATGATTGTGAACTGGCGAAGGGCGCGCTCATTTCCCTAATTAGAAAATGCTCAACTTGCTAAGCACCTACAAGGTGAATATCAGACATCTGGTTTGAAGCCAGTGCCGTGCTATAGTTCTCCAAACAAAACATAAATACCTGAGGTTCTGATGTAAAATTAGGCAAAATTCAATTCTATCAAACACCTACATACTCATCACATTGGATGACTGCATGCAGTCAAAGTCAGCGCACTAGCATGAAAAATGATTTTTCAAAGAATGTCAGTGTGGCTTTGTGCTAATGCTCCTTGTGTGCCATATCAAAGTGTCTTTAATTTACAAAAGCTTCAAAGAAAGATCTTATTTGGATTATGTTTTGTAGTTAATTGGTCCTTCATAAATAAATAAATACATACATACATACATACATAAATAAGGCCTAACCCAGGAATCTACATTATTCTTGGAAAATGTGGCGAACCTAATCCGAGTATCGCAAAATTGCCACTAAAGGGATTTACTTCAATTCACATTAAACTAACTTGAGTGTTACCAGTGAAAATCAGCAATCTGCTTAGTTTTTTGCTCCAACAAAAGTTATACGAAACTTTAAAAATGATATAAGTTTCTATTACAGGCTACCTGGAAATGATAAATGACCTCTTCTTACCAGACCACTGAGCATCATTCACATTTTCAATCAAAACCATGATTTTGCCAGTAAAACAAAAACGTGTTTTTGAACTGCTTTAGTGATGAGTTGGCTGGAAATGACCAATGGGTTGGTCTACTCCCCTCCACCCCTCCAAAACGGCATCATTATGAGGCCTAGGTACTTACTGCTCACATCTCTAAAATCCCTTTTCTTTGAATGTATAAAATGGGCCTTTGCATTGCACAGGCTCACATATAGCTTCTTAAGAAGCTTTATTGCCTATCATGTCTTTTATTTCGTAAACAAATAATCCTAATCGTGTTATTAAAACGTACTCCCGTGATGATAAATCTTACCACGGGCTTTTAACACAAATAACCATTTGTCCCTGGCTACTGTAAATATGGATTGGGTGGGGGGTGGGGGGTTACTGCATCTCTTTCTGGATGAATAGCACAACGGAGATGGGACCAAATCTAAAATTATACAACAATAATACAGATTGGCTGGTAACAAGGTTAAGTGTTGATAGGATTTACGGAAAATCTCACACTGCTTTTTGTTCAAGGGTGACTACAGCATCACCCTTTGGTGAGGAATAATGGCTTTCCTTTCAGGAGGATGTGAAATTGGATTGCTCATACAAAGTGCTTGCAGAGGATAAACCTGTGTTATCCAATTACCCGACCAAACTACATTAAGAAAAGCTTTAGATGGAGAGTCCAGGCAACCTTGTTCCCCCTAAAACCTTGGCGGCACAGAGAACCTGGCCAACCGGAGGGAAGCGTTCTCAGGTATTTTGATAGGTGATCCTCACTCTCACAGCCCCTTAGAGCACCCAGCCATTACAGCAGTTAAAAACCTTTTACACAAACAAGTAGGATAAGCTCGAGAAAAAAGCTGCAGTATGCAATCATCTGAAGCTGGAACAATGCTGTTGGTGTAGTTTTCTTTTTTCCTTTTTTTGCGGCATGGCTTTTATAACGGTGTCTAATTTGACCTTTGGATGTTTGCCTTTACGCTGATGAATAGTGCTAATCAAGGTAAGAACAAATGAGTAGAAACTTAGCTTGGACGAAATCCCAGGAATGCTGTGCAACTAATATGAATTGTAAAAATGAAATGAAATGTAATACTGTGGTAAGTGTAGAATTTCTCAAAGGGGCTGTAATACGAAAAGTACAATCCTCTCCTAGTTATTATGGGGAAGCTCAGGTGCTCTGCGTTTGATAAATGTTTTGTGCAATAGAATGGCATATTGGGGTCAGTCTTTTAAAAGGTAGAGTACACTTATTTAAAGGAAACTCCACATAGTTGTCATTTACAGTCATTATTATGTGCCCCAGGTGGGTCTTCTCAGATTCCCTTCTAATTATGTGGTACAATAGAATTATGGCTCTGTGAAAAAGACTAAGGAAGCTGTTTGGCAGTATACCATATGTACAGATTAAATACCATAACAGTTGTTGCTTTACAATGATCTCCAAAGTGTCTTATCAGTGTCTTGTTCAAGAAATGAATGCTGTGAGTGCACACTGAAATTCCTACCAATAGAGGGCAATAGTCCATTACTTTATGCAGTTCACATACACCTTCTATTTCCTAATGAACCATTGTTTTGAACCCTTGACTAGTCATCAGCTCGTAGGTTTAAACTTTTGCCAGGTCCCCATCTGAGGCTTTCTAGGTTACAATAAATCTATTATGAACTCCCAACAATTCATCTCAAACATACCGTGCTGCCTCTACTGATTGTCATGAATTGAAGGTCAAGTGCCATTAGGTTTACTGATTGCAAATCAGCTTTCTGCAGGGAAGACAGCCTCATATTTATTCAAAGTGAGTGCAAAGGCTGTGAGTTTGTCCTGGATTATCTGTATTTTATCAACACCATCAAGATTATCCTGATAATAAGAACCTGCTTCAACCCGTCTCCCTCTGCTGCGCACAACCCTTAATGAATTCCGAATTCCACAGCACATTTAGGTCTAGTGTCTACTCACAAATCTGATAGAAAGGACAGCTTAGCGAGTATGACACATGACGGAGGATTCCGTAATTTCAAAGTATATAAGGGTATGTGCATAACAAGATTAATTGCTAGGTCCAACATCACAGTTGAACCTGCTGCAACACTGAACTTTTAATAGTAGCTTGCACATCCACCCTTCTAAAGGCTTTGATTTTCAGCATGTAGCCTGGAGTCTGAAAAACAATGGCCCATGGCTCCTCTCTAGGTTCTTCTGCTTTTGCCTGCAGCCATAATTTCGCTTGCCTTCATACCTCGTTTCTACCGTTTCCAACTGGTTCAAAAAAAATCTTATCTGGTACCTTTGTGGAAAAACGGAGCTGAAGTTAAAGACAAACAATTGAATGACTGTGATAGATGCACTGTGATAGAATCAGGAATAAGAAAGAGACGTGATAACTGGAGACGGTTATATATGTCATTGCGAATCTTTTGCAGGGAGAAACACAACTGTGTGACACCTTGCATGCAGTGCTGAGGGGGTGTAATTAGTGAGGAAGACACTTTCACACACTCATTATGCACAAGAGTGCTGGGTTTCTCGTATGAACGAACGAACAGGAGGCATACAGTCCCCACCCTGGATCCCTACCTCCACCCCCTCGGGGTGTGTAAAGTGCTGGTAAAAATACACAGCGGGCTCCCAGCTCTAGTCCAACTGTAGTCAGAGAAGCAGGATGGGGGGCCACTTTGAAGGACACGCAATAATGACCTGTCCTCGCTGTATGGCCTCTGGAGGCAGCTATGTGCCACCGTGATGGTGCTCACAGATTAGGGCCGCCAGCATCAGACTAGCAGGGCTAGATCAGAAGTGTGGGTCACCCTTGTCAGTGTGGCGCGCAGCAGTGATCACGCCCGGGCCACTGACAGGTCTGCCGGTGGTTTAGGCCGCTAAGGGCCTTGCCGGAAAAACCGACAGGGCAGCCACTGCGCTCCGCTCGGCCCCAGCGGCCTCCACACTAACACACTGAGCAAGACGCCTACATGACACAGCCGACGCATCTCCAACGCCTGAGCCTGATCGCTCTTGGCAGAGAGAGCTTTTTTTTTTCCTTCACTGTGCCTCGCTCGTGTTAATTTGATGACGGCGAATGCACAGCTGCAGGGCCGGGCGTGCGCTGGAATTTCATAAATAATATCACTTAGTTGAACCATTATGCAGGACAAATGTAATGTGAAAGGGAATGGATCACAGGAAAATCCACCAGGATATGGAAAGGTGATTCAAAATGAATGAGCTGCTGTCATGGGTTTTCACTTGGGGGGGGGGGGGGGGGGTTTGGGGTCTTAGGTAAGAGTACGATCCAAAAGTTTGGTGAGATACCATCATCCTTTTTAGGAAAAAAAAACTTGGCTTAAATTAAGCTTGCTGTCATTACTTATCTAACCACGGTTGTACAGTAGCATTTAAAAATAGTCCCACTCACATCATCATAATTACTGGTCAGAAAGGAGACGCCCTTGTGTCATAAGGACAGGCATGGGCATTCTCGTCTGCGAGAGGAAATGCAAATGAAATCCCCAGACAATTAAAATGCGCTTTCAGGTTGTTTGTGTTCTCTGGTTATGAAAGGAAGATAAAACTGCAGGCAATAACAACAGGGAAATGTACATCACACCGGGAGTTTCTACGTTTGTACTTGTTAGCTGCGCATTACGAAACTTAATCATGTAAGTGAAATGGAAAATGCAATAAGTGGCAGTTCTGCATGTCCGCCCTGTCAGAACGAATCACGGCAATTAAATAATGGATTGGTTTGTTCTGTCAAATCAGAAATTGAAAGGAAATTGAATTCCTGGAGAGCCACTCAGTATTACAACGAGCTGGAATCTCTTTTAAGCCAAACACTGGTGGAATCAACGCTGGACAATGCTATTCAGTTGTGGAGAGCTGTTAATGGATTCAGTTCCTGGTCTTTCAATTAGCACTACGAGACATGGTGGCTTATGCTGATGCGTGTCATCAACTCACATGAGCTCGGTGCCAGGGCAAGGCCAAAGAGCGTTCGCTTAAACGTCAGGCGACTCCTCTAAAATGGTTTATAGCACTGCGGGGCCAGCCAGGGAGAAGGATCTGTGTGTCAGTCTGCTTGGGAACACTTGTCTGTCTGCGCCAATGTGCTAGTCGAGCCTGATCTTTGCAAACAAGCTAAATATGTTGGAAATTGTAACTGTAATTGCAGTACTTGACTTGCTCTCATTTTCAAAACATTTACAGAAGGCTGCATTGCTATAACTTCATACAGTAAAAAAAAAAAAAGAAGTTGTTAAATGGCAACCAGAGTTCCGTGCAGAGGGCTGTGTTACATTATAATATAGTGCATATTATCACTGGCAGAAACACAGAAATGTTTATACATCATAGCATGAATAATGACTGCAAATGCCTTGAAGCAGTGGTTAAAGAGTAGAATTAAGAGGCTCATTCATTACGGGTGGCCACAGCAGACAAAGTCATCGTCAGGAATGTAAATCCAGCAGAGCTGCTGCTTAATAAGGACAAGGATTACAGTAGGAGGACAGGTAGTGTGGGAGTACCCTGGGACTGTAGCAGCATTATGTTGGTGTGTTTTGCCACTTAACATGGCCAAGAACTGGCCACTATTGCAAGAGTAGGAAATCTGACTGAAAATGGCCAACAACAACCTGCTGTTTTGGCTTGAGGTATTGGGGTGGGTAGTGAAAATGGAGCTACTGCATAAACAGCCAATTGATGAAGCAGAGTGGTCTGTAAGCAAGCACTAATAGATTTCTTTTTTAAAGCAACAAATATTTTGTGACTGAATTTCGTATAATGTGCAGTGCAGGCAACTGTTTGCTACAGATGGCTCACATTTAGCAAATGTCCTGATAATTGTAGTCCTGATATTTCACTAGAGATATTAGACACAATGTGTGGGCGGAGCATCTGAGGTTGAGATTGAGGATCTGCCCCTCAATCTATTTTTTCATTTTTGTTTAAATCCATAGCTACTTGTAGAACGCTGGCAACACAGAGAACATGTTGCAGGGCATTCAGCCCACCGGCCTGCGCTGGTGAAGCCGCATTTCCTGGCCTGCTGAAAACGCATGGTTTGATGCCCACAATGACATGGCAGTGAGGACTGTCCCCCAACAACCAGGTCCTCTGTCAGACAATTGCTGCTGTTTATGAAAAACATACTGATACTGTAGCTGTACCTGATAAAATGCCCAATGCCTTTGAGTGCAGACACAAGGCGGGTTAATCTGACAGTTTTCAAGAAAGTATATGACCTTGAGAATTCTTTCCTGTTTGGATGTCTCTGCCCAGATAAAATATTTTATGCTTTGTGATCAAACAATTCTATACCAAGCCTCTGGTCACATCCTCCTCAAATCAGCCTACTGACCAACGACATGCACACCTTTGTGCTATTGTTGCCCAGGCAACAGTCCATTTGCCGTCTTTTGGCCAAGCTGCCCTTCTGAAGGATTTGATAGTTAGGATTAGCCATTAGTAGTACACAATTGTTGAAGTTAGACCTATTTAAATTGCCATATTATTTTAATTACAGCTAAAGTCAACATAGTTATTGTAATAAATAGGGTGACATACTAGTAAGATATTTTCCTGACTGGTTGGGAGGGACACTGTGGTTTATTTGGATGATATAGCCTACTCAGTTCATTTATGAAAAATTAATGATCATTTAGCAGACATTTTTATCCAAAGCGATTTACATTCCCTGACTATAGGCTCCATTTTTCCTGGAGCAACTTGGGGTTAAGGGTCTTGATCAGGAACCAAGTGGTAGTATGCTGAGGGTAGGAATCAAACCCATGACCTCTTGGTCTAGAGGCAAGTATCCTACCCACTAGGCCACCACCACCCATGTTCATAATAAAATCTTTTCTTACTACCTTTCTACAGCAGCCCATGGCTTTGCACCCCACTTGCAATATCATAGGCTCCTTCAAACATAAATGTTAGCACGAAAATGAGAAGAAAATGCTTTAAACAACAGTGATTGCAATATTTCCGGATTGCCATCCACTGATATTGCAAGCTGGACAGTTTGTCATCTAACTATTTTGACACCTTTTGTGTGGACCAGCTAGTTAACTAGTACCAGTTAAATTTAGAACATAAGTTAACATTTAATGCAAGCTTCAATCAAGCTTCATATCACTACCTAGTGATTATTAGCTTAGCTAGCTTATTAGCCACTGAGAAGAGGCTTTAAGCCCACCCTCAGGCTACAAATGCAGCCGACTGTAGCAGTGTAAAGGAAGATGTCCTAATCATCGAAAGATAACCTATTTTCTTGACACCCAAAGGTATATTAGTAACACTGCTATGCTTGAGCGGGGGACGCAAGAACGTAAATTGACACTAAGGTGAGACTGTGCTGAAATATAGAATAAAGCTATTCCACTGCCTTTCATGGGGATGCATATCAAAGCAAGGTTATGGTTTATCACAGAGACAAATCTCCATTCTCCTTTAGTTTGATTCGTTCACTGATACGTAAAGGAATTCAATCAGCTTACAAACATGAAAGGAATTTCAGTTGGTCCGAAGGGTCCACGCTCTTGAGCCCACCTCAATAGACTGCTAGACAAAAAAAAATGCTCTTTTGTTACACAACATTAAAGGTGACCCCAGCCTTTCTTCCAAAGGTGGTGCCAGGGCTAATATTCCTCACTGGAAAGTATTGGAAGATTGCTGTGTGACATCCTAATTCACCGAGCACAAAGAGGGTTAAGGCCTGCAATTTCCCAAATATCACCGCGAGTGAGGAATCAAAGTTTGTAGCTCAAATTAAAAAAATTCAAAAACCACCCCGGTAGAATAAAGGTCAAAATATAATTGTTGTAGCCTCTCGGGAAAGACAGTCCCACTCTTCACTTTATTCACTTTAAAATGTTAGCTTGAATAGATACAGTATTTTACATAATTCTTTTACAAGAGACACTATAAAATGGCAATTTTTTTACATATGAGAGTGAGGGACCTTTTCAAAGTTTCCAGAGCTTCTATGTACTTAGAAATTCTTGGAGAACTGGTAGGGAACCTTTATATTTTGGGAATATTCTTTATATCTTATATCTTATATCTTTATATCTAAGGTTCTTCACAATCCTTTACACAAAGGAACTAAATGAAATGTAGGAAACTAAAACTGGTTCTGCTATGGCATAACTTGAAGTACCCTTTGTGGTATTTGCAACAGTGTTAATAAAAGGAAAGAATTTGACATGAAAAATCAACCTAAGTAATGAACATTTCCACATCGACTGTTCAAATAAATGTAAAAGTTTGAATAAAAGTTAGTATCTGGGCTTCACATTTTGAGTTAACTGAAAATGGTCATTCGAAGCAAGATTACTGATAGTAAGTTTACATACTGGTGAAATATCATTGTAAATTCTGTGAACTTGAATCTGCCCAGACATTAATTTTGTTGAAACACTGGGTTTTATTTTATAACCATTATCATCATTATGATGATTATCATCCAAATCATCTTCGGGACAAATTTTACATTTGAAATTCATGATGTGTTTTAAAGGAGGCACTAGATTTTTCATTAATCAACACACTAATAGCTGCACTAAAAGGGAATGTGTTTTCTCATAGTTTCACCAGCTAAAAACAAAAACAAAGAACAATTAAAAATACTGACTGAATGAATGCAAACAGAGAGAGAAGGAATCGCACCTGGAAGCAATGAAACAATAAATAAACCTGCAGCTGTATTAACAGATCTGAAGAGATGAGTCTTATATCCATAAGCAAATACTTACCAACAAAGATCTTATTCGTTTGTCGGTCACACTTGTCCTGAGATCCATAAACAGCGATTAAACCGTGTTCTATGAGTGCCCGAGCTCTCATTCCATCAAGAAATGTCTGTTCTTTGTTACTTAGTTTGCTTTTACCACAGAAAGTATTTACTTGTGACATGTCTGCCTTCATAAGGCTTGATTTTCTCTGAAGGCCTGGGAACCCAATAAAGGTCCAGCATGCCATATAATCACTGGAACTCAGTGTGCTGCTTTTGTCATCATGCATTCTGAAGTCGGCTGCAGCTCCGCGCCTGAGAAACCGGGAAACAATAAGAGTTCAATTAACAAGACAGAGCACAGACTGAGGAAGGCCTGCCATCCCTGGTTCCTTTCAAGGAACCATGCTGAGAGCAGGCTCGGAGTGATATTAGCTTTGACATAGTTTGCTTGCACCTGTCTGAGCACAATTACCCAAATAACAACAGCTTTGAAAATATAATAAGGAAAGTCAACTAATTTTGCCCCCCCCCCTCCCCCCCCACACCCACAAACACACCTACCTCCCTCCCAACACCAACTCAACCAAATGTCATAAAAAGTAGCTCAGAAACATCTCGCATCAGAACCGTTCACAGCTATTACTGACTTAAATAAAAACATCCATAATACGGAATTCATTTTCAGCATCCGAGGGACTCTACGTTTTCATTTGAAGGAACAGGAAAGTAAAAAACTAACTGCAACTATGCAAAAAAAAAAAAAAAAAAAAAAGACAACTAACAATTTGACCGTGCCACTTAACCGGAGCTGTGACATAGCTATAATTTGAGTCATTATGCTTCTAATGTGTCATTAATAAGCGTATCGCTCACAAGTAGGAGGAAAAAAATCTGCCAGATATAACCTAGATGCCACAGAGCATACCTCCTTATCACCACAATTACAGACTATGCAGAGGAAGCAAAGATAATGACCTTTAATGCTTTTATAATGACATTCTATGAGGGTATGCCCTCATAAAGAGTAGAAGACTAGCATTCATTTGAATCAATACACATGATGGATCTGCAGATATCTATTTAAGCAATCTCGGGAGTGGGGTGTTTGATAGCTGTTATGAGAATTATAACAAATGCCGTGCTGATTGTAATAATTCTGTGTTTCTCGAAGAGTGAGGCTTGCCTTAGAGTATACTTAAGAGATACTGAAACAGTTATATTTTATTCATAATTCTAGGGCATCTTTAATGCTATGCTATTTTTGGCTTCTCATAATATACACCTTGGCTTTATATTACCAGAGCTGAATATAAGAACACATAGGGAGTCTTCTGCAAAGCTGGAAGCTCATCAGTGCTTAAGTGTTCAAAAGGGCCCGTATCCAACTTTTTTATTTGCATTTTATTGATTTTTCTGTGGTTTCCTTATGACTTTTGTGTGGGTTTATGCATTAAAAACATCATTTTTACACAATCTTTTAAACAGACTGTTTTTCAGGATATACACTACATAAACAAAAGTATTGGGATGCCTGAGCCTTAAACCAACAGGGACTTTAATAACATTGCATTGAAATACATACTTCAATATGGTGTTGATACCCCCTTTACCGCTGTTCCACTCTTCTTTGAAGGCTTTCCGCAAGATTTTGCAGTGTTTCTGTGGGAATTTGTGCTCATTCATTTTGTAGCGCATTTATGAGGTCAGGCACTGATGTTGGACGAGAAGGTCTGGCTCACAATCTCCGTTCCAGTTCATCCCAAAGGTGTTGGATGGGG
>JBBJLR010000034.1:5695727-5706688 GCA_037577145.1 Brachypetersius gabonensis
ATATATAGATATATAAAATGCCAGAGGACATGTATTCTCTTTTTGCCTGCCTTTATTCTTTTGCCGAGAAAGCACAGATTTGTCATGTGGTGTGAATGGTGACGATGCCCAGCATTTTCACCATGTTCAGTTAATGGCCATCTAAAATTAGTCAAGAAGCCTAAAAGGCTCAATGATTTTTAAAGATATCCATTGCATGAAAAGCATTGCCACTTTGCACACATCTACACGGGCTGCTGAAAGGGAGAGGTGTCCGGGACACCTAGCTTTGTGGTTGTTTAACAGTGTCCTCTCTGATCCAGTGCTGGCTCTGTTTACCTGGGTACATGCCATTTCACTCGCATTATGTTCATATCAGGCTTCATCTGCATCCAAGTTTTTCTCAAACACACGAGGACTTTGTGTGTGTTAATCCTTTCTGACTGATTACTTTTTCAATGATGAAGACACAATTAAATGCTGTAAATGCCTGAGTGCTCTAATTGTATTGGTCCATGAGACAGATAGACAGATACATAGACAGGTACATAGATATATGGATAGATACATACATAGGTAAATAGTCCGATAGACTGAGCTCACAACAAAAAAAGCGATTATCAAAAACTGTAGAAAATACATTGAAATACATTAAGCAAAAACAAATCTACTAATGGGTTAAGCAATATTTACTTAGTAAGCTTTCATGAAGTAATATTTAATGCCGATAATATCTAGTGCCTTATCTTACCAGACTACAAGCATATACTTGTTCAGCTGAGAGGATCAGACACTGAAAACAAAAACATTGTTGGTATTTATGTTATGTTTAAATTTTTATATTTAAATGTTATATTTATACAGTTTCTTGCTAGTATGAACATGCAAGAGTAACATGAACAGTATCACGATTACCTAGATGACATTGCTTAAGTCTCCACTGGCAGATTTTCTCATTCATTTTTAAATATGAGCATTTGCATCTACTTATATATACTTATTTATAAGCAGATATATAAATAGCACCCTAGCTTAAGTTAATAACCTATCCCAGCAATAACCTAACCTATCTTTTTTCCTTGAAGGGAGACCAGATAAATTAACATTTCTTGATTTAGTATAATGACTATTGAAACAATAACAACAGTTTTGAATGATGAGTGTTTTGTGCCAATAATGTATGAAAATAGGTGAAGGTAACTGTTTCTCATGTCTTTTAGGATCTGTCACCTTATCATGGAAAAAAAAATAGTATAGGTTATACAAAAGAAATCACTAAAAACGAGATGTCACTTGCTTTATGGAAAAAATGCATAATAATTTAATAGAAAAAATGTTTTATGACATGTGATTTGATCAAGTATTTAGGGGCTGGCAAAGTACAGAGGCATTTCGTTTTTGACCGTATTTGAAATCTCGCACAGTTGACTTATTTTTTCTCCTCCCACAATTACATGATGCACGAATAGACAACTGGTAAACATAAATGTAGGCTGGAAATGAGCTAGAAATAGCAATAAATTGCATTAACTTGTCTACAACACAAAAAAACCACATTCGATTTATTGTAACAATATGGCCTTTCACCTGCACGAAAAATAAATATAATGGAATTAATGTCTGAATTTCGACAAATTATAATTCATTTTTTCATTAGGTTTAATGGCATTCTGGCCTATGTTCTGTAAAACTTGTTCAACACAACAACAATTGCTTCCAATGAACATTAGAGGGCAGGGCATGGATCAATTATAGTGCTAATGTGTAATTTCTGGTCTGGTTTGGCCTGACTTGCATGCCAGCAGAATGTCACAGTAAAGGAGCTCTTTTTGGCTCTCCGGGCATACATGGCTAATGGACGAAAAAGACTAGGTGTTGCAAAATTGAACAGCTGTGACTGTAAATAAGGTTTATGTGACAGACGAAATGCAGCCTTCTCTCCATCACCAGGGAAACGGTGGAAATTGTTGATCCCTGGAGGACAGTAGGTTGTCAGTAGGTTGTGGTCTCCTAGCACTTTCTGTAGCCAAAAGCACACAAATCTAATTATGAATATAAGGATATAATAAAACACTCGTTTCTTGATTAAATGTATATTTTGATGCTCACAGAAAGAGCAGAGAACAATGGCATCATAATTCACTGGTTTCGAGTTTCATAACTCGATGACCTTATTTGAACCGTATGACTGCAGTAACCAAGCGATGCAAAGATGTGGCCAAGTATAGGCACTTTAATGCATCGTAAAAGTCATTTAATGACAATACAATCACATTTTAAAACCAATCTTAATCTTTGGAAGGCCCTGGGATCTTTTTTGTGTAGTTTCTGCCATTCTTATGAATGAAATAGACCCACCGAGCAGGGTTCCTCGAGGCTGAGTGAGGATGCTCTTGTTTTTCTTGTTGATTTTTCCCAGTTTGACAAGTCCAATTTCCCTCTAGTACAAAGGACAGGGTCAGCTAGGCTCATTTAAGCCTTTCGCGCAGTGACGCTATCATGCCTTCCCTTAAACACGCTTGTTGGACATGAGTGGAACTGGCACTTTTTTTTCTCTATGTATAACTTTGACTTGTACTTACACAGAGGATGAAGAGGATGATATCTAGAAGAGCTACGCTTCACCAAACATCTCTCCCAAGGATTTAAGGTTTGGTTTGATATTCAGTCAGAAATATCATTGCATTATCTAAGCAAGCCCCCCCCCCCATCATGCTGAAGATGCTGTGGCATTAATGAACATGCTTGGGTTTGGCAATCTCACTTCAGAAACAATATAAACTACATGGACAACAGGATTAGGATGCCTGATCATTGCACCAACAGGGACTTTAATGACATTGCATTTAAATGCATAGACTTTAATATGGAGTGGGTCCACCTTTGCAGCTAGAACAGCTTTCATTCTTCTTGGAAGGCTTTCCACGAGATTTTGGAGTTTCTGTGGTTATTTGCACCAATTCATTGTGTCAGGCACTGATGCTGGCAAGAAGACTTGGCTCGCAGTCTCCATTCTAGTTCATCCCAAAGGTGTTGGATGGGGTTGAGGTCAGGGCTCTCTGTGGGCCAGTCAAGTTCTTTCATACCGAACTCATCCAAACATGTTTTTATGGACCTTGCTTTGTGCACTGGGACACAGTCATGCTGGAATAGAAAAGGTTCTTCTCCTAACTGTGATCACAAAGTTGGAAGCATGACGTTGTCCAAATATTTTGGTCTGCTGAAGTAAGTGGACATCTGAATTCAGTAATTAAGAGATGTATCTCAATACACTTACGGTTTATTTGCCAATAAAATGGCTACATTCATGCATTTGCATGCTCATAATTGCAGCTAGGGGATGGATCCTGCTACAGTCAGAAAGTGGCTACCGTGTGCAGGTTTAAAGAAACTGGCAGGATTTGCGTATTCCATAAAAAAATAATGTATAATGATTGCACAGAAAAACCCTTAAAAACATATGAAGCATGAGAAAACAGCACCTGGCTGTGATTTAAAGCAGATCTACTTTCTCGGTTTCAAAAAAGAGGGGAGGGCAAACATTAGCAATGCAACCGGGTTTCGTTACTCACTATGTTGAAACAATGCAAGCAGTCATATCCCAGTGTAAATGATAAACACAGTTGGTTCATTTATGTTTTCCATATGGAAAATATTCAGTCGTAGCCCTTTGCTGAATCTATAATTAAATGTAGTAATTAACCATTGTACTTTTTAAACAGACTCTGAGACGCTTACCATCTGGTAAACTCTTCACTCACTCTCTACCATCGGCAACCACGGAGAAGGAGAAGCTTTTATTTTATTCTGAGCAATATTTTTGGAAAGTTGAAAAAGAAATGCAAAAATTCAGTAGATTGGCATCCATTGGTCATATGCACTTCTCTCGCACCAGTCCAGCCATTTCTCAAAGTTTCATCACACGTTTCATGTCATATTGATTTTTTTTGTGAACGTGGATCAACACCCCAATTTCAAACATTTCATTTCAAGGAACCAGGACATCATAGAGACAACAGACGGAGACCTCAAACAGAGCCCTGATCTGACTGCCTTGTTAAGTCGTTGAATTTTGAAGGGCCTGCAGAGGTTCTAGGGCTTCAGTTTTTCTGGCTCTCCACAGCTCAGTGTGCACTGTCTGTGCACTCACATTTGCATGCACTCAACGATCGCTCAATAAATTGGCAGGAATAACTCTTAGAAAAATGGCGTTCAGGTGGCTGTTGTTTCTGCTGGATGCGTTTAAGACCTCTGATTTATGCAATATCATTCAGTGCACATTTGTACAATTGTTGATATTCTGTTGATACGCAATTGCTGATTGTTAAGCTGTTTCTATTCAAATGTTATGCCATGTATGTCCCCATGTGGCCCCCACCTGCCCCGCTTTAGTGAAGC
The DNA here is from genome assembly GCA_037577145.1 of Brachypetersius gabonensis. NCBI lineage: Eukaryota > Metazoa > Chordata > Actinopteri > Characiformes > Alestidae > Brachypetersius > Brachypetersius gabonensis. Next base: position 5,700,105 of record JBBJLR010000034.1, read on the forward strand.
CACAGTCCTCTTTTCAATTGTATATGCTTTAGGTTAATGACAATAAAATTGAATAAAATTGAATAAATAAAAGACAAGTTAAGTAAGCACATAGAACCCATTACAAGGGCATTATTTATTACATTTTTTTAAAATCTGCCTTGCTTTAATGATATGGTGATGATTTGAGCATAACCCATAGTCGTCAATTGCTCTAAGAGAGCTACCTCTCAGAGGACCTCTGAATAAATTAATGAGTTAATTATTTAATTAATGGATGGATGGATGAATGTCAGTAGTTGTAGTAGCGATAACGGCTGGATAACCATCATGTCAAAATCAATCATGTTTTAGGTGCATGAACATCATAAGTGCACTTTTGATTGGAAACATGTCTTTTTTCTCCCGTAAAAATACTATTTGTCATGGTATTATTAATGTGTTATATATATTTCCTGCATGTTGTCTCATGCACCAATAACTTAAGATGAATTAATCAAATCGCAAAAGTATCAGAAAAGAAACCTCAAAGAGCATATGGTTCTTTCATGACTTGTCCTTATCCATACTGGCTCTCGGAGCTATAAGTCACTGCAGTGGTTCCTTGAGATAATGAGCCAGTGATCAATTATTAATTATTGGTGATGAAGAGAATGTCATGAAAAGAAGAAATCTGTTTACAACGTCTATAACTTCCAATGCATTTACTGAAGGTGAGGGAACATAAAACAAGCAAGCCGTTCGGTGCCAGCCACAAATCCTACCTCATAGCCCCTGGCCATATTGTAATGAAAGTCCTGACATTCCAAATATGCCATTCTAGTGGTAGTGAAAAAGATGGAGTTAAATGGATTCTTTTTGTTCTTACTGAAAAATACAATCGCAGTATTACACTACAGCAGGCGTCGATTCTGAACAACAAGTTTTTGTTATCGTCATAGATATTTCAAACGGTTCACTGATTAATGAATGAGAATTTTATAGTTAGAGTTAGTGATGCACGTTAAAAATCCTGTTCAGAGACAGAAAGATAAAGTAAAACTGCTGATCTGAATCAGCAACATGTTCAGAAGAAACCATAGGATCCCAGTTTTAAAACGTTCATGTCCCTGTTATGATGCTATGCTATATTTAGCTCTTAAAGTACACTGGCTTTGGAATAAAAGTGCTTTTTGGTTTCTCCGTGGGACGGCTAACACCTTGCACTGAAGTATTTCATGTCCAGCTCATTTCTGGACACACTGACTGGATTACAGTTACTGCTCACTAAAATGTATTTCCAAAATGAGAAGATAAGATCCAAGTGTACTTCCTTTCATAAAAAGCGCATTAAAACACATAACATTGCAGCTATAACAGCGTCCACACTTTTTGGAAGGCTTTCCACAAGATTCTGGAGTTTCTTTGGGAATTTGAGTCCAACTGCTTCTGTAGAGCATTTAGGTCAGACACAGCTGAAAAGGCCTGGCTCGCAATCTCCGTTCCAGTTCATCCAAAGGTGTTGGATGGGGTTGAGGTCAGGGCTCTGTGTGGGCCAGTCAAGTTCTTCCACACCAAACTCACCTTATGGACCAAGTTGTGTCCACATGACGTGGCGTGGTCCAAACTGTCTTGGGACAAAAGTATTGGGACACAAAAGAGTTCTGTCCCAATACTTTTGTCCATAAGTATAATTTCAGCCTGAAGAATCTTCTTTCTGTCTTTTTTGGACTTCTGTTTCATTTTCTCCACAGCTGCTAGTCATACCTTGGATAATTCTGTGCATGTTTAGAAAGTGCATGTTCGCTTGTGTTAAATGTGGTCAAAATACATCTTCTTGAACATTTCCAAATAAACCAATCAAACTGCATCCTGAATGTGTTCATAACAGGCTTTTTATTAGGTCTTTTAATGCTTAAACAAAACCTGAAAATGATCTAAACACCACAAATTTAAAGCTAATGCATGGTGGAAACAGCCTCTATGATCGTACAGGTTCTTATTTACAAGTACATCCAAGATTCAAAGCTAAATGGCAGCAGGAATTTACACACCATGCTTTAAAAAGGAGGCACCAGTGAAGCCCAAAACTAAAATGTAAATTTTTAACTTGAATTAGTGATGGTCTCAAATATTTATATTTCTCCCTTTAAAAAGGTACTCCTACTGCTAGTGCATTCAGATGAAGTCTCCTATGAATAATTTAAGAAGAATAGACCCTCTTGATTCTAGGAGAGCTGAACATTATATGAGCTTATAAGAATTAGCCTTGTCCAAAAAAAATCACAGTCGGGGCATTTTCCCTTCATGGAGATATAAAAAATGTTTAAAATGTATAAAACATGTCTTTGAAAATATATAGTATCAGTCTGGTTCTATTCTAAGTAGCTAAAATGAAAATACTTCTTTTAGAAGATGCTTGCCAACATTTCTTTATTCAGTGTTGGAAATTATTTAATTAAATGATAAAAGAAAAACTGATCTCATGAAAAAATAAAATGAGTATGAAAGCAAAGTTTGGCTCCATATAATGCATGTCCTTAAGTTACAATAGAAAACATTCATTCACTCATTTTCTGTAACAACTATTCCTTACTAGGGTCTCAGGGGTCTATGGGTATGAGCCAGGGACTTACTCTGGGTTGGGGGCCAGCCCACCACAGGGGACACACACACCTTTCACTCACACCTACGATCAGTGTAGAATCACCAGTTCATCTAACAAACATGTCTTTGGACGGTGAGAGAAACCTGAGACCCAGGAGGGAACCATACGCCACCACGAGGAGAACATACCAACTCCACACACACAAGGACCCAGGACCCGGATTCAAACCCCTAACCCTGGAGATGTGAGGCAACAGCGCTACCCACTATAGTCACGCATGAACACAACACACTCTGTGAACAATGTGAAATTATTTCTCTACATTTAACTTGCCAAGTGAAGTTGTCCACTATAGCATAATACTAAAGCTAAAACTAAAGCTACTAATGAAACAAATCACCTACAGGTATGTGGGTGTTCGGTATAATCTGAATAGTGATAATAACGTATGTCCATGCAACATGTACTATAAACTGTAACTGACAGCTGAGGTTCTAAAGATTACAAAAAGGGTCCTGTTTATCCATCATGCCTGCCTGTATTTATAACATTTAATTAAAGGACTGTGAGATTTGTCAAGCTGTGTCAAGTAATGTTTTATACATCTAACCAGCTTCTTCAGGAATGCCCACGCACACCTTACAGAGCTGCGGTGAACGTAATTTGCTGTAGCTGAATGCATTATAAATGGACATTCAATGTGAAAGCAAGACCTTGGCTAGCTTTCACTAGAGTGTATTTTTTTTTTTTTTTTGAAACTTTAGAGCAAACTTTTTTAAAAGGCGATCAACGCATTTCAGAATGTTTTGGTTTTTTCCTTCTAAGAAGACATTAGGTAGAACATACTGCAAACTACATTACAATCCTGATAGTGTAGTTAATCTATAATCATTGGTAGAGCTGATGCATTTTTTTTTTCACTCCCAAATAGCTAAAATGTGTTCTCCATGTGTTCAACCTTTGCATTCAAAAGAAAGGGTGAAAATACATTTTTGAACAGGTACATTTTGGTACGGGCTGGTACATTAAAAAATCCCAGACTGAACAACATTGCAAAAATGAAAATCTATCAAACTATGCAGAAAGTAAGTTGTGGGTTTTCTTTTGCCTGGACAACCTAACAGCTTATTAAGCTTGTACAACACTAAAGAAGTTCAATGTAATGTCACCAACTTGTTTAGTTTGATGGATACTGAGGAGAAATGAAAATCTTTCCCCACAAAACATGCAAGGGGCTTAGGGCATGCAACTAGTACAGAGCAGAAGGGCAGTGGTAAATTACATTGCCAGCAAAAAATGAACCTGGAGTCACATGCAGTAAATTTAATCAAATCTAAGATACAGCGATTGGGGTTATTTGGAGCAGAGCAATTGGAGAATCACCTTTTGCTCTCTAAAAATCTTATATTGGATGTTTCTTTTATAGTTTGTTATTAAAGAATCTCCATCTTTGGAATTATAGAGGCTTAAATCATTTAAATTTTGTTCAAGTTTTAAAATGCATTCACTCCTCCATCCATATGACCCATATATGAAACCTAAGCTGCAAAACAGTCTTCTTTCTGTTGAAGTTTTGATGTCACAAAACCAGCACATTTACATAGATCTCCTTATTCAACCTACAGCAGTTTAGCCCCACCTATCCACACAGATTCTTTGAATGAAGAGCAATCAGAAAAGATAGCTTTTACATTTATTCATTTGGACAAATACAACCTTTTTAATTCTATGAGATAAAGAGAGGTTGGAAAATGGTCATGTAAGAATGAATCATGAATCTGAATCCTCACATATGAAAAGATTAAATAGAAAGAGAATGTAGACTGCTGGTCATTTTAAAACACCTTGGCAAATCAATAACTTTAATGGATAAAGATTGCAGCCGTCTGTGATATCAATATTATAGAGACTGATATCATGATTAATGCAAGATATATCAGAATCAGAATATATCAGAATCTTTATTTTCATTGTAACAGGTACAACGGAATTAGGTGTAGTCCTTACGGCGCCAAAGAATACAGAACAAGACAAAATAAGAAAAATAAAAATAGAAAATATTAAAATAGAATATAAAATATCAAAGGATATATATGTATGTATATATACATATAGATGTAAACGTATATATAAATATAATTACAAAAGGAGTTTAATATGAAATGAGGTAGAACAGTTACTCAGCTTAGAAACAAAAAAGATATGTTGCATGATATTGTAGCTATTGCGCTTGAGTTGAATGAAAATTAGGTGTCAATATATTTGTGCAGCTCTCATTCTATACCAGTTCAATTTATGTCATTTTCCCTAAGACATGCATCCCGGCCAAAAACTATTTAGAAAGTGTTGTTTTTGGAGGTACCCAACTCCAGCTAAACTTGGAATTATTGTTGACAATGCGGTGCACAACTAATTCATTTAAACAGTATATTTGTCAGAACTTTGTGAGAAACACACCGAGGTGGTGTGATGATGATTTAATCATGTTCAGAAGACCTATTCTTGTTAAGTCTTCAAAAGTCATTGTTCTACAGAAAAAAATGGGATCCCTATGGAAAAGTGCAGGACCTCCTGCTGGGGAAGCAGGGCATCCTGTATCCGCACAAAGACCAATGCATTTTTAATTATACCCATCTCTAGCTGTCAGGGACTGCACCGTTAGGCGCCCTGGTCATTTATCTCCATTGTTAAATCTTTAATCCTTTTAATTTCCAGTTTAAAGTCTCATTTCTGAACCCGACATCTCTTTTTTCCTCCTTTAGCCAGAGTCTGAATCCTGAAGCCCTTTTCACATCTTTTCCTGTCTGTTATGTGCTGCTCTATTTACAAGGTCATCTGTTCATTAACAATATGAATTGATTGCTTCTTTCAGTCAATACTAGCTGACTGTGTATCTTCTCAAATTGTCAACATAGTGATATTGAAGTTCCCTTAATCTTTAAAACAATTTGAAATGCTGTGTGACTGCAAATCGTATGCTAGAGATTAAAAAAGGGTAACCTAAATTACCTTAATGAATGAGCCATGGAGCAGAAAAAAGCTCTTAACTGTGTTAGAAATTAATAGGATAGTTCCTGCCAGTGCACTAGCGACTCAAATGAATGTATGCCATCATGCAAAGCAGCACAGACTTTAAGAGATTCCATGTGTTTTTTAATCTATAAGAGTAGAGATGAGTAGAATGTGGTTTGTTTGGTAACATCAGTGTTTGGAGCTGTTTCTTAGAGCTGTAGGTGGTTTTGTATCTTCACCAAATGAACCCTCAACCACAAAAAATGAAATTCCTCATCATTTATAGTTATTATTTACATCCATGTTGCATTATCCCTCCTACTTTATAGAACACAGACCCTGACCATGCAACCCTGTATTTAAAAGGAATCGTACATATTTGTTAATGAATTCATGTATTTATTTATGTTTTATTTATCTTCCCTGAGAAGTTGGTGTGGGTTTATGTATCAAAACCACAAAATATTAAGATTACATTACATTACATTCGTTTGGCAGAAGCTTTTATCCAAAGTGTCTTACAATATGGAAAACACTCAAGTTTCAGGACAGTCTGAGAACCAGAGGAGAGTTCTAAGTGCTAAAGTCTTTATGTAGGAGCAGTGCAAGAACATAGACAGTGCATTAGGAGAAGAGATGCTCTCTAAACAGGTGAGTCTTTAAGAGGTTTAAACAGGTTAGAAACATTATAATGTGAATATAAATGGGTGGGATAATACTAGGTGGGGTATACAGTACACTACCAGTCAAAAGTTTGGACTAGGGGTGGGCAAAGATTAATTAAAAATGATTGATTAAAATGATTAATCTCGATTAATCTAGATTAAAATGGCTCGTTTGAATTCTCCTGAAGGTCTGAAGCTCCCTCCAAAATGATCCCAAGCCACCCTAAATATATAGTTATTCTACTATTTTTAAATTATATATCCAAACAATTATATATCCAAACAAAAAGACTATGAATTGAAATGAAAACTAATACGTCTAGCTATCATTATTGAATTAA
>JBBJLR010000034.1:5721632-5732793 GCA_037577145.1 Brachypetersius gabonensis
ATATATACACACCCACATAGAAACTCTCAGTGTGCGTCAGAATGTTTGACTTGCAGGATATGTCTATTAGTATAAATATTGCACAAGCTACATATGATATCCTCCAAGCTGTCGCATTTAATGAACAGTACATTAAATGTGTTGAAATGTGTTCCCTGCAGAGAATCTGTGCTTATTTTCACTTGGAAAAACATTTGCACTTGACTGTCTTGCATTATTTTATACATTAACTGTCATGTGAAAAAAGCCATCGCTGTAGATTACAGATCATTAAATGACGCATTAGAAAACCCTCTGTGAGACATTGTCCCTCACTGATCTTGTTCGTCGTATTCCTCTCCAACTAACCTCATGAATTTGAGAATGCAGTTCAACATCTCAGAAGGAGATCTGACTTTGCTCATATGAATATCTGTGTCCAGTTCAACAACTGAAAGAGCTTTTGTGGGCTTGTTTCTAGCAATGTTTTATTCTTCTCCAAAACCCTTTTAATATGCATTGCTAAGGCTGCGGTTCATATCAGAGGCAAGAGCTGCTTCTGTTTGCGCATCCTTAATCTAATGATCATGCCAATCTCACTGGAGAATATCCAAGAAGCACGTCCAGGAGACAGGAAAATACCCAAAGCGTCCGGAAGGCATTCTTGTAAGGAATATAACAATCTGACAAAGAAAAATGACCAGCGTCTTACTGGAGTGGCAGCACTTGACTCAACACTTTGATTCCTCTCCATCCCAGCAGAATCCACTTTCATAGCGGGTGTACCAGTGCATAAAGTCCTCCCTGGTGGAGCCCTGACAGCCTCAGATGCCAAAAAATCCATCTTCCAATGCAATTTAGCACAAGGGGAGTGGTGGAGATGGGAAAATTATACAGGACTTCAGTCTGCTTTTTAACAGGTAGCAGGGGACCCTGTAGACACATTTGAAATAATGGCAGGTTGCACAGACCTGACAAGTCAAAGTTAGTCACACTAAAACATCATTCCAGTCACCTCAGAACCCTGGTGGACAGAGAGGGACACAGGTGCTGTTTTTCTTTGTCCAAGTTGGCTTAAATATGATCACCAATTGTACCTGACATGAAGGACATACGGTAGATTAATGCTTATTACTCAGCAACACTCTGATCGATTCAAAAGGTGTTTGGTTTACTGTACCATAACACAGCAGCAGCCAGATGTGCAGTAATCTTTTTCACCTTCTTCCGCAGTGCTGGTTCTTAGCCTTTTATCTCTCAGCCCCTTCAACACAGGTTATAATCCATTGGTACAGGCAACGGCTCTGATTCTGTCAGCATCGGGCTCCGGCAGAAATGACGATGAAGTGCAAAGTCAAGGTTATCCATCACCATTTCTTTCACATATTCCCCCTATACAAGTCCACTCCAATGGTTTCATTTGGATCATTTGACTTCATCTGAAACATTGTTCTTCAGCTGTCAAGCATGTATTTTTCAAAGTGGTTACTCGTATACAATCAGCTCAATTCAGGTAGCGCTTTTCTACCTGCAGGCTGCAAAGAATACTAACATTTATTGAGAAGACGGGGGTCGGCTGGTAGACAGTATGAGAGAAAGCCCAAGCCTTCACTGATTTGATTGTAATGATACGACTTATTCTTTTAGCATACACTGGTTGTGATACATAACCAGTGAAGCATACATCTATAAGTGCTTATAATGTGTCTGAAAATAGCCTTAAAATGAATAATGATCTGGAAAAACAACAATCCGAGACACTAGGTGAACTGAAATTGTGTTATTCTAATCTACTTTTAGCATGCGCTTAATCCTCGGTCTACATTTACATTTACGGCATTTATTAGACGCTTTTATCCAAAGCGACTTCCATTTCCTAACCACAGGAGATAGCATCCCTGGAGCCACTTGGGGTTAAGGTCTTGCTCAGGGACCCAGTGGTGGTCTGCTGAAGGTAGGATTTGAACCCATGACCTCTTGGTATGGAGGCAAGTATCCTACCCACTGAGCTACCTCCCCGCCAGATATAACTGCTGTTATTGTTAAAGGACTAACACTACCTACATACTTTTGATCCTTTGCCACTAATTTATGGCTAGTGTTAAGAGAAAGAGAACATTCATGCAACACTTTTCACTTTAGTAAACAGTTTGACCTGTATTTCCGATATCTCCACTCATTTCTTTTTTTCTCATTTCTTATACATGCACTCATTAGTATAAAGCGACCATTTGTCATCTTTGAACACACCACAGCACGCAGTGTGTAGGGTACAACCTTTTTTCTCTGCATTTAATCCATTCACTAAGTGAAGCTGCGGGGAGCCAGGAACACAGTGCCCGGGGAGCAGTGTATGGGGACCATACCTTGCTCAAGGGTACCTCAGTCATGCCAGTAGCAGTCTTGGGATTCAAACCCACGACCTCCTGATCACAGGGCGAAATCCCTAACCACTGAAATAAAAATTAAGGGTACCGAAAAGATTTCTTTGTCTGACGCCACAGAAGAACAGCTTTAGTTCCCTACACAACATTTGAATAAATTACTGTTTAAAGAATCTTTTCGGTAAACGAGTTGTACTTAAATGGAACTAAATGGCTCTTTTCTCAAAGGACCTTTTGTTTTACATTTTTGGTGAGCATGTGAGGAATATGGTGATTAGTCTTTGCCTGTGTATTGTATATTTGCTTTTTAACAGAATGCATTCGATTTGTGCATGAAACATGTAAACCTTTCATACATCAGCTCCTCATTATCTAAGATAACTACTTTTTTGAATCTCCACAGCTGTACAGCTTATTGTTTTTCTTAACTCTGAAGTTGCAGTCAGTTTGCTAAGATATTCTGCGAAGTCCAGCAGTCTATTTAGCCACAAAACAATCACACACACACAACCCCCCACCCCCACAAACTATGTTTTGCTAAGAGCACAGTGTTTATGTTTCTTTTCCATCTGTTTGTATGTAAGAACAGATACAACGTGAGGCATAAAGCTTTAACAAACAAATATTTCAATAATTTTTATGAAGCATAATCATGAAGGCAAATCTGTTGTTTGAGTATATGGTTTGACTAAAGAATGATATGGATTCAACATCATGTGGAGGTTAAAATGTTCTTCATCTATGCCAAACGAGGTTCTTTATGGTAGTGGTTCTGGAGTAGCACCTCCCTGCACATTTAACAATCTTCTCTATTCCCAGTTCAACTAATGAACTAATTTACAAGCCCTTTCTCAGGTGAACTGGGTTTATTGGAGCAGAATAAACTCTAGTGCTAAACCAGGCCCAGTGATGAGAAGCCCTGGTCCATGACTTTGCTCCCAAGAATACATTTTTACAGCATTATTTTTAAAAGTGTAGGTCTACTAGGTTACAAGGACATAAGAAATAAAACATAAAACTGTAAAATCATGATAATAACATACACAATATAAATGCTTGTGTTCTTGGAAGCCGTGGATACAGAGCAAGAAGCGCTGCAGGAAGTCTTGACTGTGACATAAAAGAAGATAAAATAGGCAAATGTCCATATTTCACATGGGCACTGTCATTACATTTACGAGTTCACATCATCTCCTCTGGTGTGCACTTCTGTAAACCAGCCAAGTGCTTGTTGAAGCTGAGCACTTTTATAAAGGATGCACAGCTGGAATGTTGCCAAATTGCGATATGAATTAAGTGGCAATCAAGTTGTGGCAGCGTCTTAATTAGAACCCTCTCTTACTCGACAAAAGCACAAGGAAACAAAATGTGAATTATTGGTGAGCTTAATAGCAAGTTCCAAATGTCAGCAAGCACTGGCATTTCCCTTTTGTGATAATACAACACCCCAAATCCCCCCAAATCAAGTTACGGTCAACACAAGGGTTTAATGAATGGAGGAAACCATTCATTTCTATGTTTTAAAAATATTTCTGTCAGTGTGGTGTGTTATCAGAAGCATTCTCTTAAAAAATGCAATACAAAATCTGTATTTGTACATGAACAGAAGTATTGGGACACATCTGTTTTTCAGGGTTTGGGCTAGGCCCCATATTTCCAGAGCAATTTTTTCCCTTACTTGAAGGGCAATTTTAATGCCTCAGCATACCCAGACATTTAGGACAACGCCATGCTTCCAACTTTGTGGACACGGTTTGGGGAAGAACCTGTTCTATTCCAGCATGAAGAACTTGATTGGCCACACAGACCCTGACCTCAAACCCATCCAACACCTTTGGAATGAACTGGATTGGAGATTGTGAGCCAGGCCTCACCTCATAAATGCAGAAAGAATGTACAAAATTCCCACAGAAGTACTTCAAACCCCAACATCTTGTGGAAATCCTTCCAAGAAGAGTGGAAGCTATTCTAGCTGCAAAGGGGGACCAGGTCTTTGTATTTGAATGCAACATCATTAACTTCCCTGTTGGTGTAATGGACAGGCTTCCCAATAATTCTACCCATATGGTGTAGTTTTATAGCTTTAGGTTTTTAGGCTTTAGAGCTTCTGTCCATCAATAAGATCAACTTCTTTTATACCCAGGTGTCCTAATCTTCAAAATGTGATTTTTTAGAGACATTCTGTCAAGCCTTTGCTTTCCTTGATGTACACACAGCAATGTCATCTTCTACATAGGTGGCCAATTTAGACTAGCATCCACTGGAGTGATACCAGGACATTGAGCGTACTTACCAAGATTTTCTTTGACAGCGTCGCAAAAGCACCCTGTGTATTAAGCTGTGCTGATAATGGAGACAGCGTAAGTTGCAATAACTGACTTCTGGGAGATATCATTTTGGACAGAAAATGGTGTTTTTACGAGCACGTCTTCCAATACTGTCATAAAAGAAACACAATCTATGTTTCCCAATCTGTAGACACCTTCGTGTTAAATGTTTCCTAAGAAAGAAAGGCTTTTAACAGGGTGTTTGTTCAAATTTTGCTGTAGTAACACTGTCTACTCTTCTGGGTAGGGTTTCGACTAGATGTTGCAACATTGCTGTTAGAATTTAGTTGCATACAGCCACAAGAGTATTAATGAGGTCAGGTTCTGATGTTATTTCATTAACTGTAGAGCACAAAGCACTCCTCATTACTTATTGTGTACAAATCAATGGTTTGGGTCTTTCTTCTCTGATATGTTCGATGTATATTCCTGGTAGGTCTAGAGTTGCAGATCAGCAAGTGGTGAAAAGGGCCAAAACTAAGCATGGTAAAATGGTGTTAAGTCACTATGCAGCCCATCAGTGTCAGCAACAACTGCAGCTTTAAACTATGTTTTAAAAACTGCACTGTTCTCCTCAATTTTCTTCTTTCTTCTTTTATTTCTTTCAATATTAGTTTCTATTTTATTCCATTCTGTTTTGAGGATAAACGTTTGTTTCATCCCCTCATCATATGCTGCTACCTCTTTTTATTCATGGAATAAACTCTATGTCACTTTTATTACCACTTGCGCTAGTAATGTTATTTTATTACATCTTTCATAGTTATTTGTTACTTTGTTAGAGTTATTTGGATATTACATTTGCACTACTGCTAGTGTTCTGTTCTTTTGAAACTTATAGTATATCTTTATTTCCTCTTGTTGCATTGAGCATGTTTTAGGACAAAAGAATTTCTCTCGGGATAAATACATTTTTTTCTAATTTTATCTTATTTTTGCAAAGCACATTGAATGACATTTGTGCATGTTCTATATAAATAAACTTGAACTTGAACATACTCAACTCCAACTCATTATAAAGGCATGGGATGGATCTGGGATGCTTTGGCTAACACCATAGCTGTTGGCTTTGGTGACCTTAAGTTCGTGTGAAGCATTTTTTTTTTTCCAAGTTCTGAATTTAAACATTTTGTGGATTACAAAAAACAAGTACATTTCGGAAACAAACTATAAAGAATCAATTTCAGTAAAGAGTGTGTAATGTGTGTTTTTGTGCTCGCCCCACACACACCCTGAAAAGATATTACATCATAATACAGTAGTAGTAATGCATCCTTACTACTAAACATTCTTACACTGAATGACAAGAATTGTTTTTAGAGATGGAGGCAGATTTCTACATTAGCCTAGGAATTTCATTTTATTCAAGAAATGAGCACATTCTACTTTTAATATTATTACCATTACCTCATAACTGAGTGATTGCACTGATTGTCGTTTCAGAATTGACCCCCATGTGAAATCCCACGATGTCGTCAGATCTACAAGAAGGTCTGCATTTAATTCCAGAAGGAATGTGAAAATGTTTTTATGTCTGACAGTGCAAAACACAGTGTTCGCATGTTGCTGTGGCACTGGCTTGTTTACTGTGTAATCTAGAATGCCAAGGCAATTTTGCTCACCTCCTGATTTCACGAAGACCGATCCAAGCCAGACTCCGGGAGTCATCATCAGGATCTGGTCTGCTGCCATTGTTCAGTTCCTGCTTTGAACGGTCCTTTAATTCCTATTTCTTGTTCATTTTAAGGTTGCTAATGTTGTTTTTTTGGGGGGTTTTGCACTTCCTGTATTTGTTAGAAAACACATCAATGCCTGGTAGATACTAGTGACCGATCATTTCCCCCAAGTCCTCAACAACACAGATAACAGCCCAGCTCATCAATACCTGGCTCGGACGACTGTAGCTATGGAGGCACAGGGAAGGGGTTCGATTTGAGGGAGCGATGCAAAGCAACACCACCTCCCTGGTCGCAAAATATAACAGTCGTTCCTCATGTAGACTCTTCCTTTCGGATTCATGGCTTTATCTCATCTGAGGTGCCTACCGTTTCAATTGCATCCTAATATAAGATGATGAAATAAACCACAGATATGTTGTTAAATACATAATTGGTCACAGTTAATTACTTTTAATGCCCCTTGAACCTCAGTCCCGTTTTCATTTTTTTCCAAGTACTGGAAGGTTGCTATAACCTTCATCCGTCCACATACAATTTCAACGCTTATTTCTTTTTATTTTTTGACCTGTTCTTCATTTTAGTGGCTAAATGACCTTCTGAGTTGCTTTATGTTTTTGACTTTAATGGCTCTAAGCCGTTGACTTGCTTATATGCATAATACTTCCACCGCCAGGTACTTTGCTGAGTTACGAGTATACACAATAAAATCAGTGACTAAAGGCCAAAGGTATGTATTCATCACAGTGTGAATGTGTGAGTTTAGGGGGGAAGGCTTTCTAAATTATATATATACAAACATATATGTTCATGTCTGTGTGTGTGTGTGTGTGTGTGCGTGTGCGTGTATGTGTGCGTGCGTATGTGTACACATTGTAATCCCCCGGGAGATGTGCACACTGCATACACTCATCATATATTTGCACCTACCTTTGGCTGCACCACTGGGCTCATCTGTGTTATGAGTCATCCTTAATGCCAGCATGACGGAAATGTCATCCAGATACCTCATATAACTGTGCCAATCGCTCTGATTCCAGCATCTGTCACAACAATCTGACAGCAAACTTGGTCAAGCTCCATTTTGGCAATATATTACTTATTTGCTTTTAATTATCTCATATTTGTAGAGCTCTCCTTATCCTCGCCATACAGCATTACCCAGTAATACATTATGCAGCCCTGCCGACACTCTTAAAATCAAGAAAGTAAATGCATTCAAATGAATGGAATTAAATAAATGAATATAAACCCTTTTGATTAAATTCTGCACTAAATATTGTTCTCGGACATTTTATTAGCTAACGCTGTAACCAGGACATGATTGGTGCAAGTGTATGATTGCTGTTGCATGAAAAGTCTTTCTTTTACTGGTTTTAAAACAGTAGCTGCTATTTAAATTGAGAGAATGCTTTTTTAACAAATGAAGTAATAGAGTCTCTCCATAATTACTTGGAATGAAACCGTGGTAAGTTCACTTACCTTAAAGCAAATTACATTACTTTGGTTGCCAGTACACAAGATTATGTTTAGACAGATATACAGGATGATGGAACAAATGGTGCGAACGGGTATAAATGGTAATAATAAATAGTAATGTCAGTATGTACAATATATGAACAAAAATATTGCCTTGTCTGACCATTAGGCCAACAGCGAGTTTAATGACAATATTCAAATGCATAGACTTTAATATGGAGTTGGTCTCCCTTTTTGCAGCTGCCACTCTTTTTGATTTGGGAGTTTTTGGGTGAATTTGTCTCCATTTATTCTGTAGAGAATGTATGAGTTCAGCCACTGATGTTGGACGAGAAGGTCTGGCTCACAATCTCTGTTCCAGTTCATCCCAAAGGGGTTGGATGGGGTTGAGGTCAGGGTTCTGTGTGCGCTGGTCAATTTCTTCCACACCAAACTCTTCCAACCATGTCCTTGGGCACTGGGACACAGTCATGCTGGAACAGAAAAGGTTCTTCCTCAAACTGTGTTCACAAAGTTGGAAGCATGGCATTGTCTAAAATGTCTTGGTATACTGAAGCATTAAGATTGTCCTTGACTGGAAGTAAGTGACCACCTCAAATCAATAATTAAGAGATCAAGAGATCTGCCCCAATATTTTCGTGCATATCGTGCATGTATTATTTTTCACGAGGGCTCTGGCAATCCAGGCCGTTCCAGGCACACTCAGTTTGATGTGAGCTATTGTGATTTTTAATGGCATTCTACAACGCATGGCACTGTCTTGAAGCCATCATCACACTAACTAAAACAGATAGAGCATGGCCTTGAGCTACCAGTCTCTTCGTTGTTGACGCATGACATTTGAAACAATTCAACTCAGATACAAACAGCAACACATAGAACTGGCCTTCCGGAGACTTCTGTCGAGCTCTTATGTTCTTAAGAATAAAGGTTTTTTTTTTTTTACCTCGATGCAATAAAAGCTTTATTTGTATAGAACCTCTACATCATGTCTATCTCACATACATTTCACTCTCCGAATAATTGTATACGATTGAACCGTCCATTGAAATGTTCCTTTAATGAAATAAAAGTGCTTCTTCTTTATAAAACTCTTTTGATACTTTTATAAAAAGAATGTATGGACCAGAGGAAGTTCATGTGGAGAAATTGAGCTTTCTTGAAGAAATGTAACTGCACACGGCATACACTCACACCTTGTGCTTGTTTTAGGCTAAATTCAATCAGTTCCGAATTGTGAGAAAAGAACGTAGCTTGGCTGCAAGAAGGCAGAGAGCAGGAGCTGTGTGTGCTGAGCAAGCTAATCCTGAGTAAGAGTGTGGGCCATTTTTCCACCCCAAAAAAACAGATCTAATCTAAAAAATCTATTTTTTTTTTCCCTTTTTCTTCTTCTTAATGCTTCCTCCACTTGCCCCGGCTGATTGATTTTTTTTTTCTTTCTACTTAAGGTGTACATATTGACTGTAATGGTCTAACCAGTACAAAAGGCTCAGGAAGAGCGGGACCTGCTTTAAATTCCAACTTAAGACAGGTCGCTTTAAGGGACACAAAATATGCGAGACGAAAACATATGGTGTTATTGACATTCTGAGAGAGATACATACACAATTTTGTAGAGATGAGTGACAAGCAAGTGCCCTTCAACCTAATGAGCCTCCAACGATCGCAGTTCAGACTGACACACTTTGTGTGTGCTGGTTATAAATTATTAATCTGAACAAGTATGCCAGCCTGTCAAGAGAATGTCATGTCTCATTTGGGTACAGAGAGCTGCAGTGTCTGGCCTGCAACATGTAGCTTAAAATGCAATGTCTGAAGTCACTTCTTGATGCTACCCCTGCCATGCTTCTGAAATGAGGGTTTACCTGCGAATCTCTGTCAGTAAAACTTTCGTTAACCTTTCTCAATCTTTCTCTCTGGGAAAAGAAGTGCTTTTTTGGAAGAGGCGGCCGGGCTGCGTCTAAGTGCAGGCCTAGGCATTTAATAATTTAGGCATGCTCTCTCCTCTGCTCGTCTCAGGAAACATCTCAAGAGGGTTCAATAAATTATTGTATACATCCATATATAGCATCATTTGTATAATGACACTTTTAAAAATAAAGCTTCCTAAAATGGTTCTTGGCTTGCAACTCTGAAAAGACACTTTCAAATGGCAAAGAACCAGTGACTGATGTGGAGGTTGTTTATAGTGTATGGTTCTTCACACTCACGCATCTCCTTTACAAAAATGGTTCATTGCCGAAGCAACCATGGAAAGGTTCTCTAGGGAAGTAAAGGTGGTTCTTTTAAGGTGTTGCTCCAAAATTACTTTCTGGCTGTGATACTGTATATAATTATGCACCATATGGACAAAAATGGAAACCTGACCATTACACCAACACACACTTTAATGACATTGCATTCAGATAGATAGACTTTAATGTGGAGCTGCTCCTTCCTTTGAAGCTATAACAGCTTGCACTCTTCTTGGAAGGCTTTCCACAAGAGTTTGGAGATTTTGTAGGAATGTGTGCCCATTCCTTCTGTAGAGCATTTATGAGGTCAGGCACTGATGTTGGGCGAGAAGGTCTGGCTCACAATTTCCGTTCCAGTTCATTCCAAAGGTGTTGAATGGAGTTGAGATCAATCAAATTCTTCCACAGCATACTCATCCAGCCATGTCTTTATGGAGCTTGCTTTGTTCACTGGGGCACAGTCATACTGGAATAGAAAAGGTTCCTCTCCCAACTCTGTCCACAAAGTTGCATGGCATTGTCCAAAATGTCTTGGTAAACTGAAGCACTAATATTGCCCTTAACTGGAATAAGAGATCCAGCCCAAACCCTGAAAAACAGATGTGTCCAAATACACAATGTATGATTATTGCAAGTGCTTTGTCTGTCTGAATAGTCTCTATGCCAGTGATGTCAGTAGATTCCATCTACCCAGACACATTTCTCAGTAAATACTTGCTATGCATCTTTGTAAACACAGGGGAAACATTAATAAGAAAGCCACAGTTTTCTGCTTTAACCTTGATTAATATGCTAAAATGCCTGACACAAATATTATGGGCACACATATTCACTTTAAACGCTTTCTGTTTTCCATATTGTCAGCAGTACAGCAACTTTTCTAAATTCAGAACCTTCAGTAGGTGGACAAGTATGTATCAACAAGTCACCCAGTAATGCAAAATGACAAAATCATGGTAAGCCTTTTGTATGTGTAGCCAAGGGTGAATTTTTTGGTACCATGGTTAGATAGATAGATAGATAGATAGATAGATAGATAGATCGATAGATAGATAGATAGATAGATAGATAGATAGATAGAT
>JBBJLR010000034.1:5746912-5757927 GCA_037577145.1 Brachypetersius gabonensis
TGGGGTGACTTGAAACGGGCTGTACATGCCAGACAACCCTCAAACATCTCACAGCTGAAAGAATTCTGCATTGAGGACTGGGGCAAACTTTCTTCTGATTGATTTCACAGACTGGTAAAAGGCTGCAAAAGGCATCTCGCTGAAGTTAAATCAGTCAAAGAAGGCAACACTCGTTATTAGTGGGTAGGGTGTCCTAACTTTTTTCTTCATTAAAATAAACATTTTTGTTTATATCTTTTTTTTTGATGTTTCACAAAATGTTCATTTTTGTTGTTTAATTGCAATTATGTCATTTTCTTTTCATAAAATCATGATTGGAAATTGATATGTTAACAGTTCATAATAAAGAGCTGATTATTTAATGGGTTGTCCTAATTTTCTCACACGACTGTATATGTTAGTTGTTGCTTGTAATAGCAAGCGTGTTTCTGATTTTAGTTAAAGCTGAAGAGCTTAAATTCCAGATATGGCACTGATTGATTTCCTCCACCATTCCAATAGGTAGGTTTCTGAGTTCAAGCTTGAAAATTGCTCAAATTTGAAGGGGCACTTCAGACCATTAGAGAGGGAGAGTGGGCAGGCTCTACACTGCAACAAAACAAACTTTGGATTACAACTCTCTTTTTACCTTAGCTTTAGTGCCTATGACACAAATAAGCTGGAAAAGCAGTGACTTGATTAAAAATATAACTTCATCAAAATATGTGCTGTGGTCACGATTTAGGGCTTTAATTTGTGCTAGGACAACGCTTTACTACCCTGTATTTTAATGCGCACTGCGAAAAATCTGCGTAAAGGTTAATGTTAGGGTTAGGGTTTAGGTTAGGGTTAAAATTAAGGTTAGGGTTAGGTTAAGGTAAGGAATCAATTCATGTCCCTCATTCAACAGTTACCGCTGATACTGGCGATAACAGGGTAAAATACAGGGTAGTGAAGCGTTATCTTAGCATGAAAAAAAGCCCTAAATCATGATCACAGAATGTAATTTGATTAAATTGTATTTTGGCTGCATGAAAACTCGTGAGACCGGGCTCATAATAGTGTTGATGGAAACCACCATCACTCTAGAATGCTGTATATCTGATGGCGAGGGATGGGCAGAGGAGTTGCAGTTATGCGAGCACCCAGATATCTGAACTGTGTTTTAATAGGGTAATGTTAAACCCAGTGTGGGAAAGTGAAGACTCAACATCATTAGCTTAGCGTTAATATGACACTGAAACTCCACAGCCAGCAGAAATTAGCATTAATGCAGCAGTGGTGATTTCTGGTTTACACAGGCAAAACAAGGCAGAACAACACATTGTGTAGGAGAATGAGAATACGTATTTCAATTAACTTATAACTCTGTTTTTGCACCTATTTCTCATATTTCATGCTGTACATGATGCTGTACAGGTCCATACTGCTGTTTACATTGCTGTGCTCATATGAGACAATGCACATTGTTCATATGTACATCTGTCAGATTGTTGCTTTACTTATAACATTCTAACTTTACCTTTAACTTGTGTTTCTTGTTCAAGCTCTTTTACTCCTATTTAAATTTGTTTTCAATGTAAAATTTGTACATATTTTATAACATGGCACATTATAAAAAGAGCGATTCAGGATACATTTCACTAAAGAATCTTGAATGTTTGCATCTGTTGACAAGGAACCGTCTTCCGACTCAGAAACACTGGTTATCTGGTCTGCAAGTTAAGATGTGGCCTCATACTGCAGTACTGAACCCTTTCATAAGTGTATCAGAGTTGAAATGTGAAAGAAAATCAACATTGGAAACTTGACAGGATGCTTTCATGCTATCTATGAAATAAATCTAACAATAGCCTCGCTTTTGATGCTGTAACTTCTAGCCGAGGAGCGTGGATTACTGGGATATTTGGACTGGATCAAGTGCACATCTTGTTTTTTTTTTAAGTGGACTTTGGTTCTGAAACTTTTGATTAGAAAATGAAAACGTGAAACTTCCAGAATAATGTTGGAAACATTTTTAGGCAAAGCTAATCAACATTTTTACATTGCAGTGTGACATGACAATGGTGCAGACCAGTCTAGGCATGTGACCTAACAGACATACCTGATTGACCAGCATTGCTGTATTCTCAGAAGTAGAGTCTGGGTTCAGGGTCGGACTCAGCCCTCTTGGCCAAGGACTCCACTTGGGAGCCCATTACATCTGTGTGCTGACTCTGATCTTGAGATAAATGGATTCCTGAAGCTTCTGCCAATGAGAAGCTTTAACACACCAGATGGTGGGCATTTCCGTTAAAGTCGGGTAGATCTCTGTGTTTAAATATGCAAATATGCATCCATAGTTTGTTTGTTTGTTTTTTTTGGTACATCAACATCAAGAGCCAAGCTCAGAGATAAACAGTTTAGTTCAAGGAAACCATAAGTTCAAGTAAAACGGATTATGCTAATTTGCTGTGTAATCTCAGGATACCATATTTTCTTGAAACTAACCATCTCTCTATTCGGAGAAGTGCAGAATAGGCAAAGAGCCCTGAGTGAAGTCCACTTCTGCCTACAGCTTTGACACCAGAGTGTCTATAAGAGACAGTGTTAAGTATTGGCACTGTATGATTAGGGGTGCCTTATTATATATGCAAGTCCATCCTTAGAAATCTATAATAATTAACATCTGTTCTGTCTTTCCTCACTGAACTCTTTAGGTCCAGTGTGGCCCACTTATCCTAGTTAACTCCACCACTGCCGACTCAGCACAAAGTGGGTGCTCTAGAGGGAGACTCAGAAATACTTTCACATATTAACAGGGTGCTGTTCGGTGTCGGCACCGCAGTGGCGTTGACGCCTGTGAAAGTTTCTTTGGCTTTCAGAGGCTGCAAGCCATGTATTTAATTTCTATGATACCTATAAATAATGTCCACAGTTGTCTCCCCGCTATTGATTCAAACTGGCAAAAAATAATGCTGAAGAAGAAGGCAGATTATGTTGATTGTTGAAACAGAAAACTCATTAGGAATAGAACTGACCTTGCTCTAATTTGAAACTTATGACACTCACAGTTCCTTTTTGAAATGCATTAATTATGGCATTGATTTATGCAGTGAGGGGGAAGTTTGATTAAAATTGGGAGATAGCCAGTTGTATGCATCTTCGCAAGTCCTCCTTTAGCAATTTCCTCATTTCAATGACATCGACTGACAGGAAAGATATATCGCCAGGGAGAGACAGGGAGCTAATCGCATGTTAGGACGAGGAATCCAAATGCACAGATATGGTTTTACACCACTCAACCACAATATTAAAGCCTTTGACAGGCGAAGTGAACGTTGATTATCTCATTACAGAAGCACTAGTCAAGAGGTGGAATATATAAGGCAGTAAGTAAACAGTTACTTCCACATTGCAATGGTTAGTTGAAAGGGCCAGAGCCTCTACAAGATAACAAGACTTGTGGGGTGTTCCTGGTTTTCAGTTCCTACCAAAATTGATCTAATTAGGCATAACCAGTGAACTGGTGACAGGGTCATGAGTGCCAAAGGCTTCCTGATGTGCATGGAAAATGAAGGCTAGCCTTTCTGTTTGGATCCCACAGTAGAGCTATTGCTAAAAAATTATAATTTATTATAATAAGACAGTGTCAGGACACATAGTCCATCACACCATGCTGTGTATGAGGCTGCAGACCAGTCAGAGTACCCATGCTGAACCCAGTGCAATATCCTCTGGGATGATTCTGATTCTGTGCACCTCCAAAATCATCATGAAAGAGGCCTACCTGAAATAAAGAATCACGTTTTCTTTTTCGCCACATGTTCAGCCGTACGCGTGTGTGGATGCACTTAAGACGTCTTGAGGAGACCAAGCCCCAGTATGTCGGAACTGTTTTGGCAGCACAAGGGGACACACTGTTAGGCAGACAGTCTTAATGTTAGCGCTGATCATTGAAAGAGAAAGAACAAAGGCTTAATCAAGCATTACTCTGGCTACGGTAGGTAAATTACTGCAGTGCTTTGCTCCTTTACCTTCCTTTCACAATGCCTGCAGCACCATATCTTGACATAAAATGCCACACAAAGAGCACTGCATCCCTCCATGTTAAGATATACGGAGGGGAATGAACGTAGGCGACCGTGCATGCTAATACTTTTCAGAACATGGCTAGAGTCTAATGGTAACGTCTCAGTGTGCCATTTCAGCACCATAGCACTTTACATCTCCTCACATTTAGGCCACAATTTTCAAAGCCAGCCTCAGAGCAAAATGCCATTTAGACTAAATGGCCCCTTTTTCGCAGGCAATCAAGGCTGTAACTAGAATATTATTTACTGGATTGGCAGTGTTAAAATTAATGTTGCAAAAATCCCCCCTCTCCAGTTGGATAGCAGCTTTAATGAGCCTTTACTGATATGAACTCTGATGGCTCTGCTGAGGCAAAGCCAAAGTTGTATCTCAGCACAAATGACACGCAAAAGTCCAAAGATAATCTCCTTTCACACTGAACATTGCAGAGGCCATGCCGGTATTATGGCTTCAAAGTGTATTTGCATGTTACTTTGGAGTGTGGGGATGTCTCCACCTCTGAAGCTCTTAGAGTACTTTTAATTTATTGATTTCATTGCTTTTCTCTTCTCAGCAGCCACACTTGCATTTGCATTACACAAAGTCGGGTCTGCTTTTGCAAAAAGCAAAACTCTGTAGGATAGCACATTGGGCTGTCAGGGCAGCATGTTCCAGTGGCACAGGAACCACCTGCCGAAGCGAATCTCATTTTACAAATCTTATTTTGGCAGCACACTGCGAGATGGCAATGTGCTTTTAATGTGCATTAATATGATGCTACTTAATTAAGCCTATCAAAGCATTTTTGAAGAAAGCAAGATTAATGCAAGCTCAATACAGATGTAGATTACGCGGCCCTATATAAATGACACGGTGGCTAAACATCTGAAGCTCAGTGGGAGAAACTTCCGTGCCCCTGAGTCGACCATGTCCACATCAGTGTATCCCAATTGTTGTTTGTGATGGCCGTCACGTCTGCGATTGTCCTGGGCTTGCTGGGCTTCTGATGATTGCTTAGGTAAGGCCCCTGTGGCATCAACTGAAAGTCTGTTATCTGCATGCTGCATTCAGTGCAATTGACAGGGATGCAATCAGAGGCATGTTCAAGATGATTGCTTCTGCTTTTTACAAATATCCCTTTTGTCTCGAAAGAGGGGGAAATGGGTGACATCCATATTCATGGGAGTGTATAAACACAGAGTAAAGACAAGCAGAGCATGTCGGTCCACATCAACAGCCTTTGAGTGGATCCAGGACGCAATCTACTGCACAAGCGTGTTTCTCTTTTCAGTCTGTGCTCAATCTAGTTCATTTAGGAACAGTATTTGTAAAGTCTCTTTCTTGTGCCATTTATTTTTCAGGATTTTTACTTGTATTTTGTAGTAAGTAGCAATGCTATGGTACTATTCACCTTGTTATCTGTTTGCACTTACTATAGCTGTGCTTTTTACTTTTGGCACCTGTCATACCATCAATTTGGCAATCACTTTTTGGAGCCGCAGCATTGTTGAATTTGTCGAGATCTGGTGCTCCAATGCAAATGGCACCAGCTACCTCGGAACTGACACCTCCTCCGACACAAACGTTGCCAAAACAGCCTAGAGCCTACTTTCCTTCTTCCTTTCAAACATTTTTGCAAATGGTTGAGCTTCTCACTTATAATGAAGAGGAAGTGGTAATGAACAGAAGGTAGATTTGTTTTGTTGTTGTTGAGCCAATCAACAAATATATATTTTATAGTATTGTAATTAATACAGTATAATATCATTATACTGTATTGTCTTTGAAGTTTTCATTAAAAAAAGTATATGCTCTTGACAAATCCTTTAGTAATGCATTATTTGAATCTCATTGTATTATTGTCAAATAAAATATATATGGGATCATTTTGTTGTACAAAATCTACTACAGATCCTGTCATTAGCAATATATTGATCCTATTATAATATCATTAAGAATGGGGCTTGAGATAAATGAATCATTTTTGATTCTTAATGAAAGAAAATGTCTTCTTCAAAACTACCATCCAACTCCATTCTCCCATGCCAGTTGAATTTTGTAGAGTTTTGACATTAACGTTTTATTTTATGCTTGCCGTGTCTTGCCTGAATCACAGTGGGGCTTCCATCTATTCATAAGTGTTCAAGTTTGGACCTGATGCAGCTTAGTAATCAGGGTGTAAAAAATGTAATGCTTCATTTAAAAAAAAAAAATCCATTTCAATGAATTCCATTTTAATCAAAAGGTTCCATTCTGCTACACAGAGCTTTGAGGACACAGGCTTTTCTGTGCATGTCTTAATTAAGCCACAACAACAGCCTCAAAATTGACATATGAATGTTGTTCCCCACAGAGCATACTTTACAAGAGAGCCATTATCTCGTTCTTGGCAAAGTAACTGCTCAGTATAGATTCTGAAGGATTAGCTCTTTCATTGTTTTAAACAGCAGTTAATCTACTCTTTCTCCTGCACCCTCAGTAACTGGCTCTCAGACCAATTGCAGATGGTGCCTGCCTTTGTACACGTTACTGATGATCAAGACCATAAAATACAGAACAAACGGCACGGGAATCAATAGATGGCTTCATTGTGTGCTGGTTACCAGTTCTGCTGTTTTCTCAGTGGAGTAAACTTCTAGTTTCTGAAGGAAATTTAAATGTATGGCTTCATGTCTGTATGTACCTGCTTTGAAGATACTCAGAATACAATTTAGTACTACCAGTACTACCAGTACTACCAGTTTTATCATTGATATTCTTATACTACAGTATATGCTGAAGAATATACTATTGTGTATATATACTATGGACATGTCCTACAAGAAGTCATTTTAATAATATTAAAATAATAAAAAATGTGAATTTGCAATACAATCTATTTATATGATGGATTTATAAACATTCATATATAAAGTCTAGATCAGTTGAGGCATGTGCAGGAGTTGATGTTGATTTTATACAGAGGAAGAGTCCAGAAAGTAGTTTGTTCTGATAAACACGAAACCCAGTATTTTTTGTTAGTGAGGAGATGCCTCCTGAAATGTCACTGTTATTAATTAATTGATAGTCCTGTAAGTCAAATATGTTGCTAATGCAAGAGGCTCTGGTAGGTTTCTTGACTTTAACTGCCTATTTGTCCACCAGAAATGATGCAATCCTTATAATTATGCCGCTCTCAAGCATTCAAAACCTCACACCGACGAAAAAAAAACACAACAACCTTGAGATGAGCAGTGAACAATTTTCTGTACAATAATCCAAACGTTCTTATGTGTCAGAAGGCTGAAACTGATAATCCAATATTTTGCATATTTCATATACTTCGAGCCAAAGTGAAATATAAATAAAAAGAATGCAGTGCCTTTTGCTGAAAAGTATCTCCATTTTCCCCTCTGTCTCATCTGTCATGTAGTGTGGCGGAGCCTCTTATTTCATATTTAATAATTTAGCAGGCTGTCTGCTCTTTTCATTTGCAGAAACTGTGAGAACAGACCTGCTCACCGCAGTCCACTCTGCTGAAAATTCTTGGACTTTTATTATTATTATTATTATTATTATTATTATTATTATTATTATTATTATTATTATTATTATTACTATTATTATTATTGCCTTGCAAAGATTCAGCCTTGCCACCTTTGTAAAAGTTAATGACTTTGTAAGGAGTGCAGAATTACATGGGAGCCATCTGCTGACCGGTAGAGACATTCTGATGCACGTACCCGAGATGACTGGCAGAGGAATTAATCTGGAGAAAGAGCAACAACTGCTGGCAAAATGTCAAGTGGAAAGACTGGGATACCTGTGATATATGCTCAGTCAGGCCTTGTTTTATTCTGGGATTCCAAATGCTTTTACAATCCTTCCCCACTACGTTTCAGGAGGAACTATGAAGAGGAATGTGCTTTGATTGAACAAAGCTGGATGTTTATAACCTTCCCCAGCCTGTGTGGCGTAAGGTCATGTGTAATGGCCACTGAGCGCAGTGCCGGTTGGAGATGAGCTGAACAGCATGTCAATGGAACAGCACGTCCATAGCCTCCCCATAACACACAGCTACAAGGTCACCCATGACCCCGAGCTCCTCTGCAGTAAGCCGTCAGTATAGCGATAGGACACGCCTTCAGAAACCTGACAGACCTGTTTCTTAGTACTCCGTGCTATTAACTTACAAGCGTTTATGTAGATAGAAATCATCCTTGAATATATTAAAATGTAGAGACTTCTTGGTTGCCAACCCGGATGAATGCATGATTCAGTACAGCCTACCATGGCCTGTGGAATGCATGAAAATAGTGAGCAACCTTCAGTCAGGAAGACTGCTTACATATGAACAGTAAATGAATATCCATACATATAGATTTCATGCAATTTCAATCCACTTGCACCTGGTATTAGTCACTGTCTCATCCCTTTCTGATCACGACCTGTTCCTTGTTTCAAATAAAATGTTTCTGCCATTGTGTGTCATCTGTTGTGTTACATGTGTGCACTGTTCCACTGTGCTATTTAAAATTGGCCCTCAAGGACAAATACAGTTTTTTAATTTGTATTTAAATGAACTGGATAGTGTTTCATTAACAGTGACGAAAGTGACTATAAGCTTTACATTAATACACAAGGTTGGAAAATGTGGCATAAAGCAAACATCCAGTGGTTGTGATGCTTGTGTATGAGGCCAGTATGTAGCGATTGTTCCTTAGGTGACTGAAAATGTGAATGCACAATGTGATTAGATGATGTCGACAAGAAGAGTCTGCCCACAACTACACACAGAGGAATATTATAGTAGGGCTGCAGTGCAACCTTATGATTTTAAAGATGTTCAGTTATGCTAAAAACATGAATTCTGCTCTACAAAGACATGAAACAAGTAACATGGTCATTCTTCTTCACCTTCTAAAGAAGTGGCAGCCGGGAGCTTGGTGATTAGGGAGTTGTCCTTGCGATCTTAAGGTTTTGAGTTTACATCCTAGGACTGCCAATGGTACCACTGAGGTACCTTTGAGCAAGGTACCATCTCCAAAGTGTCCTCTTGAGCTCCCCGCGCACAGTGTTTTCGGCTGCCTACTGCTTAATTTGGGTCAATGGGTAGAATGCAGAGAAAGAGTTTCACTCTGTATGATGTGATGTGTCCATGCATGACATAAATGGCCGCTTTGCAATTTTTACACTTTGAAAGTGCGTGAGTGCATGTGTGGCACCTAGTGAACAGTACAGGTCCGATTTTAGGGATCAGTTTGTTGGTATGGTTTAGGTACACTTACAGAAATCATAACAGTGAATCCCTGTTAAATGTTTTTGACTTTACAGCCTTATCCTATGATAGTGGTCTCTGGGAGTTGTCTCTTCCATCCCCAGTGCACAAGGAGTTACTGAATTGTTTCATGATTGTTCCCATACACCCATTTGAACATGTATGGGAAATTCAGGCACTAATTTTGGTGTAAACACTGTCATCACTGTCAGCTAGCACACCATAGAGGAAGAGTCCTTATACTACATTTGCCTATATTTGCAATGAGATTAATTGTTAGTCACTCTAAGTACAAGCAAATGTGTAAATGTCAGTGATGTTGGATTATTAGTTATGGATCACAAAAGGTTTCCCGAAGGTATTGGATTGTGACCTTAGACTCATGTGTTGCAGCTCTAGAACATCTCATTTTATTGCCATTGCTTTTCTAAAGAGGTTATGGTGGTGTATGGACAATTGGGGCATCCATGTAAGCAAAATTGCTGAATTGGCTAATTAGAAATGCTACCTTTGGACACATAATGCAAATACATTCCTGAATGAGCATCTATTTGTGCAGACCGATTTCTCAGGTTAGATTTGATTTAACGTGTTCACTCCGGTGTGAGAAACCCATAAAACAGGCAGACTGGGTCTAATTTTCTGATGACAAACCACTGTGGGATAAGGTTAGCAGCATAGAGAATGGATATGACCTTAATGCTATTAGATTATGAAACTGAAAAGTTGTGGATTTTTCATTTCAATATGACTTTGGTTGTAAGCCAATTATAAGTTTGACATTATAAAACCATGCAATGAAGCTTACGCTGTCTGTCATTATAGCCTGTTAATTTGCAAGGAAAGTTACAGTATCCTCTTGAGCTCAAATATAATATGAAACATGACAGTCCACTCAGGCATGATGGTACTTACCGCTGCAGTCTGCCATAAACTCTGACTCAATCTAAGCACCAACAGCAGGTACTTCTTCTTCTTCTTCTTTTTTTCCCCCATATAAACCCAGTCCTTGTGGAGTAAAGCATTTGATTTTCTGTAATGATAGCTGACATTACACCACGGCTCTGAGCGTCGCATAGCGTATGTGCTGGATGGACATATTTGCATTCGCCAAAGCCTCAGAGATGGGCTAGCTGTTCATTAAAACCAGCTGAAATCCACATGCCCACAGCACTCTAAACTTTCACCTGCTGGGACCTGTCAAAAGCACTTAGAATGCTGTGCCGTACACTTCACAGAGAATTATACATGGGGCCCCCCTCATATAACGCAGAACGAACACTGTCAAACGAATGCAACCCTGAAGAACATTTGTAGACACAAAGAGGACAATGGGAAGTGCTTTGCTTTGCTGGTTGTAGCAACTGGCTGCAACATGTCTGTCATATTTTAAGATGTACAGTTTTTGTTTGCTTATTTACTGAATCATTTGTAGGGGTTGCTAACAGTGTGCACCATGATGTACATTTGCTGACCCAGAAGTCATTACCCAAGCCCGAACCTGAGTCCATATATTACCAGGTGCTGGTGGACATTAAAAAGTGCAAAAGAGTAACAATGAAGGAGAGCGTCAGCATGCAATTGTGCTGAAAGTGGTATCTGATGTGACCTCGCCTACCTGAAATTTTACCCAACGCAACTGCACCAGTACTGGTCTGTGTGTGTGTGTGTGTGTGTGTGTGTGTGTGTGTGTGTGTGTGTGTGTGTGTGTGTGTGTGTGTGTGTG
>JBBJLR010000034.1:5758767-5769996 GCA_037577145.1 Brachypetersius gabonensis
GTGTGTGTGTGTGTGTGTGTGTGTGTGTGCGTGTGTGTGTCTGTGTGTGTGTGTGTCTGTGTGTGTGTGTGTGTGTGTGTGTGTTTGTGTGTGTGTTGCAGCACATCCCAACCAGGCCCGACTTTGCATTGGCCAGCAATACTATAGCTGGCTACACATAAGCTTCCTCCATTTGTTTGTGTGTCCCTGAGAGCATGATAGAGAGAAGAAGAAGAGCAGGTTGCTAAGTAACCATCTACTGTGAACACAGTTCAAACCAGGCCTGGATTTGAACAAACCAACAGAAGAAGATCTGCGTGCATTTCACATATAGCCTCACTCTGGATCAGTGTAATAATTAACTTTTAAGGGGAAAGAAAAGCCTCACAACTGCAAATATACACTCTGACACACAATGCTTGAGGTTCATAAAAATAATAAATCTGAAGAAAATAATGTAATAAAAAAATGTGCCATTGAAGTCATTTTGGCCAGACTGACCACAAAAACCCTTAATGTGGAAATCAAGCTCCAAACTGCCTGACTGAGCACTGCTCAGAAGTAGATAATGTCTATCTATAAGCCTTTATTTTAATGTCTGCTCCGTTCAGTATGGTTTAGTGGGTCTTCCCACTAATGGCTATAGCAAGGAGACTGATCTTCATCTTGTACTGTGGAGGAAAACCCCTTTTGTTGGCTCATGCATTTAGATAAACAAGCAAGCAAACAAATACATCCATGTAAACACAAGTACACTGTTTTTGGATCCATTGCAATATTTAAACAAGTTAATTTATATGCAATATTAGTAGCTAACATGTCATTAAGTGAAAACTGGCTTATAATATTAACTTTAAATGAGTAATGTATTTGGATTAGATATTTTGGATTAGGTTAGATTCTTGCATTTTAAGGATCAAAAAGCTAAATATGTTGTTTTATTATCCATATTTAATTTTCTATGTATTCCTATATATTCTATTCTATAGTCCATGTGTCATATGCCTCAGGTAATCGATTATGTTTCTATACTTGGTGTATTTTTTTTAATAACTCTGGACTGTGTAATAGAATTGTTTTGAAATGTGAAAGGCCGCGGTGCACTGAAGTGCCTAATAAGTAATCATAATTGACTGCAATCGAGGTCAGACACATACAACTGCAAAATAAATAAATGAAAAAGCAAGCCAGCCCGATTTCTGTCACCTTTTTGATAAGTTAATTTTAATAATTCGTTGCTATGATAGACTGAGCTCAACAGTGGTAACTGAATCAGAACAGATTTTCCTTTCTCCACCTAATACCCTGAATTGAGAGTGAAAATGATATGGAAATAAATCACATTTGGTACTTGATCGGAACAAAGAGGGAGCTGTTCTGCCTTGAGTCAATTACTCATTATGCTCAGCTATTGACCTTTTTCCTACAGGAAGTGCTGTGACCATCTCTGTGTGGACTGTAATTGACAAGATGTCTCTACTGATTTAAAAAAAAAAATCCAATCGCTGTCTCGTTGTTTTCAGTTCGGTAGAGGTGAAGAGACCTTGGAAGACTGCAGGGTAGCCAAACATGCTACCTGTTTATGCATACCGCGTACATCCCCATTGTGTAATTTATTTATTTGATCCAAAGGTCAGTTGTAAATGGATTTTGAAATCATCAATGAGTGGCATTTCTAAGGGGAAATATACGAGCCAGATAATCTTGCTATATGTTCTTGCATACCTTCAGCTCCATAATTCTAAGCACCCTAAGAAAAGATGGGAAAATAAGAGAAAGATATATCGTATTACTTGTAAGTAAAGGATACTTCCTCTAAGAAAACACACACAAAAAACATTCCATTAAATGCACCCCTACAAATTCTAATTAGCAAATTGCAACTAAAGCATGTTGCCATTCATTTATAGATATACCTTTTTGCTTTAAGTGTCCAGGAAAGTCTAAGTAAGCACCCTTGAGTTCTTGTTGCATTGGGGTATAAATGTGAGGTGAAACAGAGGCCAAATTCTAGTAGTCATATATTAGCATGAGGAAGATCAGAAAATACATGAATAAAATTAGACAAAAGTGAATTTTATATATAACTAAAGACTGTAAAATAGCTGCATGCCCTTAAAAGGTCCGTATCAGGACCTGGGACAATAATTAGGAACTTTAAAACCAGAATTGTCACTCCACCCGCCTGGTGGAGTAAGATTTTACCCCTATGCTAATTGAGGAAGTCTTTGGACTTAATTAAACTTCACCTCCATGCCAATAAACTATTTAAAGACATACATTTTAATGAGTGTTACTGGAATGTTTACAAGACCAAAGTGGAGCTTTTTGGCCACAAACACAGGAGAGTCTTGTGTAAAAAGAAAGACAGTGATGAAGAAACTCATACCCATTGTTTAGTGTGGTGGAGGATCTGTGATGTTTAACGCCTCTTTTTCCTGCAAAGGTTCAAAATAAACCTTGTTTAAATGCATGGCATCATGAACTCCAGGAAGTATCAGGAGACTTCAAGTGAAAATCTTTCTGGCTCTGCCAAAAAGTTAAACCTGGCTCGTGGCTGGATCTTCCAGCGGGAAAATGATCCAAAACATACATCCAAATCCACATAAAATGGTTCAATGACCACAGAGTCAAGCTTTTGACACAGGTCCCCTGACCTAAGCCCCACAGAAAACCTTTGGGGCAGCTGAAGAGAAGAGTGGACCCTGGAGGATCTGGAGAGATTCTGTGTTGAGGAGTGGTTTCAGATTGCTTCTTCTGTGTTCTTCAGTCTCATTCGGCGTAAAAGCTGTTATGTTGGCAAATAGGGGTTGATCTCTTGCTTCAATTAAAGGTGGGATTTTTTAAAAAACATTTTAGTGTGAGATTGTAGTTATTAAACACATTAAGGACATTTTAATGACATTTTAACTCAGTTGAAGTGCCAAAAATGACAGAAATTATGGATATTATATATACATCTCAGATATAACATGTACAGTAACCCCCCCGTAAAAAAAATGCCCGGTTTATTTATTCGCAGATTCGCAGGAACCGCAGAAAGAGCAAATATCCTCTGCCTTTTTTTGCCTTTTTTCATGGTAATATATAGTTTGTTACACATTTCTGTGCAAAATTATTGAGTAAAATATCATTCACTAATTTTGTAACATAAATATTAATGTCAATTCAGCTAAATTTCCGTTTAAAACGTAACTGTATGAATTTGTTTATACTGAGAGAGAACATAAGCAACCACGTTCTCGTATTTTTCGTTTTGTTCTTCTTAAAGCCTTAAGATGCCGCCCAAATTGCCTACACCTTCCAGGGCTCCTGGCAATGAACCAAAGCATCAGATAAAGTGTGAGTGTGTGCATGCATGGTGTGAGTGTGGGTGTGGCCGATGAGCGACTAAGAGAGGTGAGCTGGTTAGTGCTGGTTTGAGGTTTAGTGGCGTGAGTTGTGGCCTGTTAAAGAAAAAACATTAATAAAAAGAAGCTGCTCAGTCGCTGTTCAGTGTCTGCTTTAACTGGTGGGTCACTACAATACAACTGCTCCTGAAGCACCTGAAGAAGAGGCACCACCTGATGATTTGTAAATCCTCATCTTCAATCAATCTCATTCATTATTAGTGATTACCCATACATCCATCTATCCATCCATTATCTCCCGCTTATCCGGAGTCGGGTCGCGGGGGCAACAGCCTAAGCAGGGAAACCCAGACTTGCCTCTCGCCAGCCACTTCGTCCAGCACTTCCAGGGGGATCCCGAGGCGTTCTCAAGCTCGCCGGGAGACATAGTCTCTCCAGTGTGTTCTAGGTCTTCCCCAAGGTCTCTTTACCGGTATTACCCATACTTTTTATTACTTAAAATTAAATTCAATTACGTATTTACTCTGCTTATACCAAAGAAGCCAACAGTGCATACCAAAGAAAATGGGGTTGGATTAATTTAACTGCTGGAGAGGGCAGTTCAGTGTACAGTATGTATACTGGTTTACCTTTATATTTTTTAAGGGTGATGTATTAAGCTGAGTTTAAAAGTGTTTTGGGACCATATTTGGGGGCATATTTAGAGTTTACACATCATGAATTTATCATAAACTCAATGTAACCACTGCACATTTCAGGGGTTTATTGTTTTTTAGTGCTTTATATTTATATATATATATATATATAAATGTTACGTTCCAGGAGCACCTGCACATAGTGAAATAGTGCATTGATGTGTTTTGGTTAAAAAAATGCCTAAAACTGCCGTTCTTTTATAGTGCAAACCCTAAATATGCCCCCAAACATGCTCCCATTAACCTTGAAGATATCGTAGAGATAAACGCACATCGGTATTGTACAGTTTACACTGAACACCAACAGCGCACAATATCGTGGTGTGTGCGAGAGAACACAATAACACGCTGTTCTTCAAACAAAACGTCTTTCATTCTTGACTTCTACAGCTTTGAACAAATATTGCAACACAAAGAGTACTGCACCCACAATTGAAATGCCTCAGTACTGCACCCACCTCACCCAATGCTCTCGAGTCGCCCTCACAATACTCCATCAGCTAACACTCTGGAGTAGGTTGACTGGCGAAACGGGTTGAAACACACAAATTACACACAGAAACACACATTAGTTCACTAACTCTACGCCCCTCTAACACTCTGGGCCAACTGTGGCGCAAAGGCTCATGGGAGCCAGACCTGCCGTGCCCCCTCCTCCTCTGCAGGGTTTATGTTAGGGACTGGTGCTTAGCAACCCAGCACGAGAGTAGGAGGGGGCGTGGCAGATAAGCCCCTGATATCTGCCTTTTTCATGCACGTGCGGGGGATTCAGCGAAAAATTATTAGTTTGGTTCTCAGCAAAAATCTGCGTACGACTGAATGCGTGACTGCTGATTAGTGTAAAACTAAAAGATTACTATACACACTTAGCAGTCCTCCGGGATCAATAAAAGTTTCTGGTTCTGATTCCAATAATACTATTATAAAATTATGAATTGTATTTATTTTAATTTCTGCAAAAAACATGCATCTGCTGATGAATCAAAGTGGAATTGAATTGAATACAGTTTTACGTACATTGCAATTTTTTTATTTGTCTGTTTTCCACCACTGTATTCTGCTTGTGTCTGTGTACCACTCCTGTGTGCCTGTATATACGTGCTTGCCAGTGCTGTGGGGAATTTAATCTCAAGCGGCCTTGTGGCTGATACTGTGTGACACAGATGCTTTATACCACTTCAATATCCGAAACGGAATGTGTCTGATAATCTAATAATGCGGGTGATTTGCTTTGTATTACCAAACTGTTCTGGACAAGAAGCATCATCTGTCAAAGTAATGAAAACATGACAAGTCCCCACTGCATACATGCTCATCTGCCCTTCATTTGCCCCCGGTACCTCTGGCTGAACTTTGCCATGGCTAAGAATGATAAACACACACATCAACTGGAAATGATTTAACATTCTGCTAGAGCCACTCATTCATTCCTTTCTAAAGCTGGGACCGTGCACATTAATGCTCAGTTGCATGTCTGTCACTGGGGGCTCTGCTTCTTCACAACCTCCCCACCTGCACAAATATAAATTCACAGGCCAGGGCAGTGGACTGTTTGATCAAGCAGAAGGAAAAAAAATGGAAATGTATTTAAACCATCAGAAACCCTGATCTGTTAGCTTCTCAGCATTCTGCTTCCGCTAATCTTTCGACTGACTTTAGCCCAGGTGAGACGGCAGCTTGAGCTTGATATCTAAGCCTGTGCTTCCCTGCACGCAACGTCCGGAGCTACTTAGCGCAGTAGAGCTTAGCATTTAACAGCTTGTCACACTCTAGTCATGGCCAGCTAAAGGAAGAAAACAGCTGGATGTCACTGATGTGCTGGATGAGAATTAACTGTCCTGTTTGGACTCGGTTTATGCCGTGTCATGTTCATGTTTCTGCCATGCGATGGAATGGTGACGTGTCCAGGTTGTTACTCTGCTCGGCTTCAGCACCCCCTGCGACCCTGGTTAGGATAAGCCGCTCAGAAAATGGACGGACAGATGCTCATACTGTATCTGCCAAGCAAATAACGGTACACACCGACCATCAAGAGATTAGGGACACCCTGCTTCTCCAAAATACAATGTAGTATGGTTTTTTTGGCAATTCATAATTACTTATTAAAAACGTATCAGCAAATCAATACCACGCATGTCAATATTCCAGGTATCGCTTTAAACAAAGTGGAATATAGAACTGGGGTTTTGACAATAATTATTTAGGAAACACTGACCCTGCTTACCAGTGTTGTATGGATATAATGTTACAGCCAACTCATAGTCTGGTTTGATAGATGATTCAGGGCTCATGGTTCAGTACACTCCCCATTTATTCTGCAAAGTAAAACAGAAAACAGTTCAGTATTCCCACAACAGTGGTAACAACATTTTGAAAAAGTATGACAATCAGTTAACAAGAACAATTTGCTAATGAGAATAGACCTGGAAGCCAGAAGGGTTTGTCCATATAGTACAAATACATTACATGAACAAAAGTTTTGGGACACACCTATTTTATCAAGGTTTTTGAAGGCCCCTTGCTTCCAGTGAAGTAAGAATGAACTGGAATAGAAATTGCGAGCCAGGTTTTCTCATCCAACATCAATGCCTGCCCTCATAAATGCTCTACAGAATGAATGGGCACACATTCCTACAGAAACTCCAAAATCTTGTGGAAAGCCTTTCAAGAAGAGTGAAAGCTGTTATGGCTGCAAAAGGGGGCCAATTCCATATTACAGTCTATGTACTTGAATACAGTGTCGTTAACCCTCTGAGGTCCCTTTCTGGCACTTTCAGGCAATTTGCTACCCCTTTACATTTTTATTTAATGCATCTAACTAAAAATATCCATGCCAAAGTGACAAATATTGTTAGATTCTGGATAGTACCCATTGGTGTAATGGTCCCAGTACCTTTGTCTATATAGTGTATAAATAATGCAGTTCCAGGAAATATTATAGTTCAATGAATGTTTGTTTTCCCTGATTTGTTGTCATGTGTCCGAACTCCATAGTTACATATTTCTATTGCAATATCATGATTATTTTGATGCACATTTGCCCCCTCACTCTGCTGAACATATTACTGAGAATTGCTTCAAACATATTAGAAAATAGCTGTTTATTTTCAAAAGACCTTACTAATGGACCAATCCATGCTTTGCCTTTGTATGCATTGCAAGCAGTAAAGAGAAATCTGATTAAATACCTTATAACGGTAGAAATAGTAAAAACAAATAGTCATGTAATAAGAATTTAAAGGTTTTTCATGCAGTTGATATTACAAAAGTTGGTCAGAAGAGGAAACATTTATTTCAGATTTCTCCACAGTACCCAAAGTCGTTGCTTAGATTTATCCAATTTTCATGGGGAGCACACGTGGTGCATTACTTAACCAAAACAGATACTATATTAGAGTTAATCCTGGGTTTCTACGAGAAGACTTTTGGAAATGGTTCAGCAAATGGCATTTATAAAATCACAAAATACTCGCTTTTTTGTTATTTGTATTTATTACTGTGTTATGAGCAAATAAATGATAAGTGCCCAGATAAATTGCTTTTCAAATTTGATTTGAAAAGGAAAATTGTGCACAGTACTTCATAAAGGGTTTTGTTCCGAAATCCATTAAGGTCATTTTCGTAATGATCTACACTGTTTGGAGTGGGCATTACACAAATAAGAAAAAGCGATTCTAAATTATGATTAATATCGCCTTTATTTGAGTAATATATTACACCGATTGATTTTGTTTTCAAACGTCTTCACATGCAAAATATAAATCATGAAGCACCTTGGAATGAAAAAATATTTGTGCAGACTCAGCCTGTGTTTACAATGGAACCAATCATATGTAGAGAACTGTACGTTTTTCATTACCTTTTGTGAGATTTGTCTTGTGAAGTTTGATCAATAGTTGCCATGAAAGGACATATTTGTGGACAGAGCATCTCAGTTTGAAAAGACTTTTGATATAAGTACTCCTCTCACACTATGTGTCCAAAAGTCTGTAGACACCTGCTCATCCATCCGTTCTTCTGAAATAAAGGGAATTAATAGCTTTCTGGATCACAAACACCATGCCAACTTACCCCAAATGCATTTGATGGTGCTCTGTCATGCCAAAGAACGCAATTCCATTGCTCCACAGCCCAGTGCTGGAGGGCTTTATACCTACCTAACCTTCACTTGGCAGTGGGCATAATTGAAGACCATCCTGTTCTAATGCCAGTGCTTTTCTGCAGAGGCTGCAAGTGTGTGCAATTGAGCCCAAGGGTGCACCTTAACATAGCTTAATTTCTTTCATTAGAAGAAGTGCCTGGATAGAGCATGTGGAGTGGATAACCACATGGCTAAATGACCAGCCGTACTGTAGGACAGACAATGTTTGACCAGTTGTGATGTGCAGTTCTTGTGTCGGTTACTTTGAGCTGTGAGAATGGGAGGCTGTCCAGCCACCAAAACCATCGGAGATGCCAACAGCAGGCATTAGAGATGCTCAGCTGAAAAAAGCTGCTCACGCTCATGTTTGGAGCACAAGATTTCAAACAACCCACTGAATCACTTTGTAGAAGGATTTGAAAAGGGTCCGTGGGCAAGTTCCTAGTGTCTAGATTCTATTATGAACACTTCAGTCAACACACAGAGCCATCGGAGGCTAAAAACAACACAACATACGAATTGTATCGCCGAACATGTCTAAAAGAATTAGGGTTAACAAGGAAAGGTTATTGTGAAATAGAAATATTATTATGTAATTATATAATATAGAAATATTATTGTGCTTAAAAATAAGTGGGATGGAAGCTTGGCTGTGACTTAAAATAGAAATAAGTGGCTGTGGTCTTAAAAGGCCAGGAAACTACAGTTTAATTGGCTAATCAAATAGGGCCCCAGTAAAAGCTGGACAGGGGGATTACAGTCAGAACCCAGTCACCCTGAGTGACAGCCAAGATTTCTAGTGTGTGAAGAGGAGTAATTGGAAAAAGGGCTGTGGAGTTGAGGGAAGGATTTTTCATCATCTGACCAAATGGCACTAAGAATCTCTCCAGCATGTCCTCCCTCATAAGAGTAACATCACTTTCTTTACAAAGAGAAAAAAGTCTGAGTTAATTTCAAAACTCCAACATGAACACCCCTTACAGATTAAAGGGGAGAGGGAGAGAGAGAGAGAGAGAGAGAGAGAGAGAGAGAGAGAGAGAGAGAGAGAGAGAGAGAGAGAGAGAGAATCACTTAATTCACTTTTATATCATACTTAATTATTAATTGAATATTATTTTCCAAGGCTTCTGATCTCTCATAATTCATCAGAATCTTGAACTTCTATTTTAGGCTTGCCAGTTATCACCAGAGTTCCTATTAACGTTAACACTGATAGCTGCACCTCAGTGATTAGACCCACATCAGCACCTGGAGCAACCAGGACTCGAGGACACAGTGAAGATCTCTGTGAGAGAAGTAAGTTTTTCATTGCCTACACCCTGAATAAATAACTGCTAAAAAGCGAAAATGGCCACGGTGGGGAAAGCTGAGCTTTTATTTATTCATTGTCCTGCTCCATCAATGTCCATCTTGATGCTCCTTTTTACACTTTGTCCTGTCTTAGCAGAAACAAGACATGACTGGAGATGTGCTGAGAATATGAGAGCACCTGGACCGCTGTCCTGTTTTGAGCCATTTGAGTAAAGCTGTGCAAAAAAAAGACAGTAGAGGCAATACATTATTTGGTCCAAGTTGTAACGCCTCATATTTATAATGCCCTCGTCATGCCTTTCAAATACAAGATCATTTCCCATACATTCAAGGACTAAACGTAGCAGTAGTTGTGCCAGGATGCTGTCTCATAGACACCAGTTATTCAGATAAACCGGACTCGTACTAATGATCAAAAGTCACTTAAGTGTAAAAAGCTAATGAAGCATTACCATTAATCTTGCCTTCTATCAAAAGTCCTCACATGCATCTCTGGGGATGTTTCGGAACCTCTTGACATGCCGTTTCCTGTTCATTAACTGAGCAGCTGTTCATTCTAATGAGCCTAAAGGCAGTTTCTCATTGTGGTGACTTGCAGCTTTATCTTCAACACAACCTGCAACATTATCTACTTGGCCACATGATGAGGGGGTAGGATGCTCTTAAATGCCCTTTCTGAATTCAGTCCAACATAATATATATAGACACACTTCACACTAGTATATAGTAAAGTTTATTCCTAGAATTCAGGCAAAACAATTCTTCTTGTTCCACACACTAGACTCTCTACTCTTGGTGGGAGGTCATTCAGTGCCATGGCTCCCAAACTATGGAACTTTCTTCTGCAAACCCTCCATGACTGCTGCTCCATCACATCTTCCAAACATTTTCTCAAGACCTTTCTATTCAATTAATAATGCAATTAATAACTGTAATTTGGATTTGTGTTTTTAGGTTTTATTTCTTACTATGTAAAGCGACTTTGTGTTTGTGAAAGGCACTATATAAATGTAAGCGATTATTGGTATTATTATAAAACATGCTGACATTTGCAAAACATCAAATTTTTTACACATTCATTCATTCCAAACCAAATTTACAACTATTATGCAGAAGGACTGTCTATTGTTCTATTGTTGCTCAATAGCTGGATTTTTGCAAGATTTTGTACTAAATGATCTCAAAAACTTTGTAACACCCGTGCGTCATATTTTCTTGATTAGAGAATAATACTGAGAGAAGTTGACTAGTGCCCTCGCTTATGTACACAATGCAGTCTTTGCCTCTGATTGGCTTACATTCCTTGGTTTAACCAATTATTATAGTCTCTTCATAAAAAGGGCGGTACTGTTGGAGCAAGGGGAATCTAAACAGCAGAGAAGACAGACACACATGGAGATCCTTCACTCTAGACACACAAACAGCATGAAGACCTGCAGAACCTGCAAATCGGTGTAAAAAGTACAGTGATGGTACAGGGGTTCTGCATCTGAAACTGCTCCACTAGCTAACATGGCTAACGCTAGCACTGCAGGGAGTCGTCCTGCCACAGCTTAAACTGTTCCACTCTCAGTTCTACACTTAAATTTACCAGAAAATATTTAGTTTTGTTTGTCATGTGGACTGTTAATATTACAGAGAACTTTAATAAAAGTTGCTCCATGTTGGACACTCATGTTCCTCCGCTGCGTGTGTGATGACGTCATCAAACGACCAGTTGTCTTAAGCACTAAAACTGTTAAAACTGTATATA
>JBBJLR010000034.1:5832784-5862912 GCA_037577145.1 Brachypetersius gabonensis
CTTAAGCTTGGCAAGCCTTTTGGCACCCCGACCTTTACAATAATGATCTTTTGGTTTTTAGCATTGAGGTTATGATGAGTGCCCTGACAGGCTTTATGCCAGGTTTTGAGAAAGAACATTATATTATGTTGCTTTACTTAGTACACACTTTTAACCAATGGAACATGTGAAAAAAACATTTTTAAATTACTGTGTGTTTCTGGGTGTGATGAGAACCTTGCCACTGCTAGCATCTTATTACTCCACCATCTGCAAAAGGAAATATTTAAGAGCAGTTTTACACAATGTATCACTTTGTATCATGCATAAATTGCACCAGCAGTACAGAAGTGATAAGGAGTCAACTTGAAAATTCTCCCAGATGTGTTGGAAGTGGGGTCAGGTCTTGGCTCACCTGTGCTTTTTTTGGTCACCGTGTTTGCCTTGAGGGACATTTTGATAGATGTGTGTGTAATGTGGGAGAGTTTGAGTAGTTTTAGTTTGTTTGGTTACCCTTTATTTCAAGGAACACCTACTGGGGGTTTGTTAAGATCTTGTTATTTATCCAATAAAGCCCTAATTAAACACTTCTGGTTTGTTCATGATTACCTTCAATTAGCACATAATTCTGAATAGTAAAACATAGGATTAACAGAAAATACTATTGGTTCAAGATCACTAATAGCTGCATTATTTGTTGAAATATCACAGAAACTGAACAGACCTTAATTTATCTACAATAAATGGATAAATAGATATATTTAGCCTATAATAATTGTGTAATAGTGTCATACTGTTATAGTAATAAAATAAAAATTAATTACAATTAATTGACACTAGCTTAAAACACCCCAAGCTAGCATGTGATCGGGATATCTCTTCTCTTAATCTTTACTTTAGAATATAGAATAGGGCGTAAACTGATTTACCAAAGTTTGTTTAGCACTTTGGCTAGTGACAAAAACTAATGGCTAAAACAGTAAAATACATCTTGAAAAACTAGTGAGTTAAATTCTGATGCAATATATTTCAGAAGTTGTGAGGCCTTACCTAGAACTTGTAGGAATCAAATATTGCCAGCTATACAGTATAAGATAAGAATTTAGAAGAACATTGTGCTTTTTATTTAATACAATTATTAAATGTCCACATAAAAAATACCTGCTTATGTACTAATTACAGCTCGTAACGAATATATAATTTGGGCTTTACTGAACAAATAACAAGGCCTTAATATGCTCCCTAAAACAAAGTGTTGTCAAATAAATTGATGCCTTTTGTTTAATTATATGGCCTCAGGAAGCTGCAACAATGTCCCAGCTTGCTAGCACTTAACAGCCATCTCCAGCCCATAACTATTAGAGCTTGGTGTCATTATGAAACTGTCCTGGTTAAATTTAAGCAGAACGAAAGGAGTTTAGAGCCAGAGTGGATCACCATAACACACTTGAAACAAAAAGGCTATATAAAACTCTTATCTTTACTATTTTTTTTGTCTTCTTTACAAATGAAGAAGCGAAAATACGAAATGAATTAGAGGGCCCGTATCATGAAAAAAAACAGCATCAACACACACTGAAATGATAAGCGTGTCATCTCGGACTGCTTTTTAAATGAAGTGTAATATACTGAGACCAATCATTTACATATGTCAATCAGAAAGGCACAATAAGAAAACATTTTTG
Organism: Brachypetersius gabonensis; assembly: GCA_037577145.1. Lineage (NCBI taxonomy): Eukaryota > Metazoa > Chordata > Actinopteri > Characiformes > Alestidae > Brachypetersius > Brachypetersius gabonensis. Next base: position 5,834,449 of record JBBJLR010000034.1, read on the forward strand.
GTAAGCTTTAGCTTTTGATATCCTGTAAAACCCCAAAATATATCAATAAAAGTATAACCAAAAAATATACCCAATAAACAGATACCTGTGAAATACAAGAAAACTGCCTTTTCCAATAAGCCATTAAGCCACTTATGTAATTATACACTAATCATAGTTTACAGTCTGTCTACAACTGCTGTACACTTGATTACAGATGTGCTTATTTGGTGGTCTGGAAGTACTGCTGATAGCCACAATATAGTTGGAAAAGCATACAGAATATTAAGTATCATAATAACTATACTGTTTAGTCAGATTTTCCAGTCTGAGCTGCAGGAGTGCATTGTTTTTCCTTGCTTTAGCCTCATGTTTGACTGGAGTCCAGGTGTGCTCGACTATGTATTGTTCTTGGGGAATAAATTCCACTTAAACAGCTCCTTCAGAACCAGAGAGCAACATTCTTCTGCTAATACTTTCAGTCCAGCGTATGGTTTTGGGCATTGTTGCGTAAACTGTAGCGCAAAATTTGATCTCAAATCAGAAGAAAGCTGAAATAAGACAGTGGCCATAGAGACCTGTGGAGCAGGGCTGGATTTACCTACACACTGCTGCTTTCCTTGTGAGTGGGCAGGGGTTCAATAGCCAAGTGAAATGCATTAAGCTTTGCTTCTCCACCCCCAGGCTGGTGCGTGCGTGTGTGTGTGTTTGGAGGGGGGTTGCGTGTTTGTGCGTGTGTGTTTTCTGTATTTGAATCCTTCCCTTCAGCTTGTCAGGACTTTGATTCCTCTGACAGATTTCCCCTGCTGCATTTTTGCTTCAATGCTCATCGCATTCTGTTGTCTCCACACTTCTTGTAAGTGTCTCGTATCTCTTCCTCTCTCCGGAAGCGTACAGTTCATCTGCTCTTTGCCATATACGAAGATATCACTGACACGCCGTGCAAGCACCGGCGCCACCACCTCTTTAAGGCTGGACTCGACTCAAGTACAAAGCGCGCTCACAAAATTGCAGGCTGCACACACACGCTCTTAAACATGAAGGTGGCAAAGAGGATTCTTTGACAGAAGAACCATTCAGTTGTTGTGGTCACCAAGAAGGCTGAGAAGAATCTTTTGAGAACCACTTTTGCTGCAGGTGAGATGTGCGAGTACAACGCAAGTATAAAATATTCTTAAAGCTTTTAAGAACCTCCCCATAATGAAAAGGTGTTTCCAAGAACTATACATCCAAGTCCAGACCTATTTACTTTAAGGCCTCGTTCACATGGACGTCTGAACCAGGCGTTTTTCTGGCGTTCGTGACGCCAGGTGAGCGCCTATTGAACGCCGCCCGTTTTTCTGCTCATTGAAGCAAAGCAAAGCGTCCACACGGCGTTCAGCCCCGGCGTTCAGCTTCGGCGTTCAGCACCGGCGTTTGGGTGGCGTAAAAAAAACGCTGCATGCAACATTTTCTTGGCGTCAAAATAATACATGAAACTACAGATTGGGCGTTAAACCGCATCAGACGCCAGTCGAACGCCTTGCTGACGTCAATCAAGCGTCGTTACCAAACGCCACAAAAACGCCTATAGTGTTCAGAGCACGTTCATTTCGTCCGTGTGGATGAGATCTAACAGTGGACACCACTGGTGACTGGACACTGACCTCATTCTTTTATTCTTCTGAATCACCAACTTAAAGCTTCACCTACTTAAGGTTTGATGTGAATGTATGGCCTGTAAAGATTGTACAGTATTACTGTCTGTATTATTATTGTCTGTATGGTAGTACTGATATGATGCAATTATAGACATTTTATTTACTAAAATTACCAGGTAGTAATAAATTTAACATAGTAACCTCCCCTCAAAAAGCGAGAAAAACAATGGGATTACTACTATAAGATAATGTTAAAGCTTATTAAAGCTTCAAGAATCTCGCCAAAATTGAAAAGTTGCTTCCAACAGCTGTACATCCAAGTCCAGGCCTATTTGTGGTAAATCTTTCTTTCACTTTAACAGTGAAGTCTGGATTTTTCTTCTGCTTTGCACTATTGGAACCTGACTCAGAGACTGTTTGGGGGATTAAAGTGGCATATTGGTGCCTGTGCTTCTCTGCGCTGATTTTTTTTCACTGGTTTATTTTGTTCCCAGCAAACTGTGCTTTATTTCCTCCCCCAGCTTTTCATGTCTTTACATCAAATGAGCATTTGAACAACAAGATGCTCTCCGCTATTTCCCTAAACAAAGCCATTGCTGCCATGGTATATCATTTGAAAAGCCTCCGCTCCATAACTTTGCATCTGGAGATATAGTTAAAAAAAAACAAAAAAAACCCAAAACATAACAAAAAAACGTAGTATTTCTCAGCTCAGTGCTATGACACAGGCAAATCTGGGGCATTCTTCTGCTTGCTGAGATGTGTCTTCCCAGAGGTAGAACACTTTTTTTTCATTTGTTTTGTTCTTTTTCATTATTTTGATCAACTAAAACAGAATAAAACAACACCTCCACTGTTACGAACACTGCCACTTCTGAAATATGAATCATTTAGCATCCTTACGCTACAGATCACACTGCTGCTAATTCTGAACATCCTGAAGCCACACAAGGTTGTCTTATGGCTGGGACCATATTTTTAAAGACGAGGCTTCGCTGAAGTTGTCTGAGGACAAGGCACTGGGCTGCAGTGTGTAGATTCAGTGGTGCAGCTAAAGCAAGTTATTTGATTGATGGCTTGAGAAATTGCAATAGAAATGGCAACACTGTCAAATCAACAAGAGTGTGAAGCCTGATTAACTGTAGGTCCTACAAGAACAAGGCAACACAATGAGAGGTAATAAGACCACAGGTGTATAAACAGAACATACAGATATCGATGTACTTAGATAATAAGATTTATTTTTAGCTGACTGATGAGGCTTTATATGCAGGTCGACTGTTATGACTATGACAGTGGACTCCACCGGTAACTGGACACTGACCTCATTTTTTATTCTTTTGGCTTAGAATAACCAACGTAAAGCTTCACCTACTTAAGGTCTGATGTGAATTTATGCCCTATAAAGATTGTCCAGTAGTACTGATATGAAAGCTATGACACAATCCTAGCCATTTTATTTGGGTTACATGGTAGCTTTCCACCAGAAAGGGAAAAACAACTGAATTAGTATTGAAGGTTAATGTTAAGCATTTCTAACCAACACTAGCTTGGGCCATTGGTCATCAGTTTAAACGAAGTGTGAATAGATGGTCTTTATTTGTTTATTCATTCATTCATTGTCCCAGCCAATTATCCTAACCAGGGTCACTGAGGGATACTGGAGTCTATCCCAGTTCTCACAGGGGTAAAGATGGAGAAACACACTGATATGTTCCAACAGTGATGTTCCAGAGATATTCACAAGTCAATTTTACAGAGTCCAAGTCAAGCCTCAAGTCTTTGAGTGGCAATGTTTACAAACTGTGACTCTAAATGTGGAAACGTTTAGAAGATATGCTAATTGGCCACGTCCCACGATTCCAATTGGCTGCTACCTAGCTGGGGGCGGGGCTGCGTGCTGTGATCTGCCCTCACCAACATGGAGGATTTGCCTTAAATAATCTTAAATCTAAATGTTAAATATGAAAAATATATATCTCACTCTAAATGTGAAACTCCAGTTAAATGGGGCTCGATGGCCCCTCGAAAACCGTTATTAGCTGAAAACCGTTCACCTCGGACAAAAGTAATGAGACACTGGGGCGAGGTGAACGGTTTTCAGGTCGTTGGAAAGAGTGCGACTCGAGTCTGAGTCTCAGACTCGAGTCCCCATCTCTGTGATGTTCCAACGTTGATAATGTATTTCAGTGCTACAACAGCATGTCAGTTTTCCTCAAAACTATTACAAAATAAAGTCTCAGAGATCAAACAAACATATTCATAAACATTCCATGTAATAACATTCTGCCTGGTAGACTTCAACAGCATTAAATGCTTTGGATGTCTGGTTCATATCCTCACTATTGTGAATAAATCACTTTCTCTAGAATGGTGCATGTCATATCAAACTGCTCTGAAACAGTTTGCTCTGATCTAAGCCATTGGATTTAGCAGAAATAGGGGTGAAATTGCCCTTTAAGGCCAATGACCACAGAAGTGTTCTCACATCTGTACATTGTTCGTAAAACCCCTTTCTTCTACATTGCTTTTTTCCTCTAGTTTGCCTGACGGGCCACCCTGGAAGAGTGGCAGACTAATTTGGATCATAATATACACACTTTTAATGCATTGATGCATTTTTGCAGAATGGCCAGTATGATGGATTTGATTCGATGATTCAAAAACCTTAACAGTATTTCTTTTTATGCAGAGTATTTTCTCCCGGTGCATTGCAGGTGTAGAGCAAGACATTCTCTCTCTCTTTTTTTTTTTTTACGTTTCTGTGCTCAGAAGAAATTTGCTACCCTTCCACTCTCCCTTTGTTTTAGCTTGTATTCCCCAGTTCACTGGAGTTCAGTCCATATTCACCCAGCTTGTTACCTTGGGTTTTATCAGAGTGCCAGCGAGATTGTTTGTATTCGTTTCAGGTGGGGTGAAATTGCTGGGAGTAGGCTAATAGGTGTTTTGGTACCCCAGGCTGCAACTGATGAACGCTTTCTGACTGAGATGGATTTCCACCCCTTAGTCACATTAATGGCATTCTGACTGGTCTGAGCTGATGCTGTGCGGGAGACAGTGACATCTCTAAATGCACTTTAGAAAAAACCCACATTCGAATAGCTTCAGTTCACAAATGGGGAAAAAAAAACGGCATGGTTTTGTAACGCGAACCATGTTCCTTACATTTTGAAGGGTGATATTGATATTGATGTTTAGACATGAATGATTTTACTAACAGTGATTTTTCAGCCTGTGGTATCAAGGAACCACTATTGCACATCTTCACAGCTCCATTGCATCAGGGGGACCGTAGTAAATATTGTTTAGCCTCAAAGCAAAATCCATGATGTCATCGGCAAACGCATGTCTTTTCAGATGCGCTTGTCAAACAAATGTTTTCGCTATTATTAGCTATGTGATCAAAGCTCAAACATTACACTGCTGGAGAGACGGTCTACATCTCGACTTTCATCAGGACTAAAATAGTTATGTTTGAAGCGCACAAGCTTCTCCTTTGCTTGTATGGATGTATGCATCCTTTTCTTCCATAAATATGAATATTGCTTACAATGTCAATTCTGTCTTGCTTGCTGCCACATTATTAGCACCTCCTGCACCTTTTGATGGGACACAGTGCTGGTACATGTGTTAAATGGCACATTACATGGTGTTGAAATGTGTGTCAAACCTAGCTGTGGTAAAAGTTTGCTTATTGTGCAAAGGAAAGTTTGCTGACATACATATCTGAGAAAGGACAAAACATAAATACGGGTTAGATTTTGCAAGCTATATGTGCAACAAACCATGAAAATCTTGTAGCCAACAGATGTTACGCTGATAAGGTGTCATATCTAACAAGGAGCTTTGAGTGATGGAAGCTGGCTCTTCAGATGTGCTGAGGAGGACAGTTTTTAAAACACATTTTAATGGAATAATGCCACTAATAATACAACTACAAATCTAAATTCCAAATGGGAGCACTGCATATTTTAATTTCATTGTGAAGAGATAACTTAGTCATTAATATCATGATTCATCTTGATATACTGAAATGTATATTAGTAGAAACCGTAATCTAAAGTATTGCATTCCTTAGAGCGAAGAGTTCTGAACCAAATGTGGTCTAATCACATAGTAAGAAAAAATCAGTTTCAAATATAAATAGTACAGTATCACATTTCTCTGAATTTCTCTGAATTTTAACTCATTTACTGCCAGCACTGTTGTCATTACAGGTTTGTGCTGTTTGCTAAAATTCTACCCTGATTAAGGGACTTTTAGACACAGTGGTTGATTCCCTGAGAGACATAGCAGTTATTATTTTGCAATCTGTCAGTTCTAAAGACATGACCAGAAGTGACGGGACAACATGAATCAGGAAACTTCTGTACTTTTAGTTTGATCACAAATTCAGAATATGCTTAATGATGTCTTCATGCAACCTGACTCATATAATGAAATATCAATATCCATGCTAATGTCCTCCATTTGTTGGGGGATGTGCTGAATGACCACGGCTTATTACTCTGATGTGAGTTTTACAATCTAATTTGCATGTTCTCTAACAGTAATGCCTACTTACTGTACTTAATATCCTTATCTCTGAAACATTGGCGAAAAAATAAGACGCTGCAGCCTTGCGGAACTTGAACTGGGCCTCTGAAAGCACCATGCGGACAAGTGAAGGGTCAACACGGCAACAGTTGAGGAATGCTTCGGGGACATTTATAAAATTGGATCTGTCATTCCTGAAAATTGTGCCATTGGCTTGATGCGCCTCAGCCCACACTTTGTGTTTTGGGCGATGTCCGTGTAGACTGATGAAGACAAATTACAGGTGTGTTTCTCTGGTGACTTAAGGATGGAAGGAAAAGCTGATCTTCAGAAGCTTTGTAGGTGTGCTATTCTGAAAAGAATCAAATGGGACAATGTCATTGAAGAACCACATTTGGTTCCCCAAAGAACCTTTTATTAGGCGGTTTGTTAAAGAACCTTATTAGTGTAAGATATGCAAATGTTTTATACAATTAAAGAATTTTCTTTTAACCAAACGCTCAAGTCAAGAACCAGTTAGAACATTTACAGAACATTTAGAGAGTTATAATCCTTTCAGTTGAGTGACTTTAGAAAATATGTCAAGTAAATCAAATGGTAAATCCTCAAATACCCTTAAAGATCAAGGTGCCAGAAAGGGTTCTTTAGAGTGAAGCCAAAAAAAAAGAATACTTCAAATATGTTCCCTGAGGAATCTTTCAGTTTCTGAAAGGGATGCGTGAAGCTTGAGGAAGTCTTCTAGAACATTCACACAAAAATGGTCAAGAGTAATTAAAGGTCATTTCTGCAATATCCAGGCTAAGAGCTATTTAGGAACCTTTATATTTGAGAGCGAATGATTGTCATGATCTTCTATTAGTGTCAAATATGACAACACTCTGTATCAAAAGTGAAACCTTGCAAGTTGCAAGTGTGAAGCTTGAATCTCTCTCAGAGTACTGCTGTCGAATGAAAAAGGGGGTGTTCAGCTGCTGGGGTTTTGTTTGCTAAGCCTTTGTGGTGCTGTAGTTTTGCTCCAGGGCATTATAAATTCTGGATTTTAGTCTGTGAGCTGTGACTGGCAAAACAAAACCATGCTATCAGGCACAAAAATCGGTTTCACATACTGTAGCTATGTCCTATACATGTCTTGACTGTCTTTTTTCCTCCTTTTTATCTCGGTTTATGGCAGCACCGGTCCTGAAGTATAAATTGTCTCTGAGAAATGCGTGAAAAGAGATTGGCTGATAGCGGGGCTGCGAGACAGAAGCAGAAGTGCACCAGGAGGACGCGTTCTGAGGACTGGGCATTTGCTTTGCAGCCTTGCCGTCTGCCTGGCGATGTGCCTTTTCATTCAGCCTTATTGAAATTTCATATGCCGATTTCAATGAACTTACACTATTAGAATCACAGAGGGACGACGGGGGCTCCCCAGCAGTGCCGCACACAGGAAAGGGCTCGGAGCTTCTGTTTACCAACCGAATAAGATTTCCTTTCAAACCCAGACAAGTTAAAGTTCACCCCCCAAACCCTCCAAACCTTCCCATGCAAAACTGCTCTCCAGCCACAATCTGCTCAAAACCTAACAGACTGAGGGGCTTTATGCAAATCTTTGCACCAAAAAAAATCATGGTTACAAGCCCATTCCTCATTCTCGGGAATGCACACTTCAAACGAAAGTCATTTCATTTGTCGACAAACAAAACATTGAGAACAGCCACATTATTGCCCCTACAAGCTGGAGGGGACAACTTAAAGAGCTTGTCTGTAAACAGAGGGGAAAGTAAACCTCTTTCAAGCCAAAGTTTCGGCGCTGGGGGATCATTTGCATTTTTTTCTTTTGTTAAACGAACAGTCTCAATAGGATTGCTACAGATAGGCCATCTCCTCTGATTTTAATCTTATTTAATACAATAGTGCATTGACGTTCAAAAGTGGACAAAAGACTTCACTCTAATAGAAACATCATTTTTAGTTAAAACACCTTGCAAACCTCCATTCCTTTCAAAACCCAGTATGAAAGATGTGGATGTCTTAAGGTAAACAGAACTAAAGTTTGTTGTTTGTCATACAAAGGAACAGTTCAGTCCAGAATGCTAAAGATACTGGGTGAAACTGCATAGCCACCCAGGGGTAGCCACCAGCTTTAACTCATAATTATGTACATGGTTCAAACTTTTGCATTTTTATTCATTGGTAATTTGGCACAGCCAGTGCTCTTTGCTGTAAACTATTACACAGCAGCGATTCCACCAATGAGGGCAAAATCTTGCTAGCTTCTCCCTCCGGTAAAGCCGGCCATTGCATCGTTACAGACGGATAGCATCATTGCACACTTCAGCACTCTCTGAGGAAAGCACTAACTGCCCAGCTATTTACGTGGCTGAACAGATGCCCAATTAGTAACAGGAAAAAGGGAGATCCTTTCTTCAAAATTAGCAACAGGAGAGAGAGCAGGATTTGAACTTTGCTCCGAGAGAGCTCTCCTCTGCCCTGCAAAAGAATTGAGAAATGAGAAAAATCAGTAATAACACATTACCTAGGTGAAGCCAACTTTGTATATTCCTCCAGGATTCGAGTAACAGAAGGTAGTTCATTTCAATATCTGAAAACAAGACTGCACCACGGGAGATTATTCAGTTGTAGAACAAAATGCCAGTAATGTGGTACACTGAGTAAAAAGCCATTTCTGTTTCCAGCAAAACAACAGCCTAGAAATCAAGTCACAGATTTCATGGCTTCTAGGGGTTTAATGCAACTTTTAATTCCAGGTTTATTCTGGAACATACACTGTATTCAATGCTATACTACAAATACAGCGACTTGCATTGGCCTAATACAGTGAAATGTCATTGTTACAACTTTCCTGTTTACAGTTTTGATGTGGTCATCCACTTTTAGGGCTCTAAACGATGCCCTCTGGACCCATAGAAAAATGTCCACAACTACTGAAAAACTTATTGGATGGTTGCAGGCAGTATGACGGTATGGGGCCAAAGGGAGTTCACTGACCAGGTCTTTTACTCAGTGTTATCCCATTAGAAAATGCAATTCACGTGCAGAGGACAAAAGGGAAGATGAGCCTTGTTGCAAGCATAGCCTCTCCTGAGGGATTTGCAGTTTCTTGTCTCTAGACAATACAGTCCCACCGGGGGCATTGGAACAAACACGTTCAGAACGTTCAGTTCTGAATGTTGACCCAGCAGCCAGCTTTAGAATCTGTCTGCTTATTTATCTTCCCACTACATGCAATGCATCTCTAAAGTGCACTCAACACATGGTGACACTTGTGATACATGGCTAGGTTAATCGATGTAAGTGCACCTTACCTTTGTCTTCAGGGTTACATGCACCAAGCAGCGCACTCAAAGCCGGCATTAATGAACCGAGTGTATTTAGAAGCATGTACAAAATACACTCCTGTGACGTTTTTAACACTCATTTCGCTCAGATACACAGTGTGCAGCAGGCTAGACAATTTAGCTGTATGAAATGAGTGTGTCAATACTGCTTTAGCAGGTGTTTTTGTTATTTAGGTGAACTTTCTCTGCACTGGGATAGGCTCCAGCACCACTGGCTGGATTAGGTGGCTCAGAAATGAATGGATGAATGAATGAAATTAACCTTTTCAGTGCATCACAGTTTCAATGCTTCAGTTTCTTGGTGTCTGTCATCATTTTCATAGACACCAATATTTGACCATTTTGTCTAGTTATTTAAAAGAATCATCTGTCAATACTAGTGAAGAAAAAATGTTTATAGAGTGTCAAAGTTTGTTAAAATAATGTATGGGGAAGCATGCATAAAGCCTGCTATCCCATAAAGCTTGTGTCTAGGATACATTTTCAGCATTTGTTATCATTTTCGCATCACGCGCAGAATGTCACCGTATGCAAAGAGGATGAACCAAACACGAACTTCCTTCTTCAACCCAGTGTTTAATCGTTGGTTGAGATATGTGTGGTTTTATTTTATGGACTGATCATAGTCAAAACATGCTGCCATTGTGCATTTTATTTGTAAATTTTGTCCCGCTGTGACAACAGTGGTCACAATGTTATTCTAAGTAATGTAAAGACTCAAAACAACACCAGTGCCACCATAAACACCACCATCAACAGAGGGTGGTGGTACTTGTAGAGTGTTTGAGATGTTTTACCTATGGAGGATTTATACTACCTGTAGAATGGCATCCGCCTGAGCATGTTTAAAGGGTTGCGTCAACCACTTGACTGTTAGATGTACTATTCAGAGCTGCAGGTATGTGATTAGATGAGGATGGTTAAGGCATTTAGACTGACAAGCATTTGTTTGTCACCCACTTGAGCAATAAAACTGGAGCACAGACGCGCAGATGGCCGGAGTCTGTTTAAATTCTCTGTGAGAGGTGATATTCCGAGAGCTGTGGTGATTTTAGCACTTCATTTACATCAGCCTGTACTCTTCTGTGCAGAGTGCTGAAACTTACCAAAATACATCAAAAAAACTCTCCTGTGGTGCAAAGCGATTTGCTCAGTGGTGCCCGTGCCTCTGAAAGTATGTGTCGTAGACTCTGCCATCTTTCATGAAGCCTTTCCTCTGACACCAACAATTTAAGCCAACAATTTCATGCGAGTATCAGTTTAGAAATACACACATCAGGGGTGTTTCTATGCATAGATGGCCTAGACGGTTACATAAAGGGGCACTGGAGGAGGGGGGCACCGACAGGATGCAACCTCAACAAAAACGTGAAAACAGTTGATGATACTCTGATGACGATCCTACGGTTCAATGGTGTACCTTGAATTTGTTTTTATAGTACATGACATTTGCTTTCTCAAGGAAGAGGTGCATATTTTGTGGCCTAACATGGTGAAGTAAAAATGTAAAAGTGTAAAAGCCAGAATTATAAAACAAGAGAGCACATCTGGCTTCATTCTCTGTGAGTGGGTAGGAGGCAGCGCACCCCTTGCAGTAAGTCAGCGCAATGTCAGTCAGCACAAACGTATGTTGATTGACAGAACAGGAAGTCAGCGTTCTTCTCAAAGTTCTAATGACATTGTGTTGGAAAAGATGAAGTGGCTGAATTCGCATGACATGGAAAAAGCATGTGCTAGCCTTCACAAGCAAAATGATGGTTCTTCAACATTTACAGCATCTAGCAAACGCTTTTATCCCAAACGATTTCCATTCCCTAACTACAGGGGGCAGTCTTCCTGGAACAACGTAGAGTTAAGGGTCTTGCTCAGGAACCCAGTGGTGGGGTGCTGAAGGTAGGATTCAAACCCATGACTGGTCCAGAGACAAGTATCTTACCCACCAGGCCACCACCAACCACTAGTGCGCGTTCGACCCGATAGATCAGTTTTTGCAAAATGATGTTGGGAAACGGAGTTAATGTGTGTCCTGCCTGTCTTCTCCTAGCATGGATGATTGAAAAGAATTTTTATGGAGGGGGCTATTATCCTGTAATGCTGATGCAAGCCCATCTTTGCCAAAAAGACAGACAGAAAACCTTCCTTAACCTTATGAAAGGGTTCAGTAAGTTTAATCTTATCTGCTGTTAAGACCGCAATGGCATTTCAGGGTTGTAGTCAAAACTGCACCTGGTCTTTCTTTCCTAAATGCTTGAAGCCTGCCTGTTCTGGTGAACAGTTAGGATGTCGTGTCACAGCGAAGGAGAGTCGCCGCCTATCACTCCCAGCTGTCCTCTCTATAGCCCACAGACATGAAATCAATACAGAGCATTGTGCAGCTGATAGACGGATACAAATTATTTCGCTAAGACTGCACTTTATTTATGCCTTTGCAGGATAGCAGCATGACTGGCAGCTAGACAGGCCGAACAGGCTGTGATGTACTGCATGAAGCACCGGGTGTGCAGCCAAACAGAATCCTTTTAATGCAGTAAGTCAAGTGTTAATGGTCATGGCCGAGCTTTTGTTTCTCACTCGTTAAATAAAATTGCACAAGCTTATTCTTTTTCTGGATGTGGATTGATTTTCATTCAGCATGAATCTATTCACTAATTCTTAGGTGTCCTCAGTTGAACTAGGCTGTAAAACATTGATGGCTTCACTCATTTCATACTGTTTTCACACACATTAACTATATCTATATATATGTGTGTGGGAGGGTGTTTTTAATTTTGTTGTTCTTTTTAATTTATATATTTAAACCATATGAACATGACAAATTGGCCCAGTTGGTCCAAAATGCTTTGAATAAAATTCTTTTGCCTTTCAGAAATGTGGGAAATGTATTGTTTGTTTGTTTTTTTCTTCTACTCCTACTTCAACTTCTTCTTCAGTATTCAACATATTTGGTGGAGCAACATATCGTCACCTACAACCGATGGGCTGCCACAGTGACAAACGAGATATTTATTTAGGAGCATCTGTTCTTAACTCTGATTCATTTAAAATACATCTATGGCTCTTGTGAGACTTTTAAGCATCATCATGATTGTTCCTCTGAGAAGCACATCATAACATTCTTTTAAAGCCAAATGATTCATAAGAGCGGCTAAAGTGGTGTCAGAAATAAGACACGCAGTCCCTAAAGACCACGATAAGTAGGCCTTCTAATTGTGCATCCAGCAGACGAGCTGATATACTATACCTACAGCTGTAGCTATTGTTCTGTATGTGTCAAGCACAAAGCCCATGACTAAGGAGCTCTGGAAACGTTAGCTCATTCAACATGAACCAGGGGGAGTATGTGCTCTATATCAGATCAGCTGCCTATTCTCCTTAATAAAAGGTGTTTTGAGTGAATTTACACAATGTATAAGATTGTTTACCAATTCAGGGTTCTTCCTAGGTAATAACGGAGATGAAAGGCAAGATGCACTGCTGGATACCCGTTGACTGGTGAAAAGTGTTCTTCCCATAACCTATACATGGAGGTTCTTTGAGGATAGGAGGAAATGGAGATGCTATGAGCCCTAACCAGTAGAAGAATACTTCTTCACAATCATTTTCTTCAAGCTCATTTATAAAAACGGTTCTCCTGAGAACGATACTGAACTGGGTCCTTAGGGAACATTTGACATCATGCAAAGGACCCTTTTGGCTCTACTTATAAGTGGTTTAGGGTTGAGAATGTGGAATAGAAAAGATAGCTACACAATGGCTGCAGTGACAAAATTAACATCTTATTTTTCACAAAATAAACAGCTTGACCAAGCACCCAAGATAAGGTTGAGTGCTCTGAACAGCAGTGTTACTCTCCAGTGAAAGTTTGAGGAAGAACCCGCCCTGAGTTCAGATAGAAACTATGATTCCTTTCCCTGAATGATAAAGCTCTTCAGGAGTTAATGAACATTTCACAAGTTTTAATGAAAGGAGAGCCTGCTGTAACTGCCAATGATTCTATACTGAGTGAAACTTTAACATGCATCACCTCAGACTTTGATGATAAAAACAAAGGAAGCCTGTACTGCAGATTTTAGAAAAAACCGTCAGCCTCCTGATGAAAATACAATTATCATCAGGAAGGAATTTTAATCTATCACTTTAACAGGGTCATCAGCATATGCCTGAAATGTGTTCCTGACCCAAGTGTCGAATCATTTCTAACTTTAAGATCATTTCTAAGAATGATCTATAGTTTATTGACATTATCTGTGACATCTACTCTCAGACATTTGATGGAACCGACTCGCTCATATGAAACATTGCACTGCTTTTCAGTAGCCAAAGGTAAAAAAAAAAAAAAAAAAGTGCATTTACAAGCTTGGAGGCTCGGTAGGGTCCATCATTGAAGTGCGATGCCTTCTTAGACTGCCCTATATCAATTGCGGGTTTTGAAGGAGGCCTTTCAAGCTCCTCACACAGTTGGAGAGGGACTCCCTCAGGTAATGAGCACAGGCTGGAAAAGTTTCAATGGTTCAGCAAATCAAGCTATGGATGAAGGTGATTCAGACGGTCACTTTGTATGGAGTCCAGCAGCCTGTAACCAACCAGTCCTGCACTGCACTGCCGCAAAGGTGTCAATGAACTCAGAGGGTGGGGTAGGTAATAACAGAGATGAAAGGCAAGACGCACTGCTGGATGTCCATTCACTGGTGTTTAAGGGAGATCTCGATCAATCAGGCCTGTTTTCTGGGGTTCTTTATACATGATGGAAGGTTAGACGTGCCGAATTTTGTCACTCAGACTGAAAAGTGCTTGTCAGGATGCCAGAGAGCTTGACGTTAACTAGAATGCCGATGAGGCGTTCTATAAAAACACTGCCAAATTTGTCTGCAGTGGCCTTTTACTCACCACATAGTCACTCGAGAGGGGGTGAAAACCATTCTTTATCATTGGTTCAGTGAGATCCGCTGGCCCCTGAATGACCCTGCTGTAGTAATGGAGATATACAATGAAATAAAATAGGATTTTTCTTTTGTTTATTTGCTTTGCTTCTTTTAAACAACCAACTGGCCTGGATTTAATGTATGCGGCCCCACTCTCTGTCTGTATGTCTTTATTGTGTTTCCGTTTGTGTCTATCTTTCCACATCTCTCGGAGGGGACCTTATTTACAAATTCTTTTACCACAAACATTTTGCATCCTCATCCTCACTATCAAATGGAAAAGGGAAGAAAGGAGTTTCAGACAGTGCGAGCATTCATTGTCCTTGGAGAGGGAATTTGCATATTTCCTAGGTATTAGGTGGTGCTGGTATTATAACGCCAAAAATGTACAAAAGTGTAAAGTAGGCCAGGTGATGAACAGGGGAAGAATGGATTTCAGACCACAGACAGTGCTAGATTAAGCTCTCGGAATCAATATAACCTAGTAGTGACACCTTCAATAGGACTTTCATCTATTAAACATTCCTCATACATTTCTAATGCATACCACCTTTGCATTGTATTACATGCATTGTTGTGCAAATATATAGGATTTTTTTTTTGGTACAATGCACACCACGTCATCAGGAATACATGCATATATGTGTGTCATAATGTAAGAATATTTCTCATCATCCAACTCCAAAGCAAACCTTTTGTCAGAGGCTTGGTGAGGAGACATGTAAGCATTGCTTGTATTAAAGCACAATTATGTAAAACTGCTGAATGCACCCATGTCTCCCAGGTTATTATACATGTTATGCGGACAATAAGTCGTATCTCCAGTGTAATAACAATATTGAAAAAGGAAAAGAAAAACTTACAGTAAATGTTTTTCACACATTGTAAAACAAAGCTGGAGTTTTTGAGGCCCGATGTACATATAAGCACAGGTGCTATGCAAATTGTGCAATGATGTGCCTGAAAATAACAACTGCAACTTATTATGCAGCAGCTCCTCTGACTAACTGCTTGCTTGCAAGATGTTGGGTTTAAGAGACACGGTAATATATAGAATTAGTGAACCAGCACAAAACAAAGCAAAATTGAAAGTTCAGAGACAAAGAGGTGTTTCCCACCAAAGCATTTGTAAAGACTTTGTGAAGGAGAAAACATACCTGACACATCTGGCACAACTTTTCACACACAAACATCTGATTCAGAGTTTAAACAGAGTCATTCTGATGATAGACATTCTTCATCACATATTTGAAGTACATGTCTATATCACCACTGGATCTGCTTCCATTTCACAGAGAAGTCTCATAACAAAATGTCTCATAACTGGTTTTGAACAGTGGAGGAAATTCCATGCAATATTGGCACCCACTTTCTGCATGATTCTCAAAAGTCTCTCGTGACCCTTCATCACATGTATGCATGAAAAGAGATTTTGCGTTTCACAAACCAGGTAGCCTATAAAGGAGGGGTGTGACACTTTTATATAATTATTTATGTGTTTAAGCAATGCTTATAGAGTTCCTCATACAAAAAGCCTTGCAGTTACAAAGAAACACACAGTAAACCTTGTACAGAGTATTTTGTGTCAACTTTAGGTGCAAATCTGACACATCTTTTGTTGTGCTGCATGCAAAACTCTTACTTTATAGCTGGGGTGTCAAACTCCAGTCCTGGAGGGCCGTGGTCCAGCAGGTTTTGGTGATTTCCCTGCTCAGAAACACCTGGTTCACCTCAACAGTTATTTGTCAGTTTTAGTGAATGTGTTTGAGGAGGAGAACCAGTAAACTGTGCTGACAGAAAATACACTGTACAAGGTTTACCGTGTGTTTCTTTGTGTAACTGCGAGGCCTTTTGTGTGAGGAACTCTATAAGCAATGCTTAAAAACATAAATAATGATATAAAAGTGAATTCCTCTCTTGGGATATTACCCAGCTTTTGAAAAGGGTCGACCCCATAAAGGGGTTGTGCATAATTGTGATTTCATTAAATTGTTTATTCAAAAGAGGGAAAGGATGAAATTGAATTGTTGGAAAAGATGATGACAGTGTTACGCTGAAGCGCAGGGTTGAGGTGGGGTTTCATCCTATTTCTAGGTTAATTACATAGAGCCTTCATTTCAATTGTCAGAGGAGGGGCATTGCTCAACCTAAATTACAGCGAAACCCTGAAGAGGAATGGTCTCATCCATGTAAACCTAAGTCTATTCCCTCGCGCCATTCCTCGGCTTGCCCATAAGCTGCACTGCAGTCATGATCCCACCTCATAACACAATCATTATGCACCCGCCATCTGCAGACAGAGCTTAGCTCATGGGCTGGACTCGGCGGCATAAAAAAGGCACCCCAAAAAAAAAAAGAACATCCTGCACAAACCGTCTCAGCCGAGCTCCGTCGCTGGCATCAGGCGCAGACAGTTTACAAGGCTTGCCTTCAATTTTCCTCATCAAACAATAGTTGTGTACACAGCTCATTCAAGGCTGTGGAAATGCAACAAAACGTGATTTGAACATCAAGCACAGGACCATCTGTGCGAGATTAACACTGCCAAATAATGACTGGTCCTTTATTGTCTTATTGCAACGCTCACTTTGTCTCACCTACGACGGTACATTGTGAAGGAGCACTTCGGAGCACTAAGGTTTTCGCGCGGCTGTTTGTCTCCCCGGTCCGGCCCGTCTCCTCTGTCCCCAAACAACAAAGAAAGGGCTCCATTAAAATTTCACACACAGACTGGGTTGCACGGCCTGAGTGCTGGCTGACACAGAGCCTTCACATACTATATGCAATTTATTTCACCTGCTTTTGTTAGCGCCGGGGCCACTCTAATCCCTGACCTTACAAAGGCTGGTCATTAAGATTGGTATCTTTACCACATAAAAATTTATTTGAAATCAATTCGGTGACCTTCCTATGCAAAGACGGGTGATGCCTACTCCATCTAGATGAGACGCGGCAGAGACACGCATACACTGCTAGGTCTCTCTCTCTCTCTCACACACACACACACACACACACACACACACTGTTTTACAGCTAAACATAACATAAGCAGCTCAAATTTCTGTAAAGATTAATGTAATTTTTGAGAGTTTGAGAGTATTTAAAATGTGAAATGCTCTGAATTCAGAATTGCTCACAGATATGTAAACAGTTTAATGTCTCTAAAATGACCCTCACAAAGTATTCAATAAAATACTTATGCATATGCTTCCTGATGCCCGACCTAATGACATTTTTAAATGAAGCTTTTAATCAAAAACATTTTAAAACCAGTCAATAAAACACGTTTTTTTTTTTTTTCAGATTTATTTCCATTTCACCAGTATCATTAGATAAAGCAAATTGCCCAAAGGTGTGTATGTGAGTGGATATGTGTATCTGCTCTGTGATGGACTGTTGACTGGTGTTTCCTTGCCTTTTGTCCTGTGACTGCTGAGATATTCTCCAACAGCCCGTTGTGACCCTAGTTAAGGATGATGGATGGATGAATTACGTATAAACTCACAAGATACATATAGGCTGACATGTAGGTGGATTTGGGTAGTAAATAAAATGACTATATACTGTACTGTAGACATCCCAGGCCCTGGTACCCATCACCACTGTAGAGAAAGCCCAGCTGGTACATTTCTCTCCAATGAACCATTTCATAGAAAGCACTGAATTGCTTTAGTTGCTCTTTCACAGCTTGGAACTGGCTGTACTTGACTCTACTTGCTTTTGGGTTTTCCATTAGGTAAATCAAGTACCCAGGACTTAGTACCTGGTACTATTTTTGTACCTACTCCATCATGATTCCAAACCAGTCGAGTAGGTACCAAAACATCACACGAAAAGACTGTAGACTACTGCAGAGTTAGAGAGAACTGTTACATCACGTATCAAGAACACTGTATTCCCTATTGCTGTTGTGTTTGTTGCGATGAAGAAAGTGAGTGGAGTCAAGACAGAACTATGTACAAAAGCGACTTTAGCTTACATCTCATCCACTGAATTATGCAAGAGTCTTGAAACACACACACACCGAAATAGACCGCTGTTTTAGAGCTCAATAAATTCTGGGCTAAGTTGATAAAAAATTACAGAAGTGTTTAAAAACCTTTTGTTTAGTTTCAGTTATAATCATACATTCATTTGGACAACTGTTCCAACATCACAATCCGATTAGTTGAGAAACCATGCTGCTTTTTCTGTAGAATTCCACCGATCACTGTTTGCTAACAACTTCTTTCATGCTGTAGTTAACCGTGACTGATTTTCTGCTTGAAAAAATGGGACAAACACTTACTGTCTGTACCCGCTTCATCCTCACCTGGGTCACAGATACCCAGTGGCTATCCCAGGGCCAGTGGGTACAAGGCCGGGACTCACTGTGGGCGGGGTCCCAGCCACCCAGAGCACACACACACACACACACACACACACACACACACACACACACACACACACACACACCATTCCCACACAGAAACCTCTATTCAACTGACACGCATGTCTTTGGACTGTGGAAGAAACCAGAGACCGTGGAAGCAAACCTACGCCAAAAAGAACATGCAGACTCCACACACAGAAGACCAGGACCCGGATTCAAACCTCCAACCCCGGAGGTGTGAGGCACAGCGCCACCCACGGCACCACTAAGGCGCCAGAAATCACATTTCATCCAAAAGTTCTTATTTCACCTTTAACCCATGTTGCTGAAGAAGAGTGGGACAGTGAGCCTACGTCGCATGCCAAACCTTCCACTGGCCCTAAGCAGCTTGTACAGCTAGGGCAACTGAGCAAACCGGATCGCGGATGAAGCGAACAAAGTACAATTCTGCAAACAAAATATGCTGTGAATTGCGTTCCCTCTCATGCTTTTGCTGCTTAACTCGTGAATAAATGCTACGTGTGGAATTTTCTGCTCACATTTGCAACAGAGCCAAAACATCTGGCCACCCGACCATTTAGTTAGTGGTCAATAGTATTCCAGGATTCAGTGTTCACAGAAAGCAGATGGCAAAAAACAGCAGCAGGTGTTTGGTAAGAAGAAAAGAAAAATACCTGGAATGCTGAAATGAAGCAGCTTTTTTGTTCAATAGAGAATGTCTTTGTAATGTGACATATTCAGATTCAAATGTTTTAATTTCCATCTAAGGTTACAACATAATTCGCCAAGAAAGAAAGAACGTGCTGCGTGGGCGTATGTGAGTGTGTGTGCGTGTATGTGTGTGTGTGTGTGTGTGTGTGCGTGTTTGTGTTTTTGTGTGTGTGTGTGTGTATGTGTGTGTGTGTGTGTTTCAGACCTACAGGGGAACAATGTGATGAATTAGTTATGCATGCACACAACAAATTGATCCTGCTCTGTTCTGTCACTGAAAGCAGATGTTGCATGTGGTGATGTACGCGGACAAGCAGCACGACTGCACCACATTTAAATTATTTCTTATTCAAATGCAATGCAAAGGACAAACTGTATCTCATTCGCAGCGCAGCAAGCTAATATCACAGTAATAAGCTGAATTTTTGGCACTCCCCCAGATTTAGAAATCAGCTAATATAACTCACTGTTTTGGAAGACAATATTTTTTCAGCGTTGTCTGCACAACCCGCATTGAGCTGAAAGAGTGCAGGAAATTGTGTCGCATATTAAAATGAAATGTGTAGCAATGAAATCAGCCAATGCAATGATCATACCCTGTAACTGTCTCTACTCATTTTTCAAATGTTCTGCACAGTTTTATAGCTGAGACAGAAGTTCTTCATAGAGGTTTGATGAGGAACCACTGATTATGGAGAGACATATAGACTCAGAAGTCCTAACAGTGGAAGTTGCAATGTAAATGCAATATACGGCCATTTTATTTACTATGCAACATCACCAGTGAACTTGCATGTGTCTCCTAAGTTTTACGTAAAGTTGACGATGTTGAAATAGTAGTAAATCAGGACAAAAGTTTTCTTGAACTTCTATTTTGCTTTCAACCCTTTTGCAATGTACGGTATTTTGCTAAAGTCTTAGGCACCTGTGCAAATTGTTTGAAGTCATTTCTATCAGCAGTGGCTTCTTTCTGCCAGGAAAACACAGCTGAATATTAGAATAAATGCAAACAAACAAGCAAGCAGTAAAAATGATCAAGATTTCTTTTTTTCTAAAAAGTAGTGGATATTCTGTGAGCTGTTAGAAGAACGCAGGTTTGGATCCAGGTTTCTGCACAGGGCCTGCAGTCATTGGGTGAATGAATAAAATTCCATAATGAAAACCTAATTTAATCTCCTGCAGTAAAAAGAGACGAACCAGGGATTTGATGGAGCTGCAGGTATAAATTGGCTTCCATGAGGAAAGAGGTCTAGAAATGGTTCAGCGAACACTTCGCCACACATTGTTGGTTTGTGTTAATGTTGTTTGTATTTGTTGTAATGTTTTAACACTACTGCCCAGCAGTAAACAGCTTTTATGCCTAGTTTTCTCAGGTGCCTAAGACTTTTGCACAGTACTGTATGTATTTGTAAAATAATGCTTTACACCAAAGTGATATCTCCAAATTGTACTGAAACAATATCTCAGGCCTCAAGAAGGGTATTCATAATCTATTCATGTTCTGCATTTCTGACTCTATAACTACAAACTTCACATCAAACCGCTCTGAGTGACTTTGTTTATGTCTCAGTCGTGCAATTTTGCAGAAAAATTGGAAGTGGAAGGTCCCTTTAAAAGTGTCATTTAAGTGTAGCCACTATACCATAGAATCTATTACTGCTATGCTGGTTTATTTTCCATACATCCGTCTGATAGCTTATTCTTAACTAATGCTGTATGGAGGTGAATCCCAGAGCTCTTAGGGTAAAACACCCTGGACTGGCTGCCAGACACACAGACATTTACGTATAGTCACACCTGGGTAACAATTTCACATCTCCAACATCTTTGGACTGTGGAAAGAAACTGAAGGAGACCTGCTCAGACATACAAACACCACACAGAAAGGACCTGGGGCCTTCCCACCCATTATCTGAACCACTGGACTTCTTGCTGTGAGGAGACAGCACTGCCTACTGTGCTGCCCTTGGCTGATTTTGACACCCCTACCATTTTCATTACATCTCTGAGTGATTTATTCTCATTTTTCAGGCTCAAGATGGTCTGCTTCATGGCCCCGGACACTTCTGTGGTCCTCTTTGAGACTCAGTGTGCAAATGCCCCATCTAGAATCAACCCTGGATCTTTTCTTAGCTCTCTTCTGTATGAACGAATAATTCAGCAGCACACAGCTCCATACATCTAAAGACTGCAGCCCGATCGGTCACACAGGACACTCATCCGAAGCGTCGGCAGCAGACCTTTTAATGAATTCATATGTTAAAAAATACAGAGTATCCTCCAAGGCTCATTGCGGTTGAAGGAAGTAGGAGACAGAGCATGACAACGTGAACCCGAGTGTTCTGGGCATGCCATAATTGGTCTCTCATTAACACTTGACAATCAAAGCAAAACTCATTAATTTTACGGATTTCTTTTTCTTTTCCTTTTTTTCCCCCTCCGCAAATGTAGTCTCTGACGCCCCCGACGCGGATCAAATGATACGAGATACAATAATCGCAGTTGATCTGTTGAAAATATGTGGTGCTTTGGTGGTAGACTTCGGGTCAAACGCATCCACTCTGTCACAGTCCTCCTTGACCTTTTGACCTCGCCATAGCCCCCGAAGGTGCTGCGCGGATCCTCCGCCGCTTGCCTGTGGCAAACCTTGAGTTCTGCACAAACATCAACTATCCTTCACCCGAGCCATTACCAGGGTGACCTATGCCTGGTGATTCGTTGCGAGCAAGCTTTCATACAATCTTTTCATGGCGTCTTATTGAAGAAGCCTCACCGCCTGAGCAAATGGTGCATCTCTGAGACTGTAAAACAGCACAGCGAGACACAAAACCAACGCGGCCTGACAATAGCTTTATGCCCTGCGAGACTGCCTCGCATCAAACGTCTTTTTTTTTCCCTCCCTCTTCTTTTTCTCAACTATCCGCTTATTACTGATTGCACACCCACACCACGCACCTGATGGCAGGAGCCAGTGACATTTGAAAATACAGATGGGAGTACACAGAGTTTTCTCTCTCTCTCTCTCTCTCTTTCTCTCTCTCTCTCTCTCTCTCTCTCTTTCTCTCTCTCTCTCTCTCTCTCGCTCCCTCTCTTTCACTTCCTCTCTCTCTCTCGCTCCCTCTTCTTCTCTGTCTCTCCCTCTCTCTTACGTCCTCTTTCTCTCTCTCTCTCTCTCTCTCTCTCTTGCTTCCTCTCTTTCTCTCTCTCTCACTCCCTCTTTCTCTCCCCCTCCCCTCTGTCTCTCCCTCTCTCTTACGTCCTCTTTCTCTCCCTCTCTTTCTCTCTCTCTCTTGTTCCTTCTTTCTCTCTATCTCTCTTTTTCTCCCTCTCTTTCCCTCTTTCTCTCTATCTCTCTTTCTCTCCCTCTCTCTCTCTCTTTCCCTCTTTCTCTCTATCTCTCTTTCTCTCCCTCTCTCTCGCTTCCTCTCTTTCTCTTTCTCTCTCTCTCTCATTCCCTCTTTCTCTCGCTCCCTTTCCACAGCTAAGAGAAGGCTCTACCCCACACACACACTCCCACACACACGCACTAGAGATAAAGTCATAACCGGTATAGGTGACTCGAATCATTGCATATTTCATCAATCTCTAAAGCGCACCTTCATAATTTATGGCCCCCTGACGTATTACCGCTGACTTCTTTGTTTATGTTTTGCCATTTTCACTCAGCGCACCACGTGATGGACCCATGATCATCATGCCTGAAGGGGAGTTTCTTTTGAATGCCAGTCTGACTCTCCAAGTTGAGCCAAGGCCATGAATGTTTGAACGTTTTAAAAAAGCAAAGGTCAGGATATGTAACCCTTTCACCTCCTCAGATGCCTCTGTATCATTTGTTCCTCTCGCTCGGCAGCTGATAGCGCGGGGGCACTTGGATGACAACCACATGTTGGTGTCAACTTCTCAATTCCTGTCTGTATTGTTTCCATAGAGACTTGCAGCAGTGAGAGATAAAAGAAGAATCTGTTTTCATGATGCTTTCAGCCTTCTTTGGTTACATTAGATTCTTTTTTTTTTAATGACTATGTATGAATAAGTATATAATGAGTTAAATGTCATGAACATCACTTCAGCGAGAGCAGCTTTAACAGCCGCATCTTTGTCGGTATACTAACTTTTGAAGGTGTTGGTATTTAGTAAATGAATGCGGTGGATCCTTGGCATTACAGGGTATTTAAGTGGCAATTGAACACGGTAAAGTGGGAAAGAAAGTCCTTCTTTAGAGGCAGATGGGATAATAAACAGGCATGGCCGTGTATTACAGCAGGAAAAGATCAATCCTTTCGGAAAGAACGTGAGTGTTAATACACTGGGACACACCCTGCAATTTACCTCCCCAGCCCTCAGCTGCGATCCCGGCCCAGCTGCCGCAGACTGATAAGCTATATTAGGGTGTTCTTTCCTCCAATGATTCCTCTTTTTGCTCTTAGTAATAACTCATGGATCTGGTAAAGTGGGGCCAACAGCATTCAGATTAAGAGCTACAGAAATGCCCATTCGATCATATCTGGAAATAACAGAAAAAGAAAGAACAGCGAGACTCTCCTGGGTCTGCAGACGTTCCACAGTAGCAGCCTGCTGTTCTACTGTAAGCCGTGCTTAATTACATTAAAGAAACGACTGGAGCAGCACTGCATTAGTTTACGTTTTAGTGCACGAGGTGCAATTAACTCACTATGTACTCACCTTGACTACATGTGTTTTTTCGATCTGATTGCCAATGGGAAGTCACAGCCTAATGCTTTCTATAGCAAGAACCCCCACCACCCCCCTCATCCCGTTCACTGCAGAATCTAATCTAAGGAACAGTGCAGTGCAGCTGGAGGTAGCCTGTCTAAATTAGTTTATTGACAAGGATTGTGAAAGAAGGCCACGGAAAGAAAAAAAGAAAAGTTTTGGATAACAATGCAGTTCAGGACACTAAATTCTAAACAGGGTGTGTAGGCAAAACATCACAGGTCAGATTACACGTTTTATATTCATTTTCTGTGCAGCCCTGGGCTGCAAAAGTTCAAATTTAATGGCCTTTGACCCTGTGCTACACTGACCATCAAAAAAAGAAAAAAGGCCAGTGAGGGTGAGCTATGCTTTGCCTTCTGGCCACTGAGTTTTTTCAAGTTGTCTTAATCAACAGCTTCTGTTTAAATGTCTATTTAGAGTGTTTGTTTAAACTCCTCTGGCGGGTTTTCCACCTTTAGCGCTCACGTTCTCATATCTTGCAGGGCAGCGAGCTACATGCGTTTGCTTTGATAATGCGAATGGATCATTTCTGACGAACATGTTTATGAATCGTGTTCTGCCAGTACTCACAAGATGGCATAAGATGTTGGATTAAGTAAATGACATTGTATTGACTTAAGGAGCCTGAGACTGAAGTGACAGACATCTGTTTAATATTTAACACTGTTAATCCCATGTGAAGGATTTAATAAGGAAGAAAATGAGTTAAAAAAACTGTTCAACCGTTCTGCTGGTTCTGAATGGAATTCTAATGGAGTTAAACAAGTCAAACAAAAAGTAAAAACACCATTCGAGTTCAGTTTGGCAGCAAATGTACATCTGTCTCTGTTTTTCGTGTGTGCAAACACACAGGGCTAATAGTTATAAACTGTTCATTAAAATATCATAGCTGTAATAACTGGAACTGAACTGAACTGATTCAGTATTCAGAGTGGACTGATGTGAAATGACTCATGGCGGAGAAACTTACCAGCCTTTATTACTTCTTTAGGAACCAGAAAACAGGGGTCTTTCTACCCGCAAACGCAGTCATTTCACTTATTATCCAAAAGGACAAGTGCACCTTTTGAGTTTTTATGTAGAACTGATCGTGGTAAAATAGAAAAAGTCAAAAAAGAACTTTACTTTGAGTTAAACGTCACCACTGTCACCACTGATTATATCACTAATGGAGTAATTAAACAGATATTTGGGAATTAACTGAGTAATCACTGTAAAAGCAAACATCTAACTTTATTCACATACATGTGAAACTTGTGTGATCCTGCTTGTGTAGTTTTCCTCTCTTGTGGAGAACGTTCACACTGAGCACAGCTTTAGAATGACCTGCAGATACCTTAATCAATACAGTCCCAGAATATTCACTATACCAGTACATTGAGTGCACATTTTAATCAATTGTATTTATGTCGAGTTAGCAGTTTTAACGGATTAATAATGGCAGCCCTAGCAAAATTTTCTCTTGCTTTGAAACCTAATGTAAATCAAACTCTCTGAAAAATAAATGCACATACAGATCCTAAAAAAAGAGACCACTGCAAAAATGTCTAGTTCTTAGGTTTTATATTCTATAAGTACAAGTATTGAACAGCTTTTCCTGACAAAACATCAAAATAAAATAAAGGATACAGTATTTACAGGACTTGAATAAATCAAAGAAATCTCTTATTCACTCAAACAAAATGGCAATAATTACCTTTGATGCACTTCTAGTAGTGTTTTACCATCCAACTGGTCTCAGTGTGAGAGGAGAGTGTTGATTACAGCAGTGTTTTTATACCTTTCCTCATTAAATAAGATCTGATTGAGGTGATCACTAATCAGTACCTCATGAAGCAGAATGAGGTGCTTGTGTAGGAATTTAACAGACACTGGCACCGAATGGTTGTTATAACCATAGAGATGCTGATTTAAAAATAAATTGCCATGGTCTCTCCTTTTTTCTGGAGCTGAATAAGTGATGATTCTGTGACAAAGTTTATAAAAGCATGAAACACTTTCACATGTGTTTCCAACACAGTGAACAAATTTACAATTTCCTAAACCCTTTTTAAAACATGTAAAAAAGCAAGTTATTTGATTTACTTTTGTAGAAATAAAGTAAAGTAAACTTCTAATTTTACTTTTACTCTAGTAATGATGTCTAAGGTAATTTTAAATATTATTTAAGAACAGAATTCTTGTACATGACACAACATTAAAGCCACTGACAGGTGAATAACTCTAGATACAATGGAACCTGTCAAGAGATGGAATGTTCCAGGCAGTGAGTGGACAGTCAGTTCTTGAAGCAGACATGCTGGAAGCAGGAAAATCGTGTAAGGATCAAGTGTAAGGATCTGAGTGACTTTGACAAGAAATAAATTTTGATGGCTAGACGATGGGATTAGAGCACCTCCAAAATGGCCCGTCTTGTGGGGTTTTCCTGGTATGCAGTGGTCAGTACCTACCTGTGGCGGCTCCTGGTCAATATTTTTGGCAAAACAAAATGTACCTCGCCGTGCCCCTGGGTAGCTTGATTAAAGAACTTCACCTCCATATTCTGCTTTTGCTGCCTCACATTTTGATGTATCTTCTCTCTCCTGCTCTTCCCTCAATCTCCTCATAGTTAGTGTTAAATCACAACAAATTATAAAAAGTATTTTATTGTGCATGTCTTACGAATGGTAAAGTTTATTTCAACAGTATATAATTAACAATATGTCTAAATCCCAAGAAAACAGATCTAACTTCCTTCTCATCTTATAAATTAATTCTACCCTCCCGGTCTTCTTGGTGAAGTTGTTCATCACTCTGTCAGACCAGCAGGGATTTTTTTCTAAGGATTTCACCAGTGCCCAGCTTGGCTAGGTGGTGCTGGGGATCGCTAGCAAGCGGTGAAGCTAACAAGCTAATGCCCTTTCTTCTGTGCACTCGAAGATGAATAATAAAATCTAAATAAAAAAAAAATATTAATAAATACTAGTAAATATTATGTTACCCGTTTTGTTATGCATAAAGTTTGAGTCTCACCCTCAAGGTCAGCGCTCAGTACATAAAACCGAAAAAAATTATTGTTTTGTATTATTGTGTTTTTCTTGGTGAAACATTGTTCCACCTGTAGTCTTATAGAAACTGCCACTGATACCTACCAAAAATGATCCAACACAAAGACAAAGAGAGACACAAGACATAGAGATACAAGAATAATGTAAAATAAAATAAATAAATAAAAAATCTAAATCAAAAGCTGTAGAAAGAACACAATCACAATGTGAATAGAGTATATGTATATAGAAGTTATACACTTATTAAGAGTTTGAATAGACTCCAAATTGCCCAGACCTCAATCCGATCAAGCATCTGTGGGATGTGCTGGACAAACGGATCCACGGAGGTCTGATCTCCAGCTCACAGTGTGGGGTCCGTGTTTCAACTGTTTAGAATTCTGGTAGCATGAAGAGGGCCTGTCCAAAATAAATTCAAGAAGAAACCAGCAGAAAGAAAGTTAATGGGAAAGGTTTTTAAAAACATAGGAGACTACAGTAAACCACAGAAAGAGCTTTCTCCAAATTACGAAAACTTGGAACAGTGATGAATCCACCCAGGAGTAGCTGGCCTGCTAAAATATGATGTACATATCCATCCAAAATGTGATGCTTCATGTTAGAAATGGAAGAAATATCTATTTTTCAAATATCACTTTCCTTTAAGTTTCATTTACTGTCACAAATGTTCATGAACACATTAAATGAATATGCATGTGTTATGAAGTCCCTTCATAAGTAGCCTTCAGATAAGATGTTAACATTTTAGTTTATTAGGGAATGATCCATTTGTTTTAATGGAACAAACTGAGTGATTTTAGCAGATGGAGACTTAAATCCCTCTTTTTTTGGTTTCAAATTGATTTTTGCACAGTTCTGAAAAATACACAGGTATAGAGTGTCAAAACGCAGCAGACTACCTTGTTATAGTGAGTTAGAGATAAATTGGCTAGAACAATCTAGTAGCCAAATATATAACAAAATAGTTCAAAAAGAATATGGGAGCATTTTTGATTTTAGAGATTTAAAAGATAATCAGAAAGTCTCTTGTATTAAAAACTTAAATAATAAAATTTTGTCAGAACGGCTTAGAGACAATGCGTGGCTCATAGCTGTAAGACGACTTCCGGTTAGAGCACTGGTAAAGTGGAGCTGCTATGTTAAAACGACTATGTGTCCAATGCCAGATTGTACTGACCA
>JBBJLR010000034.1:5863012-5891461 GCA_037577145.1 Brachypetersius gabonensis
CAATTGACCAGCAATACGTCACGAGTGATATGGTTTTCAAAAATACCATGCGGGATATTCGAAGACGGAATTTTCCCCAAAAACTTTTAAAAAATGTATTTAATAATTCTTTCTTTTGAAATGACTGCTCTGTACAACACCACAAACATTGTGTAACATTTTTTGAATATATATAATCTTTAACTGTAAATCATATAATATGTAATATTCTATAATGTAATGAAATATATCATGTAATGTAATGCTATGTAAAAAAATTGTTGTTTTTCTCGTGTAATGCAAATTATTATTAAATAAAAAATATAAAAAAAAAAAAGTAAGATAACGGAGGACAACTCTCAAAATTGCTTGGCATAAAGTCCCTTTGAAAGACAATCTGTATAGCCATGGGATGAAGGACAGCGGTTAAGATATCAATTGTACAAATGTGTACATCGTACAAAAGTTCCAATTTTGCTGAAGGCCATTTTTCTAGCAGATACACGGCCCTGTCCCATTTTAGTGCAAGCTAAAACAATGTCCAAATTCGATGAAGCAGCCATGCCACTTAAACTACTTTGTGTGTGTGGCGGATTCTTCAGTCCCTATCAGAAATGCATAACTGGTTTCTCTGAAAGTTCATTTTGAGTGTGGCAAAATAACCCTCTGCATTATTCATGAGGTATTTTTGTGCCTTTTATATTGCTTTAAGGCTTTCAGATTTGCATTTCTTTAACATGCCTTGGAGAAATCCTTTAGTGTCATGAAGCATGAATCTTAAAAACATGAAGTGATCAAACCCCTTAAGGTGTGGGAGTGGGATAGCCACATGACCTTATGAAGGAAAGGAGCTCGCATAGCACTTCAAAATCCTCAAAAATGTCAGTTTCCCCGCAAGGACTGCAGACGTTGATCTTGCAGCGTAATTTGGTAGGAAACGTTTTCAGTGTTTCTGTCAGTGAATGCTACTATCAGCCTCCCACTGGGCTTACAGCCATAAGTGGTTGATCATTTCTCCACACTTGGTTGAATAGATTATAAGCTGGGTCGGCAATTAATTCTTTATTTAAATTCACAGCGTCGACTGTCGGCGATTTCAACTCTCCTTTTAACATCTTTCCCGCTAATCAGACGTGTGCCCTGTCTCATATGGCGCATGGTTTCTCACATACAGATCCCACTACATTTTGGGGCTTATTTTTTTACCTTTCTGTTTGTTTAATTTCGTTTACAGATCAACTTGATGCATCCTGGCAGCAGTTTAGAACAAAGTGTACAGCCAGTGAAAGAAATTGGTGTTACAGAGGTTACAGCCACTTATTATGAAGACCGCTTGAGGGGACTTGTTATTGCTCATGATTTGGTGCATAGCAGTAAAGACAAAATTAATGGCATGATCAATGTGGACATGTTGAGGGAATGACCTTTATTGAATGTGGGACCTGGAGTGATTTTCTGCCGTTCAGCCAAAGGTTCGTATTTCTTTCTAAAGACAGAATTCTGCATTTTAAGGTGAACTGTATTGTACATAAGTGCATAACACATGAATTAACTGAAGTGAGCACTGTGAGGTGTCAGTATGCTCAGTCGTCATTATACATACACTATATGGACAAAATGATTGGGATGCCTCGACATTACACCAACAGGGACTTTATATTCAAACATATTGACTTTTATATTTGCAGCTAAAACAGCTTCCACTCTTCTCAGAAGGCTTTCCACAAGATTTTGGAATTTCAGTGCAATATTCTGAGACCATTCATTCTGTAGAGCGTTTATGAGGTTAGGCACTGATGCTGGACAAGAAGGCCTGGCTAACAATCTCCATTCCAGTACATACCAAAGGGGTTGATGACTGTATGTCTTTATGGACCTTTGCTTTTGTGCACTGGGGCACAGTCATGCTGGAATAGAAAAGGGACTTCCCTAAACCCTGTGCCTACATGCATAGGGTTGCTCAAAATGCCTTGGCATGCTCTTCACTGGGGCCTGAAAAACAGTGTCCATATAGTGTACATTTGATGTAGAACGTATGGAGCACTGGAATGTACAAATTGAACATTTTAGTGCCTCCACACACACACATGCACAGTGCAGGGCCCTGTGTACCAATTGATTTCAGTGAAAAAGTCATTTTTTCACGTTTATGACAAACAGAAGTGCAACTATGGGTTACTTCAGCCTGCTTCGGCTTTAGAAGTAATGACAGTGAGTGCTGTCAGAATGGAGTATTTATTTGCCAGGTGAACACTGCCCCCCTTTCCCGGCTGGAGTGGCGTTTCTGCCGTCTAGAGCATCAACTCTGCTCTAAGAGCACAGCGGCCCCGCCCATTCGGCTGACGTCAGGCGGAGGTGGTGAGGTGGGCGGGGTCCAGGGACCGATTTCGTACAATACAATCAGAGCCTGAGTTCTGCACACAACTACAGCACGGCCAGTGTGTGTGTGTCAAGTGTGTGAGTGATGCTGCGCCAAGGCGCACTTTCATCTCGCTCCATTGGGGAAACGCAAGCACCAGCAGTAGCCCACCTATAGGCCTCTATGTTAGTTTATTTTTGTTGTCGTTGTTGTTGGGTCCTTTTAGCTCTGTGCCATTCTGTGCCACACCAGTGAAGTCGCAGTGCTGGCGAAAAAAATGCTCTCTCGCTGGTGTGTGAGACAGAGCAAATCCACTCAAGTAGTTCCTGCGTGGCCCGGGAGAGTTCACTGTTCCGAGCGATGAGAGTGTTTGCCCACCCCCTTCCCCTCTCGCTCTTTTTCCCTCCGTTCTCAGAAGTGTTGCTTGTTGAGTAACCGACTTGGAGCCGCCAGAGCTGTGCGCGCGCGCGCCTGGACCCGGAGCAGTGCGAGGAGGAATTAGGCTTCATCAGCCGAGAGCTGCCTCCCTCCAAAAAAAAAGTGTCCCCTAATGCTGACCACCACCGCTCGCTTCAGGACCGTGGACTTTTCTCATGGACATGGACATGGATCGTCTTCTCTAGCTGGATACCGAGCCGCCCGCACGGCCAGGCTGCTTGCTCCGCGCCGGTGAGGAGGATTTTCTCTCCACTCTCCAGCCTCGCCACTTCATCTCCTCGAGCTGTGATGCGGCTACGTGACGGGAATTGAGAGGATTCTTTTTCTTTTTTGGTCTCGTTTTCCCCACGTCCCCCCACGAACAGCACACGGTAAGTCGCGCATTCATTCAGAGAGATGAGATAAATGTGATGTTGGTGGGGCTGAAGTGGGGCTCAACACTTTGTCCACGATTTTACCCCACACTTTAACTCCGTGCGGAGCTGGACGGAGCGTGTGTGGATGTGAATCCGCCGAGAGACTTTTTATAGCCTCTTTTCGTGTTCTTTCCACTCCTGCTTAGACCAGAATGAGCTTCATCGCACCGGTGGAGCCCGGGCGCGTGTTTAAAAATAAGTGTTCTCGTGATTTTTGGGAATTTGAAATCTAAAAAAAACCTGGTTATAGCTCTAATCATACACCAAAAAATATGGCTTAAAATATTTTTGTTCAGATTTGTATTCCTTACGTGATGCTTGATGCGCATCCTGAAGAGCTCCCGTTCCTCTGTGAGGGCAAGTTTAATTTCTCTGCTAATCTCTAACACGGAGCCAGATAGACCCTCACGTGAAGCTCTCAAACTGCACGCTGATGGTTCAGAATGTGCGTCCGAACAGCGCAGTTTAACAACTTTTAAAAAACCCCCGACCAGACGAGATTAGGGGAGAGGGGCGAGATGCCGTGGCGATGCAACACCAACCTGTAATGTGGGGTTTAGTCCGGATCGGACTATTAACGCAGCCCCCCGCAGGCTGGCCTCATGTTCAGCTCTGAAACTCTCCAGCCCCTGGACACACACGGAGGGGATCACGCTCTGTCTTTTCCCCGAACCGGGTGAGCGACGTATTACCTCTAACAGTAATTGAGTCATTTAAAAGAGCCGGTGCTTTAGAACCGCTTGTTTTGGTGCCAGAGTGAATTC
This sequence comes from Brachypetersius gabonensis, assembly GCA_037577145.1. Lineage (NCBI taxonomy): Eukaryota > Metazoa > Chordata > Actinopteri > Characiformes > Alestidae > Brachypetersius > Brachypetersius gabonensis. Next base: position 5,866,969 of record JBBJLR010000034.1, read on the forward strand.
CAGCTCGGGCGCACGTAATAAATTCTTCCCACGCTTTCAGAAGAACTGCGTCTCTTACACTGGTTCCTCTCCGGACATGGGGAACCGGGACAAGACCGATTTTTGTGTGCTTCTCAGGATGACCACTTAGTTTGCGCATAATATCCCCTCTTATATTCACCTGATGCCCTGCATTTTTACTCTTTGCCTGCTGGTAGCTGATCAGTATTGCACCTCGCTTGACTTCAGAGGCCTGCTTCATCAATTCTTGCTAAAAATGAGGACCAATCAGCTTTTTAGATTTTTACGCGGAGCAAAGTTTGAATACGAGTATAGGTGGTCATGGATTTGCAACCCATATGAGATGTGTTCCAGCATTGAATTTGAACTTTTGACTAGACCCTCTTATATAAATACTACTGACATTGTACTTTAAAGTCAATAACAAAACACACACACACACAAAATACTACCCAAAATGTCACCTGTCTGGTTCTCTGTGCTGGCAGAACTTTGCCTATGCACCGGTGTTCCAGTTATTGTACATGTGGTTTGCCTAAAATATCGCAAAGCCTTTTATATAGTAAATGAGAATAAAATGATTCACCCCTGCAGTGAAAAAAAAGTGATGTATTGATTTAGGCTTTTCAGGAAAAAAAACATTACCCGAGTTTTAACTTAGACCGCTCTGCACAGCTCGTTATTGCCATCATCCCAGACTGAGTGATGAGACTCCGTAGAACAAGCTATCAATCATACTGGCATGTTAGAAGACGACAATAGTCCGTCATAATTATATCAGTTCGGTATTGTGTTTTATATCCTTTTGATCTTATAATGGTGAAAGGAGAGCAGATGGGATTTAATAATGGGAAGTTTGGAAAGTTACACTCTTTTCAAAGGGAAAACACTTCATTTTTGGTTGGATATTTTTGCTGTAACGTATTAGCAATTAACTCCAAAGTCCAAAGTAAACATATTTATTAAACAGTGATACAGTTTGATAAAGAACTGATGCGTGTTTATGCTGTATTAAGAAGATATGTAATTGGAATGAGGGTGATGCAGTTTGCAGTGTTGGGAGGACAAAATGCAATGTTTAAATAATATTATGATGAAAATTATTGTTTAAATCTTCTAGCATAGTTATGAGACATAACTATGCTAGCCCATATCTCAATCCCACCACTCTAGTGCCCCCTATTGACACTTTTTCTTTTGAGAGTGAATTCATCTTTAGTCAAATACGTAGATTGCAGGGTATGCATTTTTGCATTTTATCTTTTTTAATCATACATTTATGGATAATATGACCTGTTGTACACTGACTTAAAGTGCAAGAAAAGTTTAAACTAAAACATTTTCCATGTTTAGGTCACCTTTAGTCATCTGTTCCTCGTTACGGAAAAGCTATTTTGCATTTATCATTTATGAAGACTAAAATAAGTACTACTTTATGAGCAACATAGTACTGAGATGAAGAGAAGATTATGCTTCTCTGGGACGTTATGCGTGTCCCAAACCAAAGAAGTTTCAAGGTCTTTTTGATCTCTTTGAAAGGGGAGACTCATTTTTGCCAGCATCTACTCAGGGTATCACATGCTGTGCAGTGCAAACAAAATCAGCTAATCTGAGAAAATGATATAGCAGCCACTGACACGCTTTTTCCTCTGAAGGTGCCCACAATTGACTTGACTAATGTTGGCCTCAGAAATTAAATCAAAGTTTTATTAAGATTATTTATAGGCCAAATTAGCACAGTGAAATTTCCTGACTGTGATTAATGGCTCGTCGTAATGGGCAAACAAACATCCGCACAGTTTCCTCTTGGCTGGAATTGAGTGTGAATTATTTTGTCAGTTTGCTGCACGGAAACTTCTGGGCAATCGGCTGACATGGCTCTCTGGACGCATAATCACTGCTGACAGCCATAAATCGACTGTGCTGCATTCACTATGTCTGTTTATCCCTTTCGATTGACAATCTATTTATTATGTTAATACCTCCCTATTGATCATGCATGTGTCATCGGATCATTGTAGCAATGATCAAACCGGGTGCATGTAGACACATGGCTTTCACTTTTTACACTTTTTTTTAAATCTTTACCAACACAGCACACTTTTTAGTTTTAGCAGTACAAACTGACTATATATATATATATTTTTTTTTTAATTATTATTTATTTATTTTTTGCTCAGTGTAGGCCACCCAGTACTATATTCTGGATGGAAATATAGACTTGCTAGTAGATTCATAATGTGTTAAAGAAGGATTTAAAAAATAATGCACGTTCTCAGCGAATGAGAAGATTGACATTCTGGCTAGAGAGGAGGGAGAGCAGGTAGGAGAAGATGCAGAACATCTGGCAGGGGGGCATGGGCCTCAAGCTGCTGATGGCAGGAGGTTGAGGGCAAATTCAAACAAGACATTGAAATGTCAAAGAAACACGCACTCATGAGGTTCCCTGAAACCTACGGGGAGAGAGATGCCTGACTGATGAAAATGAATGAGTTACAGTAAGTGACATGCTTTAGGCACTTGTCCCAGATTAACTTCCATAAGCACCCTTAATAATTCTGTGAAACGCCTTCACGGTTTAATTAAAGCTCTGATTTGGCTCCATCGTTTTAATCGGCGAATATCAGGCACCTTCTTCCAAGAATTCCCCACCCGTGTTTCACAGGCAGTCCTAGACACTCTTGATCCATACAGACAATTATTCAAAGTAAGCCTCCCATTGCAATGTAAGATAAAGTGTGCTTGGGCTGGCGAGATATTTTCCTCCTTGACAGCTCAGCTCATAATAAAAACAGGCAGCTCAGTCCATCACATTGTCTTGTAAAGTGATCCACACTCGGTGTGTTCCTCAGCTCCGTCTCCAGAGGGAAGGGTGGCTTTTGCCTACTCTGTGGAATCCATGGTCCAGCGCTCAAAATAGATCGCTGGAACCCAGTGCAAGCAGGAAAAATGTCCTCACTGACACACGCATATGTGATTTCTCTCGGCGCGTTCTCCCAATGCGCAAAAAAAAAACTGGAAGTTTTTTCGGAAGATTGAGAAAGTTGAAGCTCAAAGCCTCACAAATCTATCTAGAGCATAGTTTTGAGAGAGCTTGTCCCAAGAGGAAAGCCGAGCATAAAATGGCTATACATGTTTTGCAACAAGATAAACTGTCCTAAATATGGTGAGGAATGACATGTGGGCTCCCTTGTGGAATTGTCTAATCCTAGCTCCATGTCCCTGGATAGCAGAGCTCCTTACAAAATGCCAGACAGCACTCACTTGAGCTGATGCTTATTCTGTGTACACTATTCTGCTCTATTTTGGGTTGCGTAAGTTTAGCAGGGCTCATTTTCAGAAAGATTGTACATCTCATTATTAGTAGATATTTTCAGTATTGTGAATAAACAGCCATTGTGGGGTAGTATCAAGCTGGAATTTTCTCCCAGCAAAGAACTTGAAAGAGGTGGCAGCTCTGCTGAATGCATAGCAAAGGCCTTCCCACGTCATCCTTAATGTGAGACAGAGCTACTGTATGTCGAAAAAATCTGGATCATCTTTTCATCTTTTATTCACTACTCTGCAATGTACTCCTTAGCCAGTGAATTCTCTTCATTATGCATTGTTGGGCACAGCCTAGGACTCTTTCGAGCTTATCACAGTACACTAGGTGAATAGTAATTGCTCGGCCTCGACTGCAAAAAAAAAAAAGGTCCAAACATCAAAGCAAAGCAAATCATGATCCCCCTGTTGTTCCAAAGGACAACACATAGCGACCAGTTTGCAATTCAGTGTGAGGAATAAGCTACCCATTGATCACTGTCATGTAAATAGCGTGAGCAGCGCTCTTCTGTCCAGCACACCTTTAATGAGTCTCTCCAGAGGTCTGCCACCGAACATTCACCGCAAGATACAGAGCATGCTCTGACAGCACAGATCTGAGCTTCCCTCTGTTTACAGTTCTTGCACATCAGAATAGCCTTCATGAAGCCTTTATATTTAAAGAAGTCACCTTTTCATAGTGAGCTCACTATGAAATATTGACAGAAAATGTCAGACTCTCTTAATAAACTAATGATTAATTTTTGATATCTGAAGTGGATCTCTGAGCCTGGACCACCGTATGACTCTGCCACCAAGACTGGAAATATTTGGAGCAAACTGTTCATTAGACCTCCTCAAGTTTGATGTGCAAATGCAAATAAGTGTTCACATCAGCGATATGAAGCCTGAAGATTTATTATTTGTGTCCCCCTTCTGTTGAATATTTCTCCACGCTTTTATGAAACTTTCAGAAAAGAGCACTTTCTTCTCTCTGCCCTTGTTCTACTGTCACATATTAGAGTCATTAATATGCTAAAGCTATATTTAATGTAGCCTTCCTTCAAAAAAGCCTGCGTGAGAATCTGTCAACTCTTGGGGCAAAGCTTTTTGGAGTCAAGCAAATTAAAGATGCATAGATTGTACTTTTTAAACTTTCATATTGTTACCATTGCTTTGATTAAAAGAAAGAGAAAGCGGGTAGAATGGCTTTTCAGTGTGTCTGGGGAAATTACAGAAATCACATTTTCGTACAGAAATAGCACAGCATATGAAACTCTGTAAAGTAACAATACTCAGACTTGGGAAGTGCTAGGCATCTTCCCCACCACTTTTCAATGACCTAGTTGAGCTGCTGGCACATAGCGAAGGCCTCAGCCCTCTGGCAACTTTTATTTATATTATGCCCTGACAGGATTGATGTAGCCATTGAGTTGGCAACAAACGCCAAAATGCTGATTCATAAATCATGTCAACGGGCTTTAGAAATATGGCTTTGTGTTCTACCATGGCATAATTATGACCGTTTTGAGGCCTGTTTTCTTTAAAACGATCAAAGAACTCATTATTGCGGATAATTGCAAAGGACACTGCAGAATGTTGAGGCTATAGACAATGCATTAAAGGAAATCTCACATAGCTGTGTATGTTTTTGCCACTTTTAAGGTGTGCCTGTGAAAACAAAATAGGTTGGAAAAGCAAACAACAGTTGATTATAAATTTGCTTGTTTCTTGAAGTGGTTAACAGCTTTAATTAGCGTGACTATGAAAGTTAAGTGAACCCTTAACAGTCCCTTGTCCATACAGTGAGCATTTGATGGGGAGCACCGAAGGTTAATTGTGTTGAACACCACTAAATGCTGTTCCATAGATTTAAGGAGCAGGCTTGCTCCTCACTTGTTAAGATGTGGAAGGTCAGTCACAAAAACCCCAGAGAGAAAAGGATGCTAATTATAGCCAAATGTGTAATTGTGTGTTACATGGTTGTGGATACAACAATTATCTTTTCCTTTCTCTCTTCTTCCCTTATTACCATAGAAATTACACACCTTACAAGAAGAGATCCCCGCCCACTCTGAGCAATGAACTTGGTGAGTGAGGCCCATGTTCTGGTGCTTTTCCTCACCTGCCTAGTGCCGCTGTGCCGGGCCCAGGAGAAGGACTACACGGTGAAAGAGGAGCAGCCTGAGAATGTGCGCATTGGAAATCTGCGCAAGGACCTGGACTTGAACCTGGACCCCAGCATTAAGCTGTCCTCAGCCCTGCAGTTCAAACCAGTCTATAAGACAGGCGATGTGCCTTTGGTGAGGGTGGAGGCCAGCACAGGGGAAATCTTCACCACTTCTAATCGAATCGACCGAGAGAAGCTCTGTTCTGGTGTCTTCAACGAGAAGCGCTGCTTCTACGAGATTGAGGTGGCCGTGCTCCCAGATGAGATTTTTCGACTGGTCAAGATCCGCTTCCTCATCGAAGACATCAATGACAATGCGCCTCTGTTCCAGTCGACCGTCATCAACATATCCATTCCCGAAAACACAGCGATCAACAACCGCTATCCAGTCCCCTCTGCCTTTGACCCTGATGTGGGGATCAATGGGATCCAGAACTATGAACTTGTCAAGGTGAGTGCACTATTATCCTATGATTCATTAACTGCCGCTGCCATTAAAGGGATGGTTAATGTCCCCGGCAAAAATAGCAAGTGTTTTGGCTCAAGGTTCCCAAAGTAATTTACTGTGTTTTGTTTAAGGTAAGTTGTTAATTGTGGCAAGAAAGATGGGAACAATGTGCAGACCATGCATTTTCCCCAACTAATTGATGTGCTCCTAGAAAGTAGCACAATATTCTCTGTGCCTTAATATAGTGTGCCTAAACCAGAAAGTAGGATAATGGAATGCATTCCATTACACTATGTACGACTCCTAATGTGTCACAGATGAATTTCATTTTGCATATTTGATCCTGCCTATGCTGTATAATAACAGCTGAACACACTGCATTACTCAGGTTATGGGACAAATTCGTCTCGTAAGGCAGATCACCTATTCTCTCCCGGCCAGTCGCAATACAATTCTCTATAATAAAGTACAACGAATGAAGCAAATATACCAAGCAAATGTGTGCCGAAGTTTGCCTTGTGCTTTGATTAAGACTATAGCACACTGTGAAACAAAGAAGTCAAGAGTGTCATTAATGCGTGAAAGAGTAATTTGTACCTTTTCTTGTGAGAATTAGCCGAATCCTTGCTTTCCATGTCTGATTAGGTTACCAATTTGCATTTTTAAAGAGCCTTCACTGCCAAAGCCTCTCTAGTGCACCGCTCTCAATTGCTTTTGCTTGGAAAATGACCAAACTAATGTTGCAGCAAGGCTGCATATTACAATAAATTTGCCCAACTTCTCCTCTGGGTTCGATAATTCCGCGTATTCATTTGGTGCACAAGCAGACTTTCTCATTTTTGAATCGGGATGTGATGGCGGGTCTAAGTGGGTGCAAAACACAGGGATAAGGATGTGTTCTTTTTTCCTGGAGATTGGTGCAAAAATCCCTCGAGTAGCATCTGGCCGCGAATCCACCTCTTGGACTGTGTTTGCATAGTCCTCTGAGAGATCGTTTCTGAAGCTCCCACACGGTAGTAGTTTACCCGGAGAGACGGCCTGATTCTCAGCGTGGCGAAGCATGATTAGCATTGTGGGCCACGGCTGCTGCTTCCACCGTGCAGCAAGAGGCTCTGCTGTAAAAGAGCCCCACTGCTGATCCACATCTCTGCTCTTTGCTCATTCAGGGCATGTCTTGCAAAGAGGAAGCCCACCCCAAATGACACGGAGGGGCATTATTGCCTCCTCCCGGTTTTAATTGAGGTGCCATATTAATTGTTCCATCAGCATTAGTGTTGCTATGTCACCTGGAACAACGCTTCTCCAGCTCCTGTGGACGCCATCAAGGTCAGCCTGGGGAAAGTAATACCATGCATGGCTGGAGGAGGGCTTTCCATTAGAAGAGATTTTATCACTTAAAGAGAGCCTTTTTACAACTTCTGTCTAGAGGCATGTGGATCAGATCAGACTCAGGGGATGAAGATATTGACTTTTCTGTTGTGGGTTCCACCCCACGCATTGTTATTTTCACTCCACCATTTAAGCACTCTAACCCCACATTAAGATACCAGTCCCTGCCTTTTTCACCATGTTTACGCCTGCGTCAGATTCAAAGCTCTTATTATTATTTCACCCTCCTCTGTGTTTAGGACCAAACAGTGTATGTAAACACAATCTGTGTTTCTGTTTACATTTAGATGCATTTACATGCTAGTCTAACTACTTTTTGGTGATGTTATCTGCGTTATCTCAGCAGCCAATGGGGAGAGGCAAATAATTAAAGTACTAATGATCAAGAACTGACAACAGACAGACAACCCGAGCCCTCCGTACTGTTGCTATATAAACTTCAAAAGCCCCAACCACTGACTGTAATAAATGTATAAGTAATTTATCGTAACTGTTCTATCAAAAATATGTTTGTTTCCTTAGACACAATTAGGTTGTGAGAAGGGCTGTAAAAGCTTGTGGATGGGTCATTAAATGTAATATGTTACTGTTTTATTTATTTATTTTTGTGGTACTCAGTATGAATAAATGGACAAAGTGGATGAAGTGTGAGCATAGATGTAAATGGCTGACTAATTTCTATTAGTGTTCTGGATGGCCCTGGACAGTGGAGGAACAGAGGAAGCTTCCAGCCATATTGCTTCCTTTCATTTGGTTCCAGATATCATTTGTGGCTGATTTTTGGCTGGGGGCTTGGGCTAGGACTGGTCCAAGGAGACAGCTCTTGTGTTCTGGTCTCGGCCAAATGGTTTAAATCTGATCACAGCCGGTGGCAAAACAGAAAGAGTGAGAACATGGTCAGGGGATTGAGAAATAGAGTGTCTGAACAGCCGCTTCTGTCAGGCTAAACTTGAGCTTCATTTAATGTGCACTAGTATATAGGCTACTGTGGTCTACATACATAGGTGCTGTCTATAGGATTTCACTTGCTCTTAGCTTCAGACAAGGTCATCTCACTGATTCATAATGTTAAACACTTCACCTGATCCACATCTGCAGTGTTAAAAGAGACTTTAAAGTAGTGCCATGCAAGCTGAAAACCAACTGAAACAAAATTGTTGTCTTCCTGTGATTGTTGTAATGACTTGTTATTAAACTATAAGCACAACTGAATTCATTAAGGCTAGCCACAGTAATCTGAATACTGGAGTATTTGTTCATTATGCTGGTCAGTTTAGTATTCAGAAGCTTCTTTTTTCCCCCACTGGCCATTTTAGCTAAGATATGAAATCAAAGCGGTGCTTATTACAAAGCTCTAGTGGGACAATGCTATAAGCAGGGAGCTTAGAGCATCAAATCTGTTTTGTGTGGTGAGTTCTGGCATTGCTAAAACGGGGGTGGGTGGGTGGCGGATGCCTCTTCTGGTGTTTTGGTTGCTCTGATGAGTCTGGTGTGGGAGTGAAGTTTACTTCAGCCATTCTAGCCAGTGACTTTTTGAGTTTGTGGACTGTGAGATGCATGACTGAGTTAAACCTGACCATGACTGAGGTCAGCCTGCATTTCTTGCCAAATGTAACTTGATAAAAAAACATCATAAAAAGAACAGAATTGTGTATTTTATCATAGCTTGGGTAGGTGGGCTTTATCCTGCAATATTAATACACTATTGCTGCCTACTCTTTATATTTTGAACGGCAGTAACGAACATACCAAGTTATTTAGGAAGTTAACATATAGTACTTTATAAAATGTTGTAAAAGTCATGTTTAAGGATTAGTTTGAGAATGAAGGTTTGAGTGCTCATCCCAAAAAAGTGAAAAGTGACAATTTTTTTTGTCGTACGTGAACAAACACAACACACAGTGTGAAGTTCTTTCTCTGCATTTAACCCATTCACCAAGGGAAGCAGCAGGCAGCCAGAAACACAGCACCCGGGGAGCAGTGTGTGGGAACAGTATCTTACTAAAGGGTACCTCAGTGGTGCCACTAGCAGTCCTGGTATTTGAACCCACGACTTTCTGATCGCAGGGGCAACTCCCTAACCACTAAGCCACCAGCATTGGAAGCCTGTAAAATAGTTTTCATATCATATCATGTTGGAGTTGGATTATCAGGTGCAATTCATGTAACCTTCCTACAACGCCATCCTGCTAGCTAGTTAGCATGCTCTCAGTGCAGAGCAGTAATGAAAGCATGCTGTGTTAGCTTGCTATCTGTTCATAGCAGTAGGGAACTTGTTCTGTGTCTGGCATTTAAGCAGGTACCACTGAGTTTAGTGCTCAGGCAAAAAGTTCATTCTGAGCTATTTTAAAATCTGATATATAGTCATTTCCCTTCTCGCTGATAGTAGCTGAGCGAAAGTGATTGAAAAGTAATATAATTTCATGTTTAATAATGCACATTAATATAAATCAGGTTTTTTTTTTTAATAACACTCACTTATTAAAAGGGATTTCCTAGAATACACAGACTTTATACAATATGCAACAGTGGGAATATTTGATTATTACAGCACTGTGTGCATACAGGACATCTGGTTGCAGTTTCTCGTGTTGGTGTTGTCTCCTGTCAGTCACATCCTTCTAAGAAACAGACTCACCTCGTGCGTTTCTCATAATAAGCTGCGGGTCAATGGGGTATAAATATGTAGAGATTCTCGAGCAGCATGCATATTACTTTCAGATGATTGTCACTTCCCTTGGGCTGGTGATTCATGCTCTTTTGACTCTTCCTTAGCCTGCCTGAAGGTAATCAGAATCCCCCAGCCTCATTTCATATGGGCCAGACTAGAACAAAAGTGATGATTGATAAGTCATACAGCCTTTGGCCATAGAAAAAATATAGCTCATTAGATCCTCTGTGTATTGTCTGCAGCTGCCCATGTAAAACAAAACTAAACATAGACATTTAGTCAAAGAGATCCAGCCTTCACACGCCTCATAACCCATGGCTGTAGTGAATGCTTTGTAACATCATGACTACAAAACTGTGTGCATTACTCCAGGGAGTACTAGGAGTGTACATTCTCGGTATATTAAGGGATGTGAGCTGATACCGATATCTGATATTTCATTCACGTACTTGTCTACTGATGCCAAAGCCAATGCAGAATTTATGATGCTGAATTTATAAAGAATTCAAATTTGAATGCCATCTACCTGGATTAGTATAACGGAGCAGTAGCTGTATTATTTTGGTATAATTACAAATGCAGCAAAAGGAAAACAGACATTTTAGCTCTGTAGCCCAGCACCAGCTCTCCTGGAGTACAATAAATATGTCATTAAACATCTGTTTCATCACCAGCACACATTTATTTTAATGATGTATTGTTTAGCCAAACTAGATATTGTCTGGAAACTACAAATAATACACAAGGAGAGGATTAGAAATGGGGTATAAAATTAGTTTATTTCTGGTTATTAATAAGGCCATTAATAGTTGTCAGTACTTAAAAATCATGAATGACCAGTTATAACATATAAATAAAAAGGGTAACAGTGACTTGCTATCTGGGACAAACCTAGATTTATGCTGACTGATGGAGAAGAAATAAAAGGAGAAACAGTCAGTAAGACCTGAGTCAACAGTACAAATGAAAGGGTGCTCACAATTTACCATGCACCAGGTCAGTGTTATGAAAGTTTATGGCCTAATTAATAAAGCATTAATAAACACACTAGTCTATTTATAAAAACTTTATATGGGTAGTCTCACTATTAGTGAGACTACATGGGCACATGGTGCTTCTGGTCGTGTTTGATCACATGTGTTTATTTTTAAATGCATGGTTTTTGAACACTTCACATTTTTTAAAGAGCATAAATAAAAGCATGATTTATTATAGCAGTGCATTTATCTAATACTGTTTTTTTCTGAGCATATCCCTGCTTACTGTTCAGTTAATAGAACTGGCTTGGGTATGTGATCATGTATGCGTAGACCAAACAGTAATATCGTGCTTATTAAGCAGTGTGAGACTAATAGTGTAGGTGCTTAATATCAATTATTTTGGATGATTCCAAGGGGTTTGTTAACCCATTTTTGTGTTTACAGTACGGAGTCGACTACAGATGGTGAAACGGCAGCGAGTGCCAAGAACCACCAAAGAAGATATGTTGCATTTTTTTGAAGTGCGCAAAGCTTATTTTGTCGACACAATATACGCTGCCTGTTGCTATGACAGCATGACATTACTATATGGTGAAAGCAAGGTGCCAATAAATTGTGGTTTGTTGAAGTCAGTCTAAATCAGTGGAGTGAAGCCTGTACATGGGACGTGCATATATCTTAATCGTCTTTGAAATATGTGCCTAGACAGAGTAATCTCTCCCGGCATTATGTGCGCCATGAAGCTTATCTCTTAAGGAAGATGCGTTTTCTTGTTTTAGCATGAAAATGTTTCTGACTGAAAGAGCTTCAAAGAGCCTCTTTGTTTCTCAAATGTGCTTGACTCTCATTCAAGCACTGAGCCCTTTTTCTCCTTCTGTCTCCCTCTCTTGCTCTACCTCGGAAGGATGGAATACGTTGCCAAGCTCCACGTTGCCTGATCTGTAATCGTAAATATTAGTGCTAGTTTTGAAGGGAAGGCAATTACTTTGAACAGTCAAAGCTGGTTTCTCATGGGGATTACGTATGCATTTGTTTTCCTTTTCCTTAGGCTTTACCTAGATTTAGCCCTCCTTGGGAGAAAAGCTTTTTAAAATGTGCAGCTTTTATTTTCTCCCTCTCTTTAATCTACAGTGGTCTTGCAGCATATTTAAAGTGAAAGCTCATCTCTTTGGCATCCTTTTCAGCCGATTCCATAACAATATGAACTTGAAACCAGGTGAACTGTCTCCACAATATCAAATCAAGCGCTTGGTGAAAAAAGGTAAAATAGAATCTTGTTTCAGATGCAGCATAGCAGAGTGCACTGGAGGGGGAATGAGACTACATCCAAAATTTCATTAAAGTATCACTATGGCGCTGGACAGCATGGCTTTGTAACTTGCATTGATTTGCTCTATTTGCTCCGTACTCTCCACAACAGGGACACTGCATTCCTGTGTCAAAGTTGCCACTTTCCTCGAATCTAGCAAACATGTCTGAGCAACCTTGTTTTAGCTTTGGAAAGCTGTAAAATAAACCTAAGCACCATGAGGACGACAGGAAGAAATGTGAATGAGACCAAGTGAAGGACTGTAATAAGACATTCTGTAATGGCACTAAAAAGCAATTTGTACATTAATTTCTACTGGTGAATGGCATCTCATTTCCTTTTCCCTTTCCTGAATGCTTTTGATTGTTAACTGTATTCTGGACTTGATTAACTTGAGCAACATATCAGCCACAATATGAAAATTGACAGGTGAAATGAATAACATTGATTTTCTTGTTACAATGGCACCTGTCAAGGGGTTGGATATATTAGGCAGAAAGTGAACAGTCAGTTCTATAAAGACAAGAAAAAAATGTGTAAGAGCCTGCCAAGGGACAGTAGTGATGGCTAGACAACTGGTCCAGTATCACAGAAGAGCTACTGTAGCACAGACTGCAGAAGAAGTTGAGGCTGTCTATGATAGAAAGGTGTCTAAAGACACAGTCTATTAGAGCTTGATGTGAATGGGACCTCAAATGAGTCAGAGTGCCCATACTGGCCTGCTCATTAGAAGTGGATTATGGGGCGTGGAAAAGGTGGCCTGGCCTGTTGAATTTATGTGGATGGCCTGGTATGTGGGGATCACATGTCCTTACATGAGGAAAATATGCATTGTAGCCGGTGGAGGTAGTGTGATATACTAAACATTGCTGTGGGCCAAGTACATACGTTTATAGCCACATAAGGAGATAATTCACCCTGCCATACTGACATAATTGTTCAGGAATATGACACAGACTTCAAGATGTTAACTCTAAAGTCCCCAGATCTCAATCTGATCAAGCATCTGTGTGATGTGCTGGACAATCTACTCTCATCCACTGAGGAAACACTTTTCAACTTCCAGGGCTTACAGAGTCTGCTGCTAACATCTTATTGTCAGTGGTGGAGGTAGATCAGTGGGTAGGATACTTGCCTCCAGACCAAGAGGTCATGGGTTCGAATCCTACCTTCAGCACCACCACTGGGTTCCTGAGCAAGACCCTTAACCCTAAGTTGCTCCAGGGAGAGACTGTCACCTGTAGTTTGAAAATGAAAGTCGCTTTGGATAAAAGTGTTTGATAAATGCCATAAATGTAAATGTAATATCACAGCATACCTTCAGAGGTCTTGTGGAGTCATGATTGGGTCACGGATGCACAAGGGAGATCTACAGAGTACTAGGCAGGTAGTTTTAATGGTATGGCTGATCTGTGTATATTAGCTTCCAGGTGCTTCATGGGAGTGTTTACCCTGTATGCAGCAGCCTGTGTTTGCCGAAGCCTTCGCTTTATAAGTGGATCATATCCCCTGGTTGTGTTTTTTTAAGTCAATATTTTCAAGACCTTATGCATTTTCTAACAGGATTAAAGAACTTTAACCCTAAGGTTTGTTGCTGCAGCTTGAATAAACATATATTTAAAGCCAAAATAAACTACAGCCTCTGCCATTTCTCAGGAAAGGAGGGATTGAGTTCTTTGAATGCCTAAACATTATGTAAAGAAAAGTGCATATTATCTTGGTAAACTGACTTTTGAAAGCAAAACATAGCAAATCTTTTTCACATTCACTGATGCCTTCTTGTCTCTCTTTTTCAGAGTTTGACTGAGTTTGGCTTGGACATCATCGAAACTCCAGAAGGAGACAAATGGCCCCAACTCATAGTCCAACAGAACCTGGATCGAGAAACCAAGGACACCTTTGTTATGAAAATCAAAGTGGAAGATGGTGGCAACCCTCCAAAGTCCAGCACAGCCATTCTCCAGGTCACCGTCTCAGATGTGAACGACAATCGGCCAGTGTTCAAGGACAGTGAGGTGGAAGTGAACGTGCCTGAGAATGCCCCAATGGGCACATCAGTCACGCAGCTTCATGCCACTGATGCTGATCTGGGCTCCAATGCCCAGATCCACTTCTCCTTCAGCAACCAAAACACCCCAGTTACCAAACGACACTTCGCTATTGACAGTACCACTGGATTGATTACCATCAAGCAACCACTGGACAGAGAAGCCAACCCAGTCCACAAGCTTATTGTTCTTGCCAGCGATGGTAGTGCCACTCCTTCGAGAGCCACTGTGATAGTAAATGTAACGGATGTTAATGACAACGTTCCTTCCATAGACACTCGGTATATTATGAACCCTGTTAATGGCACTGTATTGTTATCTGAAAATGCCCCCATAAACACAAAAATAGCTCTAATTACTGTGAATGACAGAGATGCTGACCTGAATGGTAAAGTGACATGTTATACAGATCATGACGTACCTTTTCGGTTGAAACCAGTTTTTAACGACCAGTTCTTGCTGGAAACTGCGGCCCCCTTAGATTATGAGACTACTAGAGAATATGCAATTAAGATAGTTGCTTCGGATTCAGGGAAACCTCCTTTGAACACTTCTGCAAGGGTCCTCATTAAAATCAAGGATGAGAATGATAATGCCCCAGTTTTTCCTCAACAACAGATTCAGTTGACCATCTCAGAGAACAATGAGCCTGGTGCACAGCTGATAAAGATCAGTGCTACAGATGCAGACAGTGGTTCTAATGCCCTGATTATTTATTCCCTTGGCCCAGATGCACCTGATGGGTTTAATGTAGACTCACGGTCTGGTATCCTCTATGTTAGCAAGAGGCTAGATAGAGAAAAACAGGAAAACTATTCCTTCACAGTCATTGCCAGGGATAATGGTTCTAACCCTCTGCAGAGCAATATCACTGTGAAGCTAAATGTCAAAGACCTAAATGACAACAGTCCTGCCTTCACCCATCCTGAATACAATTTCTACGTGCCTGAGAACTTATCTCTGTATGGCACAGTTGGTTTGATCACAGTTACAGATGCAGATGCAGAGGATAATGCCGTTGTCAATCTGTCCATCATAAATGGGAAGGACAATTTTATTATCGATCCCAGAACTGGCGTGATCAGACCAAATATTACATTTGACAGGGAGCAGCAAAGTTCCTATACCTTTGTAGTTAAGGCTGTTGATGGAGGACTCATTCAGACGACTTCATATGCCAAGGTCACTATAAATGTTGTTGATATCAATGACAATCGGCCTGTCTTTGTCATCCCCTCATCCAATTACTCCTATGACCTCGTCCCTTTCACCACCAGCCCTGGCTCTGTGGTGACCAGAGTGTTTGCGATTGACAATGACACTGGCATGAATGCAGAGCTGCAGTACAGCATCATCGGAGGGTCACCAAAAGGACTGTTTGCTATTGACAAAAGTACTGGGAACATTACCCTACAAGAAAAGATTGCTAATGCTGACCAAGGCCTCCATAGACTGGTGGTAAAGGTCGAAGACTTAGGCCATCCACATCCCTTGCACGCGATTGCCCTTGTTCACTTGTTTGTGAATGATACTGTCTCCAATGCCACATTCATTCAAGAGCAAGTCCGCAAAAGCATGGAGACTCCTTTGGACAGAAATGTTGGGGACAATGACGTGACCCCTCAGAATAACGGCTATGTGATTGTTGTCATAGCCATAATTGCTGGGACTATGACTGTCATATTGGTGATTTTTGTGACCGCTTTGGTACGTTGTCGGCAAACGCCCAGACACAAAGTCGTTCAGAAGGGCAAGCAGAGTGGCGAATGGGTGTCACCGAACCAGGAGGGCCGCCAGATCAAAAAGAAGAAGAAGAAAAAGAAGAGGTCCCCTAAGAGCTTGCTGTTGAACTTTGTGACAATTGAAGAATCCAAGTCTGAAGACCCTACACATGAGCACATCAATGGCACCTTGGACCTCCCGGTTGAGCTTGAGGAGCAGACAATGGGGAAGTATAACTGGGCCACCACACCGACCACCTTTAAACCTGACAGCCCTGATTTAGCCAAGCATTACAAGTCGGCTTCTCCCCAGCCTACCTTTCAGATCAAACCAGAGACCCCAGTGGCTCCCAAAAAGCACCATGTGATTCAGGAGCTCCCCTTGGACAACACGTTCGTAGTTGGCTGTGACTCACTCTCCAAATGTTCCTCCAGCAGCTCTGACCCCTACAGCGTCTCCGAGTGCAGCTGTCAAGGGAGCTTCAAGTCACCCGGGCAAATCCACACCCGACAGGTAATTCACAACTTCCTTTCTAACCCCCTTCACTGCTCCTGCTCGAGCCCCCCGTCTCACTGCCCTTCTGTTGGAAAGACTCTGAGTGGAGGGTGGCAAGGGTTTGGGCAAGGATTCAAGCCCGTAGAAGCTCAAACATGCATAAATGCTTATCAGCACTGAGCCCTGCGAAAGCTGTGGAAAAAATAAAAAACAACAGAAAAAAACTTACACCCAAGGAGAAGGCATCTGTTGCACTTTTGGTTGGTTGCTTTATGAAACAAAAAAGGAGCATTAGAGTTCTATTTCAAAGGAAAAAGGGAAATGTAAGAGAGACCGCTGAACAACTGGTGAATAGACAAAAGCCTACGAGTACACATTAGAAAAAGTCACAGTTTGGGTTAAATATCAGCTCTTGTCAGCCTCTAGGAAGGAAAGATTTGATCAAGTCTGCGAATGTGAATGAAGTTATTTTTCTCCTAGAGTGAAATTCCATTCTAAAGAGTAATTATTAGACAGACGCGCAAAAAAAGAGCGACAAACGAGAAAACTCTGGCTTTCGGCACTGAGATTACAGCGATGTTTGTTCTTGATTGACATACCAAAACCAAGCATGCTTGACAGCAAACCAAACAAGATAGAGCTGCATTCCACAGACACAGCTGAACAGATGCACATGGCTGAAACAATTGTTTTCTACAGAAACGCTTGATAGACCTCATTAGAGCCGAAAGTTGTAAAGCTGTGGAGGACGACTGATTATTTTTCCACCACAATCCAAAACGCACTCCATTACAAGTTGTCTCAATGGGGAAGCACCGGCATTAATGAGAGAAAGGTTCATTTGAATGCTGGTGTATTTTAGCTTATGATTCCCAGCGAGATGTGCCAAATGCAAAGTGGCTAATAAATAAAAGCAGACGAGGGAAATAAATGGAAATGTGGGTGGAGGGGGAAGTGGCCTGGTGGTGACAGGTCTTGCTTGTGGAGATGAAGTCTGAGCGCTACGATTGTGGGTCAGGGAGATCAAGGTGAAGACGGAGCTCTGGGACCTGGAGACTTAAATAGAAGAAGTAGATTCACTAATAGCTTTCAGCACCATCCATTTTCCCCCCGTCAGCTGGTTGTTTTTTTTAATGACCAGGCAGAGAGTCTGTGCTGTATTCACCACTTTCAAAGCCATTTTCTTGGCCAGGCTGTCTAATGTTGAGAGTACTTGATGAAAGTTCTTCCAAAAGCCCAGATTTGGGGAAAAAAATAATTATGATCGACCATGTGCCTGTTTTCATTGTTTTCGTCTTTCCCCCTATCCATCTCCTGAATTTGCTTACTACCTTTTGGAGGGTTCTTGTCATTCAAGATAGTAAAGGGAGATACTTTCTTTTGTTTTTTGTTTTGTCGTGGCATTTGTTTTCTGCCTCCGTGCCTGTCCCTAATGCAGAAAATCCCTCTCTGCATATTCCCTGCAAATTAGAGTATATCCACTCTGATATATTATGTGCATGATGATTTAAGGTGACACCCACACACAGCTGATAGTCCCTTTTGCCATCAGCCCTTTCTTTCAGAATGCAGCTAAAAGCATTGCTCTGCCATGGTGCATTATACATAAGCCTACTTACATGGGCAGATTACTAAAGAACACATAATTTCTCTTCATAATTCACTTTAGGTTTATTTGTTGTCAAGTTGTCTGACTGGCTTTCCACTGGTTCATGGGTTCATGTTCAGAATATTGTGAAACATGCAAAAATATGTCTAGGGTTTTGAAGTATTCCATCAGAATATTAGCGAACCATGTCTGTGATAAACAGACCCAAAAACAATGTATACTAAAAGTACCTGGACCACATTTCCGTTCAATGATGCAGCCTACTCTAATAAAAATGCACAGCCAAAGCAGCTGCTGAATATATTTCATATTCCACACTGAGTTTAATGGTGTATTTCTAGGGGGCAATGTTTTATTTTCGAGCTTGTGTACACCTTTAGGACATCCATTTTTTAATCTTTTCTGTTTTACAACATAAATCTCTGGCTTGAGCCTATTAAGGGACAATAAAAATACAAACACCAAGCTTCCTGGCTTGTTTGGAGCGTCTATTGCTTAAGGCTAGTCACTTTTGAAGCCTAGAACGTGCATGGGGAGCTGCACTTATAGACATATAAACTTGTGCTGGGTTTATACCAGAGCTTTTTTCCTATGTTGGGCACAGGTTGGGATCACATTTCTTGTGAGGGGTCTCACAGACACCCTTTGAACAGGTGTTACCCCATATTTCCCCATGCTTTTGTTGAACTTCTTATTCTAGTTTCCTTCCCTGCTCCTGTTACTTTAAAATCAGTTTTTAATCATCTAGCATGTCTCCTATTGTTGACTTTACCACCTAGGTAACATATGAGGCTCACACTTTCACAGAAAATGAAACAGCAAATGCATCCGGGAGAGGGCAGTTTAGTGTAGCCAGAAGGGTTTTATATTTACTGTGTTTGTCTAAACATGTGTTACAGGTTATGTAATGAAATAGAGGGTTACACCAGTGAAAGCATGTTCTATCAGAGGAGCATAAAAACTGAATTATTTAGGGTGTACTGCTTGATGAACTTGTTAAAGCAGACTTTAAACTTGATTTTAGATTGTCGATTATTTATCTCATATTTTCTGTAACCATTTTATGCACAGTATAATCATAATGAGTATTAATGTTAGTACACAGTAATTTAGAAATATTACCAGTATTAGAAATAGCAGATTTTATTTGGCACTGTGTAGCTAGACGTAGCTGTAGACAAGTTGGAAAAACGACCCAGGGGCTATATCACGATGGCTGAAAATCAGAGCATCCGAAAGCCTAAGGGGATAATGTAGAGCATCCATAGAAGGGTTCAGATGTGTTTATCTTTCAGGAGACACTTGTAGATGAAGGTCAATTGGATATTTAACAGGACTTAAAGCTGTGACAGCTAAAGAGAATGGCTCATCAGAATACTTCAGAAGCAACATATTTATGGCACCATATGTCTCATAATACTCTAAGAGGTCCATTTGCTGAATTCAGTGCAGCTCGCTCCCTTCCTCATTCCTTTCACACTGTCTCTCTTTTATCTTTTGCTCTCCCGGTTCTCAGCCGATGAGGTCAATCCCCCACCACAACCCCCCGTGATGGGGGAGCTTGTGTTGGAATACACGCTTTGGTTGCGGCAGATCAAATAAGCACCAAGCTACTTGACTGTTCCCAGACAGAGCTATGCATTAATATGCGTTAGCCTTAAAGCCAAGTAGATCGTTGTTGGTCTATATATTTAGACAGACCAAGGGTGTCTCTGAGGTGAGTTGATTTGTCATTCAAAGATCTTGTGAATTAGCTTGTTTTGGTATAACTATGTAGAACAGATACATGCATACTGTGTGTATCATTAATATAGATTGCCTCGCAGATTTATTGGAGCTCACGCAGCATTGGGCATTTACTCTGCATCAAGATTCATGGTGCATTCAGCATTTCAGAAACATCATCAAATATGAGAGAGGATGTCCTTGAGTCCCTGGTTTGTGCTCCGACCAACCTGAGTTTTAATAATTCAAATTTGACTTCAGTTCTGAATCTCACTGGGCACAGGGCAGATGTGCCTCGATTTTGAACTATGAGGTTTTGGCTTAAAAACATGAAGCCTTTTATTTCTATTACATTTTTTGTCTGTGATCAAAACATAATTACTCCTTATTCTAAATTGTGGTTCCTAGATGTTTGGGTTTTTTTTGTAGTGTTTTTTTTTCTTGAGAAACTGTCTAAAATTATTCTACTGGCAAGTAATTTTGCTTAATGCAAGCGAAACGATCAAGCAGTAAAATAAGACCATGTCAAAAGAAGTTAGATATTATAGTGTTCTTACATCATTCTTAAAATGAGAAGTATTGCATAAATCTTGGATGATTTCTCTTCACTTACAGTACATTTTGTTTCCGCTCTCATACTAAAGTTCTTTTCCTTTGCTTGCCCGACTAAGTTGAAGATTGTTCTTCGCTCTGAATAATTTGCCGAAAAACTTTGCAGGCAGGATTTGAGGAAGCACCAGCTGGCTAAAAGGCAGAGGCGTGGCCCTCCTTCAGAACTGTAGCTGTAATTTTCAATTTTCATGTGTCATTAAGTGATTGAGTCACCTGGGAAGCTTACATTGAAGGAAATTTGGCCAAACACAGGCGAACACATGGAAAGCAAAATAAGCTTTGTGTTCTACACTAAGGTTGAAATTGGACTCATGGCAGAAGCAGACAGTGCGCTTAATCTTACCCACTCAGAGCACTCACATATTGACAGTGAAAAACAGCTCATAACCAGCTCACCCAATTTGCTGCACCTTCATAATTATTGCTTTCAGAAGCTCTTCCATCTGCGGAAGAAGCTTTCTTTTCAAAATCTTCTGGAACTCTTCCATGTTAAACATGTTATCTGAAAACTCTTCCATTTAGAAAAGATTGCATTTTGCTCTGCAGGTCACGCTGTCATCTTTTCATCTCTCCGCGTTTCATTTACTTCCAGTGTTCTGGTCTGCATCCTAGCACCTGTTTAGTCTATAGTGTTGAAATGTCAGCTTCTGCCTTGCAGATAGTTCCAGATATGCGTTTTGTGTATTTTATGTGTATATTTTCTGCAAGTATTTGTAGTTTGATTTCAGTTGATTCCTAGATAAGCACTAATACCAGTCCATCTACTCGTATTTTAGAATGTTCCTATGCTTTTGAATCTCAGTATCATACCTCTTGAACAAAGTGCACTGCTGCATTAATCCAGCTCCTAGAACAGATTTGAATTTAAATACCGCTGCATGGAATATTTTACTGCTTGGCTTGCTCAGCTAGGAAGCTGGTTTGGATAATTAAATGAACACATTGGGCCTGATATATGAAGCCCTCCTAAATTTGCAAGTACGTCGGTGTAAAATTAGCTCAGGTGAAATATTTCTGTGAGATTCATGACCACATATTTACCAGATCACTTTGTATTCACATGATGGCAATCTCAGGCTGTCAGGTAGTTCACAGATGCGCACCAGAAATCACAGTTTGCATGAAACCACCATGGAAGTTCTCGTTCACGTGCCCGGTGTTGGAAAATCAGTATTAAACTAAAAGAAAAACACAAATAATATTATTCTCAGAAGTCCAAGTTTTATTCAAATGCACCTCATTTTGTTGTGTTTGTGTTAACTTAAACCCCACTACTTGCACTCATCAAGATTAAAAGACCGTGTCGGATTTCTCAGATCATTTGTGAGTTTGTAGTCCATGTTGTTGAAAATGCTTTGAATATATATGGTGAGGAACAGCTCTCTTTTTTTCCAGCTTACCCAGGGTGTGTGGCCTTTCTAGCCTTATGATCGATGCTGCCTCTGACTTGGTAAACTTGGTGCCTTGTCAGACAGCTGCTCTATGCTAACATGCTTAAATGAGGACATGGACAGATTCACAGCCTTGGCAGCATTGGTCTCTTCAGTCAACAGTAGAAGAGTGTTGACTACTCATCTGAGGATGAGGAGGAATGACTAAGACTTGCAATGGGCTTTTGCTAGTTCTACTAGTAACTGCTATTTTTACATTTCTGTTGCCATTTCCAGTGTAAAAATCAAGTGCCGAATCTCCTCACACGGAGTTGATTTGGACATCGCCCACGTATGAAAAAGCTTCTCACTTCTGGCTTGTTACTGTCCATCAGCTTGGGCACTGGGCCAGCGATCCTGTTTTTTAGCCAGTACCTTGGTTTACCCAGCCACAGGGATATCTGGCTGAACTACAAGAGAACATGTCGGGTGCTCTTACAAGGGCTAAGGCAGACATTGACATCTGGGCGGATATTTGGGCTGTCTTAGCCATGATGGGAGAGTGCCACTTGTGGCTCAGTCACACAGTTATGATTTTTATTCAGTCCACCTGACACTCTGCTGGAAGATGCATTTTAGACTGAGGAAAGGCAAGGAAAACCTCCGGTGTCTCTGCCCACGCCAGTGCCTACTCAAAGTGCATGAAATCCCCTCCTCGAAGCCTGCGCTGCCTACAACATCCAGCACTGGTCCTTAGACCACAAATCTTTTTTGTCACCCGAGGAGGCATCACACTTTCCACTAATGAGAGCAAGAGGCTGGATATTTTAGATTGGTCCATTTACATGGACAGGCCTAAGTGGCAGTTTGTTATGTTTCATCAGACCATCTCAAGGATGGTCTCCAGAAGCCCAACACTTTTTCCTCTTGAACTGTGGAGATGATTAAAGTTCACTTCCACTTTCGAACAGCTTTAGCAGCCTGGTGCCAGTCAGGCATCCACTCTGCCGCATATTGTGAGGTATTACTGTCTGAATTTCACTAGGATTTCTCTTATGCAATAGCTGTTGCTGGCAGTGCAGCAGTAGGACTCTTCTGCCCCTGGTCTTACAAATTCTTGCTCTTTGGGATTTTCTTTTTTATTGCTTTCACATGCCAGGGTCTATTAACGTCCCAGAAGCATGATGTGCCGACGGTGTCATACAAAACCTCTCCCTTCCGAGAGAGACACGGCTCAAACGCTGTGCTGGCCGTGTGGGTTGAATTTGAAAGTAGTGCATTGTATGGCTGCAGCATGCCGAGCCAGTTCTGCTATTGACGGAAGGTGGGAACTGTGTTGCTCATCTAGTTGCAACTACTGAAAGACAAAACCTAAAAAGTTTCACCAGACTGTTTGCAGCAAGAGAGCCCTCACAAGTGACCTGTGTCTTCTAGGAAGGAGACAAAGGTCTCACACCAACTGGGACCTTTTTCTATTAGGGAAATCTTGTCCTTAAGGGAGGATCTGACTTGTTTTACAGAATTAGTGGAAAAAACAAAGCGTCCTTTAACCACTAAATGTGTATATTTTTTGAATTACATTGTATTATACTTAAAGAGCTACTTCAGTAAACTGGCATAACCGGAAACAAAACCTTGTTCAAATCCAAATGTAATATTCAGGAAAGAACAAATAACATGGTGAAAACAGATGACCCAGAGTTACTCATAAAAAAGACTGACGTTGATTCTAAACCGTGTGGATGGTCACAAGAAAAAAAAATTCTTTGTGAAATTGGAATTTAATAGGACATATGATTTTAACCCCCCCAATCTACAGTGATTTGTAGCTCTATGTGCTAATTTCCTTCATTCAAACATTTAAACACCCAGGCATTTCATTTACTACACACAACTGAAGTGATCCCTATAGTCTGTAGTCGCCCCCACCAAGTCAGCACAAGCAGGCAGAAGACTGAGAGCTGACTGTTTCAGCTATCTCTCAGGGAAGCTCTCGCATTGAGGAGGAGGAGGAGGCTTCATGTATTACTGTTATGTAATTACGGTTGTAAAGTGATAATTCCTCTTTCCCCAGCGAACTGCAGTAACACAACAAGAAATGCAAACGCGGCATCGGTAGAATTTAAGACAACTCCCTCCAAGTAAAGGATATTTTTCTGTTTCTAATACAAAATAGGATATTTTAGGATATATTATAAAACTTGTTTTATTTTTCCCTTTTTCTGGGGAACGGGTAGCAGTGGCATTTCAGAGAGAGAGAGAAATAATATCTATATATATGTATAATATATATATGTTAGAAAATACGTCAGCTCAATTCAGCATGACTTCCAGTATAAGCCATGCCCACTTTTGGTCTACGTTCCAAACACAGATGCAGAAATGGATCATTTTGTCACAACTCCAGTTACATCATCAGACTTAGCATGGCTAGGCATAAATTAATGCCGCAAGTGCTATGTCCCAAGTGTCATAAACAGTGGAGCTTAAAAAACTGTAGCCATACTCTGTGTTGAGCAGCTCATTAACTAGCTGTCTTGTGGATATGCGACAGTTCGAGCTACTATCCTGTGGGAGGGGAAAAGCAAAAACAAGTATTGCAAACCTATAGCAATATAAATGAATAAATAAATAAATATATA
>JBBJLR010000034.1:5891685-5911685 GCA_037577145.1 Brachypetersius gabonensis
CTCTCTCTCTCTCTCTCTCTCTCTCTCTCTCTCTCTCTCTCTCTCTCTCTCTCTCTCTCTCTCTTTCTCTCTCTTTATGTATGCATGAGAATGTATATGTCCAGAGAGAGGGATTTTCATGTGCTGCCATATCGTCTTATACAGTACATGCTGCAGCTCAGCTACCCAGATGATATTGTAACTACAATTCTCCCTATATTTGTCTGTCTCTCTATATTACAGGAGACGGCACTGAAACCACCACTCTATGGCACACTCTGTGGCACAGGTACAGCTCGCTCCCACAGGATAAAAATCAATCTCTAGCTGCCATATCCTAAAGAGAGAGAGGGAGGGAGAGGAAGGCACTGACTGAAGAGGGGGAAAAAACGCGTACTGTACAGGTTTCTGCAGCCTCAAACAAGACCTAGCGAGGAGCGCCAGACTATTTTAACCGAAAACGACACATCTTGTTGCCTGCTTGAAGCTCATCCAAAAACTCTGCTAGTGATTTTTTTTCCCCCTTTTTTTTTCATAGGCGATTTGCAATGCTTTGTTAAATCCTTTTGTCCTCATTTATTAGCCTCCCCAAAGTAAAGCTTGCGACAACTCTTTGGAATCGTTCTCCTAACCCTGCTCACCCGAACGGCGTAAGAAAGCCGGTTCTGTACATGATGTTTATATCGATACGTATTATGTATATACAGCACAGCCTATGATGTCTGTGTGTCTATTTATTTATCTGTTTGTTTGCCGTGATTTTACCAACTGGACAGAGTTCCGCAAGAGGCCTGGTGGCCTCTTTTTTTTTTTTTTTAACTTCTCTCTTTCTTTTTTTTTTGCGCCTGCTTTCACCACTGAACCCATCAACTGACTGATTGAAAATATCTGATGCTGCAGTCCATGTTCCACATGGCCTTTGGTGACTGTTCTGGCCGTGTCACACTGTACCTCCTTCTCTTGAGCGACTGCCTCCGTTCTCTGCCCCTAGTGACACTGTTAATGCAAGTAAATTGTGTGGCTAACCTTTCAATGCATGACCCTCCATAGGAGGTATCACTGCGACGCACAGTGTTCTGTGTCACTAAATGCCTCAATATGTCTTTGGAAGCTTGGAGGAGGTTAAAAAAAGAAGAAAAAAAAAAACGAAAGAAAAGAAATAGGAAAAAAATAAATAGACGCTCTGATGCTCTGAGCTAATCCATAATCACAGAGAGCAGAACACGTGGTTTCTAATCAAAAGCTCCTTTTATGACAGTAGCGGAGAAACACAGTCTGACCTTTATATGTTGTCTGTCATAGTCGACTTTTGAAATTCCGAGTCAGTATAACCTGTGAGATGTATTTATTTGATTCCATATAGAAAACCTCAGGCAGTCCGTAATAAGTCTTGTAGGCTTTAGGTAAAGTACCTAGGTGTGTGCACATTCTGAAACTGACATGCTATTTATTCCACATAAGATGTGTGAGAGAAAAAAAACACTGTTTCTTTTTCGAAGGACAAGATAGACCAGATTATTCAGGCTTTACATATGAAAAAAAAAGCAATAAAAACAAAAAGGCAAGAGAATTCTTATTACCGGATTGCTTGGTTCAGAAATTCTCTTTTGTAACACTTCATGTCTGACATCTCTGTAATAGATTAATACAACCTTTTAATATGACACAAACGAATTGATTCAATGGATAGCACCTTTATGCAGTAGTAAATCATTTACTGAGGCCTATGGGCTGCTTTGGTATTGATAAAGAAACTTTTGGGCACAAAGTGTTGACCTCGTCACATTAAAGGTGTCAGAGGGTTTAAAGATATTGACAGTGTTGCTCTTGCTATGACATAGGAAACACAGTATGCCTCATGATTAGAACTGTAGCACTGTGTAAAATGACGTTTACCTTAATTTTCTTTTTTTTTTTCTTTTTT
This sequence comes from Brachypetersius gabonensis, assembly GCA_037577145.1. Taxonomy (NCBI): domain Eukaryota; kingdom Metazoa; phylum Chordata; class Actinopteri; order Characiformes; family Alestidae; genus Brachypetersius; species Brachypetersius gabonensis. The sequence continues at coordinate 5,893,589 of JBBJLR010000034.1, forward strand.
CAGGGGGGGTTGGGGGGGTGGGTAAAATAAGCGCTATGATTTGTGTGAAGGAGATGAACACCATTACTTACGTCAAACGTGAAGTACAATATGCACCTTACATTATCTTTGTATTCTTATTTGCCAATGTGTGAACTGTATATAAATGTTTTGTTAATGTATGTTTGAGCTTCTGAACTTTATTAAAGTCTTTTGCATTGTATTGCACATTTCCCATGAGTCCTTTGTCTTTCAGCTCCTCATTCCAACACCATGCGATACTCAAGCCACACTGCATTGCATTGCTTCGCTAGTATACTGATCCCATAGCATGAAATGACTGGACTTTTTTTTGCATAAATTCATGAAGATCAGTGGCCTTCTGGAGATTCACCTCCATACAGAGTTCAGCAGTTCTCAAGAATAAAACAAATAGCTGAACAAATTAGTGACCATCAGAGTAGCTATATGGTGAATCATTTTTTTGTACTAATATATAACATATAATGCCATACTAATGATCTGAAATTCAAGGAGCCATTACTGGAATCATGACTGCTATAAAGTCCCATTACAGTGAGTGTTAACTGCCGACATAGTGTGAATCCTTCTAAAGAAAAAGACTTTAATTGTTCTTAAATGTATGGTGGGTTCTTCACACTTTCATCTCAGTTATAAAACAACTAACAGTGGTTCCTTAATGGCAGTAGACCAAAGATCCTTTGCTGGTACCTTTATTTTTAAGAGAGTTGCTTGGGAAATAGCATTTCATCTGTAGTTCAGTACAATATACATACAATACAATCCACTATTTTCACAACTTCTTATTTAATAGAACTTGGAAATATCACACAAAATAAGACATCAAGGGAGAACATATGCGCATAAACTAAAATTGTGACCAAGTAATTTTAAGGGCTGTACCAATGCATCAAACAGCGATATTGCAATGTAAAAATGTGACAGTGTGAGGTGCTGCTAGCCACCGTGGAGAATAAGGATTTTATTTGGTATGATATATAATGCAGTTGCATTGTTGAACCTTTATGCCGTGCAGCACAGTCCTCGTCCATCTGATCTCATTAGCATGTTATATCCAAGTGACTAGTCTTTTGTTTATTCATATCTTTATAATTTCTTACTATTGAACTACAGACCCAGTATCATGAGGCTGAGTGTATTATTATACACCTAATGACTGGGATAAGTAATTGTAGATGACATTTACTGTTCATTGTTCCTGGTACCTGCAGCACTTATTGCCACAACTTGGCTACACTGTAGTAAAATATTGTACAACCTGTTTGGCCTTTTTGCTCAGACCTGGATGTTTTTAATGGTCCTCGTCTGAGCAAGCATAGTGTTGTGGGTGGTTTCGATGCAGCTTTTCCAAGAGTTCATATGAAGGGGGATGAGAGGCAATGGGAAACAATTTAATTGCTTATCAAAGTTACTTTATATTGCAAGACCGGAGAGCTAATCATTTCCCTTGAGGGAAGTGTGTCCTTGGTGATTAGGGAAAATGGTGCACATGGCAGCGATGAGTACGCTCGGTTTTTTTTCCTCTTTTTTTTTGTTGCAAGAGAGTGTGCAAATGTCAGACTGCTATTAATAGCTTAATGTAAACCTGAAACTCTCCATTTCTCTCTCTAAGTACCGCTCGGCACGTTTGTGAAGTAAAACTGTAGCATCGCAAGTAACACTTTACCATATGAGCTCGCTTGATTCTGCTGCTAAATCACAAGACTTCCTCCACTGGAACTCTACCTCACTTCTAATTCCCTTTGCACCAGATTGTATAACCGGTTAAATATAAAACGTGTTTAATTAATGCATCTTTGTCCCTATAGGCTACGTGGTGGATTCTGTTCTTAAAATCTTCCATTAGAACTTTCAACATAAAAAAAGGCTTGCATGTTCTGCCAGATTGGATTCCATCTGGGTTTCTGGCAAACATTTTCCTTTTTTTATGGGAAGGGGATGTTCATACAGATACAGTGCGTAATTGTCTATTGTTTTTCTTTAAATATATGCCAGGGAATTGTGCCAGGGTCCCATCCTCTTGTCCTGTAAGTGAGTGGAGTACATTTTCACCTGATTTTATCTGCTTTAAGGTGACTTTCAGAGGTTATCCAACAGTTGCTGTGTGTCAATGGGAAAAAAGCAGTTAGAATGTTACATTGCTGACACGCCCATGCATTATTTATGAGGCCTGTGTATACGTTTTCATCCAACAAGCCAGAAAGAAGGTAATGCTGTACATTGTAATGTTAATTATGAGTTTATTCCTTACTTTCTCATACGCTCTCTGCCACCCACACAAGTTTAATACAACCTGGATGTTCTAAAACAATGCGTAAGGCAGCAGGGCTTTTCAGTCTAAGGTTTATTATCAGGGTTTTCAAGCAAGGATTTTGACAGGATTTTGACACTGTCTGATGTTTTACGTGAACACAAAAGGACAGATGGCAGTAATTTATGTGGCTTCAGATGGCGTGCATGTAATGTGCAACATGGATCTGCTGAATCTTCATACGTTTGCTCATAATCAGCAAATGCTGATAAGGAGACTGATTAATGAAGCCTATAATGTAATGGCTTAGATAATGGCTGGGGTTTTAAGGAATGACCGCTTAGCCCCACTGTGCAACCTTGAAAATGTTAATGTGTGCACTCAAATGATTGCAGTGGCGGCCGAGTTGCAATCTATCTTAAGATTACTGTAACCCCACACTACATGCCTGCATAAATAAAGAACGCGAGTTTAGTGTGGGAACAAATCCAATGACGTATTGGTTATTTGAAGACTGCCTACATAGCAGCTTTATGACACCTGCAGAAGAATTGAATGATGTATTTGAAAAGCAATACTTCAGTATTTATGAACAGCTTATGTCAGTATTCACCAGACAGACATGTGAGTGGTAGGAGTCTCACCCAAGGACTCTTATTGGTGTGTTGTGGTGCCCAGGATAGGAATCAAACCCCACTCTCCAGATTTGAGGGCAGCAATGTTAGACACTGCACTAACCGACCACCACACAACATGTTGTATGAAGCCAATGACAGTATGTTGACTCAAGAGGTCTTAAACTATAGGGTTGAACATTTCTTCTATTTATAACACTGTTATATAGAACTTATAAACCATAAATGTAGTTTCCAACCTGTAGTTTCTAAAGTGATAAAGGATATTTTTTAGAACATATCATGGAATCTTTCATCGACTTGATATATGTTTTTTTTCTTAACAAGACTTATTGCTTTGGAACTTTAATTCATGGACATGATGTTTTAAAAATGGAACAAATGCTCCCTTTATATCAATACAATGTTCTCTAGCAAATACTAATTAAAGTTGTTCCTAAATACTCAGGTATGCCACTATTATCCTTGTGTATTGGCTGTATTGGCTGCCTTCGAAAAGTAATTATTAGTATTTATTTTTAACTCATTTATGATGAATATTTTTACTGTTACGAAGCGGGAAAAGAGCTTTAATATCAGGTTTGCTTAAGAAACCCCTTGCTGATCCATGCAGACTAAAGCTGCTATAAAACATTTTCTCTCTCTGGATTTAGTGAAATTAAGGTGAAAACTAGTAAGAGATTGCATTAATGACATAGAATTCAGTCCATGTCTTTAAAATGGTTTCTTTCCAGCAGGTGCTGCTGACTTGGGGGTATTGCAGTATAAATTCTGAGAAGTCATGAATTAATAAATGGGTTGGACTTCAGAATGACAAAATATATCTCGAGGAGGGCAGGCTGCTATCAGATTGCTGAGAAAGTGCAACAAAACATACGTCTTGAGATCATATTCATAATTCATATCGATCATATCCTGTGTCCTCCGTGTTACATCACGCCAATGGACGGATCGGGGCCAGGGAAGAGCGAAGAGGACAAAGTCGTGTGTCAGTATAAATGATCGGCCAGGCTGGAGAATTAGCAGGGCAGTTAAGTGCCGAGTGAGAGTAATGCAGCCGAGGCCCGAAAGCTCGGCCAAGGCTTCGGACCAGTGCTACTTGTGCATGTTGCAGGTGCAGTGGTGCAGGACACAGGGAAACAGTGGCTGTATCTTACACTCGAGGCAGAGCTGCATGCTGCTGCTGCTGCTACTACTACTGCCAAATCTCTGCCAAACTGAATAATTCAATCATCCCTTTTCTGCCGCCGTGTACCTTTGTGTGTACAACAATCAAATCAGTGCTGTAGCCGGCTAGGACCCTCTCAAACACACTGAATGTCTGCTTCTGCCTGGTTGAAATGATGCCCACTGGTTAAAAAGTACAGTGGTATAAATATTCATCCAGGCCACGCAGTGCTAACTATTTTTGGGGGCTGCATAGATTTCCATACAATTGTTACATTATAGATATACAAATGTTTCCGACAGAGGAGAAAAATCAACCGTTCTTTGGCAGAGGAATATTTCACTCATTATACACTGTTTTGACAGATGTGTTTATTGCAGAGTGTTATTAGAAAATATCGACAGCGAGTGTGGTAACATAAAAATAGCATCTTTCTTTCCAAAGGGTAAAAAAAAAAAAACACATTTCCTATTGAATTGCTTAGACCCGACCTGAGACAACACAAAAGCTTATCTATGCCTGTTGTAGGTGTTTGCCGAACTCCAGAGATTAAGAATTGTTTTTGATCACGGTTGTACATGGGGGATCAGGAGGTTGTCAATGCTTTCTGTTCTCTTACGGAAAAAAAAAAAACCTCTTTAGGATGACACACTCAACATGCAATTTAAAAGAGAATATTATTTTACATTAAGCTTAGCTCGGAAGCTTTTGAAGAAGTATCTTCCACGACAACAAGGGATCAAAATTCAATTCCGATAGCTTGTTTTTCCTCTTACGAATTAACTACAGAGCATCAGGTCTCTGCCACGGACGGATGTAGGACTGCAGTGCAGCACTGAACAGCAAACTGTCAAGGTCTTTAACACTCTGAGAGTAATGAACAGACTTGATAGAATCACACCGACATCGTTTTGGCATCGCATACTTACTTTTGGCAATAACTGCATTAATAAATGGAATCCATATGGATATGATGGACACATTTGAAGCCAAGTACATTTAATACATTACATTTTCTCGGTATATTAAGGCACAATAATTGGACAGATATTCCTTTAGATATTTCTCACCCAGAAACCAATTTTCTACTATAATTGTGGTCTCTTTGTGGCTTTTACATAGCAAGGTTTTCAAGAATATAATCAACTCACAGACAGAGATAGCAAGGCTAAAGTACAGTCTTTTAACCTGATATAACAAATAAGTCTCCCAAGAAAACAAAAGGGGGAGTCCATATGCCCATTCATAAATTACTAACAGTAACTTTTTATGTTTTTTTCTTACATAACAAACGTTCTATAGTTCTATAGAATACACTATTTGCACAATGTAACTTTGTGGTCACATATTACTCTTTTCAGTCTGTATTTTAGGTATTAAAACTGGTTCAAACACGACAGAAGTGCACTAATTGTGTGCGATTAACCAGACTTTGAAGCAACTATTTTATAAACCCATTACTACTAACCCTAATGGGTACATTTTTAACGTCGCTGAATACTGAATAGCTCACAAACAGTGGGTGCTGAAAGCGTATGTTCATATTTGTAGCAGATGTGTGTTAGTTGATTGTGTATCATTCATTCTGCTCACTTATGTTTTAAAATAACGTTGTAAAAACACAAAATGTGCTGGTTTGGGCCATGCTCTCCCCTGCTGTATCTTCAATATAGGTTAAGGTTGCAGTCAGTCATTATTGCATCAGTACATTGCTTCATTATTTCACTATTTTAGGTCATCTTGATCTCCCACTCTGCTTGGTTGCACTGATGATTCATGCAGGAATAAATAAGTTTTATTCTCTAGCAGCAACACTAAAACATCGGTTAGGTGACTCTAGTTTACTGTACAGGGGCTAAAGGGATGATTCACTGTTGTTATTGCATGTACAAATATTTAGGCTTCCTGAAAGTGAATCACAGGCAAATTGCCGAACCGCAGCTTAAGAAATTCACATATTTATTCAAAACGAGGTCTTCATGAACTTTACTTTTAAGAACAACAGCTTTCACAGTGCATTGGAGCAGTATTCCACTGAATCCGTGTTCCTTTTACCTCGGAACTGGGAAGCTGGAGCTGGGAATGACCTGAGTTGACCACATTCCAGTTCAACAAGTCAGAAAGTCAGGTACTAGCCAAGTTAACAAAAGTTAGCCATTGCAATAGCAGTTGATACCAGTTCTTTGTGTATGCAAACCCTGCAGCATCACATCAACAGTCAGAAACTGTAGACAGATAGATACTGATTTAATGAGACACAAATACAGAAGGGCTCATGAACAGTATTCACTACAGCTTTCACTACTGTTGATGCACGAAACACAGTGCTGTTGTCCCAGTGTTACAAACACACAAAGATACACATATAAAAATGTGCAGTCAGATTTTCTTTCTGGAGGATCATAAACATGTACTCACAGTTAACCGGATGCAACCACTACTTGGAAATCAAACTAGCCTGAGCCTGAGGTGAGGGAATTAGCTTGGATGACTTTTTACCTAACCAACGCATCATAGCTTTATCTACAGCAGTGATAATATTGTATGTTATTTAGGAATAAGATTATCTGTCTGTTTATGCTACGAACATGAGACACAATTGCAATTTGATTTTTTTTTTTTAACAATGGATGACTACTTTGTTTAATCTACAGAAGTTGCTAAGAGAGCAAATTAAACTTGCTGCAGCAGACAGGTTCTCCTTTTCCAGACAATGGTGAACAACTTCAAGTAGTCACTGATAGACCAGAGTCCCTTCGGAGCTGGCTGCTACTACTCATGCTCTTCTGAAGTTTAGTCAGTTGCTGTTTACTATCATCCAGAAATTGTTGTTTGGGAATCTGCTCTGTGGCAGTAGGTACGGTCGCTTGTTTGTCTGTGTGTGTGTGTGTGTGTGTGTGTCTGACAGATCTTTCTGGAAGTAAACTACCCATTTATTTAAAACACCCCACCTTGATTAAAGACTTCCTCTTGTGGTATGAAGTCAGAGTTAAAATGGAATGACTTCATACTATTTAAGGACTTATAAAGCTATCAAAGGACTAATAAAGCTATTAAACATGGTGTATTAATATTGTTCTTTTTCAGTCAGTAATGCTGTGTGAAATATCCGTATAATCATTTCATATAAACCCTAACCGCTAACAAATTCAACTGCGCCACCTTTGGCGTTGTCCAAGAAAAACTTCCGCTGTATCTCAGTGGCTTTCAAGGAAGCTGTGTCCAGCTGGGCGTTTGAGAACGTTTGTACGGCGCTGACACACAGACTCAACCTAGAGCCTTGTCTCTGGCCACCGTAATCCGGGTAATCCAGTACAGCATTCTTGATTTACGTTCGCAAAAGAGATTGGGAGATGATAAGAGGCCGGCCCCATCTTAGAATAGCTGGTAATCTGGTTTGAACAGAGGACTCAGAGGTATTTATCCAGCCTTAACATTTGCCGAAGCAGATGGTGGCGAGGGGGGCAGGAGCCACCAAAACTTCCTCATCCGTCCATCAGGGGGTGGAGCGGGAGGGGTCACGAAAAAGAACAGTGGATGATAATCAATGTTGTTTATTTTGCTGCTTGACTCCTTAAGTACTTTCAGCCAGATTATAGGCTTTCCTGGGGATAATCGGAGGCACCAGACAATTGCCTTTTTTTTCCCCCATCCTGAACGTATCCCCCTGCAAATGCGTACAGAAGGCGGTTTAGGGTGGATGCCGACTATTAATTCCTGATTAGTCCCGTTCCAAACCCTGCTAAAATTAACTGAGCAGGGTGCTAATCACTGAGCCTCAGACACCCTCTGCTCCGCTCGGCTGCTGAGTGGACACTGCACGCTTGACACAGAGTAGACGTCCCTAGAGTGAGACCCAATTAGGACGAGCTTTTGAACTCTGTTCAGTACAATGTTTGACCACACAATGGACAAGCGATTTGCTCTGCACTGCTGTCACATTCGGCAGCACCTCAGTAGGGCTAGACCTCTGTGGAGAAAAGCTGGATCACTCAGTACAGACCCTACCTGTTTAAGTGGCCTGAACATTTTAGCAATCCGCTCTTCAAAATATAGCTTCCTAAATACTTCTCGGCTCGGATGTATGATGCTATGTAGGGTTTGCACTTATTGGTTTACCCTTTTGCAAATGAACACACACAGACAGTAAACCCTTAAGCCCCAAGATCTTTGCTCCTTAACCCCTCGATCCTAACCCTCTGCCCTCAGTAGACTCATCCATCAAGAGATGGGCGTCTGCAACAAAGGCATTTTTGCCTAATTAGTCCAACGCATTGACTAATGAAAGCTTAGGACAGCAAATAATGGTTCAGAGTGGGGTTCTATTTGTCGTATAGCCAGTAGGCCATTATAGAGCAGATCTAGAAAAACAAATAGAAAAATGACATATGACAATGAATACATAACATGCCGTGCGCTGTTAAATCAAAAAGATTAAAGTTGTGTGCCTTGTTGAAGTCGTGCAAAATGTAATTGAATTAGCACTGGCTTTAATAGGAGAAAAACAGATGATTAGAGACAAGGGTGATTGGCTCTCAAGTGTTTTGCTTTCAACCAGCCAATCCTTTTTTCACACAATCAAGGTAAGAAAAAAAAGAGTGTGAGAGAGAGAGAGACAGACTGGGTTAGGCAAACATGCAGTGTTCATTCCTTTCCAAATACTTACCATACAGAGTCAGACAAGGTAGCTATTTATTAATCCTATACCGTGCATACTGTACAAAGCAAAATCAAATCCCAAAAGTTTATAATAGAAAGAAAAGACTGTGAACGGCAAGGATAAAACAATGATAGGATTCTGTGACATTTAGATCCAGACGAATGTGAGTTTGATGTACCCTGCCATCATAAGACTTACTTTCTAAGTAAAAAAGACAGATACAGTTGCAAATATGAGAAATTCAGTACCATTACAGCTCTGCTTTTTTGTCATTCTGTAAAAATGTAAGGGTCAAAACAAGCAGGATCCAAAAGGTTTCATTCTAAAGAACGAGTAACAAACACACAAACAAAAACGAGATGGTCCAAAGGACAATGAGAACTGGAGCAAAATGGGGAAAAAAATAGGCTCACCTAAAAATGCAAGAAAACCAAATCAGAAATGATCATAAAAGTGTTCCAAAACATGTTTTACAGTGAGCAGAATGAAAAATATATTCACTCAGAAAAAGAGAACAGCTGCGCAGGGACGGAGAAAGAAACTAGACACAGGTGAAAAAGGGGGCGGGGCTAAGTCGAGGCTCAGATCAAATGAATCACACACAGAAACAAAGGTGAAGGGAAACACCAGACCAGAAAACAGGGGGGAAGACAGAACATTGCAAAGAGCCAAAATACAGGGAAAGGACAGGGAGAATGTAATTTATACAAAGATCAATATAAGAACACACTGCAGAATCCTCAGGTATGTGAATAAGAAATCTAAGCAAAAAACTCTGTGTTTGTGGTGACGACACTAAACAGCATTTATGGGAGGTTATCACAGAGAACACTAAAGCTCTCAAAAAAAGTGAAAAAACGAACAGCAATGCATCTGCAGGCACTTGATAAGATCTGTGTTCAGGGCCGAACGCGTTTAGCATTTATGGTAGGTTACCACAAAGGCAACTACTGTCTAAAAAAATCAGAGATAGGCCAAAGTCAAGCATTTCGTTTTCAAAAGTTTGCAGATACTGAAAGCAAAAGAAATTGACAAGGTAGCTGTTTATTAGACCTTTTTTTTTTTTTTACATTTTTCAAAGAGTATGCATATCTTAAAAGCGTAGCAAAATAAGATAATAAGAGTTTAAACAGATAGAAAAAACTGCGAATGTCTAGGATAAAACAAAAATAGGTGGATGTGAGATTTGGATCCAGTTGAATGTGGTGAGTTACCCTGCCATCATAAGACTGGAAAGACAGTAAGTCTGATCTTTGCCATACAAAGATCAATATAAGAACCCACTTTAGAATCCTAGGAGTCCAGACAAAAAATTTGAACATAGAAAGTTGTGTGTTGATGAGTTTCAAAATGAACCAAGAATATAATTTATGGGAGGCTATCATAGAAAATGTTAAAACTTAAAAAAAAAAAAGATAAAGAAATGTGCAGTGACTATGAAGCATCTGCAGGCACTTGATGATATCTTTGTTCAGGAGTCTGTCTTGAGAAAAACACTGAACACACAGACCACAAAGATAGCCACTGCCAAATAAATAAATTAATAATTAAAAAACCCCCAGATTAATCAGATCTACAGCATGAGTGGGTAAATACTGTATAAACTGTGTTCTATCATGAAAAACCTCTATATGTCAACACCAACATTCCAGTCGTGAAGCATGCTGGAGGGGATCTTATTGTGTTTGGCTACATGCAGTCATCGAGGGACCAACTGTTACTGTCCTATCAGAAAATTCTATCAGGCTGCCCAAAAACTTATAAAAAATAGGTTGAGTCATGCGACATGACAACGATTTAGAATGCAGGAATAAATCAACAACAGGGCAGCTCGTATTTCAGAATGGCCAAGTCAGAATCCTGACCTCAATCTCATTAAAATGCAGTGGCTTAGTCTGAAGTAGGCCATTCAAGCAAGACCAAAAATATACAGCAACTGAAATAGTTAAGTGAGCAAACAGGCAAAATACTTCCTAACAGCTTCACAGGCCTGATCAGTAGCTGGTAAACATCCCATAATATACATATGTGCATATATAATGTATAACAATGCATATAAATGGATTGGGATTTTGTTGCAGGACATATGGGTTCTTTTCTATTGGTCCATTCAGTATGAAATGCTCTTACAATGCGATGCAATGCAATGCAAAAAACAAAAAGTACATGATAAAATACGACCAGCAGTATCCTCACATATACACAAAGGGGTCGTTACTGTTGGTCTATACCTTTCAATAGGTACAATAGAACAATGTATACAAACTGTTAACAGAATGTCAGAGTGGTGTTATGTTGCAAAATAGAGTAGTGGAGATTTCATTGCGGGACACTTTCAGTACCATTAGGCTTATATGTTCGTTGTATTAGATTTGGCTTCAGGCACTCAGGTTCTGGGAGAGGCTGCCATGAGGTCCAGGCAAGAGTTAGTAGGAGGAGGCATACTGTTCTACAGATTGTCGGCCCTGGAGAGCTGCCCCCGTCAGACCCCCAATGCCTTCGCATGCCTTCCTCTTGCCTAGTAAGCATTTTGAAAGCTATTGTTTAATACCCTACCACACTCGCCTTTCTCCCCCATAGTGTCCCTTGTCAAACTTGATGGGTGAGAAAAAAATCAAACATAATTTCCAAATCAATAGAAGAAAAAAAAAAAACACTTAAAAAGTGGAACGCATGACCTACATACATGATCCCCCCTTTTAAAGAATAAAGCCATGACTGTTTCGTTCTCATCAAATGCCATAAGGCAAAGAAATAAATAATAATCGATTTTGAACCAGACGCTCGTCAAAGAGAGAGACGTTTGCGACACAGATCCGTGTAATACAACCTACGCGAGCTGTTTCCGAGCACCAGATATTGTACCATTTGAAGAGGACAGCTTGGATCAGTTGTTGAAACTTTAACAACAAATACACAAGCAGTAGAAGTACAGTATATGAGCATAAGACAGGAGCAAAGGGCTCCTTTATCCGGTTCTCACTGATGTTTTTGACATTGGGGGAAAAAAGAAATAAAAAACATGAAAATCTCATACGGTCTTTGCTGTTTCCAGTGTTGTATTAATTTTATTTCTTTGTGTTGCCAGATAAAAGACCGCATTATTCTCTTTTGTGAGGCATGCTTTTAAGTGTACTTTGAATCGCTTTTGTCTCTCTCTCTCTCTCTTTCTTTTTTTTTTTTTTTCTTAAATCCTGCCATGTTTTTTAAGAGGTTTAGATGCAAATGGGCTTTGGCTGCTCAACAATCTGTCTGCATGGGACAGTGCTCGCAGAGTGCCATGGGTGGTGTCTGTGACACATCACAGTGAGCAGATGCCAGGCACATTCACAGATAATTTCACTCCTTCCTCCAAACAATTAGTTACTGTCTTAAAAACCAGAGCAGTCAAACAAGGAACGCAACGGGAATGTTCAAAATTGTTTTGAGCAGGCGTTTAGGCGAGAGCCACTTCATGGTCGTGAATGATTAATGCGCAGCGACGATGGAATGTACCTGGGGAGGTGCGCGCGTTCTTTAGATCAGCCTCGCCGATTATGACACGCCATTTTGGAAGCAGTCAACCAACGCTAGCGATGGTGTTGGGAGACTGCTTGGAGGTTCATTATAAGGCGATGTTGCTTTCACCTCAAATTTCACTCCGAACAACTGTCACTTCACCGCAGTTGTTCGTGATTTGATGTGTAACCATGACGAGGTCTCGTTTTCTGTGTGCAACAATTTCAATATATATTTTACATCACTCTGAATGGCATGAAAGGATACGCGAAAATTAGCTCCAACAACTGACAAAATGGTTACCTTTGGTGGAATATGTGCCCATTTATACACAAAGAAACAGCCACGTGCGGCTCCACTCATGTTCCTTTTGAAGCGAAGTGCGCTGCTCTGATGAGTGAGTTTAGAGCCAATCTGCGCTAATTAAAAGGGATGGGCCAGTGAGCTGGCGAACTGTCAGCTTTGTCTAACTTGATTTAGAGCCTGCTAATTCCAAATCAAGACTCTAAGGGCCAATCAGATGTACATTGTAAGTGTCCACAAATGGTGCCCTGCTTATATTTAATTGTGTGAACTTAAGTGCCTGAACAGAATTGAAATGAAGCACAAGATCTCCTTGTATCTGGTTTCCTCCCGCAGTCCAAAGTTACGTGAACTGGAAATGCTAAATTGCCCCTAGATGTGTTTGCAGTGTGTCCACCCTGTAATAGACATTCACCATATGAGCTCTGGGCTCTAGCACGCCCATGACCCTCGTTAGAATAATTGGCTTAAAAAATAGATGGGTGGATGAATGGAGGAATGGATTGATGAATGGAAGGAATTCCTTGTACTGATTATCTGTGAAGTTTTATGGTGCATCAAAACCTGAATTGCATGTTTATGAAAAATTCAAAGATTCCTTCGGGGCCATCGATAATCGGCCACAGTGAAACAGGATTATAGGTGGAATAATTACAGCTTATTTTCAAAAAATAGCTTTCAGTCTTTGTCGTCTGCTTGCCTGTCTGATCTAACTTTGGATAAGGTTTTGATTCTGTATTGTTCTCCCGATTCTTCCGGCTAGATTCACCCCCAGAGATTTGCATGGATCGGGGACGGGGGGTTGTGGGGCCACACGTTCAGCCCGAGGAGACACTTGAGTGCATTGTGAGAACAAAGCTCATTTTATTGTGTGGATGATTGGGTTCTGCTGCCGGAGATAATGACTGTGGCCTCCTTTGACTTTGAGGCAGTGACCTGAAGTAAAGACCGACGAGTGAAACCGGAGCCGACCTGAACCTGAAAGTGATTAAGGTCATCCAGACACGCTGGATTTGTTTGACCTCTTGCTCACATCAGCCGCAGACTGAATCCATTGGGGAGCCTTTTGTGGCACTTGTCACAATGCAAACACTGAATGCTCTGGAGTGCAGCGGAGGCCATCACAATGAGATGCTCCTGGAGAGACACCTTTTTTGGGTCTTTATATGTGACAGCTTGGTTGTGGTCATGGGATTTAAAAAGCTTACCATTCTACTTACTAACTTACCAAGGACAGGCACTCAGTCATGACCACATTGCTAAAAGTGGCATGTAGAGTAATTAGTAAGATGGCCACCGATGAAAAACAGGGCTCGTGTTTGCAGCATGTCCTAGGCTTTCCCCAGCTAAATATGGACTGTAACTGGAGATTTATGAGTCCCCACACAGAGTTCACTTTCAATGCCTGTGATCTCGCCGCCCTGTCAGTGCTTGAAAGTCATGCTTTTGTAACTTTTAACTGTCCTGTCTGCACTGACCAATGTGCATGGTGTAAAATAACTGATGACCGTAGCACAATATCCCCAAGCGTTTGGACCTACCAGCATTGTTCTCCCAATGCTGACAACACAGGGCATTGTACTGCTGTCTGGCCTACATGCTGCAGCCACACACCCTTTGACGCTGAAGCCCTCTGCGATGCGGCTCTAAACCTCAAGGTGAAGGAAACTGATGTTCGTGATTTCTGGCAAAAACAGATTTGCATTTATTAAAAAAATTAATTAAGAAAAAAAAGAAGAAGAAGAAGAAAAAACACGATCTCTCAAGGCAGCCAGATGCAAAATATTTTGAAAGCACTTCTCAGGCAATATTATTCTGTTCACTCAAGACTAGCTCCTCTCTGTAATTAATAATTAAACAGATGAGTCAAAAGAGGATTTTTTTAAAACTTGCTGTCTGGATCTTATTGGCATGGCATAGAATGCTTTTATGCTTGAGAGAAACACGGATAACATGAGATCATGACCACCCCTAGAGGCTGAGGCAAAGCGCCGAGTAGTTTTATATCTCGCTCCTCTGCTTTTCCTTCAGCGTGGCCTTAAATGTCTTCTCCGTCGTCTAGAAATCTCAGAGAGACCACAACTTTTCATTACAGCGGGAAATATGTTTTTACCTCTGCTTGAGCAAAGTGGCCATATAAAAAAAAGCTGTAACATTCTGACGTACGTTAATGTATGAGTCTACGGTACACGCTCAGGGGGCAAATTCTGGAAAATGTGAAATGCATGTATTGTCACACCGGAGACCTTGATAATATCCTTCTCGCGCGTCGGTTGCATTTTCAGCAGTGTGGTCGTTACTGTGTCAGTCTTTAAATGCAATAACAGTCATGCTGATATGTGCCAAATTACAGCTTAGCGCAAGACTGAATAGCCAATTTTTGATCAGTGTGCATTGGGTTGGCATTGCTTTCTCTTTCTAATAATAGGCAAACCTGAAGGACGGGTGAGGGAACATCTGAATAAGAGGTTTGAGTTTCACAAGCTATTGTAGGCATGCACTCTACACCTCTGAAGTTTACACCCCGGGGGTTTGTTTCCCAAAAGAGTTGTAGCACAAAGCCTGTTGTAAGACAGTAGAGCAAGTATCGCTTTAATGCGTGATCTTAGAAGTACAATGCTTTCGGGGAACACGGGCCCAGCAACCCAATCCGACTCTGACATTTTCTCTCAAATCCTGTTGTTCTTGTTCTTTGCCAAGGTAGTCGTGGAGTCAGCGCTTCACTGTGTAACGTTATTTCCCAGCGCTAGTGGTCATTCGGAAGCTTGTCCAACTCCACGTCAAACCTAATGAACAGTCTGTGTCGCCCTTTAATGGCCAAAGTGCGTGCATGCTCACCCATGCCTTACCAGAGCTGGAGTTTTAAGGACACAAACCAACCGCCCTTGACTGCATTAACTATAAAGAAGGCAGAAGCAAGTGAAGTCGTGCTGTTCCCTGCAAAGTGAGGAATCCTGCCTCTTATCTTTTTGATTTTGTACTTGGGGAATTTTTTCTTCATCTCTTATTTCAAACATTGGGCACCAAATTCATTTACATGCGCTTCGGGGTAAGAGCTAAAACAAAGCCATGTGTGCACACTTTTGAGAGACAGTGGGAGGGAATGCGTTGTAAGGGGGGTTGGGGTTGCAGAGAATCGGACGGAGGGGGTAATTCAATCTGACTGAGTCTCTCTGTCACTTCATATAATCTGGGTGGTTGGCCAGGCCTCCCAAAATGAATTAAAAAGCATGAATAATTAAATGTCTTGGGCAGAGAAAGGAGGCAGTATTTCTGCAACTTCAAAGCCGGACCGAGAAGCTTGCATGGCCAACAGTTTTGTGTGGGTTTCCCAAAGCTTTCCATTAATTCCCACTTTTGGCACAGGAGAGCGCAAACACAGTTCCTTTTCCAGAATTGAAGAAAATCAACCTGAGACACGCAAATTTGCAATATTAACAGCCACCGTCTCAAGCAGTTTAACGCACAGCTTATCCACAGCAGCATTCCAAAAATACAGGGGGAAAAGAAACTTTTAAATCACAGTTCTTTGAACGCAAAAATGATTGCACACACATGTAATATCTCAGCGTCGGATTTTAAGCAACTGTGTCAGTTTCGTCGTCCACTATTGAATAAAGATAAATGTATTTTTCGGAGCTTTCATCTCTCCCATTCAAAGTTCTCCTTTTGTCTTTAATTGTGGCATCAACAACGTGAAATGAAACACTTTCAAATGTATATTTTTCTTTTTCCTCAAAGCACAGTTTGATGGCCACAGACATATGAACTTGCATTATTATGTTGCAGTCTATTTCTCAGATGAGGACGACCAAAGATCGACTTTTGACCCTCTCCCTTATCTTGCTGTGTGCTTTAAGTTTCACTGGAGCTTTGAATGGTGCGAAATGTTTCGACCATGGCATTTAACAAGCTAATTATGACCTCGGCCAAGGTTAACATCCAGACAAATGGAAGCGTGACACTGGCAAAGAGACTTGCTTTTGAAAAGAAACAGAAAGCCTAAGCCATTTTTCCCCCAACCATCTGAGATAAGGGTGAGACGCGCTCCACAGTTGCGTCTTCATGAGCTCTCAGAGCCATTTTGTTTAGGTGAGCAATCATTTTGCCCTGGCAATGACACTTCACATAATTGCAGACGGTCTGATTTTCCCCTGCTGCAATCGGCATTTTAAAAACAACGTTGCAGGAGAGATTAGAGGTGCTACATTTTCTCATCCTCTGTGTTCGAAGCTGTTTCAACTCCCACTCTTCACTTTATCTCTTTACAGAATCATATAATCTGCGTCACCACTGGTAATGGAACTCACAGGACCCTGTCAGATATTACCAGATGTTTACAGGCTAGAAGGCCAATTAATAGCAAGTTATTTCCAGTCTGGCATCCAGAAAGGCTACATCTTTTGGCTGCAAAAAATATATTGTGGCAATTGAAAGTCTTTGTAAATCAAGTCATTATATTGAGTATTTTTCATTTTGTCATTGTTATAGGAATGCTTTAAGATTATTCAAACTATTTCCAGGATTTTTCTTTTTTATTCTAGCATTATTCATGTTTAATCCTACACAGCTGTATGCAAAAGTTGTAATACAGACTGCATGCTTTGTCTTTATCAAGACATATATTTATTTGCTGAGTTTAGAATACAGTAAAACAAAATATGAAATCTTATATAATGTTTGCATCAGAGACATTTTGTGGAATTTGGTCCTCCAATATGTTGCCCCCAAAAGAAGCAAATCAACAATAATTATTCATTAAAATGTGCAGAAGGGTGTTCTCTCCAAAGAAAATCTGCAAATTCAGGGGTGCCCCGATTTATACAGACAACTGCACACACATCTTTTACAATCTTTACAAATGCATTGAAGAATCTTAAAATATTCTTACACCAACCTGACGAATATTAGGCCTAACAATAATAATAATACATAAAATACTGAATAGTGTAATAATCTCAAAATCCTTTCTGAGTTTAGAATCGGGCTTAATCTATCTGAAGTCCCCCAGCTCTTCTTCCTTAAGTAATCTGATTAAACTTTACTGCCTAGATGACTTGCACCGAAATACACCAATGAAACCTGAGTCTCAGTATAAGGAATGCCCAGTATAAAAACAGCCTAATTGTGTAATTGGCTAAATTAGGGGGTCTGATACAAACACAAACATATTGGCCCAAACAATAGAATCTGGGCAGCTATACAAATCAGACTAATGCACAGTCGTTGGATGCTGGGCAAATCAGATCCAATCTAGTCCCCAATCAATGGCTCGCCTTAAAGATTCAAGAGCCTGAGTGCTGCTGGAGTGATTTGGGGACTGAGTGAAGCCAGTGATTTCTCCTATACCCTTTGAAATGGACACGTAGGGAACGTTTTAAAACAACAACGATTTGTCCCGAAGTCTGTGATCGCCCACATGGTGAGAGCGTTAATGGTGGTGTGTGATGTTGAAAAAGTCCTTCCGAAACATTGTTTAGCCAGCAAGTTCAGAGCTGCTTTCTCCGGAACAAAGTTGCTGAGTTTGACTAATGACGTGCGGTGTGGTACCAAGTACGACA
>JBBJLR010000034.1:5917336-5941055 GCA_037577145.1 Brachypetersius gabonensis
CCTGTAGTTAGAGAATGGAAGTCGCTTTGGATAAAAGCGTCTGATAAATGCCATAAATGTAAATGTAAATGTAAATTAATTAAGAAAAGAAGAAAACAATTCCAAAATGCATTGTTAAACTATAAACAGAGGAGCCATTAAAATATTTCTTACTTACACACATGTATAATCTGTACATAGAATGGAATGGGACAATCTGGAGCAGCGGTTTGCTTCTCCAGTGTGATATAGAGTCCCCCAGCATTGGTTTTCTGGACCAGTAGAAGTGTGTTCTCTAGAGAAGAGACACACCAGGGAGGCCCAAATCTAGTCAAGAGCCAAGATTTGGGTAGGTCCTCTTCTCAAACACACTAACTAAATCTGGCAATTAACAGATGAGTTGTATAAGTGGGGTTACGTTCCAATATACGTAGAGAAAAACCACGTTATTGTGTTGTGGTAAAACAAATGTCTAAAAATGTCTATTTTTTTACTGTAAACCCTAAAAATGCCCCCAAAACACTTTAATGCATTACCCTCTTTTAATCTAATTTACAGTAATAAAAATACAGGGCTTTAAGAAGGACAAAAGGAAAATCAAGAGAAACATTTATATATGTATTTCTGTCAAGACCTTTGCACAGTATTGTATGTAGTTTCACTAAAAGAAACCTGCAACAATACATACCATGAAATCCAGCATAGTTGACAACATAGAATGAATTCCTTGAATGATGAATCATTGAATGAATCATTTTTTTTTATTATTTGACTTCAGATGGCCTCGGGTGTAATTTCCTTTCAGCTTCACTTATTTTACTGTGTTCTGTCTATTAAGTGTCCAACCCTGTAGTGGAAATGTCATTGGGTGGTATACACCCTCTTAAATAAAGAGTGATTACTGATCAATTGTCTAAAGTTCCCCAAAGAATTTGGGAAAGGTTCTATACTGCTGACATTTTCACTGTTAATCTGCTGCCAATTTTTGCTTGTGTGGTTTACTTGAATTTCTTCAAGTAGTAAGCTAAGCTTGTTTGAAGTTGCTCACCTTCTTCTAAGTGTCTACCTTGCTGTGGAGTTAGCTACTTTGAGTTACTAGTTGTTAGTTAGCCATCCTATAGTTTGAACTACTTTCACCTGGTCTTGGGTCCAGCAGGTACTATTTAGAGCCACACACTCTGCGACAGGCAGCATCCGTAGCCTCTATAGTGGTCTATACTGTACTGTCCATACTGCTCTGTACTGTATCTAACCTGCACTTTTTTTCTTGTACCTGTTTTTTGTTTAACTAAGCTAGTAATCAACTTTACTTTTAGTTTTTCTTCCTGCATTCATTAACACATGCATTTTTAGCTGTACATACATACCAAACTTCTAGAAGACATGCTCCTCATTAGAGGAGCAGTAATCCAAATAACCTTTTACAGCCTACATTTTAATATGTGACTATTAATCAGCTGTACAAAAGACAGATTTCATCACTCATCCCACTTCTTGGCTATTACTGAAACCTGAGAATTCAACAACACCAGCAGCCCTCGACTCTGCTTTTGCTTTCTCACACTCCCCTTGCAAGACTGGAAGCGGAGGGGGCACTGCTTCTCTCCCACAAATGATGCTTCACGCCTCCCCTGGTCACACCTCAATATGTCATCTTTTGAATTCCATTGTGTCACTGGAACTCATCCTGCCAGACTCCACATCATTGTTGTATATCGTCCCCCCAGGGCAGTAGGAACCTTCATTGAAAAACTGGGCACCCTCCTCAGTTAATTCCCAGATGATGACCCTCCATTCCTTCTTCTTGGTGACTTCAACCTTCCGAACGACAAACTGCATACTTGTGGAATCCTTGAGCTTCTATCCTCTTTCACTCTGTAGCTCAAGTCACCTCCGGCTCATAGCATGGGTAACAGTCCTTGACGAAACGCCAGTGCCACTCCTGGACATTTTTGGCTACCCCTCTTCATCTCTCTGATAGTCTTTTGTCTTTCACATTCTCTCCAGACATACCCAGCCACTCTACCACCATTTCTTTAAATTCTTTGCTCCTTTCCTCCACCTGGAACATCTCCATCCTGTCCTTCAATGATGGAAATGGCTACCAATTCCCTTCTCTCCCATATCTACCTTCTCATTCAACTAACTTTGTCCATTGTGCTCTAGGGCTACACGGGGCTCACGTCCTTTACCGTGGCTATATGACATACTCTCCAACAATCAAAGGTGATTGAGAACAGCAGAAAGAAGATGGAGGAAATCGTCTTAAGTCTGACCTTTTCTATCAATGTTCACCACTGAGAAATCTGCTGAAAAGTCTTCATTCTTCAAAGCCAAGCTAGAAAAATTTGCATCCAGCCCTCACAATATATGTCATATTTTCTTCTCTTCTCAAACCTCCTGCACCTTCTTCCATCTCATTGGAGGTCTTTGCCACCTTCTTTGATGAAAAAGATCAGTCAATTCTTCCCTGCTTTCGTAAAACCCTCTCTCCTACTCTTAGTCCACTTGATCCCTCTTTACACAGGTTATGTATCTCTTGAACCTTTCCACATCACCACTTGATGTAATCCCATCACCCACATTTCTGACCATATCCTCGGATCTGCTCCTCTATATTACTCACGTAATAATAAACAGCTCCATGGAAACAGGCCACGTTCCAGTGGCATCCAAATCAGCTGTATTCCCACCAATCCTTAAAAGACATCACTAATGTAACTACTCTCCAAAGTTCTGGAGCATTCTGTATATAACTAACTCAACCTATTTCTATCACCACATATCTTTCATGACCCAAACAAGTCTGGATTCAAAGCAGCACATTCACAGAAACTGCACTTTTAACTGTCAGTGAGGAGCTTCATGCAGTCAAACAACTAAACCATCTTTAGTTCCAATTCTTCTAGATCTTTCTGCAGATTTTGATACTGTCCACCATCAGATTGTCCTGGCTTCATTCTCTAAACTTGGAATCACTGGTTCTGCCCAGCAATGGATTGTGTTCTACCTTGAGGATTTCTGTTACCAAATATGGAAAGCATCTGCCAGGAAACTTAACACTGGTTTTCCCCAAGTTTCAGTGCTTAGCCCCCTTCTTTTTTCTGTTCACTTGTTCTCTTAATGGTATATCGTCTCATGGTATATCTACCACATCTCTGCATGTCGGTATGAAATTTTATCCTCAATGGCAGCACATCAACAAGAAGATAAAACCCAGCAAAACTGAGCACCATCACAGTACATCATAGTAGATGAATCCTCAAGACCTGACATTGTCATCACTTTTGGAAATGCTGTCATTACTCCCACATCAAAAGCACAAAACATAGGTGTTCTCCAAGATGTTATTTTCATCTAACAGTTTATCCCAAACATGCAGGTACCTTTTCTAACATCAGGAGAATTTTTTCATTCCTCACCACTGACACCACTCAGGCACTTGTCATCTCAAAACTATTTAGACCATCAGTCACAGCTCACCCTCTTAAAGGATCAAGCACAGCCTGACTTGACATACCTCTTCTCAAAGGTCAAAAACATGCATCAAGAGTTCTCTCTTTGGCATCGATGTGGTGGAATGAACTTTCGCTGACCATCAGAACTGCTGATACTCTCTTCATTGAGAGCTTTCGTGTTCATGTCATAAACTAACATAGCTAACACAAATAACAAAAAGGGACATGTTTACTGTGGACTACAAAGTATCCATGCACTTTGCCCTGGATAGGAGCATCTGCCAAATGCTGCAAAAGTAAAGTAGATCTGTGCTGACCAGCTCATGAAAGCAAAAGGTTGTCATTTTTCATTATTGTTTAAATGATTTGTAAAAGCTTCAATTTTGATTCTTTGCTAAAGGCCAAAAGTATCTTTTTTGCTTAAAATCTTGCATGTGTACGACATTTTAGTGTATCCTTGAACTGTACTACCATGTGGTAAAACATATGAAGAGGTATGTGTCTTTAATAAGTGAACATCATTTAAATTCACAGGTAAGGTAAATTCTCTATACAAACTGATGGTTCATACTGAGTAATCAAGTTTAACTGAATAACCCTGATCGCCCTAAAAGTCAGCTAGAGTATTGGGATGGGCTGTTTCTTCTCTCTCCCATCCATTTTGCTTGCCAAGCGAAAGGCATTTGTCAGAATGCAGCCTGCATTGTGGTGAGGCTTGCTTGGCTCCTGTTTTGTGGCGCCTGTCTGTACTCCTCGTCCGTCTGTGGGCGAGTCTGACTGCCCCGCATCCCCTGTGGCCCTCTAGTTCTCCCCTCTCTCCCCGCCGCAGACCATTTACATGTACTTGCATTTAAAGCAATTAGGGCCTAACCTGTCAAGCTGACAGGTGGCCTCCATCTCTCTAAATGCACTTATAAAAGCGCGTGTCTGCGCTAAGTCTTTGCAGGGGCCAGACTGACAGGCCACTTCTGTAGCAAGAATAATTAGGCCAATTAATTCGAGCGAAATAGCGATTCGACATATGTGTTTTTGCGACTAGATCCAGCAGGGTTCTGTCGCTCCATCCCGCGCGGGCCTAGAGTTGACCCAAATTAAGGCACAAATCTCTCCCCTCACTCTTTTGCCATCCCCTGTGCAATACTAAGAGAGGTTGCCAGTGTAGACAGCTCTTATAAAATAGTAATGATAATGACAATTGGGACATTATTCGGACAGACAGACAGGAGATATATACATATATTTTGGGGTTTTTTTGAGCAGCAGTGCATTCATCCTAGAACTTCTCTCTATTTACAACCTCAAAATGTCACTCCATTTTCTCGCTTGTATTTATTGTTTTCTCTTATGTACGCATACAGATGTGTTTTTGAAAGCATGCACTGTAAACGTTGTAATTATCGTTGGTTACTGAGGGACTGCCTGATTTGGGTTCTGAGTCACATGTTTGGTGAGCACACAGTTTGCTGGAATATCATTAGCAAATGTCATGTATACAAGTGAATATTTTCGTACAACTTGAGGCCACACTGTCACTATTTGTTGTTTAAGCCGCAGTTTATTCTGAGCTGTGCTGTGTCCAACGCAAATCAAGCACATGGATGTGATTGAAGATGAAATACCCAAGGTTGAGTAATGTTTCTTCAGGAATCCGTCTGATTATTTCTGACACTGGCCACGCAATCCTTTCTTGGACGATCTCCTAGATTAAAGGCCCTTTTTTATCAGTGAAAATGTAACATGGTTAATACTGTAGGTCAGGACACACAAAGAGATGTTCGCAGTAAATAGTTGTTTTGTTGTGTTATTGTGGTTAATCTTCATGGTGCGTGTCATGTAGAGGTTTTAGGTGGGCTTTTTGTCTAGGGTGGCATCAAAATGTGACCTTGATTTGTCCCCACCCCCCACCCTTCACCCGGCTTTCCCATGAGCATGTAGTTGGTTTAGCATTTGCGAGTGCAATGTAAATCCGATGCAAACGCCTGCTTAAGGGTGCCAGTCCACAATAACAACTCTGTTTGCTTGCACGTCTATGTAAAACTCTGTCACGGCAGCAGCAGCGACAGTTTGTTTTGCTTCTAACTGAATTTGCATTCAGCGTTAATCATTATCCACATGCGTGTCCATCTAGATGTGAAGTTTATGACTGGTCAGTGACAGATTGCTAAAATTGGGAAGTTGTTGCAATGTGCTAGTCTCTAAAGGGACTCCCACGCACAAGTGCAAGGCAGCTAATACTGCCTCTCTGAGGCACGTAGAGATTAGGGACCTATCAAACATGACTGTCAGCTGGCCTCTGGAGAATTCCATTCCTTATTCATGATCATAAAAAAAGTTGCCAGTACAATGTATTTTTTTGTTTTGTTTTATTTTTTTCCCTTTGCACGTCAAAAAGCATCTGTTTTTTACTTTTTCACTTCACGCCACCTTTTGCCTTCTCACTGCAGGCAAAACATAACGCTGTGAGTTCCTGCAGCACAGGGCGCAGAGAGAATAGAAAGATGAAGTGCAAGTAACACTGGTGGTTTGTGCATCTTCATCTCTGGTTGGAAGAGAGGAGGGGAAAAAAATCGAATGGGAAAAAAAAAGCGATCTCTTTTGAAGCTGCTTTTTCTAGTTCATGTACAGCGTGTCACAGCTATACGCTTTACAGCCATTTTGAGAAAGTAAGTTATTTCTTTGGACCTCTCTGCCTGTTGTTCTATGTGGGCGACCTGAATATTGCTTCAATTACTGGAATTCTCGATTGACTGTAGTGTTTTTAACATTTACAGTAATTACAAATGAGAGTTGGACGACAAAGAAATGCAAAAATAACATTGTTTTCAGCCTCAGTGCCTTTTTTATGACCTTTAGTTGCCTTGATTACCAGATATAGAATTATAAAGGTAGGTTGCCATGGTTCATGTGTGCTTTGTTATTTACACTGAGTACATCAGAGCTGCAATCATATCGTCTTAGAATCTGTATAAACTTGTACATGGTTAAACACTAACTCATATCATTCTGACACAAACGAAGCGATGCATGAAAACCTTGATTCAAAACGGAGTGCTAGCATTGGGCTGCCCCAAAGACTTTCAATATAAAATGTTCCATAAGCTTTGCACATTTAACTTTTTTCCAGTTTGTGAAATTTAACTCACTAACTGTGCATGAGCAGGGGTGGACTACTCCCATCCCGGAGGGTGTGTGTCCCGCACAGTTTGCTGATTTCCCTGCTCAGACACACCTGATTCAAATCATTTGTTCATTTCCAGCTCTAATGGGTGTGTTTGGTTTGGCAAAAGGGTTGTGCGCCTCTGCTGTAAAGGATGTTTACTTATTTACACTTCATGTCAACAGAATATGTCGTTCGACCAGATGCCCAAAACATTTGTACACAACTCAGTACATATATTGCATATCATCATTGTCAGAGTGAGGTCTTGGATCTCCATCTTTGGAGATTTAGAATTTTGAGTACATTATGTCAAATTTTCCTAACAAATGGACCAATTAAAACGGTCTTAAACTGATTTCATTTCACATTGAAAGTTAAGAACTGTTTTCCCTTCTTGTGTAAAATAACTTTTTTGCAAGATTGAGTTCCAGCACTGATGACAGTTTTTGTTGGAACACAAGAACAGAAACGTCTGTTATTAATATTGATTCTGCTCAGACTGAACTGATTTGTTTTCTGTCCCATTTCAGAAACCTACACAAAGATATATATTTCATTTCAGATCTTGGTCTAGTTCGGCACATTGATGGCATCTACAACAGGAATAGGATTCCTTGCAAAATGTTCTTGCTCTTGCACTTAAAAAGCCTTTTTTTTATGCTACTTCATTTCTGATGCCTGCAGGTCCTTGGCACAATGAACATCTCTATTCATCTTAGCTTGGATCCTGCTCCTCAGGCCTGTAAAGTTCACGTATCCCAGGACTGCGGCTTTATGTCAAGTTAGCCTCACCATTCCTGTTTACATTCAGCAATTATTTACAATTTGTCCTGTGGCAGGTGTACGGCGTTCTCAAAGAGGACATAATGAGGACATGTAAAACAATGCTTGAGGAGGAATACATTTACATACACTTGAATATTTTCTTATCACCCATTCCATTGTTGTTACTGTCATGGTTGAACAGATGAAGTCCCATTCAGGGAATAGATTTAGATGCAGGCAGATCCTGTGCAACGGAGGCTGGCATGTTGATTGTCTCTGCACGCACCCCATGAATAGTTTAAGCATCGGTGCGTCATAAATAGCTGCTTTTTGCTATTCTTTTTGGAGTATCTTATGACCCAAAATATGAAAAGAGACTCTTGCTTGATTTAATATCTATGCTATGAAGGAAAAAAAATTACAGCAGATGTGCCTTCGTTTTAGATGCTGGAATATGTTTATGTTGATCATTAAAACCAATGACAGGTGAGCTCAAAAACGTCGTTCATATTTGTTACATTGCACCTGTTAAGGGGTGTGGTACAGTATATTAGGAATTAGGTTGATATGTTAGAAGCAGAAAAAATGGGCAAGTGTAAGGATCTGAGCGAGGGCCAAATTGTGAAGACGGGTCTGAGCATCTTCAAAGTGGCAGCTCTTGTTCCAGGTGTTCCAGGTGTGCAGTAGTTAGTAGCTAAAAATGTGGCCCATAGAAGGACAATCAGTGATTCAGTGATGAATCAGAATATCCAGGGGTGATTGATGTGAATGTGAAGCAAAGGTTTGCCCTTCTGGTCTGATTCCACAGAGAATGTTTCATTAAAAAGTTGCTGGCAATGATCGTGAAATTTTATTGCTTCTTGCATGCTGCTGTATATGGTGCTGTGTTGCCACAGACGGGTCAGAGAGCCCATACTGTCCTCCACTGAAAGCACCTACAATGGGCACCTGAGCATCAGAACTGGCCCATGGAGCAATGGATAAAGATTGCTTAGTCTGATGAATTACATCTTCGACCAGGAGTGTGTGTGTCTTTTACTTGGGAGAGGAGGTGGCACCAGGGTGCACTATAAGAGGCTGGCAAACTGGTGTGTTGCTCTGAGCAATGTTCTGCTGGGAAACCCTAAACATTAACTTATCAACCTTTACAGTCACGCGTGAACACACCACAGCACACAGTATGAATGGTGTGAAATTCTTTCTCTGCATTTAACCCATTCACCAAGTGATACAGTTGGCTGCCACCGACGAGGGACGCCCTGGGAGCAGTGTGTGGGGACGATAGTCTGCACAAGGGTACCTCAGTGGCGACACTAGCAGTTGGGATTCAAACCCACAACCTTCTGATTGCAGGGCCCTGACCACTAGGCCACCATGCTGCCAAGTACTTTTGGCAGACCATGTAATCCTAATGGCAGCGGCCCCTTTCAGCATGAAAATGTCCCACACATGCTGCAAAATACATTCAGAAAGGGTTTTTATTATAGTTTTATTATATTATAGTTGTTCAGTGTATGAAATTTCCAATACACTACGCCCAGCTGGCATATCGGCATAGTTCACTGCATGCAAGGCTTTGAAGAAACTGGTGGGTGTATGTTTGTACTGTTTATTATGAAAATAATCCCGTTCCATCTCAATTGGTTCCTTAAAGTTCTCAGCAAACTCAATCAATGTGGGAAAAAAAAAATCAGTGGTTTTACAATAGCATTTAACTGATTGTGGATGCATGATATGAGCAGGGCTAATGTAAACTACTTCAAACAGCCCGAGTGATGAATAGGTAAAATTAAATGCATGTGATAGGATGAATGTGTAAATGATGGGGGGTTTGCGTGACCCGTCCGTGCCAAATCTTTACAGAACCTGGAAGGCCTTCTGCTTGTATCCAAAATAAGCTCTCGTTCAGCAGTGGTCTGCAAGTATATGCACTCAGGCATAGTGCTCACAACATATGTGCAATATGCCTGTGAAATCTGGTCCAAAAATGATTAATTTATTTTAATTAAATTACATTGGGAGGGGGTTAAGCTATGTATGCACTCATGCAGAAATGTCTATGTTGTTTTACATGCTAGGAGTTGAGATTTTTGGGGTCTGTTTTTAGGGTCTGCCCTCCATTTTTAGCATCTACAGCAGTGTGAGAGTTTGCTGGAGAGCTATTCTGGGTAGTATAGCATTTTCAGTAGAACACTGTTAACTCATGAAAATAGTATTGAATATTCCACATCACTGATCATGTTACCAATTTAAAAAATAGTAATTCATATTTTTACAGTTATTTTTTATTTTTATTTTGTGGCATGAAAAATATAGCGAGCTGACGACTTTAAGAGAAAAGCAATTTAACTTAACCTTAAAAAGGAGCCGTACATGTGTTCCCTAAGAGAGGAAAGCACCTTTTAGTGCTTTCTCTGCTTTCACACACCCACAGCAGCTCAGTAAGGGGTTGATCATGAGCTGATTAGTTGAATCAGGCGTGTTGGGAGCAGTGGAAACACTCAAATGTGCAGGGCAGTATGCCTTCAGGGCCGGGATTGGGAAACACTGACCCAAGACAAAGAACAATGACTCAAAGCTGAAAAGGCAGTGGAGCAGTGGAAGCATTTTCTGTCAATGAAGGATAAAGAAGATGACATAAAACATATGCAAGTCTGACTAAGCACAATGTTTCCTTCAAGCAGCATCAAAATGGCAAATGGTAAATGGTAGCTTTCCCTCCATGCTGGTATTCTGGGGAACCAGACTACTCCCTGAGGGCATGCAGTTCACACCGTAAGAGATTTGTTAGAGCGAGGTAACATTATGCTTACAAACAGCCCTAAAGCTCACCATGTCACACCAATGCTGGTCACTGGAATATATATATATATATTTTTAAACCCCACTGTTTATATATAAAGCCATAACCCTTAGAATGCAAGCAGCACAGATCTGTACTGGCAGTGCAACAAATAGTAAATTGTCGTCATACGGCCAAACAGCTCCTTATATGGAAGTTTGTATTGAAGCCTGAGATGTCAGATGTCATGCTGAGCTTTGTTTGGTGTTCCTATGTCACGTAGAAACAAAAAACAATGTGTAATCATAATAACCACAAATAGGGTTTTAAAAACAGCATCACATGCAAATGCCCAAAATGTATAAAATTTACATATATCTTTTATTCTCGATTTTATAAACAAACGGGAAAAACAAGATCTTTGAACCAGGGAGAACTTTCTGGAGAGTCTCCATCCACAAGTGAATGGGGAACACTCACAAAGAGAGGGGGGCCCAGAGAGTTTTAGTTTATTTTATACCTTTTTTAATTGTTGAAATCAGATTTTATTAATATACGTTTTAAGGATTCATTGACATTTTTAAAAAAAGGCAGCATCAGACCAGTCATTATAGAGATATATTATTTTGCCCTGTAACTTTATTTCATAAACATAAATGTTTAACTACACCTGACGGATACATGAGGGATACTTTTTTATCAACATGCAAAATGATGTAAGATTGACAGTATTGTTAAAAATCTCTTTCCACCTGAATGAAAGAATGAGGTTATACCCCTTGTAAAATATGTCATGCCATGGCCCTGTGGGGACAAACTGTCTACCTGGAGGTTAACACATGAGTCAATTTCCCATTGCCAGTGATTTCTGAAATGTATTTACTGTCATGTTCAGGGGCTCTTAGAGTTAAAGAAACTTTCCAAAACTTGTTTCCTCCTTGCTTCTAAACAAATACTCGGTGTGAACTGCATTCTACATACATTTACATATGGTAATTCTGTATTAGGTTGATTTCATTTTAAGCTTACAGGCAGGGGCTGTATTCTCAGGTAGAGAAGCGTATCCCGCGTTTAGTGCGTGTCAGGCTGTGGCGTACTGTTGCTCGGTGAGCTCTTTGTATTCCTGGTAAGAAGACAGCCGCCTGACAGTTTGTTTCAAAGAATGTTTCGGAATGTTTCAATACCTAAGGGGAGGTGTGCAAAGAAGGAGAAATCACAGAGGCAATTCAGTTATGCAAATCACATCACACACTTTTCATTAATCCCCTCTGAACACTGCAAACTGTCTGCTCAGGACCTGTAAAGAACAAAAGCTGCTCAAAAGTTTCACTCGCTATCAATCTGCCATGTCTGAATGTGGCGTAGTGATGACAGTCTAGTGGGAAGCAGCTTTGTCACGTTTTGATGGACTCTGTGATAGGCAGCGCTTTTTTTTTTTCGCCTGCTTATATTTGTATCATGAAAGTGGGGCATGCTTGTTTCATGTATGATTGATTCAAAGAAACCACAAATTTCTGCTTTCAGAAATGTAATTTTTATGAAATTCTGGCTCGACTCCTGGAGTTTCATTTATTTGTGGTGTTTGTCAAATCGCATTCGCTGAATATCCCGCATGCCTTTGTGCCTGCATTTGGTCATTTGCTCAACTACTGAAAATGTATCCTACTGTAGTAGTTAAACATTTTTTCTTGATTTCCTATCGAAACATAGTTTAAGCAGGAGTGCACAAATATGTACACAGGTCTGCATCACTGTGGATCACTTCTTTGTTATTGAAGCATAATGTAAAGTTCATATAGGACAAAAGTAGCATTTTGTACTAGTTTGATTTCAAATGGGACCAATCCGAGTCCATTTTTTTACTTCTCTAATTGTTTCCAAAGAATCATTTGTTCTTGCATTCTAAAAGTATCTTTCCAGAAAAAAGAGACTGCAAAAATGTTCAGTTTCTCAGGTTTTCTTTTTTACAGTCTTGAACTTTTCCTTGGTTTTTAAGAGCTGCTGACAACACGGAGTAATTATGCCGTGTTTACAGAATGTGAATGATTCAAAGAAAACAAATCACTTGTTCACTCTTAAACAAAATGGCAATAATGACCTTTGAGGAACTTCTAGTAGTGTTTTACCATCCAACTGGTCACATTGCAAGAGGAGAGTGTTGATTACAGCAGTGTTTTTATTCTTTTCCTCATGAAATAAGATGTGATTCAGGTGATCACTGATCAGTACCTCATAAAGCAGAATGGTATGGAATGGTTGTCATACAGATGCTGATTAAAAAATAAATTGCAGTCTCTTACCTTTTTTCCCAAAACTATATATATATATGGACAAGTCCCATAAATAGCATCTTCATACCGAATGTATAGTTGCTATTGTACATTCTGTTTTAAATCCATGTCCTGTCAGGGGACTGCATATCTGGCTGGAAGAATGAAAGTGGATGGGGTGGAATTACAGCGATGTGGATGAGGTGAGTTGGAGGAGTGTGTGTTCTCTTTCTGGCTACAGGTGGCTCTGATTAAGTTTAATCTGGAAGCCCTCCTCTCCGCTATCTCCTCTCTAGGCTGTGCGCCTCTGGCTGCGGCGGCTCGGCGGCAGTCTCTGCCGTAATGAGCTCCTCAGCCACACATTGGATGCCCTGGAGTACAGTCCCCACAGAGCCATAATGAGCACTCCAGTGCACCACTCTATAGTCGCAGCCAAGGGCGCTGAGCCTGCCTCCCCACAGACAATGGAGCGCGGGTGGGCATGGCTTGTTCTTTGCTCTCCTCTCAGGGGTGTCCCGGGGGCCGGGCGGGTAGTGCTCGTGTGGAAGGAGGGAGGGGTGGCCTCGAGCTTGGAGTTGGCAGCGAGAAAGAGCTAGCAGCTTCTTTATCTGCCACTGGCCCCCCATAACATCCAGGTGTCCAGCCCGTGCAAGGCTTGGACGTATGCGTGGCCTGGGAGTGGGATTGAGGGAAAAAGTGGAGCTGAGGGAAATTAGGATATATCTGTTACTTGCTGAAATACCAGAAATAAAACTTTCCATATAATTTAGACGTGCTGAGGTAGCGTCACAAAGGCTAATAATATTCAAATAAAGTGTTAATGGATAAATATTGTTCAAACTGACAACAACAACTGCCTAATAATAAGACATTTGGAGCCACTGTTATTAATAAATCATTTTGTGGCAGTGATCTGTGTTGGTTATACCTTATACTAGCTTCATAGACTCAAACGGAGCAGTAGAAAGTAGGGGTTACATGGCTAATGGCATCTTTACTAGTCGATTAGTCATTCAGAAAAGTGGTTATCATTGAAGTCGTCATTGTGAAAACAAAGTTAATAAAGTGACACAGATCACCTGATGTAATATAAAACATAAAATCACAACATATTTCAGAATCATTCCTTCCACAACTATCTGCTATTCTGTGCAGTTCTTTAATAACTGGGACACAATTGACTGGATCAGCCTAATTGCTAGGCTTGTCATTCCCATACATTCAAGAAAATTGAGTTTTTCAGAGTGAGAAATAGTGAAACCTGGTTTTGATTGTCATTCAGAAAATGTAGATGTAGATATGATATTACTACGAATAGATAATCAAACATCATGGGTTCATATTATTTTTCAGTACACATTGATGTATTTAAAAATCAGTAGACATGCCAAGACAGGCAAACATTACATTCCCAGAAAATAACAAGGTCAGGCCCATGAGTGGCGCAATCATCCAAGACTTTATTCCCATGTGATGCCACAGCCATTCATTGAAGGTAGTCCAAGAGCGCGTATCTGCCCCTCCTGCCCCTCTCAGGATGGGCCGTCCCTCACTCAGCACACTGCTAACAAAAATCAATACAATATTGTTTACTTTCTTAACTGTTTCAACAAGTCATCACACATTAACATTGTTCATTTAATAACTTCAATAGCTTTTTTTCCCCCCAAAACAAACAAAAACTGACTTATTATTTCACTGAATACAATTCACTGAATAAAATATCTTTTGGAGCTTTTGTTTATTTCATTTCAATCTGCACTATATAGGCTATTATTGATTGAATAAAATAACACATTAATATGAAGAGAAATTCTCAACTTTTGCACAGCATCGCTGATAGAAACTGGAATGATAAGGAGGGAGATGGAGAGATACAGGGGAGGTGGGTAGAGAGCCAGAGTAATGGAGAGAAACAAAAAGAGAGGTGGTTTGGAATAAGTAAAGTAGAAAAAAAACAACAGAGAGGCAGAGAGAGAGAGGGAGGTGGAGAGAGAGAAAGAGAGAGAGAGAGAGGGAGAGAGAGGGAAGGAGAGAGAGAGAGGGAGGTAGAGAGAGAGAGGGAGAGAGAGAGAGGCTCATCACTCATGGCCACTACCTTGTCTTTGGCCTCCAAAGCAGCTAGAAGCTATGCTCAGGCCTTAGAGTGAAGCGAGATGGGCCCAGAAGTAGCACTCCGGCAGAGAGACAGGACTATTTACTTCTCCGATGGCTTTTTAATAGACTCTGCCATGGCACATTGGACGAGGGGCCGCGCAGTTCTCTTCTTTTATTTCAGTTCGCGTTGCAGTGTTTTGATTATCTTCATTATTTAAATGGATTTGCATAACAATCGGCGAGATTTTATTAGCCGCAGAGATGCAGATAACAATCAGTGCGGTGTTGTTGCAGGGGCTCTTAATTACAACGCTGAATAATGTCAAGCAAATGAATCAAGCCAAGCACCTCTCACATCAGCTTTCATCACGTTGGAGAGATACAGGGAGCGCGCTCATTAATGCCGCTGAGTGTGTGGGTCGCGGTACAAGGTCCGAGGTGATTTTGGAGCGCACTGTAGGTTAGCTTCCATCCGCCGCACGTTTATAAATATAGAGGGCGAATGCAGAATGTTATTTATGCAATATGGCTGAGAACAGGCACTATTTCTCTTTCTAATTGCTCTGTATTTTAATGAGTTCACCTCTCTTGATCTTGAGAGGAGCCTCTGCTAGCTAGCTGCGCCGCTCCTGAAACAGCTCCATCTGGGAACGCGGATTACATAGTTATTATCTTTGGGGAGGATTAAGGATTTGTGTCTACCACTGAGTGGTGCAGCAGAACACAAGTAAATTTCAACATGTTGTTATTACACATTGTCCATTGTTCCTTTTAGCAATAATCTTTAAAAAAAAAAAATGAATTCGCAGAGGGCAGTGATGTCCCACAGTGAGATCCTGAATTTATTATGGGATGTGCTGTTTTGTTTTTCAAGGGGGAGGGGTTATTGAAATACAGATTCATAATACATCATCTTTCACTGATCTGAAGGACACCTGCTAGAGAGAGATGAGGAAGGATTGGCTCTAAGACAACAAACAGGGCAGAGAGGTAGAGAAAAAGAAATGCAAATGGAATTCATAGTTATACTGTTCTAGGTTTTAAACACACACACACACACACACACACACACACACACACACACATACACATACACAAATCAAACATAACAATATAAACCACTGGCCTAATACTATAGAGGTTCTCCTCGTGCTCCCAAACAGCTCGAAGCATGGACTCCAAAAGACCTCTGAAGGTGAGCTGTGTCTCCAAGAAGGCAGCAGCAGATCTTTTAAGTCCTGTAAACTGTGAGGAGAGGCCTCCATGGGTCACACAGCATCTCACAGATGCTTGATTAGATTGAGATCAGGACAATTTGGAGGCCAAGTTCAAGCACACAAGGTGAACCCAGTCCAGACTCTTCTCATTTGTGGTTCCCCGCTGGTAGAAGAAGTTGCCAAAGGCTACCAGAGGAGCAGAATCCCTCTTTAGCTTCAAAATCCTCCTGAAGACTCGTCTGTTCAGAGAGCATCTCCTTTCTTGATGCACTATGTGTATACAGTACATACAGTACTAAGAACTCTTCTCTGTATCTCAGACTGTCCTGAAACTTGAGTGTTTCCTGAAACTGTACGTTGCTTTGGATAAAAGTATCTGCCAAATGGATCCAATGCAATATAAAGTAAGTGAACACCTTTAACTATTTGGCAAAAGACACCAGAGTCATTAGGGACTAGCGTTGCCATGATCGGATGTCTGCAATGATGTTGGTGGTAGGTGGTATGTGTCAAAGTAACATCCACATGAATGCCAGGACCCAAGGCGTATGTGTGCATGCATTACAATGCATTATAAGTTGCGTAGGATTCTTGTCTTTCGAGGGAAACGTAACTCATGCTGATGTGTCTGTCAGCAGTGAATACAAAGGTTGCTGAGTAGTTTTCCACTGAAAGAAAACAGACACACAAACGCGTGCGCGCGCACACACGTTCAAGATAAAAGTTAACACTGGGGGCCCTGTTAAACAATTAACCTTTCTCTTCCTTTGGCTATATTTGACATTTTAAATTCTTAACATGAATCAATATAATTGCTTGCTCCCAAATATGTCAAAGGTTTACATCTAGTGGCACACAGTGCTGGAACGCCCCTGGCCATGGACGACCTTTGACAGTGTGGCAACCTGATTTGATCCGTTTGCGCTGCGCTGAGGCCCATAAAGCCCATCCTTAGCCCTGTCCAAACCCATTAGCTCACCCTCTTACAATGGCAGTGTTGAACAAAGGTAAGTACCTCACAGGTTATTGTAGCCCGGCCACCTTTTATTTGTGTGGGTGGTACGTGCGGGGATGTGTGAATGTGTACGCGTGTTGAAAGCCTTCTGTTTCCATCTGGGCGCAGGCCATGATTTGATGGCTCTGATCAGTTGAGTGGAGCTGTGGGATTAAGAGGAGCATGAGGTTGGAATTGGTCTAATCATGAAGGATGCTGCCGTGAATGGAGACGGCATGACATTGTCTTTTCAGGAGGAAAAAAGGAAAAAAAAAGCTCTTTATTAGTGCTGCGAGGTGCAGCAATCTGGAAAGCCAGAGGCTGCCAGTAGTTCCTCTTTTCAATGGCCTACCATTGTGTGGGTGCATTCACTACCACAGATGCTAATAATAAGAGCTCCCAGATAACATTTTAGTCTTCAAAAAAAGGAGAAAAGGGAAGAAGAACAAGGTGTGTGCAATGTGTAAGGGCTAAAATGAGATGAAAATACTGTTGAATCAGATGCGCTCTCAAAAGAGGTCCACATAGTACCTTTGGGAAGCTCTGAAGCTTATCCTTGTGAGTGCACTCTTGCTTGGAATTTTCAAAAATCCTGTAAAAACCTGTAGAACTTGACAGTGATCCCTTTTGTTTTGCTATACTGTTCAGAAGAAAGTGCATAATTGCATAGGGCCTCATGCATATGCAGCTTTTTCCACTCGTTTCGTTGCCAAGAAAGCTCAGAACCATGGGGAAAATACAAAGAATGTTTTATCTTTCCTCAAAAATAGAAAATATGTTTTAATTAAGACCGAATGAATAAGCTGTAATGAATACAGACTTTCTATATAACACCATGTTTTTATTATGTGCATGTTTAAGAGTTAGTAATCCATAAAAGAATGATTCTTAGTGGTAGTGAGTCTCAAAATGTTTCTCACAGTAGAGCTCTTGAGACCCGCCTACAGAAAAGTTTAAATATCCCAGTTTATGAAAATAAGTACCTCCTCTACAGCAAACAACCTTATTTATTGCATTATACTACAATTATTTATACACAATTTTTACTTATTTGGTGTTTAATAAAACTTCCAAAAATGCCATAATTATGCATTAACGTGTTCTCTGAGAATATGTACTTCAGCAATATGTCATTTGACCATATTTCATTTTGCCTGCAAGTAAATCTGCACTGAATCGTTTTAATGTAACATCAGGACATGTTTTGCAAAGTTCTGCTTCTGTATTCTGGGCAATTTACCACTGCACTGCTAATCCCTCTTCATCCTGCGATGTGAATCAATAGATCAATTTGAGATGCGAAATAAAAAAAGAGTGTTGTTTGTGTGCGCATGAATGGTTGCGCCCACCCGCCACACCCCCCCCCCTGTGCATTTAAAATTCCCTTTTAAAAACTTTAGGCTTGGGGAAGGTGAACGTAGGGCCCATCTCATTCTATTTTGACACGAATCAAGAAAACAAACTCTCCAGATGTTTGTTCGATGGGTTTGAGATGTCTTTTAAAAAAAGACTATATTTTCCCAGACTGAATGAAATGGTTTTTTTTTTTTTTTGGGTTCTTTGTATGGTATCCAGTTGAAAAAGAATTCCAGAAAACATGAGATGTGAGTTGTTTTGGTAACGTTCCTGATCTCTGTTCGGAATAATCCTCCACAGCGGTATGAAACGCTAAGGGACCTACAGGGCTGGGCTCCTTGTCCGTCGACTTTAAAGATCATAATTTCACACACGCTTCCACCGACGGACTGACGGAATATGCAATTTAGGCAACAGGCAGCGATTTGCATACGTGGTTACTAATTTCACTTCAGAGTTCGACTTCTCTTTTGTGTCTTAATTGAATCTTTATTACAGTCAGGCCAGCTGTGGTCTTAGCTGCCTCAGACCTACACTGCTGGGTGGGTTATGTGCGGTCGCTGACATTTGATTGAACATAAAGGTTTCAAAATCTTGAAAAGCAATACGGAATGGAAACGAGGGCACTGAATGTAGCCGGAGCTGCTCCGGGAGGGAAAATATAAGGATAATAGGACCAGCCAGGGTGACATATTTCAGAAAAACCCTCAGAAATCAGTCCATTAGAACCTGACATACATTTGGCCTAAGTGAGGTTTACTCTTGTCTAAAGCCAGCCAGCAGCTCCTCTAGAGTCTACATCTTTGGGAACAGATTTCAGCAAATCATTTGAATTGAAACCACTCTGATTTATACGGAATGAAAACACACACACACACAAACACACACACACACACACACACACACGCACGCACTCACAGATAACAATAAGCCACTCGGTGTAGAAGTAAACCGGTCAACTGCTCATGTTAAGCTTTTAAAGCACAGCATAAGGACGTGAATGGTCTTAATGGATTGGGTCAAGCTTCATAATGGACTGATGCCACTCTGTGTTTCATGTATTATTCCGCAACGAAATTCGTGGCTATTTTTAGAGTCAGAGGAGAGGGGGAAAAAATGTTATTTTTCTTCATGGACCTCCTAAGACTTTGGATGACTTAGTGCATCCAAATACCAGTTAACATTTTCAAGCTAAGACCCCAAATCGCAGCAGGGCCCATGTTCCATTCAGTGCGGGTTATATCTTGTCGCACACATTCTAGTGGCTGAGCTTT
Organism: Brachypetersius gabonensis; assembly: GCA_037577145.1. NCBI lineage: Eukaryota > Metazoa > Chordata > Actinopteri > Characiformes > Alestidae > Brachypetersius > Brachypetersius gabonensis. The sequence goes on from JBBJLR010000034.1 coordinate 5,936,689, forward strand.
TCGCCCGGTGCCTCGGAGAAGTTCAGCAAAGCCGGTTCTTCTGTTCCTCTCCCTCGGAGACGGGGATCAGCAGGCAGAAGCCCTTTCGTCCCTCTGTGGAGTGTGTGTGTGGAACACTTGGCCTCGTCCCTGGGTGCTGCCAGGATCAGAGCAGCGCATGGCCATCATCTCGGCGCTGGCAGCGCACAAAGCAGGCTTGGAATGACAAATTGGTCTGAGACACTGACGGGCGGGTGCCAGGAAAGAATGTGCTGCACCAAATGGGCAATCTGAACTAAATTTACACAAGCTGAACATACAAGCGGCGCTCCAGCGCGTGATTACTGTAAAGGGCTGATATGCATAATCACGCCGAAGTCGCACCACACATTCCGAGGTTCAGTGCACTGTGCAGCGATCGATAACATCACGGCGAAACTCGTCAAGTGTTCAGGGAAAAGGGACTCCAGAGATCCTGAAATGTCATGCTAACCTCATCTTATGTTTCGATTTCAGGTTGACGTGAGCTCGTGTGTTATTTAGCCAAAGAGATAAAGCAGATAATCAATCAATCAATCAATCAATCAATCAATCAATCAATAAATAAATAAATAAATAAACACAAATAACATGCAATCTCGATTAAGATAAAAAAAAACATCGTCTGTTTCCTGGAGTGCCCACTGGCATGACAGACCTAGCTCTAATAACAGACATCCAGTGAATCTCATCATTAAAGCCTTTAAAACCATGAGAAAAAAAATAATAAAATAAAGTCTCTGAAGTGTGCTGAGATATTGCACCTGGAACACCGTCGAATTTCCAGTTGTGTGGTCATATATCAAACGTAGTCGGATTTTTGCCGCACGTCCCCAGCCACTGGAGAAGTGTAATCCGCAATGAAAGTGCTCAACAAGTGTGGTTAGCAGTATGAGTGATAAGGCTATTTACTAGCTCAGGAGCTGTTATCATCGCTGCAATTATGGTGCAATTGTTTCCTTCTGTGTTGTCTGCTTTCTGGACACTGTTCCTGCCGCACAACTGCGGGAACATGAGGGCTGTTCTGTGTGGGGATCTGTTTCTTCCTTAGACTGCATGACAGCAGCAGACAATGTGCCTCTGGGACATGTATGAATTCCATCTGGTACTAGGATTACGAGAGAATAAAAGAGAAAGAGAACCTTGAGCCTTGCGCACTTGTGATTGTATGTGTTTGTATGCAGGTTCATTAATTGATTTAGTCCATGATAAAATAATTGTCATTTCAATTAGGCAAGAGCAGCTTATCAGAAAACTGCTGTCAAAACGATCTTCATTTTTGTTGTTTTTAATTGTTTACATCATTTGAAACTATTAGCTGCCATTTTCACTGCGATGAAGGATCTGATAAGGTCCAAAATAAGCTTATAATGCCTTGACACATAAACATATATACAAGGTTTTCCTTCTCCTGAAATATTGTTGCTTCTCTGGAGACAGCCACAGTACATGCACATCCAGCCATATATATGAATACAGGAACAAAAATAAGACACCACTGCAAACATTTTCAGTGTCTCAGGTTCTATCTTTTGTCGGTGCTGAACTGAAACAGTTTTGCCTTCGTTTTTAAGAACTGTTGACAATATTTCTCCTCATTTCCAAATAAAAATATTGTTCTTTAAAGAATATTTCAAAGGAATTGACAAAACATCAGAATAAAAGAAATGAATCTGAATAATTTACAGAAAACAAATCTCTCCTTCTCTCTTAAACAAAATGGCAATAGTTACCTTTGTCGTACTTCTAGTAGTGTTTTGCCAGAGGAGAGTGTTTTTTGTACTGTTTGTAAAGTGTGTTTTTTATGCTTTTCCTCATTAAATAAGATATGATTCAGGTGATCACTGATGAGGTCCTCATAAAGCAGAATGAGGTGCTTGTGTATGAATTTAACAGACACTGAACTGGAATGGTTGTCACTCATAGAGATGCTGAAATAAATTGCAGTGGTCTCTTATTATATATATATATATATATATATATATATATACTGTATATAGGGTCAATAGCAGTTTAGTTCTAGATGAGATCTGGGTCACCATTATGTTAAAATTGGAATTTTCTCCATCACATGTACCTCGTTGCCCTCTTCTAGCATGCTATATTCATAAAGCTACGACGAGACATACAAAATATAGACTTGAAGAAAAAGAAATATATAACTTACCTGTCAGGCCACATCAGTTTAGACTGAATGTGACTGACAGGACCCATTTCAGAATGTGGCAGATGGGTACTTTGACGGCCTAGTTTTTTTTTCCCCTCTTACTATTAAAAGGATATTCAATCCAAGTTTGATGGTTTGCTCCCGGAATCACACCTTATCATGATTTCAGGTAGACCACTCAAATAGCAAGCTTTCGTTGCTTGAAGCCACATCAGAAATAATTGTTTTGATTTGTCCTGGACTTTATTTGGCAGTGGAATTAAATGGAAATGGTCCTGGGGAGCCATAAAATGTGATTTTATTCTTCTGCGGACTTGTTTACTAAAATGCTTCCTCGCCTTGCAAATTTTTAATTTCCACTATATCAGTCGCATGGCAGCCCCCCCCCCTTCCCCCCACCACCACCACCAACCCTATCCCTTATTTTTTTATTTTTTTTATTTCTTTATTGGTTGGAAATGATAAATGTACAGTAAGGCCCTTTGATTGTATGGCCAAGACAGCCGCTACATTATACAGCTCAGTCTGGGGGCCTGCAGTCGCCTAAGGCTCTGAAATTGCTAATGATCAGCTGTGGAGAGGCGCTTTGATAGCAGTGCCTGGGGACTCCGGAGCAGATCTGCTGTTGTGTGTTGAGAAAGCTCACTTCGCACTGGAAACCTCGCTCCATTTCTCTTACTAAAATTGGCGGGTGAGGGATGGAGAGTGTGTGGGATTGTCTGTAATGGAAGAGACGGCAAAAGAAAGTTCATCACCCGGCCCCATCCAAAAGCAAGGTGTGTGGACAGACGAGTCGCACTTATGGGCGTATTACTAACCCAGCTGAGAGCTATTCTGGTCATTTGACTAAACCTGGTCGGTGTGACTGTATGGCGGTAAACTAGGTTATTTCAGGACCCGTTATGTGCTTTATTTTCCCCAGCTGTCATCGTCTCTTGTCATATTATACGGTGCCAACAGCAATGGGATCAGGGGAGAGCTATGTATTTCTTTTTTTCTTTGCCTTTTTTTTTTTTTCCAAGATCAAAAACAGTGGGGGTCACATGCTCGTAAGCATCTGATAATCCTTAAAATACAGACTCGCTTTAATCCCACTGAGAAATTCTGAAAAATACTGACATCTTTTTCTGTCTCTCTCTGTCTCTTTGTCTCTCTGTCTCTCTGTCTCTCTCTCTCCTCTCTGTGTCTGTTTCTTTCTCTCTCTCTCTCTCTCTCTCTCTCTCTCTCTCTCTCTCTCTCTCTCTCTCTCTCTCCCTCTCTCTTGGAATTAAACAACGTCTGTCGTAAACAGAGGTGACAAAACAAGGAGCAAGTTGATGGGAATGAGACTTATTTAAAGTTCAGTGCTCTTGAGTGGCAGCCAGGAAGTGGAACACACAAAGCCTCCCAGTGTGTGAGGGGAATGTTACTGGGCCAGGCGGCGTCTCAGCGCCAGCAGAGCCAGAAAAGGCCCGGGCTCAAACTAGCCTTCAGTGAATGGCCTTCTTGTTTGTCGTTCTTAAAAGGGGCTCATCGGAGAGGACGCTGAATCTGCTCCACCTGGTGCGTGTTGGAGAAGACAAGTTAATGTAACTGTGCTCACACCGTCTCCAAGAGATGGCTTTTAGGGCAAAAAACAACAACAACAAAAAAAACTACTCTACTGCTCATTTGTGCCAATTCTCAGCCTCAGGCTTTTGTCTCAGCTCATCTTGGTCTACTTTTTTCATCTCTCCAGAGCTTTCTAAAATAAAAAAAACCCCAAAAAACAACTGTTTGTGTCTTTTAAGCTGTCTCTTTTTTTTTTTTTTAAAGAACAACGTAGAACATTACCATTGCATGACAAATTGATTAGCTCATTTGTCATTACTGCAGTTGCGTCAACGGTCTACACTGTGTCTCTTTTGTCATTTTTCTTCAGATTTCATAATGAATGCATATCTCATGCACAGCTAGATTGCATTAGCCGGGTGATAAAATATTCATGCATTACATTTAAGCTTCTCCAAAACGGTAATAAATGAACATGTTTTCTATGAACAGCTTTGTTTTGTTCTGCTAAGAGAATGAAATGTGATTTTTAATGCCGTTAATCTCTTTAAAACACATAGCAAACTCATTACTGCCTGAGGAGAGGCCTGTGTGTGTGTTTGTGTGTGTGTGTGTGTGTGTGTGTGTGTGTGTGTGTGTGTGTGTGTGTGTG
>JBBJLR010000034.1:5947821-5971243 GCA_037577145.1 Brachypetersius gabonensis
AGAGAGAGAGAGAGAGAGAGAGAGAGAGAGAGAGAGAGAGCGAGAGAGAGGGAGAGCCAGGAAGAGAGGAGTGGAGGGGGTGGAGACAACACTAAGTATACATAATTGCTGCTTGACACATTGGCCAAATTCTGCTGTGCCAGTATTGCAGTGAAGATGATTAACGGCTGTCTGTGTGGGTGGGCAGCTTGGTCACCCAGGACCTTCGGTTTCCATAGCAATTGTACTCCAAAAGCTATACATTAGATTGTGAAAAGTCCCCGAGGCTCCAGCATTGTTAAATTACACAATAATATCTTACATTATGCGCTTTGTCCTCACTTCCGTAATTCATTCCAGACAATGCTATTCACAGTGGGGTCAATGGTGGAAATGGAGAGACTCCCAATTTCGGCCCTTCTATCAAAACGTGAAGCATGGCACACCTCGGTGCTTAGCGCTGATGAAGTGCTCCTGACTTGAGGCAAGCAGTCATTTGTCCGACATTACAGCAGGCACGTCTCTCCTGGAGATTCGGCTGATAAGCCCGCTTGATATTCCAGGCTTTTTTTGAACTGTATCTGTCAGTGTGCAGGCTTAACCTCAGCATTGCCACAGAGTTGTGCAAGAAGCGCATAGCTCTAGCCCCCATGTTGGGCCTACATATCACATGGCAGATGGGGCAGGATTTGACCCCTCCCTCCCCATGTGTGGTGCATGCTGAACCCTGGCACCAGCAGCCATCCAAGCTTTGGGGGACCAACATGCACCCCTCCCTCAGCCGAAAGAAACGCAGCCACATTTCTTCCGGTAGAGGCCCACTGTTGTCGTCTCCGTAATGTCAAACCTCTTCTGTTCCTTCCTTCTCTTTGAAATCTGCGCTACATGACTATCCGCCGGTGCATTCCCCTTCTCTCTCTCCGGCTCAAAAACACAGCATTTCCAGTGAGGGGGAAGCCGGCAGTGAATAAGCACATCTTAATAATGATTCATACGAGATAATAAATGGAAATCCCTCGAGCGCCTAAACAACGAGACTAGTCATGCAGCAATTAAGTTTTGTAGCATGTAAAATTCAAGGCAGCAAGCTTTGGGTTTTGGGAGGGGGTGTGGGTGGGGGTGGGATCTGCTTGCATACGCCATTCAGAGCGAGTAGGCGTGATCCTGGAAGACAAGCAGCAAAATGCCTGCCCCCACACCATGGACCCCTTTGTGGTGCCTGGGGATGCTTTGGCGGACATCTTCAAGACAAACATGTAGCAGAGCTGGAAAAAAATCACAATCCGAAAGGTCAGCTGTGACCTGTGGGTGCAGGGCTACACTGAGCCTGTCACCAGAGCGCACGGCATGTCCATGTCAAACAGAGAAAAGGTACAGCGCACTGCCAGTCAGCCTCTGCCATACAGCAGGTTGGATTGTGTGTGTGGGTGTGGGCGGTTTTGTTGGAATGTGTCTGTGCCCATCTGTTTGCTTCTGCGGATGTATGGAACATTCATCGAATTATTATGTGGCGCTTTGTCCGTTCTTCAGCTTGAACTCGCATGCAGTCGGCTCAGATGTGATGTCCTTCAAGACTGACTCACATAGAAGCCTGGCCTAAACTGAAATGCATGACTCATGACTATGGCACAAGAATTAATGGAACAGACACCGTGGAATGGGTCAGTTATCGGCCATGCTTGATCCATCATTTGGGTCAATCCGACATAACGAGCTGACAGCGACACTCGCCACTGTCACATGTCATAACGGAATTAGCAATTTAGTCAGCTTGATTTGGATGTGAGCAAGCAGTTGCTGCTCCGAGAGGGTTGCTAAATGGAAAGCATTTCTCAGAGAAAGCACAATAAATGGCTTTGTTTATACAAGCAGCTTGCTGGATGCTTTCCAGTCGCTAGTCATGTCACCATGGAAATACTGCTGATCATAGTAACTCACTACAGCAGTTGTATATGATGCAAAAACAAAAAAGGTACTCCGGTGGTCTATTCACTCTACTTTTGTGGTCAATTCAATGAGAATGGTGTATTTTTTAACAATAGATATCACACGTCGTTTATAGATATTCATCCTTTATCCAAACCATGTTATCCTAACCAGTCACAGGGCAAAAGGCAGACAAACACCCTGGATAGGTTGCAGGTACGTCACAGATACAGATATGCAAATGAAATGGATGAAACTGTCTCCTTTAATATTTGCATATACTCAGAATTGCATATATTCGGAAATAAACATCTAGCCATTGGATGGTGTTAGAATGAAAGTGCTTCACTGTAACGACTCCAGAGAAAGTTTACAGAATCGATTGTTGAAATGTCATTGTCACTGTAGGTATCATAGAAGCTGAGACTTCTGAATGTAGAGAAGAGCTGTTTTTGGGAAAAACATTTCAAAGAATGGTGCTCAGTGAGATCTCATCGGTGTAAATGTTGTTGTAAACACAAAGGAAGAGGAAGCACATATATTTGTATACTTGGATTCTACAACACACATACATGGGAATAAAGCAAGCATATTGCCCAAATGTGCTGAAATAAACAGATTTCTGCCACGTTTGGATATTTTGTGATTACAGTTTAAGAGAAGATGTTGCATATTAATCACTTGTTTAATGCATGGCTTTATTTTTACCTGTGGTGTCAAGTCTTAATACTTTTACACATATTTTTTGGCACATGTTTGTATTTTATGCTCTCTGACTGCAGTCAGCCATGCGTTATTAATTACATGTAAAGTGTTAATGTGGTGTCTGTCCCTTCAACTTTAATTGGCACACATTTTTTTTTGCTTATTTATTTATTTACTTATTTATTTATTTATTATTATTTTTATTTTATTTTTTTACAGCCATATTAAAGCTAGGCTGGTGCACAGTGCAGTGCCTTTATAGACTTGGCCCTCGGAAGGTCCTCTGCTTCAGTTTGACCCTGCTAATGAAGAGATGAAAGGAAAGCTAACTCCTGGAATTACAGCTGTTAAACCACTCAGATTAGGTGATTTATTGCATTAGCGCAAGATTAATTTGTCCCATTCTTCATACATATTCCAGTATTAATCAGCTGGACTTGTAGATGGCAGGCAAACCATAAAACCTCCCCTCCCCCCACTTGCCTTTCCTCATCCCACCTCAGATTGCCAGGCTGTCTCCAAAGCCAGGGCATTTTTCAGCCTCTCTTTAGTTAAACCAATCAGGGATTTCGGTCTCTCCCATCCAATCAATTAAGCCCAAATCAGTGCACGGCCCTTTGATATGGAATCATTTGTCAAATGAGTGCGTTTGGCAGAGTGCAGGTAGCCCAGTGTCGGGGGCTTCCAGTGCTATCCACCTGGAAATCTATTTGTTCAGATGGGCATTCATCGTGTCCTCCATCCTGCTAATGGGCTGTCGTTGTACTTGCAGGATTTTGCTTCAGCTGGGGTCCATAGGCTTTTTCCATGCATTAGCCTCAGCACTTGCTCAACTTAACCTCTTAATTTTTTGAAAGCTCTCGCTCAGAGAACGCTTGATATTATTTCACAGTACACCGGCCATTAGGATTCAAATGATTCACTCCATGCCATTGCTTACTTATTGCATTTAGTGTCACTTGATACCACAAGCTACCTTTAGCATAACATCAGCGCATTAACCGTAATCTCATTTTACGCCATTATTGGCTAATTTGTGGTGGGAGGTGAGAGAATCCTGGGTTACCTAGGCACAGGTAATTGCTGATTGCGTTGTACGCGGAAGAGGACAAGCTCTGAGGGGTTATTAATATGAACCCCTGGTGCCGTTTAATGATGCGCTCGTCTTTCTTTGCTTCTGATGACTCTCAGAAGAACTCCTGAGGAAAACTTCACCTAATTTCCTTCTGAAACTCAGAGTCTAATTTAGAGATGCAAAGTCGTGTTGTCTTTTTTTGGGGTTGTTGTTCTTGGTGTGTGTGAGTGTTTGAACCGGATTAAATGAAACCCTTCAAATGCCTGAATTCCTTTTAAGCAAGGAAATAAGATATTTCTTTTAATTACGACATTCACGAGTGTAGCATTATTTGGGTTCTTTACTATGCAGTTCCTTTTCAAGCAGTCCTTTATCCCCCTCATTATGCATCAATGCAATGCGATGAGTTGACATCGGTGTCAGCTTTCGATGCTTTGTACTGAGACAAGCTCTCTAGTCCTTGATGTGCGTTCTGCGGGACTCACTCTATAGATGAGTTACTGCTCACAAACAGTACAAAGACTTGCTAAATGAAAAGAGACACATGCGTGGAACAGATAAAAAAAAAGAGACACGGGTACTGCATTGATTCAAAATGTAATTGAAGTAGGAGACAGGCAGATAACGCTTCAGTGATCACATTTCTATAATACATACCTGATCCTCCATATTGACCGGGAAGATGCAGCACCGTCATGCTTCTCTGTATTCAGCTGCAGTGTTTATGTTTTCAATAAAAGCGGCAAAAGGCAAATGTACAACACACTCATTTCTGTAGCTCTGCTGCTGCTTTATCTCCATAATTTCAACTAGCTTCGAATGAATAGACTATTGGGCTGCTATCATGCACTTACCTTCATATACTTGCTGTCATACAATTAATCAATCATTTGCAAGTGTGATTTGAGCCGACTGACGTTCCATTATGCTTCCTATTCCTTTGTTATGACTTCCTAGGCAGTTCCCATAGCTGGGAACAAAAGGACAAGAGCCATTTACACTTATAAGGTATTCCCTATAACGTGATGTAATGACCCATCTTCAGAAGGGAGTTATTATTATTATTATGTTTTTTTTTTTCCCCGGTTCGGGGTGATATGCTAGTGCCATTAAGTCACACCCCTGAACAGTCCTGTGTCTCTTCCAGTGGGCTGTGGCGGGCGAGCTAACATGCAGGAATCTCCCATAAGCTTAAAAGCAAATTAATGCCTTTCACCTTCATGCAACCTTTCCCTCCCTCGCCTCTTTATGCTATTATTCATGGGGACCCACAATGCCAAGTTGGGAAATAATTTGTGTACTATTCTTAAATATGTCCCCAACCTCTTTTTTTTCCTCCACACCAAGACGTGTTGGACGGAATAGATAATAATAATTAAAGGCAGTATTTTTGGGTTCTTTTTTTTGGGGGGGGGGAGGGGTGGTGACATAATGGCTTTGGTTCGGTTTATAACAAAGAACTTATGACATACTGAGATCTCTCTGTTGCCGTCCGAAGGGAAATTTCCTCTGGAAAGGGTGGGAGGAAATTGCATTGGTATGATGATCATTAAGAGGTCGTAAGAGTTGGGGTGTGGGGGGGGAAGAAAGAAGCTAAAAAAGACGAAGAAGATGAAAAAAGAAATGATGACGTTCATGGCAATGCCCAGAATTTTCCATTTGCTTTAAATATTTCAGTTTGGTATTTTCTTTTGGGTCTTGTACAAGCTGTGAGGGGGGAATGGAGCCCCAGCGTTCCAAAGCAAAAGGAATAAAACATCATAACTGCCCGGTGACCTCATTAGACTCGACGCCTCCAATCCGGAACAGATATTGCTTTGACTTTGTCATTGTTAACATTCCCTGTCCGACTGAAAGGTTGTGTGCGTGGGGCTGATAATAAGGAGTTAAGGAGATGTTCCTGCACAGGTTCAGCTTTAAAGGGTTCACAAGGGACCGGTGGTTTTACTGCTCTTCGAAGTAGACAACATTACACTGATTATGAACATGGCCCAGCTCTGGAAAGCTTCAGTCTGCACTGAACTCTGAAGGCTCATAACACAGTGAACAACATATGTTGATGTGGTTAGTGGCTGCCAGAAATCAGTGTGGGGTCTGGACTAGAACGCGCAGTAGAGTTTCTTTTCACTGCATATGCTTAAGCTGTGGGCCACGTTTAGAGTCACAGGTCTATTTTAATAGAACTTTATCATGCTATACCCTTTCTCGCCTTGATGGCATCGTATCATGATTCATAAGGTATTAATGGCCAGTCGGTGTTAATCAAAACATCAACAGAGAATGACTCAAATAAACCTTAATGTCCTTGTAAATTAATCGACCACAAAGATCATCTTGTCCTTGATGCTGTGAAGGCGCATGATGTTGGTTGTATTCATAATCTACCATTATTTATACTCACAATTCGTTTCATGGTTTTTTTTCTACCTTCGTCCTATTTTTTTTTTCATTTTTAGCTTCTGAAATGAAAAAAAGAACACAGATAAGCAGTTTTTCGCTAGAAGAAACCCAGGCAATATATCTGTGTGGGCCCCACGTGGGTTAATCAAGGCCAGGCAACTGGGCCCGGCCCTTTGGGCAGCACAGCTAGGGTCACTAAGAGGGCCAGACTAGGATGCTAATGGGGCCTATGTGGCCTCACACAGTCCCCTTATTGTGGCTGAGTAGATCACTTATGGACAGCGTAGACAATAAACCTGGAACCCAAATGCATCTCATATATTACAGCATATGCATATGACCATAGACTATATGCATAATACACTATATGGACAAAAGTATTGACCATTACATCAGCCTGGACTTCAGTAACACTACATTCAAATACATAGACGTTAATATGGAGTTGGCAGACCTTTGCCACTATATCAGCTTCCTATCTCCTTAGAAGGCTGTCCACAAGATTTTGGGAATTTGCTCATTCTTTCTGTAGAGCATGTGTGAGGTCAGACACTGATGTTGGACAAGAAGGCCTGGCTTGCAATCTCCATTACATTTCCCGTATCAACTTTCTTTCACAAACATCAAACACTATTGTTTTGTCATGTTTCATTTATTCATTTATTCACTATCCCTGCTGCGTATCCCAACCATGGTCATGATGGCTGCTGGAGGGGTCACAGGAAGAAACACTCTGAACAGGCTGCCAGTCCATTGCAGGGCAGAACCACTGTCATGTTTTAATAACCTAGAAATTTAAATGAACAAGAAATAACAGTATAAATTACTACCACCACTACAGAATTCTACAGAAGATCAATCCAACTCACCAGTGTCTCTCTTCAAACGGAATAAATAAAATTCAGGTTTTCTTTTTGCCAATTAGCTGATAGCTAATTGGTTGAATCGGGTGTGTTTAATGAACGAGAACTCATGTCTGCAGGGCTGGCCTGTTAGGCTGTAACCCTCAAGGACTGGAGCCTGACACATGTGCATTCGACAGATAAGAAGGTCTGTCTGTTGTTGGTTATTAATATATCATAGGTAGTGCAATGCTGCTGTGATTAGGCTTCCTGTGCTATCATAACAGCCTATGGAGTATATTTTGGAGAAAATGAATAACAAACAGGCAAATTCCAAAGCCTATGAATGTCAGAATATCCTTGTTAAATGCAAAAACAACTGTCTACATGTACCCTGTGAATACCCTATCTGGGGTCATTATTCTGGCGTCAAAATGCAAGAAAACGTCAAAATATCAGTTCTGCTCGGAGCTAACGCGGTCGTTTTTCATTCCGTCTCTGAGCCTTCTTCTGTGGGGCACTGTGTTGTGAGCTGCTCTGTGCTTCTTACTGGACAAATTTTGCCTGATGTGGGATGCTGATTCCTCTTAGCTTTCGGGATATAAAGGGATCTCCTGAAAAGCCGAGACTACATCACACAGCAATAGCAAGTGCCAGGCCAGCTGAATATGAGCATGTCCATCCCAGTGCATTTTTCAAATATCAGATACTGTTTGTAATACTACCACCGTGTGCTTAGTGTTCCCGGGGTGAAAAATCCATATTGAAAGGGCAGTTTGAGTACCTCTTTTTTTTGTGAAATGCTTTGGCTGGCAAACAGCAGTTCGACAATAGCCTTTCCAGTGTGACATTTCTACAAGCCCTCTCGCTGGTAGGACTGTTCACTTTTTTTTTCTATGTACACACAAACGACTACATCCAAATCCCGCTTGACACAGCACGGCACTCGCCTAAAATCACAGATTTACTCATTCTCTCTTTTCTTACCCTTGCTTACTCTTCTTGCGCGATCAAGCCTGTTGGCTTTTGCTGTCTCCAACTTTCTTTTTTGCCGCAGTTTCATTTGGAGATATAAGCCCGTGACCTTCTCTTTCTGCCTTCAGCTTAATGGATTGCATTGTTTTGCCTCGCCTCCATCTAAAGAGACACTCGCAAATGTGTGTAAATAAAGTGAGCGGGGCACAGATTTCTGAAAGAAGGTTGGTCCTCATTTGTAATATCGAAAAGCCTCTTGGCGGGCATCTTTTCCGTGCCAACTGCAATTACAGGCCTTGAAAGACACTGAAATAATAAGGAACGACTTGTACTGAGACTATGAGAGGCCCATGAATACTTGAAATGCTGCACATGGCTGGCTGTTATTGTGTTAATTAGTCTGGGCTTATTAAGATCACCCCGCCATGCAATTCTCTCTCTGTGTAAATTACTCAAGTCCACTGTGATTATGCATCTGTTTCCATCAGCCAAAAATCAATCTTAACAATCAATAACCATTGCTATTAATGTTAGAGGACTTAGAGCCCAGTCGATACCTCTAAGTGTATCTGAAGTGTAAATAAGCAGTCGAGCGGTCCGGATCAGCCGGGGCAAAATGATAGTCAGCTCAAAGAATTTCTCATTGTTAATTCTGTTCAGTTCATTTGTTTGACAATTGTTTCAGGACCTGGTTTGACAGATCTAGAACAACCACTTTTAAATCTCAGCCAGTAATAAAAACTTCAGCAAACTGCCTTACATATGTTCAAGTCTAGCAACTTGTGGGTGGTAGTAGCCTACTGGATAAAACACTTATCTGTGAACCCGATGACCACAAAAGTCGCAGATTCAAACCTCTTTCTACCTTCAGCAAGACACTTAACCCTCTGGGGGACTGTCCCTCTAATGATCATCAGTCACTCTGGATAAGAGCGTCAGTCAAAAGATACTGTATTGTATTCAGTTATTCAAATCTTCATCCTAGTTTCAAACAAAGCCTATGTAAGTTCACAGTTCTGTTTAACAGCCAGCCTAGCTTGACAGTATCCTCCGGTAATGTTTAGTGTTCATTTACTTAAGGATACGCTCTTAACTGCAAATTACAATGTAAAAATGCATGCTTGGCTTATGAGCTTCAAATGCCAGCCCAAAGCTGCCATAAGAAGTATTAAACCCTTTGGGGCAAAGCCCATAAACAGCCTTGTTCGCTTGATGGTAATATAACAATGCTACTAGAAATTATCATTATACCATCAGTGGTAATTGGACAAGCAAAGTCTATTTACAAAGTGGTGTTTTCAGCGTAAAACTCTAAGGCTGCTGCGTTTCCCAACTATATAAAGAAATAAACACATAAACGAAAAGTTCCCAAACTCACTGAATTATCCCGTGCTTTATTTTTTGTATTACTACGGGTTATGCAAGGTTGTGGACAGAGATGACCAATTCAGCATGGAAAACAGTCTCATTAATCTCATTGTTTGAATTTGAAAAGGCTATAAGTTACTCCCTGCATCCCCAAAACCCAAAACTGAGAGCGAAAGTAAAAGTAGAATAATGTGCTGAAGTGGGTTGAATGCACAGTTCATGAATTCGTAATATAAGCTGGACTGTGATTCGCTACAGTCAATTAGTGTTATGTATGAGTTCCGAGATAACGGCAAATTAGTGTAATTCTTAAAAAAAAGATTAAGAGGTAGTGGAAAAAATGCTTAAAAATTTCAGAGGTCATTTTAGGTATCGTTTTTCATCTTGACACTGTTTTAACAGATTAAGGTATTTAAATACAAAGCCCATTACATGACTGTTTGGGGCACTTAGTAAAGCTCTAATGTTTACTCATACTCATTTTGTTATAAACAAACAAACAAACAAATATATAAATCCTAGTCAACCTGATATGTTTGTTGTAACCGAACACAATAGTGTTATGATTAAGAATCTGATACTTACTGTCTAAAAAAGAGTGTTTACTATTTCAGTATTTCGTCTATTGCATGAATGGTGAGAGCAGTTGCTAATTCACCTGCAAGAGTTACGTACACTAGGTTAAAAGAATAAAACACTGGATTTACAGACATGAAAAAATAAAAGATCACTTTTTTCCTGTTCACTTTTTGGACGTTTTATGGCAGTAAAATGCACAGGTTGCTATTGCAGTGTGAGTGTAAAACATAAGAAATGCCTCCTTATGTGTTGTAAAAATATGCAGTACTGTTTGTATAGCAGCTATTATATGGATTCCAGCAGCTTCACTCCTATTCAGCTTCTGATGGGATGAAACAGAGCTCACACATGGACCCACTCTGCTCTTAACATCACTATTTTAATAGTTGCAATCGTAAAATAATGTAAGAGTGTTGTGTAGTTAACATTTCTAGTAAACAATTTTGAATCAAGTGTTGTCAATAGTGTATAAGCTGATAGTAAAATGCAAAAATCGCAGATTGTTAAAAAACAACACAAATTACAGAAGCAATAACCAGAAAAAAAAGTTGCAATCTCTTATTTTTTTTCCCATGGCTGTATAACCTATAATATACTTGTAGGTAAACATCTTTCCCACACGGAATCATTTAAATGATAATCACTGTCTGTACACACACAAACAGCAAAAAAACCCCTACAACCACCCTGAATGCGACACCTGCAGATTCGCTGTAGTAGGCCACCATATTTACTCAAACACGCTAATCCATATGGCGCCCATATGCTTAAATATGAATCAGATGGAACCTGTGTGGCACTCTTGCTGTGTTCACAAAGTTATCCAGCATCATTA
The DNA here is from genome assembly GCA_037577145.1 of Brachypetersius gabonensis. Classification (NCBI taxonomy): domain Eukaryota; kingdom Metazoa; phylum Chordata; class Actinopteri; order Characiformes; family Alestidae; genus Brachypetersius; species Brachypetersius gabonensis. The sequence continues at coordinate 5,958,506 of JBBJLR010000034.1, forward strand.
ATCAGCGTCGCCGTCAGGTGTCTTGTTTGCCAGACGAGGCCTAAGTGACAGTGATAAGTGATCTTCCCCTTGTTCCAACATGAGCCCTAATACACTGGGCTTTTCACATTATCGAGTGAAGACAATGGCAGTGCCAGTCTGGATGAACAAAAGTGTCAGGTCACTCAATAGGAGAAAGATCTAAACCATTAACAATTTAAATGTCATGCGGAAGAAACCATGGCTGAAGGCTGAGGTGGAAGTGAGCCCCGCTCTTCTCCTACCACCGCCCCCCCACGCCTTGTCAAAGCTGTTTGGTTCATGACCTCCAGACGTTCTTCTTAGCTATTGTGCAGAAATGACATCAGCCAGGTGCTTGCTGGTATAAATCAGTGCCACATGTAGAACAAGTTCTGACTTTAGCTTTGATGAGGCATTCCAGGATGCATGGAGGGCAAAGGGCAAGGGACGAAAAGTTACAGAGGGCCCCAGCACTCATCTCAAGCATACCAATAACTTTTTTCGCCCGCAGCAAATCTGAATCCATTTCGTCATGATGTCTGTTGAAGCCGTTGTTTGATACTGCCTGTGTTCAATGACTGTTAATGTAAACACATTTAAAGGAAAGCTATATTAGCAATGTCTCAACTAAATTGACTCTACGGATCCTGTACCTTTAATTCTTGGGTCACTGGTGTCTGTACACGCCATGGTATACTAATCAGCCACTACTTAACAAACATGTGACAGGTGAAGTGAACAACATTGATTATCTTGTTACAAAGGCAGCTGTGAAGGGGTGGGATATATTAGGGAGCAAGTGAACTGGGATGAACTGCAACAGAGATTGTGAGCCAGTACTTCATAAATGCTCTACAGAATGAATCGGCACAGATTCCCACTGAAACTCTCCAAAATCTTGTGGAAGGGATGGAGGTAGCTCAGTGGGTAGGACCAAGAGTTCATGGGTTCGAATCCTACCTTCAGCATACCACCACTGGGTTCCTGAGCAAGACCCTTAACCCTAAGTTGTTCCAGGGAGATGGTCCCCTGCAGTTAGAGAATGTAAACCGCTTTGGATAAAGGCATCTGCTAAATGCCATAAATGTAAATATAATGTAAATGTCTTAAAAGAAGAGTGGAAACTAATATAGCTGCAACTGTATTTGAATGCATTGGCTTTGAAGTCCCTGTGGATGTAATTACTTGGTGTCCCAATACTTTTGTTCATAAAGCATATCTTAGAGACAGGTCTTGTGGAGTCCGTGCCCCAGTGGGTCAGAGACATTTTGGTCAGCATTAGGGGAACCTGCAAAATATTAGGCAGGTAATTTAATGTCATGGCTGATTGGTATAGATGCATCATTATTATTATTGGGGATGTCCTTCAGTGATGTGTGCTTTCAGGGGACAGCTTAACAAAACACACTTTGAATTTACTTGAAAGCATATCTAATTGAATTTTAATACTTAATTAAATCAAGCAATAAATCAGTTCATCTCCCTCTGCAACTAGTTACTCAACACTCCAGAGCACCTCGAGCCAATTGTGATGAAGTTATTGTCAGACTTGATGTGATGGTACTGAATGGCTGGATAAGCACAGAGGCCATGGAGAGAACTTTTGGAGGGCATCCACAGAGCAGGGATAAACTCACCAGCAAATCAGTTAGCAGATTTCACTCTATGTTTTTTTTTTTTTCTTTGGTTCCATCCTTTCATTTTCGAAAGCAGAGGTGGCAGTTTATCCACAGATAGCTCCCAGGGTGCATGGGGCCGTTCTCTTGATGAAGAACCAGATCAAACTGGTCTAATTTCCTAAATGAATCCTCCAGAACTATTACTGGTGAGCCCAACCTCTGCATAATGTGATGAGCAAAGGGAACATTGATGAAATTTTTTAATTATTATGCCGCTTGGGAATTTGACACTGCCAGTGCAGGGATCTACACCGTCAGGCTTTTTGCCGCTTTTTCAACTCCTTTTTAATTCACCTAATTTGTCGGTCCAAATGAAACACTGAAAGGTTAGAGTGTGGAGTAATTAACAGCACCAGGCCTAATGAAATGAGGGGATGGTATATACCATAAGGATCAATACCGGTCTTTAAGTGTGGCCTGACTAGGAATTGTTCAGGGAAATACAAACCACTTAATAGTAATAAGCTGATGAAAAGCCAACAGGTCCACATGTGCTAAATGAGATGTCACTTGGATGTGCTAACACATTTAGACAAACTTACATGTTCGCAGACAGTCAGCGGAGATGAATGTGCCTAAGGGAGTGTTCCCTTCAAAGTCTGTTATTTAATGTGCAGTCTCTTACCTTTAAGTGAAATTTGAGGTTTTTGTCCAACTCACGGGGCTGGAAAATGAATTAGCGCTGATGTGAATAAGGGATTTTAGATACAGAAATGGAAGCCAATGACTCAACCTTTGAAATGGTGTTCATGTTTTTGTTATTCAGTCAGTGTTCGTGGGTCTGGTGGACCTGCTCCATTTTTGGGTTTTCAATCAAACAATTATGTTAAAATACTTAACAAATGTTTACTTCATCCCTATTACAAACCATTTGAACAGCATATATAGTTAATATTTGCCCTTTATCTTTGTTAGATCACATTTATGAATTAATTTGCTACTCGTTTTGCTTTTGATAAAAAATGAAAACTGGTCCCACAGACCCGAACACCATACACCATTTTTGTTCTGAGAACTGAAAAGTTGTCAACCGCCATAAAAAGAAGAAGAAGCCTGCGGCAGCATGTAGCATGACTGCTCTGTGTCTTTTTAGTGTTTAAAACTCCCCCCCACCCAATTTTCAACAGTTATCTCGGTTTATTTAGTATTAGTAAGCTGTGCCCTGTCTAAACATGTGGGTAGAAAGAGTTATTTCAACGTTTCTTTTGTGTACGAGACTTTGCACCTTCTAATGCTAACCGCTAATGCTAACTTTTTTTTTCAAGCAATAGTTTTCTGATCCTGATTATTTATTTGCTATTCCATTTTCTTTAAGTGAAATGCATTGACCTGGAAATTAAAGTGTTCTGGGAGCATATTTGAAGGCATATTTAGGGTTTACTCTATAGAAATAGGTTTTTTTTTTGCCAAAACACAACACATTTTTCATTAGATGTGTGTGCTCTTGGAACATAACCCCCACAAAAATATAATGTAGTATAGTAGCCTACTTGTGTGATATCATTCCTAAAATATCTCCTACTTACAAACACATGGGTATAGTCCTCACTTCCAGTAGTTTCTCTACATGTGTCAGCAGCTAAGTCAAGAAGAAGCTAATGAAGCACAATATGAGACATTTTTGGGCATATTTTACCATGAGAGCCATGAAGGGGTTAGGTGTAGCCAACCTACAAGGCACTCACAGTGACTCGGAATTTAAAGAGACTCTAACTGCATTAAAAAAAAAGTATGAAATGGCATTCTCTCTGATATGAATACTCAGCAGAGGGAGGATATTTCTGTGCCTTGGTAGATTGAGAGAAAATGTGAAGTGGCTATGTGCCAAAACATACTTAGCAAAGCTGCAAGAAGTTGACCTTTAAAAGTGCCAACAAAGTGCTTAAACACAATAGACATGAGAAATGATATATACTTGAGAGAAAGTAAGGGAGAGGGTAAAACACCTCATTTAGCATGGATCCATTGTAAGGTGTATAGCGAAAGCACTTCTGCGTGAACCTTAAATTTTTATTTTTTTTTGGAGCACGGCCTCTCGAAATTGACTCTAACCCGCCAGACCACTTTACATTTTTCAGCAAATTGCAAGTTCAGACACAGGGATGACAGGTTAGGAATATTTCCCTATGAAAAAGCACAATAGTAGCGGGATAATTGGAGCATGTGGTGCTAAATCCTGTCCTTGGATTCCCTATATTAGTGGTCCTTTTTCTAACTGACTATTTATGATATTAACGCGTGAGGAGGTGCGTGCGCACGCATATGCTCCATTTATCTGTGAATGCATGTGTGGGCGGCTGCGTGCGTGCTTCTGCAAGCGTAAGGTGCAGTGAGATATTGCGCTCTCAGAGCTGTGCTGTATTTCACATCAGCAAATATGGGCACATAAACAAGGCTCCCCGGTAACTGTCTGATAGCAGGCCACATGATCCTCTCACCTCCACTTAACAGCTGAGGTGGAAGTCCAGGGCCTGTCAGGCGGTTCTGCAAGGCTGAGCCGCTACGACAGCTTGTGCTTGACCGTCATTTCACTGCTTCAGCACGCTGAGCCCCTTCACTGCTCTCCCTGCCAAAGAGCTTCCAGTCATGAGTGGAGTTACCTGAACCTCTGCCGGTGGAAGGATAAGACTGTTTCTCAAGCTTCGCTGCTGCTTAGAGTAATAAACTGCAGGCAGCCAAAGAATTTAGCGAGGCACGCTACGGGCACACAGCGGAATCAGAGCAATCATTCAGCAGCATGTACGAGGAATTTCTCCTGGTTAAGGTGAATGAATAGAGATGAAGAGAAATGCATGGAAATGGAAATGGAAATAAAAATAAATAGAAATTCTGCATGACATTATGCACTACCGTCTAAAAAATGTCATATTTCATTTTATTCTCATTTCGAAAATCAGCAAAACATATCATTCAGTCAGGAGTTTTCAAACTTTTACATTTGACTGTTTAAATGTTCCAGTATATTTAAATCATTCCATACAATATATTTAAATCATTCATATTTTACAGGTATAATGCTTTTAAATTCACGCATATGGCCATGGACCACTTTCACTTTCCTCATTAAGCCGCGGTGGTACAGCTGCAGTATTGATCTATTTATGCCAAGTATCTTTTATTTGATGTGATCAATATGTACGTAGCTCATATTCAATCATTTTAGTTCCCCAGCCTCTATATTTGGTCCCTAGGGTATAAAAAGAACAATTCTTTGTCCTCGCCGCAGCATGAGTGAGAGTTTGACTGAACATACACTTTTTTTTTATTTTATTATTTATTATTATTTATTTATTTTTTTACCTTTTTTTAGAAAGGTTGAACAGTGTAGAACACCATTCGTCAGAGAGAGGCAGTACAGGGTGACTGTTATTGAAGAAGGTTAGGCTCATTATAGATTTCGTCCTACATTCATGGCCACTTTGAGATGAATAAGGATTTCCATTTGACCAATGGGTTCGACTTTATGGGGACATAAAGTAAAAAAGTACAGTTGGGACTTGAGTTCCCAGTGGCATGAACTTAGTCCAGCCATCAACAGTGCTGATCCAACCCCACGCTGGTAGCATGGCATGCGGGGGGGGGCTGGAATTGGCTCATAATGGCTGCCTGACGTTCTTGGTCCAGAGAGACAGGTTTGGGGAGGGAGCAAGAGCAGTTGAAGGACAACACCACACAAGTGGTCCCTGGAGGGCCCGGAGCCCACAGTGAATGTTTCCTTCGCACAGCAGACATCACGAGAGGGCTGTGACCCCTGCAAGGACATCTTAAACAACAGCCTTACACTGCTAGGCACAAATGCCGAAAACACCTCAACCATATGGCTAATTTAACGAGCGCCACGCCGATGTTTATTCATGTACGCCGAATAAACTGAGCGTGCAGTGGCCGCCTGTAATAAATGTACGGGCGAGTTTGACGTGGATAAAACTTGGATAAAGTTCAATCAGAGAAGCAACGCCAGGTGTCTTTGGCTGTAAACACATTCAGGTGTTGAAACTTTGTGAAGGTGCTATGACACCTCGCTGCGCACTATTCATCAGAATAATGCACCGAGCTATAAATGTACCAGGAGACCAGGAGATGGATTAGCATGCCTGCTGATTAGAACCGCAGCTTCCTCACAGCTGAAGGGCTGAACAGAAGTACCAGAGGAACCTTGCAATGAAGCCTACACCTCAGCATCAGGAGAAACGTCCAAGTATAGCTCGTAATTTGAGCCTAAGGTGAAGATCTCAAGTTGAAGCACCTCGATTATGGTACAAAAAGAAGCAAGTGACTCAAGACTCGCTCAAAAAATACGACTCAAAGCAACACTGAACTCCTACTTTTGAAATCCCTTTGATAAAGATTAGATTCTTTCTGAAGTTTTAGGACATAGTTTTCTTTCTGAATTTTTAGAAACCAAGGTATGACATCTCTGAAAAGTCAGAACCAAAGACATCAGGTTCAGAGACTCAAGAAGGAGTAAACATATTTATAATTCTTAATATAAAGTAACAATGTTTTGCTATTGCACATGATTGGATTGGTGCTCCTGGGTTTCTTTCGCTTTTTTTCTTTTATGTATTCTTGTGGACTCTTGTGGATCTCCACCTTGTATTGCCTTGGCTTGGCTAACCTGCTTCAGGCCCTTCACAGGATTTGCTCTCACTGTTAGATTTACTTTTGGTTTTTTAGACAAGTTGAAAAATAATCACCTAATCACTCACATCAGCGATTTCGGCTTTCACTTCACCTGCCAGTATTTGTGCTGTTTTCTTCCGTGCTGTGAGGCTGTGAGGCGTGTCGGCTGATGATGCGCACACACACACAAACACACACACACACACTTCGCTAGTTTAACTCACACATGGATTTATTTCAGTGAGTACCTATAGATCTTCATTCATGTTCTTTGTGGTAAAACAATAACAAATTATAGTAACTAGTAACAGATTTTATTAATATCAAAACGTTCATTTTTTTTATTTTTTCATAGTTGCACAAATTATGGAAGGTTTTTGCTGAGTATGATAGAAATGTGTCTTGTTGCCTCTGGGTCTGCATAACTGCAGACCGGTCAGTGTACCCATTCTAACCCCAGTCCTCCATGTGAGTTGTAGAACATGACCATGGAGTAATGGAAGAAGATCGCCGAGTCTGATGAAGGTTTCTTTTGCATCATATGGACAGCGGGGTGCATGTGTGTTTATCTGGGAATAAGATGGTGCACTATGGGAAGAAGGCAAGCGAGCGAAGGCTGTGTGTTGCTCTGGGCAATGTTCTGCTCAGAAAACTTGGGTCCTGACATTTATGTAGACTTTGACACAAACTTCCTAAACATTGTTGCAGACCAAATATACTCCTTTATCAGTTTTTGATATGGTTGCATTGACTAGACTTTTTACTGGGTTGTATAGATTGTAAGATTTGTTGCTAGAAATTATTTCTTTTTGAAATTTTTATTCCGTATGTAGCAGGCAGATGTTGACAGAGACATATTGGTACAGGCACATATACCAAATGTGGACAAACCAAAAAGTATCCCCGTCAATCAGGTTGTCAGACCCCTACCATGCATTTTTATCGACCGCGTTTCTTAGGTGCTGCCATGTTGCCTGGTCTTTTTATTATGTCAGTAGTGACATGTGGAGCTTCATGCTAACTGAAATGCACTGTGGATCCAAATTGTACACAGAAATGCTTAACAAAATGTGAATGTTATGAAGTGTGCTCAGTATTTTTATAAGCTTTTTTAAATCAAATATATTCTAGGAAGGTATGCCAAGCAGTGTCAGTTCTGATTTATGTACTGTAGTGACATTCAAAAAGACAGGGACCCATTCACAAAGTGTTACAGTGACATTGTGAAAGTATCAGAGCCCAAACTGCCACAGAACAATGGGTCATGGTCATTCTACCCCATTGTAATTCTGTGTAAATCACCTAATGTAGGCAGAATAATTTGCTCCTTTTGAAAGGATCCTATTTGATATAATACATTTGCCATTATTTTCCTGCAGTATAGCGTGAACACCAGGGACTAAGATCTGACCCCTAGAGGCTCAAGCCAGCCTCCAAGAATAATAAAATATTACATCAATTTGAATGTTTATAGAACTTTCCCTGCACAAGAATACAGAAGGAGACTGACCTGTTAGACTCTTTCTCTGCTCTTTGTGATTACTCTGGAAAATAAAGCTCCGCCGCGCCATTATCATTTTAGAGCACATCATGTGAACTCATTCTCACTGGCACTTTTAAAAGACTATAAATGCTTAAGGTTAATGTGGTGTCATGAAAAACAATAATCTTCTCCTGCAGTGCAAGATTACACCAACGTGGGATGCCCCCCGCACGACCCAGGCATATCTATATGGCGTATTTATTCATTTGAAAGAAAAATCAGTCTCAAGGTTGAAATAAATTGGGATCTAGAGACGCAACACAATAAGCCCTGGTGTTTTTAATCAATTATTAATCCAATATTTTAATGATCAGAAAGCTCGCGATGATCAAAGGCCCGGTTCATCCCTCTCTGCCGCGGCTCACTGAGACACACTGCGGCTCTTTGATGTGCTTTGCCAACAAATGCACTTATCTCCACATTCCTCTTGCAGGCATGGGCATGAGAGCTTTCAAAGCACTGGTCTGGAGAGGCACCACCGATAGGCCGGGGTCGCCGACCCATTCTTTAGCCATGGATCTAATGTACAGCGCGGGGGTTGGGTGGGTGGGGGGGTTTGGAGTGTGGATGAGGGACCTACAACTCTGAATCGGCGCTGGTTACTTGGCCCACTGCAGAGAGCTCTGATTAATTCTACGTTCTCTCCTCTGGCCTGATCCACTCACAATACCCCTTGCCATTCCAAGGGAATGTGGTCCGGAGAAAAATCTTTTTTTAATCACCGCCCAGGCTTCACATTTTGTATGGATTCGATTCTACAATATATCCAGCAATGCTATCATGTACTGCAGAAAATGTGCTGTATGTAACTTCTCTGTTTGAAATTTCACAGTCAAAAGTTCTTTTAAGTCTGCATGGCAGGTTTCCTTTAAAAAAAAAAAAAGAAAGAAAAAAAAAATCTGTGCCTTTAAGCACATAGCTGTCGCATTTAAATCTGAATGGTAGAAATTTGGTCTCCCGGTGCAAGGGCAAAGCTGGCACTGACTTGCAGCACCAGCGTCCCACGCTGAAAGGGCTCCCCGCCGTGAGAGTGCAGTTCCATTCATGGTTTTAACCTAATGAGCTAATTAATTTGTTGATTATTATTTTCTGCCTGGAGATGGATTGTCGAGCAGCAGTGTTTGTCTTCTTGAACAACATGTCATTCAAGGGCAATAAATTCAGTCTGAGTAGCTGCTGATGAACCAATACAATCGGTGCAACATCTAGAAGGTGTCTTAGAAAGCCCCCCTTGCCTCCACTGGCAGCTTATTGATGGTTGATATTTATAGAAGCTTGTGTTTTTTCCCCCCGGCCACACCAGTACAACTCCACACCCCAACGTGTGGTGTTAATTGTAAAACAAATAGGTTGTATATTTTTCCCCTTTCAGATAAATCCTCCATGTGTGGGTAGATGTTGTTGATTATTGCCACTTGCTAAATGATCACAGGTAATTGCGCAAAGACTGTTGTTGGTAGCCATGAGAGCAGTCTTTTGTGACAGCACACAGGGCTCGTGTTTATTTATTTATCTGCGTTTGGGCTATCATCTGCCAAGCTAGGCGTTCTCCATTGTCCTACTTTCTAAACTGAATGGAATTCAGGCCTCACCAGAAAACAAAAATGTGAGTTTGTTTGTTAATTTGTTTCTTTATTTAAGTGTTTCTGATGATGTTTAGGCCTTAAGGCATGCATTCCGTATTGCCTTTTTTAGACACGCTCAAAAAAAAAGGCAAGCTTTTGCATTATGAAAATCTCTCCTGCCCTAAATTGTAGATTCAGCCTCATTCGAAACTATTAACCTCATAGCTTCTTTTTCCTCAGCTTGGAGGGTTGCTAAACCACCATAGTTTCATAGTTCACTGCGTCTGAGAGTTTTGGGGAAACATTTGCCTTTCTGCTTTGCCAAAGGTGCTCACTTGGTGCCTGCTGGAATCTATGTCTTCCGCGAGCAGGCCAGGGGTCCGCATGTAAATATTGTATTGCCTCGGTGAATCTCTGTTGATTTTCGTGACAGAAGTGATCATGTCGGGGGTGATCCGGAGGAATGCGCTTTTGCCGCTATTGCGGTGCTGAATCTGCAACTGCGCCGCCGTCTGTAGCCTTCCAGACCTGACAGGCCACATCAGTCAGCATGTCGGTGGCCGGCCTCGGAGGACTGGCGGTGATTTGTTGATTTGTTGACATGAATACTTCCCGTTCTCCTGCAGATCAAAAGCCATAAGTGTCACTCTCACCTCCTGCGGTCCCAGCCGCTCCCCTTCATCATCGTGGCTTCTGCTCCGTCGGGCTCCTTCCTCTCCTTTTTGAATACCACATTGTTGGAGCATTATACGTGGAACAAAGACAACAAAATCGGTGATTAAAAATTAAACACAGTTATCTCTTTCGGAGCTATTACAGGCTCCCCCAGGAGAGAAAGCTATTTTGCTGCCTCACAGGCGTCTTTTGTTCCCAATTTGGAGGCATGTCAGTATTTATTGTTGAATTTTTGATCATTCATTGGATATGCACTGCTATCGCTCTGACTTACAAGGATGTCTTCATCAGTGTGTCAGTGGCTGCCTGTGACGCCGAAATGTCAGGTTGGCTGGGAGCACATGGTGCATTCCACCACAAGGTATGTCACCGCACTAATGCTCTAATCTCAGCTGGCTGCCGGCTGCCTATGCTCCACAACTGAAATCGATACATAATCGTACACGTCATGTCAAAACCAAGGCACAAGTTTTTCCATCTTTCATTCCGTTGATCTGCACGCGGCGCTCCATCACTTTCTTTCATATTTCAGAGCTGTACGCAGTGAAATCGGCAGTGTTAAATCAACACCCAAAGAGTTCACACTGCTCTGGAGCATATATGATCCCACTCCACAGAGAACACTCTCGGGGTGTTAAACTTTCAGCGTCAAACTTTCGGTGTCTAAAATAACACAGAACGGAGTGAGAAAGAGCACTTGTTATGTACAATGGTACACAAACCCTTGTTCATATCTAACACTTCAGGGCATTAACGTTCCCAATGTTGTTTGTACTCCAAATCTCATGACACTGCTGATTGTCAGTTCAGCTCTATTGGTGTAAATGGCTTTTACACATGATCAGACTGATTATTTTACTGTATACGATTCCGTTTTTTGTACCTCACTGAACTTTGATTCTAAAAAAAAAGCCCTCAATTTTTAATCATTATTCTTCTTGAATTGATTTTCTATGTATTCTTTTAAATTCTGTTTCATTTTTTTCCTGTCAAGCAAATTGAATGATGTGTATGATTACATGCCACATAAATGAACCTTGACTTGACTTTAATTGGTGTAGGAACCTTGTGTAGGAATCTCCCAACTGGAACAACCACCTAAGTGTTGACACTATGACTGGGAGCCTTCTTATCATCTCAAGCTTTGTCTCAACTGGCCCTAATATCTCTGGATAGTCCTTCCTCTTCCCCATCAGTGCAGTATTAGCTGACGTAACCAAACTGACAGTTACCTTTCTCCAAGCTAGCTTCTCAATGATGTTGCCTGATGTTTGCCTTTCCAAAGATGTAGCTACTGATTTTTTAGTTTTCAGCCTCCCAGCTTGGTAGCAACATGTGATCTGGTGATGGGTAACAATTGGCAAGGAGCAAATTGGGTGAAGGAAATTGGACAAAAAACTGAAAAAGGAGCTTCACACTCACATGTCACATTTGCAAAATTGTTCTTTACCCTCAGAGACCCCCAAATATTCCATAGTCTTGCTCGATCCCTACATGTAATCGGTTGAGTTGGAGCAAAAAACTTGGAGGGGTCCCTGAAGACTAATTTGAGAACAAGTGCTTTAAGTGGTTCTTCTGCAATGTCAGTCCAAAGAAGTCTTTCTGGCACCTTTAATTTTAAGAGCATAAGGTCAGGCCTTAACTTTATATCACATATAATAGTTAACATTCCAGCAGCTCATCTGTAGGCACACCTCGTGTCCTTACAAGACGATAATTGGAGACGCATGTTTTGACCTTCCTCATTAACTGTCTTGACTGGATCCAGTTTAAATGACTTCCAAGAGACTAACAAATCCCTCACAACAGTGTCTTCATTTACGTCGTGCTTTAGCTCAGTTTTCGGGGTCGGCGACCGCACTCATGACAAAAAAAAGTCCTTTTCTCACCTGTCACCATCCGTTTGTAAAGGAGAATATGGCAGAAGCTGCAGTGCGTAATGACTTCCACGCATTAGCTCTCAGATGCTTAATGAAGTGACAGTTGTTTTCCTTTTCCTTTTTCCTTTAAGGCCCTGTAAGACCTATCCTAGCTTTAACAAGCAATTTTCTGATTCCTGTTCCATCAAAAGGCATTTATTTTAAGCAAATGTCACTTGCAAATGCATTGTGACTCAGTGTGCTCCATCAGAGGGAAGCACTGTTGACATCGTCTTTTCAGTCTCTGAAGTGCCTGCTCCAGCATAGATGGTGCGTCTTTTCATTATCACAGAGTGTTAACCTGGGGTCAGCCGTTCACCAAAGTTACGATCAGAGTAATCTCTAATCTCAGGCATTTAGTTAATTATGTTGCTCTCAAGGTTCAGTTCACATTAGCTTCAAATCACTGGAAAATGGCTGATGTGACGTGTATTTTAAAGTGCCACTATCACAGAAGAGCAAAATGTCCACTTTGTTTTAAGCATACGTTTTTGAAATTGAACTAAAACAGAATTCCATTTCATAAAAAGGTATTGACTTAATGACTAAATTATACATGCAGATATTGTTACAGCAGAAAATGGCCATACATTGAAAAAAGCTGTAAAAAGCTAATGTTCATTATTTCTGTTTTCTGTGATGTTTTGAAATCCAGCATCCAGCCACACACACACACACACACACACACACACACACACACACACACACACACACACACACACACACACACACAC
>JBBJLR010000034.1:5976307-5990662 GCA_037577145.1 Brachypetersius gabonensis
ACACACACACACACACACACACACACACACACACACACACACACACACACACACACACACACACACACACACTAGTCGCTTTGTTGGTATTACTACATTTGTATGGACTTTCTATTGACTTGGCTTATACTGTAGTTCAATAATATTACACCTTCACCCATACCCGACCCTAACTTTAATCTCAGAAACCAAAGACAATCTTTCTGCTCTTTTAGTTTCTCCTGTATAATATAATATGCTCTCAAAATGCAAGTTTTTGTTGTGAGGACCGGCAAAATGTCCCCAGCTGCATATATTTAAGCTTTTGGTCCTAACACAGAGATAAATACATACACCCATTCATGCACACACACACACACACACACACACACACACACACACACACACACACACACACACACACACACACTCACCTCCAAATATATCTAAGCAGAAGGCTGTTTTTTTTTCCAGCAGTAGTGATTTTTCTCAACATTTGATGTCATTGCTCTATCTCACTGACCCCAATGGCAAAACAAAGGCAAGGAGACAGTTTTCACGTTCAACATATGAGAAAATCTCAGCCTGTTGCTGACATCTGATCTTTTTTCCCCGCAGGTCATTTGTCTCTATATGATACAGTTTGAAGGCGCTAGTTAGAATATATATCATTTTATCTATTGCTACTGGCTCTTACACAGTTGCATTTTATTCCCCGTCTGCTGAGTCAGGAGCTGGAATTCGGGCTAGAAAAGATAAACCTCAATGTCTGCAGCTACCTAAAATAACAGCTAGTCCAAAAAGAGGATTTATATGTCGCCTTGGCTGTTCATTTTTTTCAGCTGGACGCAATCGGGGGGAATAAAATTGAGTGCCAGGATGCATATGTTCTTCTTCTTCTTTTTTTTTTTTTCTTTTTCTTTTTTTTATAGCCAGGCAGCAATGAGAACTGATCTGGAGAGATGCCTGCTTGGTGCCTTGCTGGAAACGGCAGCAGCAAACGAGAAAATTAACCATAATGCTATTTCACGGTGCTCCTCTGTTGGAGATCACTCGTGCCTGCTCGCATGGAGGCGAGAAGCGGAGTGGCTCCAGCAGCACTCAGGGTCACTCTGCATGAGCGCCCCAATATTAGTTAGTCTCTCATCTTCTATTCATGGAGGCAGGCTTTAAACTGGCCAGCTGACGGTGATCCCTATATTCTGAAAAATGGATGGACGGCAGTTAAGAAGCTGGAATAAATTGGAGAAGCTGAGGAATTGACTTTATCTACCCTTTGCAAAATCAGGGCTAGCATTTATGCTGTATTAACAGTTTACTTCGCCAAGTTCTTTGGATTCCGAGCCTGTGCAGAACTAAGTGAATTATATGCCTTTTTTTTTATATTCCTGACACATTTAAATGGAGAGTCGAGATACAAAACTGTATCCCTGCTTCTTTTATGAGGTTAAAGGGCTTTAAAAAATCTTAAGGTAGCCATGAATTATTCAAGCATTTCAGGCTCAACTAGATTTCAACTTAAAACCTTTCTTTTTTTCCTGTAGATTGTCAATTTTACAATGCAGGAGAATAAATGATGATGGCAAAGAATGGGGGAAATTACACGGTTATGCTGCAGCACCATATTACAATGAATAAAACATTACACACACAGAACCACAAGATCAACAAAGACCTGTTTGTCAGAAAATAACAATATTGTAAAGCCTTTTATCTAGATAGCAGGCATGTATTTGTTCACTTACTGACATTACTTATATAATAATACTTTATACATTATAAAGTTGCTTAGAAGTTGTCAGAAGCACTTTAATACCATTTAAAAGCTGATTTAACACATATATTAAAATGATAACATTGACCTGTTCCTTGCCAAAACTCACTCTCAGAACAAACCTTGAATCTCCAAAAATTTAAGAACATGAATCATTTCTAGTGTAAGTTTTGTTTAAATGAGGGAAAAAGGAAAAAAAACGAGGAAAAATGGACACACACGTTTGTGTATATATATATATAGGAGAGAGAGAGAGAGAGAGAGAGAGAGAGAGAGAGAGAGAGAGAGAGAGAGCGCAAACACATTCATGATGGTATGTATTTATTCTTTTCTCCCTCTTTCCTAGTTGTATTATAAGCCATTGACAGTGAGTTACCCTTTTCAGTTTAATAGATTTTTCACAGCTCAATTCAGCCCTAAGGATAGATGGGTCTTCAGCCAAGCAGCCAATCTCTGGTGATCTACTCCTAAGCGGCCACTGTTTGTCACTCAAAATGAGGCCGGACAGCCTGCAGTTGCCAGCTCGCATGAAAAGAGGATTCTTTTGAATAACACTGACGTTCTGACTTTGCTCAGAATAGAGGACACGACGACGCACTGATCTGTGACTTCCCTCTGGTGCAGGTGGTTGATGTTCTTCCTTTTCTCCTCTCTTCGCTCGTTTTTTTCCCTCCCTCCTCTCCTCCTCCGTGTTAATATAAGGGCCGCCTAATCCTCTCACTGGCCAATCCCGCCTCCATCTGCACAGTGCCTGGGTTGCCACCAGCGAGGAGCTTTGGCAGGACCTGGCTCACTACAAAAATTTGGCTTATTTCTCCTCTATTTTTTATCTCCATGCACATACTTTTTGATGGCAGTGTTTAATCTCGTTCGGCAGGCTTTGTTTGGTCTTGATATCTCCTCCAGCAGCTTGTGTTTGCCTTATGGATTTCTGGCATGTTCTTTAAACAAGTGATAATGCTTTACAATACATACACACCTTAACCCTCTCGTGAGAGAGGGGACATAAATGCATTGCTCCAACTCTGGCACAGAGGGCTTTGCATGCAAACAGTACTCAGAAGACATTCGGGCTTAACTGAAGACTGGATATTTCACAGAGGGGAAAGAACTGGCCACACTGGACAAAAGATATTCTTTTTCTGGCTTATACTTGACATTCAGCCCTTATAACAGTTGTTGTAACAGCTGTAATTAGAAATGTCCATCGGTGCATTTTGAAGCTAAAGGTTTGGTGATAACCGCTTTACACAGTAATGATCCTGTACCCCTAGAGTTGTGTGGATCCCTTTTTAGGTTCATAATACATTTCCCTTAAAACACAATAAAGCAGTCATTCATAGCTATTAATAATGCATGGATTTAGTAGAATGCAAACAGTTGCAGATATAGATTAAAAATATTAATATATTCCTTCATTCCTTTTCTGAGCTGTTTATCCTAACCAGGGTCACAAGGGCTGCTGCAGCCTAGAAACACCCTGGACAGGTCGCTTGTCCTTCGCAGGGCAAACACACATACAGACACATTCACACCTGGGGCAGTTTAGCATCTCTCAGTGTCTTCGGACTGTTCCCTGCTCCTGGCAGGAACAAACCAGGGAAGGGAAGAAACCTGGCAGGCAGGAACCAAACTCAGGACCTCTCTGTTACAACAGTGCTAAACTACTGTGCTGCTCTTATAACAAATTTACTTAATAAGGCATAAACTAGTAATTAAATCCTATCCATAATTCGTTAGGTCATTCGAATTTGAACTGATGAAAATAAATATAAATATGTAAATGACAGTTTGCTCATGTGTATTCCTACAAAAGATGCACATTTCCTGCTTTTCTAAACACATCATTGCACAACATTACATGTGCATTATGTGGACAAAAGTATTGGGACGCATGACCATTACACCAGCAGGGACCTTCATGACATTGCATTCACATCCATAGACTTTGATATTGAGCTGGTCCCCCTTTTGCAGCTATAACTTTCACTCTTCATGGAAGACTTTCCACAAGATTTTGAAGTTTCTGTGGGAACTTGTGTCCATTCGTTCTGTAAAGCATTTATGAGGTCAGGCACTGGTGTCCGATGAGAAGTCCTGGATCGCAAATTCTGTTCCAGTTCATCCCAAAGGTGTTGGATGGTGTTGAGGTCAGGGCTCTGTGCGGGCCAGTCAGGTTCTTCCACGCTGAACTCATCCAACCATGTTATTACAGACCTTGCTTTGTGCACTGGGCCACAGTCATGCTGTGTCCACAAAGTTGGAAGCATGGTGTTGTCTAAAATGTCTTGGTAATTTGAAGCATTAAGATTACCCTCCACTGGAACTAAGGGACCAAACCCTGAAACACAGCTGTGTCCTAATACTTTTGTGCATATACAAGCCAAAACCTTGTAAAAGCTGTTCAGAGGATAACCTAATGCTAGCTCACACTCCACATTCAGGATTTGGATAAGAAGGCAACAAGTAGACAAATTCTCTGTGAAAGAAGACATCATTCTGCTCACTTGTACTTTGAGTTGATCTGAGGTGCTCATCCTTGGCCTGCCATCGCTCCGGCAAGCCGCATCTGCAAAGTTCCCCACCGGTGGATGTTTTGTTTGTGTCTGACTTTGCTATCTCCGTGACGGGCCCCTGAAAATATGAAAGCACAGCTGGTGGAGCCTAGCTGTTGCCGAGTTTTATTTGCATAACCCGTGAATTATAGACAGCATAATTTCACAGTAGCATCCTGTTGTTCTGTCAGCACGGATCAAAGATAAAGCAGTCTGTGAAAACCCGGTGCTCAGGTCGCAAGAACGCCAGCCTGAGTCCCAACTGGAGAACTTAGAAAGCTGTCGTGGAATCAGTGGGGTCTTTTGAGGAAAGGTTTCAGGCTACGCAGCGTGGAGAGACAGCTCGTTGTTCTTCAAACTTTAGCTCCAATCTCATTACACCCGCCCCCCCACCATCACCACCCCCCACCCACAGTTTCTAAATGCTAAATGAGATTAGTGTTTATGATATTGTCAGAATGAGACAGTATCATTATCACTTGAATGAAATGAATTGAACTGCATCTGCAGTAGGCAGGGTAGAGGCAATCTCGCCAGATAAGTCCATAAAATGTCCTTTTAAAGCATAATCCACGATTACAGTGAAAGATTTCATTCTCTTGCTCTCTGAATGGATCTCTGAGGTGGCAAATATCAGCATATACATTGTGGCCAACAGCGCGACTCAGCATTCAGAGTGCTAATTATAAGCATTTACTTTAGTCAATCCACCAATATTCCTTGATTGAACTGGTAAGCTGTTAGGAGATCTGCTTTTTTGGCAGCACATGGCTTCTTTTTGTGCCAAGATATGTTTTCTTTTTTCCTTTCCCTCTTCTATTGTTTTCTATCCCTCATCAAAGAACAATAAGAATTTTATCTCTACCGCAGAGATGCAAGAACAGCATTAAGGCATTTTAAACAAAGCTCCCCTGGTTTCACACAGCTACAAGAGATTTATGGTCATTCAACAGTTTTACCTTGTTTGTAGAGTTTTTCTCTAATTAATCTTTCTCTAATCAAGATTGTTGTCAGGATTGCTGTTTTAGCCGTGTGTTTGTTTCTTATGTTTGTTTTTTCTATGCAAAGTACGCCACCAAATGGCACCTTCAAGACACAGAGTTTTATTTTCCCCTCTCTGAGAAAATAACGGCTCATAAAAGTAAACACAAATACATATCTCAGTATCATTGCTTTTTCATCACCGTGAATTTAGGGCAGGCGCACGCGAGGATGTATTTTGTCACTTTTATTCTCACCATAACAGTGTTACGGAAAGTCATCCAGAAAGAAGGGAGGAAAGAAATAAAAGAGAAACAAGTCTATGTTTTTTTCAGTTTGGAGCCCTAATGCTTATAAGGCGTACAAAAGAAAACACCGGCTGTTCTTTTTCATAAAGAATCAAGTAAAGCTGCGCTTTGCCTTTGGCTGTTTTCTTACTTCCAACAAATTGAGTGTCTGCAAAAAAGGTCACCCATTCAAACCTCTGCAGCCAACTCCCAGGAGAGACAGGAGTGCTTCTCCTTTGAGCGAGAAAATCTACATAGTGTTCGTAGCCCTGCCTGGTTAAGGCCACTTGATCCACATCCCTCTCCTTCCTCTAAATTGGGCTAGTGGGTCGGAAGCACTGGAGCCTGGTGAAAATGAATCACCATTCTGCATGACTGTGGGCAGTCTCTATCAATTAGACACTGAATACCCAGAAGGAGGACGTGAGAACAGGGCATCCGAACACTTTTCCATGCATTCCGTTTCGCCTTGTACAGTATGACCAGTACTCAGAATTATGTGGATAAGGAAGACTGCAAATGGAAAGTTGATTGCTCTTCACTTTTCTTCGCCAACAACAGTTACTTACATGATTACCAAACTCCAGGACTGCAGAACTCATGGACGTGTATGAAACACTCTGGCCATCAGTTCAGAAAACGATTCATAATAGCGTTGGAAAATGCATTGTGAAATCTCAGATTTCACCGGTTAGATTGCAATATATATCTGTTTATAAGTTTCATCACATCCCTTATCATTTTTGAGGACTAAGTGTGCTACATATATATAAATGCATTCTGAACACAAATCCACTCACAATATATTTTACAGTTATTGATAACATTTGGGTAAAAAAAATCAAAGAACAGTTTGTTGGTTTCTTATTGTAATAAATTCTAAGCTTCAAGAATCAATACAGCTGAATAACCACTGATTCACCACAATGAATCCTACCCAGGCTGATTCGTGTGTGTGTGTGTGTGTGTTTGTATTTTAGCAGACGCAGCGGCGTGTGACCTTTCACCTCCCAGACGGTTCTCAGGAGAGCTGCAGTGCCACTGCCGGTCTGCAGGGAGAGCAGGAGGCCGGCAGCAGTGGCACTAACCAGGCCCTGCCTCTGGGCTTCCCTCAGGATGAGTACTACGAGCAAACCTCACCCAACAGCCGCACTGAGGGCGACGGCAACTCTGATCCCGAGTCCAGTGAGTACCTATTATCCAAACTCAGAGCACATAGGCACACATACACAGATAGCTAGCAGCTCTGCCATAGTCACATATACCTGACGGACCTTCAAAAAGTTCAACACTTTTTAAACTCTTATTTATTAAGTTTTGAGAGCTAGTCACATGACACTCCCATACACACCCACTTACTACTCTTCCAGCCCAAGTGCGGAAATATATATACAGCTCTGGAAAACATGGTGCAATAATTGAACTGAACAGCTTGACCTTAGTTTTTAAGAACTGCTGACAATATTTCTCCTAATTTCCAAATAATATTATTCCTTAAAGTATAATTTTACAGGAAACATCAGAATAAGAGAAATGATGCCCTTACAGAACTTGAATAATTTAAAGAAAACAAATCTCTGGTTCTCTCGTAAACAAAATGGCAATAATGAGCTTTGAGGAACTTCTAGTAGTGTTTCACCATCCAACTGGTCTCAGTGTGAGAGGAGAGTGTTGATTACAGCAGTGTTTTTATACTTTCCCTCATTAAATAAGATTTGATTCAGCTGATCACTAATCAGTATCTCATAAAGCAGAATGAGGTGCTTGTGTAGGAATTTAACAGACTCTAGCATGGAATGATTGTCATACTCTGATTTTAAAATAAATTCAAGCGGTCTCATATTTTTTCCAGAGTTGTATACACACACACACACACACACACACACACACACACACACACATGATGTGGAGCGACACAAATAATAGTTTTCTGAATATTGAAAATGCTGTTTTGGACCTACATATTTTACATTTCCTTCATGGCGCGCGTAAGCTGGGTTAATAATACAGTAGGTGGAAGTGGGTTAGTGGATTTTCTTCCTGTTAGTGACAGTAGTGTGATTAATACTGGTATATATACATATATACCCTAATCAACAGATTTCCCTCAAAATACATACCTTAAATGTTGGCCTTAAGTACCTTAAGTACAGTGAGTAAAGAATGTGAATCAACAGTATTACGTTAAAATATTCAATTGAAATGTTGTTTTAAATGGTTTGTAACTTACCTAAAATGTCATGTTAATTAATCAGTTCTCCAGGATTCACTCCGTCAACAAAGTACTTTAACTTCAAATGTAACTGAAGAAGAGGGAATGTGGATCAGTTCTTAAATTGACTTTAAAGCCATTGCACCAGCTTCTGGTGAAAAATGACCTAATTTTGGAACTTCGGAGATCTATACCAAAAATCTTAAAAAAGGTTTAGTTTAGCTTCAATGAGTAAGTAACATGGCAAATATGAACAAATTCTGAATTATAGATTGTTCTGTGAGCTTACTCACAGAATAATCTATAGGTCAGTCACAAGACATCAAAAGCTGTGTTGCAGTACATAAAATGTAACCCAGATTTTACATTCTTTATTCACAAAACAATATATACAAAAGTCAACATACTTAAGCTAGTAAACATTTTTAGTAACCTGTCAATAAATCAATTAATTTAACTGGCTGTTGGCTTTCAAGTGTTATTAGCAACATTATTAGCTATTCTATTAATGGTTCTATTATTCTATTATTGGTGGTCGTTGCTGGGATTTCATTGTCAACGTCTATTGTCACTGTTGCCGTACTTACCATGTATGCTTAGCATCGCGCCTTCCTGGCTGTTGTGAAAAGCAGCACATTTTCTGTTAACATCAATGGTACTTTAACTCTATGCGATGTAACTGTAACATTTCCTATGTGCATCCAAAGGTATTTACAAGTTATTTTGTCTGTTTAACAAATACAAAACGCATTATCTCTGAACACCTGTAGCAGCTAGTGCTCAGCCACGCAACGGTGACAGACGGCAGGCCTTGCTTAGCCAGCGCCACGTGGTCCTGTATAATAGTGCCGAGCAAATAGCGCTCGATCAGGGGGAGGGTGCTTATTTGCTCAAGTTGTTATTGCTTAATGAGGCGCACAAATGCTGGTTAGTATTTTTGCCGCTGAGATACTGTATAACACATGGCCATTAATGTGACTGACTCTGAATGTCACAGCGCTAGCTTTCTGGATCTCCCCCGCCCCTCTGTAGTTATTTGGTGGGCTTTTGCGCAATCCTGGTGATGTAAAGCCTGTGCTATCAGGGCTGGAATACGGTAGAACTGTCAAAAACCACTGACAGATGCTTTGATTTTCGGGGGCAGTTTCTGTGCCATAATCAGGAAACAGTGGGGTGACTCTGATCAGCGTAGATGTCTTCATCCTGTGCCAGCCTACACATCAATGATATGGGTGAATTACCATAGCGTCGCTCCGGTTGTCAAAGGCGACGCAACCTGCTTTTTTTAAAGACAGGACAGGGGAGGAATAAATTGCCTCGCGTACACCTGCAGATATCCTTTCAGCCCGGGCAATAAATGAGACAATAGCGTCTCTGGCTGGACTATGAGTGCGTCTTCTCCCCTCCCTGCATTGCAGCAGAGCTCTGACAGAACCCACAGTGTCAGTGTGAGGATGAATGTGTTTGCAAGGCTCCCCCCTGCCCGGCCATTTCCATACACATGATCACCAATCTTTTCTCTTAGATTAGCTGTTGTCCCACCAGCCTGCGGTCTATGATAATGACCTTTTGCTGTGCGTGGCCCTGCTGCAGGGATATAATCAGGTCTTTCAGAGGCATCACATAAAGCAAAAGGGGAAAAAAGTACAGCCCCGGATCTGATTTATATGCTGTAAATGCTTTCCAGCTTATTAATATTCTACAACGGTCATTTCTAACACTCTGTAAAGTCAGCGAAAGGAATGTGAGAACTGGGCTAATTGTGAAAATGGATTTTTTAATAATTTTTTTTAAGAATATCCAAGCTTCCTTTTACCCTCAGTGGAAGTAGAACCAATTTCAGGTTACAAAATAGAACCACATCCAAGGAAGAAAAATAATACAAATGCTTCTCTATTTTGGTTAATTATAACTAAGCTTTTAATTACAAATTCAAGAGGAAGAAAGCCTATTCACACTGCTCCTTTGTACACAAAATGTATCATTGATTGTATTGTCAAAGCAGTAGTTCAGAACCCACTGTGCATTTTAGAAACTGAAAGCTTCTAAACTGACAGACTCATGAATAAACATGAGCAATCCATGGCGGCTTGAAAATGAAAAGGGGAAAAAAAATTGTGCACTTTTTTTTTTTTTATCCCACAGATTATTTGGGGGTTGTATCGATGAAAATCTTGTCATGTATTTATAATAAGGTTTGGGTTGAGCACTAGGGCCTTTGAAACCGAGCGGCTGACAACTGTTCCTCAGGACCCTGGCGATGTGTGTGCTCAGCGAAGATGGAAGTCAGCCCCCGGTTCATTCAACCCCCCATTTTCTTGCCCAAAAGTTCACTGATAAAACCTGACACTGCGGTTGAGAGTTCAAAAGGAGAGATAGATCTGCGGTCTGTTGACAGACTGGGAAACGAGTGCATTGGAGGCGTAGGGGAGCCCGAGACGGATTAGATATGGTTTTATCAATGAGCAGCAGGCAGCTGTGGCTGTGGCAATCGCTTATCTTGTCGTCTCAATTTGAAAAGAGTGAGAACAAGGGAGAGAGGGATAGGGGAGAGAGGCAGAAGGAAAGAAGAAAAGAAAGGAATGATAGTGTGAGAGCTGGGGAAAAGGTAGTCTTGTGCCTGTCATCAGAGAGTATCGTTAGACCGCATCGACATACAAAATCGCCCGTCACCAACAAGGCCTGGTCTTTATGTTGGATGGCTAAAATAAAATTCACCATTTAATGTTGATTTGCACCTTTATCCAATCACTACAGCAAGATAACACAACAGACTACAGAAGCTATAGCTTGGGCTAGTTGGAAATGAGCACCTTAGCCGAGTTACATTTTTACATCCTTTTGGTGGTGCATTTACTGGGTCCACAGAGATCCAGTGTAATCAGCTTTTAGTCGTTTGTTAACGTAAAATGTTTGGGTTTTTTTTTTAAAGAGAGGGACCCCCCTTGCCCATCTATACCAGCAACTACAGCCTGCTCCGAAACATTCTCAGAAACAAAGCCAAAAGCCAGTGCATCAAAGTAATGGAAGTAACCAAAAAAACTTGACAAAACACAGACAGTTCTGGCCAAATGATAATGGTGTTCCACAATATTGGTGCATTCGGAATTCATCAGCATATAAAATCAGAATGTTGTTATTTCACCAAATTCTAACTAGCAGTTGTAATGATTGCTAGATGATCAGTCAGTAACTGAGGCAAAGATGGACCAATGACATTTTATTGCTGGTTGCATGCTTAAAACTTCTTACTAGGCAGGCTTAATATTATAATGTGCTAAAATGATATACACTATATGGACAAAAGTATTGGGATGAGATCAGTTGGCTTCCCTTTTGCAGGTAGAACAGCTTCCACTCTTCGTCGACAGCTTTCCACAAGATTTTGTTAATTTGTGCCCATTCGTTCTGAAGAAGTAAAAGGCATTAGCCAAACACTGAGAAACAGGTGTGTTCCAGTATTTTTGTCCATTAGGTGTATTTATCATCAAGCCCATCAAACCATACGTCTCACTGGTGATACATTGCGGTGTTTCTTTGATCGAAAATATTCCACCAGAGCAGTTACAGAACTAGCGTTCCCAATTTAGCCATAGCAGAACACAACAGGACGTGTAACTGGAGGCTTCTGTGAGGGTTTTTTCTTACCGCACATAAGATGCATGAGGCTTGCTTTATTGTTGAATGCACTTAGTCTTTTTCAGAGTTATTCATGCAGTTACTTTTTCTAAAAGGCATGTTTACAAATCTTTTAGATCACATTCTTTACATGTCAAATGTTGCAGAATACATGAAGCTTGCCGCTTTTTTAATAGACTGCATTGTTTGCCAGCTTGGTCTGTGACTATATATTAGACTACCTACTCGCTTGCATAATATGGAATTCACTCTTATTAACAGTGGTATTTACGATTTAACCATTAAAACCATTTTGTTGTGAAATTTGCTTTTATGGGTTTAGAAGAAAATGTACCGTAAATATCAAGCCTTCCTTATGGAGCGATTGAGTAGAGGGAAATGATGATGAGAAGAGGGAGAGTAAAGCAGGCCTTTCTCCTGGGCTTTATGTTTCCGAAGTGGTGTGGCAAGGTCCTGTGTGTCAACCAGTCTTGAGTAACGGCCAGTGGGAGAAGTAGGGGATATGGCCTTCTTATGACAATGAATTTCACCACTCCTCTTTTTAAAACAGCGTCTTTATTAGACCACCCGCTCTTGAAATAAAGTTCATATGACATTTATGTTGCCATTATTTACGAGGGAGGAGGCAGTTCGCTTTATGGCTCCTGTTTTTTCTCTTTTTTTTCCCACCTTCTTTCCCCAGGCTTACTTTATCTGTGTGTCAGCAGTCCCGTTTTTTTTTTTTTGCTCATCTTTGCTCCACACCGATCCGCAGCGCTCAAATTTGCCACGGCCTCTGGCCGATTGGCTAAAAGCCTCAATTTGCCGTGGCAGAATTAGCATGGCTGCTGTTGTCTCTCTCTCTCTCTCGCTCTCTCTCTCTCCTGCTCTCTCTGTGTCTCTGTCTCTCTGTGCTCTCTCCCTCCTCCTCCTTCTCCTCCTCCTCTCCTGTTCCCAAACAGCTGGCATGTGGGGAAATGCACGTCTCAAACAATTAACAATTTTAATTCTTAACTGTCCCTTCAGGCTCTAACCAAACCTTTGTACTTAACATCAAACAGTATAATGCATAAAAGTGCATGGGTCGTATAGCCTTCGCCATGGCAACCGTCACCGCTGTTTTTGTTGTCGCCTTCCTCCTATGAGATTTCTGTGCCTGTGCTCCAATGCCATTTACCCAAGGCAAACAAATGCATGAAATTGAAAATAACTTCCATCGAAAGAACAGATACTGATCGTTTTAAATATTTCCTCAAAACAAGCCATCTGAGTTATTTGCCGTTAAACCCTGGCATTGTATTGCATTAAGTTGCATTCCTTAACTGATAAACTTTCAAAAGTTTCTTTTCCGAGAGAACTAGTTATGTGTGTGGTCCCGCAGAGGCTAACGTACAGAAGTGATTGTTTGGAAAACGGAAAAGAGACAAAATGAATGATTAATACGTGTTTATCAGCACAGCGTAGCTCACTGCTAATCCCGCTGTTTACACACAGAGAGCATAAACAACCTTTTTCTTTATGAATTAAAGAACGGTAAAAAGGTATGAAAGCGCATGCTTTGGCTTTGTTTAGTGCATCTGCCTCTTTTTTTGGAATTTGGAATTTCATCTTCAATTTTTAATTTGCTGTGCTCATGGATGATCATAAATTATTCCATAAAACAAAAGCTCTATGAAGAAGCAAGTCTCATTAATTGTATTAAAAGTAGTGTTACATTCTGAGCCTGGCTTCTTAGAGGCAGCGAGAGGAGTGAGTGCACTGCAAAGCCAACATGGCATAACGACGTGCTTCATGATCGCATGAGTCAGTTTGTTTTTGTCCAAATAAGTCTGATTAATTATATAATAGTTATTTATAGGCCGCCGCTCCTTAACTACTGCAGTGTGCTCATTTACATCTTTAACAACCGTCTGCAGCCTCTTTTCATCCTTATTTTGGCTGGTGAAGTTTGCTGGCATCCCTTTTTCTCTGGGTCGCGTGCCGTGTTACGGATAGACGCGCCTCGGGGGCCTTCAGGGTCCCTTAAAAACATCAGATCCAAGCCAGCAAATTAAAGAAGTCATAATGTAGGTTCTGTTGTTGTTTTCTGAGCACATATGTTGTTATTGGTCGCTCCGCGTAATGCTGCATTAGAGAGCGGGCCTTTTTGCATGACACAAAATAAATCACAGCGCAGATTAAAGGACCTTTTTAAAATCTTCGCATGGAATCTTTGGTAATAATGCGGTTTGTTCTCTGAACACTTTGTAATGGGCCAACAATTCAATATTATATGCATTCAGAGAGATTTACTCAGGGCGGGAAGTGTGCATCTTACCGACTAAAAGCATGTGCCTAAATGCTCTGGTTGTTAGTAGAGTAGAAGCTATCGAGAGATAAAAGATCTCCTAATCTGCAGCATACGGACTCCAATGCCCAGTTTACGCCTTGCCTTTCTAAGATCTAAATCTGCCGTAAAAGTAAACCAATCCTTTTCATTTATTCGAAGACTAATAAGATTATTGTTAATGTTTATAGATGTTTAGGACAAGAGTTTTATTCTAGACGTTTCCTAAGCGCACTCATCGTCTTTTTATTTGTATTGTTTATTGCAGTATTTAGTAGACATTAATATATACAAAGGCGACTTGACTAGAGTCAGTCTGTCTCTTATTTTCTATTATCCACTTCACACACACAGACACACACAGTGTTGTTTGTGATTCTTTGTGATTAAGGCCTTTGCTGCTAAACATTTGTTAATATATTAATTTTATTCGAGTATTTAGACACCATTAATATATAAAAATGCCACTTGACAAGAGTCGGTCTTTCTATTATTGTCTATTACCCCCCCACACACACACAGACAGACACACACACACACACACACACACACACACACACACACACACACACACACACACACACATACAGTTGTATGTGACCGCTTGTGACGATGGCCACACC
>JBBJLR010000034.1:5999903-6011344 GCA_037577145.1 Brachypetersius gabonensis
TATATATAAATTGTGTCTGTGTATGTCTATATCAGATATCTCTTATTGCGATGATCCCCACAGTGCTTTGGTCACTTGCAAAAATCATATAATTGTCACTCAAAATAATGTCCACCTCTGAAAACAGATATGGCTGTGATGAGATGTGATGTCATGAGCTGACAATACCTGTCATGTGTTATGACAAGCACCAGACAGTTATTTCTTCACAGTGTCCTGAAGTACGCCATTACCAAACCCTCTTGTGATTTTCTCTCTAAAAGATTCTACATCTAGAATCAGCACAATGATTAAGTTTTGATTGTGTGTGAATTATGTCAACTGTTGGTTTCAGCGTGATTCATTTCAGACAGCTAAAAATTATGGCTCCACTAGATGAGAGTAAAAATTGCTTTGCCTTCCCAATTGCAGGCAGAATGCAGCCATTTCGGATCTGCTGTCATTTTGGACAGCCGCGGCTTTTTAAAGCACCCCAAAAACAGCAAATAGCCAGACCATCTGCACTTAATGCTTGTAACAGTCCCAACCAATTATACCCAGAAAATTTCTTGATCTGACATCAGGGGGGAAAACGGTGCCTTTCTCCTCACCCCTCTCTTTTCATGCTGGCGATTCCAAAGGTCATACATCTTTGAGGAATTATATCTAATTTATTATCAACATCTGATCGGACGACAGCTGTGGCTACCGGGAGTAGTGTGACTTCTCCTCTAAGATATGCCACAGCGAATTGATTAAAATGCATGGCCCCATCCTGCTCTCATTTTTCACATGCAGCCAGTATCAAGGATAAAGATGGGTCTGCTCAGAAGGACTTATTGACCAAAATAACAGAGCATCAATACATCCCCTGAAGGCTGAACAGGCTCAACATCTAAAGGGTTGTATTTTTGGTGACTACAAACCATAGCACTATTGACCTGTGATCCTGTGAACAACGCGCATATCACCCCAAACATATGCTTTCGCCTTTCTAGAACTGTTTGCTGTCAGATGGAATCCTCTGTTGTGAGGATATTATTGGAAAGTCATGGAGCTGGTGGACACCCACAAGCCTGAGCGATATGTTAGCGTGATGTTTTGGAATCTCTCAGCAAAAGTCAGTAGTGTTCATATTATTGCCTCATTTATGGGTTTAACATGTTAAAGGAATAGTCCATTGTTTTTCAACCTGTTCTCTATCTTCAGTGTCTGTATCGTACCATTGATTACTACAGGCAATAATTTCTCTGTCCTTTGAAATGAACCCATCGAGTTCCATGCATTTCTGCAAAACAGTAGAAAGAATATTTTCAATTATGTAGTGAAAGGTCCACTATATGTGCAAAAGTATACAGACATCTTTTCTAATTGCCCAAAAATCTGGACACTCTGAACTAGCTATGGCTAATCCTAAGCGTCGGCTTGAGGTGTTCAAAGCCCTCCAGAATTCTGCTTGTGGAAGTTATGGAGCACCAGTCACATTTGGGATTAGGTGGATTGTGATCCAAAATGAATTATCCAACATCAATTATCTCATAGCTGAATACAATCAAAATTCTCATAACAGTGTTCCGACATCTAATGGAGCCTTCCCAGAAGAGTCAAGTCTGCTACTGCAACAAACAAACTCTTTATTAATACCCTTGATCTCAGAAGAAACGCTCGAAGAGCAGTTGTCTACAAACGTTTGGACCAGGCATGTCAAACTGGGCTCCTTCCAGGCAACAGTACTGCAGAGATTAGCACTCTCACTCTGAATTCAAGCCATGAAGACCTTGCTAATTAGCTGATGGTTTGAATCAGGTGCGTTTAATGAGGCAGAGCGCTGAAGTCTGCAGTACCTTAGCCCTGAGGACTTGAACCTGACACATGTGGTTTGGACATATAGTGTATTTGTAAATTAAGCTCAAAGTCAATGTATTTCTTTTCCTTCAGACATGTTAGCCTGCTAGTTTCCCAGGAGGAAGAAACTGTGGCAGTTCATTCCTAGCATAGCGTTTTGGGCAGAGTTTTCACAGGCTCCTGGAAATCTGTATACTGGAAAATGCCTTTTTATTACAGGTGCATCAGCATTCGCAAGTTGGATAAAATTGCATGAGACCTGCTTTGATTGGACATTCCCTCAAGTCTGAATCATTAGTGTTCTGAATTTATACAGTTTAATATAACAAGATTATTTTCAAGAATCTTTCCTCAAGTTTTTACTCAGCAACTGGCCACTGGCTTCTAGTGAGTTTTGAGTCAGTTCTGAAGTAGGATCTATGGAAAACCATTCCTCAAATTTCATTCCTTAAGAGGTCTGACATGAGCCTAAACTGTGTTAGTGACACACATCTTGGTCATGCTTATAGGTCAGGGTAGGTCTTCATGCATGTCGGCTTTGTTTATGTAGATCCCCTATATTACATGCATCACAGTGGTAAATAGAGGCACTACAGTGATTTTTTTTCCCTCCGGAAAACAGAATGCTAAGCAGACCATGACCGATATGAAACAATTGAAAGTGAGTACTTTTTTTTTTAGCAACCACTCCTTTATCTCTAGCGCAGGTCAGTAGGATTTAATCTTGGCGTGTGTGTGCGTGTGCATGCGAACACCGGATTACTCGGTGGCACCCCGCAGTCCAGTGATCAATGTGAGCTGTGATTCTTTGATGAATTGGTATTCTCAGACAAATGGATGACTTCAAGAAAGAGCTCAGGGGCTGGGAAGGTAGACGGATAGATGGAGGCACGGATGGATGGATGGAGCGCGGGGAAACGGAGGGGGAGCTTTCCTGAGTGGAGGAAGAGAGAAAAAAGGGATTTCAGTGGGGACATGGGGAGGATGGATTAGACTTGCCCTCGCAGGAAATGTTTGGGCTAACCAAATATGACAGGAGCTTTTCAGGGCTTGACACTGAACATAGAGACCTGGCAGTGGTGTGGCCTCCGCCGAGACGGACCGGCGCATTCATCACATTTGTTCGCCTCACCGCTGCCTGAGCATCTGCGGGACCTCCAGGCGACGGGGCACCGGGGAGGTCAGTCAGCTGCCTGCCACCACGCGCCGGCCCACCGGCGAGAGCCGCCAGCGGCCACCCGCACCGCTCGCCAGTGTCCCTTTGCCCTGCTTCCTCCACACACCTGCTCGGCTGCATTGATTTGCCCTCATTTCTAGTCGAGCGGAACTCCCAAGGCTTTCAGCTGTACAACATCTGTCAATCCGCACTCACTCCTCTCATCAAAACACAGCCACTGTGTGGAAATCTCTATTACCCCTGTGTTGACACTCTGTAAACGTGTTCATTAAGGAGATTTTGACAATCGATTTTGTCTATGATTCATTTCCCATCCTTAATAGAGTACTCATTAAAAGAACATTCATTAAGGGGCACGTATGAAGTTGCAGTTTGCTTTTACTTCAAGACAAACACTGTTTCATGAAATGGATCATTACTGAGGCTTCATATCACTGAATAAAGTTTGTGGACACTATGAAATATGTTTGCAATGCAAATGAGCTTGTTTTACTTACCTAAAGACTGGGCAGGTTTATTGTAAGGAAAACGTCTCCAGAAAGCGTGAATATTTGGGACAATATTTGTAAAAATGTAGATATTTATGTATTGTATATTTATAATATATGTGCATTATATATATGCGAATGATCTCATACGTTGGGTGTACATACCTCTAGTGTGATTTGAATATGTTGTCATTTGATAATGAGACCATGCAGGCTGTGAATGAAAATGAAATTCATTTTCTACCTACGTAATTAATTATATATTTTGTCAGGACAAAACAGCGCACCTGCAAAGTAATACCTTTTCAAATATAATGAAAAAGCTATTCATCTTGAAAAAGCTGCTCTTTTTATAATAGCATGTGCAGAAACAGTGGCAGTGAGGTAACTGGTTAAATTGCAAACATAATGACCTTCATCCAGCGAAAAATATTCAAAGTTCCAATGAATTTAAGTGGCTTCCAAGCCTTAGAAAGGGCAGTGTGGGTGCAAATCTGTGTTTGTCCCATTTGGATGGACTAAAGTGGGCAGTGAGGCCGTGTGCCCTTGCTTGCGCACTTGGACTAACTTGTGGGTCACCAGGGGAGGCAGATGTTGTCTTGCGGCATGGCCGCCTGCTTCTGCTGCTGTGATGGTTGGTATCATTTGTGCTTACAGGTGCACAGCGCCTCTGAGCAAGTCTCTCTCTCACTCTCACTCTCACTCTCTCTCTCTCTTTCTCTCTGTCTCTCTCTCTCTGTCTACGTCGCCCTCTCTCTCACCAGCAGTCAGGGCTGCAAGTGTCAGAGCAGGGGGGAAATGCCCATTAGAACCAGTGAGCTATAATAATTGATGATCAGGCCTGCTGTCAGTGTAAGAAATCACTGGTCCATACGGGAGATGCAAGCGAGCGTCCGCGGGAACACAAACAGCCAAACCAGCGCAGATTCTCTCAGCACAGCACAGGTAGCTGTGACACTGGGGCCCAGGCGAGCTGTGTAAACGACAGAGGAGGCCTATTGTAGCGGCGGATGAGCGTTTTGTCCTTCAAATGGCAGATTTGCATTCTAATGATGTGCGAAAGCTCTTGTGGTGATAGAGACGCCTTGATGTGTTTCAGCCCATAGATCTCCCCTCCACCTCCACCCCCTCGCACTAAAGTTCCAGTTAATTATGCATGTCTGTGAAGTGACACGGTGTCTCCAATAGCAACCTACAGGTACATCCCTGTGAGGCGGTTTATTCTGTGCGGCCCTTCTCTAGGCTTTGAGAAATGTTCTCCCTCTGCATTGCTCACTTCTTTAAACACTGCTGCTCCGAGATGGTCTTATAAGTTAATAATGAGAGGACTTGAAGGAGAGCAAGCAAAATCCCTCCGAGACTCAATCCAGCATTGTAACGCCTCCTCTTTGGCACAGATTCCACACCAAAAAAAATCCCCTTCATCTAAGAAATGCATCATAGTCGTGCTTTAGCATCGTCTGCTTTTGCACTAAATCAAAGCACTCAAAACACTAAAATCTGTCTTTTATTTACTTATTTATGTATCTAGTTACTTATTTTATTTGACTTTACTTTTTAAAAGTAGCCTGTCCCATAGCTAATTATTTTATTAGCCCTAGGATTAGGCTTTTCATTATGCCTAAGGTATTGTGAGTTCTTAATTCTGGGCAAATATGTTGTACAAGGTGTATCTAATTAGGCATTTTACACTCCATTTCTTCACAATAAGGCTAAACACTCTGGAGCACTGTTGCAGGATTGCATATCAGAATGTGCTTATGATGGCGCACACCTGTTTCTCCCTCCACCCCCCGCCAACATACAAACCCCCCTTTCTGTAAAGCACAGCATAGTGGAGCAGAGCGTCTGGTTGTGACTAGCTACTCGGAATGCTGGGAGACGTAGTTCATCATTCTCTTCTGTGCTGGGGCCACTGTTTCATGTCCTGTCACTTTGCTGGCAAGCACCACACAACCCCCCCCACCCACCCAAAAAGTGTTTTCTCCATGCTTTCCAGACTGATTATCCCCATTATTTCCCGGCTTAAAAGTGCCTATAGCTGTACCGCCCCCATCTGTTTTACCTTTCAGAGCATCTGTCATGGCTTGCAGGGACATCCACCTCACGAGTCACAGAGACATGAGGACATCTGTCCCAACAGACAGTGAATCAGGATGCACCGTCCACTCTCGCCATCCACGCTCCACTGGGCCTGGCCGCACGCACTCGCGAGCATTCGCCACGCTAGATCTAGGCAAATTGCATTCTTCAGTGAAGTTGGTGTTTCTAATTCTTCACTCGCAGCCGCTCTGCTGGCAGATAATTTGATAAGGCTCGTCATAATGGTGCTGCTGGATCCTGATAAATGTGTCTAATGTGGCTGCAGGCAAGGGCCAGGAAAAAAAAAAAAATAATAATAATACCCAGGATTTCCCTCTGCAGTGCTGATGAGAAGAGCAGCCATTAAGATAAATTGAGAAGTTGAGAATTTTATTTATTTATTCATTTCTTTATTTATTTCAAATAACAAGAATGGAACTTTGTAATCCGTTGGTATGACTCAAATGCCAATGCGCATTTCAGCATGTTGCCACGGTTTATTACAACTATTAGTCACACCAATAGATATCGAAACAATTCATTCTTGGCGTTCTCTGGCATGGTGTCATTTCATTTTCCCCCTATACTATTGTGAATGCTCTATATAGGAGGACACCTTGCACAGAGGAATTTGTTATATCGAGTTTGACACCTAACCATTACAGTGGCGCATACATTATCATATAAAAATGTCTCCTCGTGCCCATTGCCAGTAGATCATTTCACAGCTTTAGGCCCCTTGTCTGCTTTAATTGCGGCAAAAGCCCACGCCAACTTTATTTTTCTTTCATTTCTTTCATTTCATTTCTCAGAATAAAGCTGTTGCTGGAAACTGACCAAGCACTGACCTATGAATGCACAAAGCCATAGGCCCTTCATTCTCCCCCATCTACTTAGAGTTTAATCTGTGTCAGATTTTCCCCTTCTGGTAAAATATGCTGTCTGTGGCTGCCACTCTCTGTGAGAGTAGCTGCTTAATCCTCATGAATACATGACTTTGTGCGCATGAATAAATAAAAAGCTGCTTGGCGGGTAATTGAGGTGCCGTGCCACTAACAAACGAGGACACAATTTGTAAATGAGATATTTCCCCATCTAGCCCTAAGATGATTTATATCAAATTAAAGCATTTACTAAAATCATGCGAGATGGCTTGCCGCAGTCTCCTCTTTAACAGGTTTTCCTTTTCCCCCTTTAGTCATGCAAACGCTGCGGAATCTTTCCCTAGCCGCAGCTCCTCAGTATCACTCTCATTACGCATTTGTGCATGTGTGTGTCCTCCTCACCCTCCGTAAGACATCGTACTTTGTAACGTTTCTTCACGCCTCTGCTGATTCAGCTCAAAATTCATTCACTTAATGCTGTAATTGCAATCGTTTTATTAATTTTACCATCTCCAATCCTATTTGATGGTGTTTATCGCTTGGCGCTTCACAAGCACCTTAATGTATGCTAATTATAATCTATGTAATACTATAATTGAAAAGTGTTGAACGTTAAGCAGAAAATAATGCGAAAAATGTCCCGTCGGCCGAATTCTACGCAACATGTGCTTGATTCAATTTTATTTGACTTTCGATTTAATTTCCACAAACGAGTCATTTATTAGTGTTGCGGCATCACAGTGAAACCCACGAGAGTCTGGGTGATGAAGTTCTATGCTTTTCGAAACCTAACGACACGGTGCTGTTTAGCATATCATCACCACAGCTCCACTGCAGGGCTCCAAAAGCTTTACATTCCTGTAACATAAAAGGATACATTAAGTTGGTTATTCTTGGATATTTGTTTTACTAAACCATCACTGCTGACATTGAGCCACTAAAGCAAAAACCCAGTAAATGATTGGAGAGATCTTACATATTTGCGGTGGTATATTTTTTGAAAAGTCATATTCATTCATTTTCTGTAACCGCATGATCCTTACTATGGTCACATGCACCCGGAGCCTATCTCGGGGACTATGAGCGCAAGGTAGCCCACCGCAGGACACACACCATTCACTCACACACTCACACCTATCAGTTTAGAATCCCCAGTTCACCTGACACGCATGTCTTAGAACTGTGAGAGAAACGGAGACCCCGGAGGAAACCATACGCCACCATGAGAAGAACATACAAACTCCACACACAACCCTAACCTGGGAGGTGTGAGGCAACGGTGCTACCCTCTGCGAAAAGTCATATTTATTTATTATTTTTTATTTGAAGCTGTAAACCTGTGAGCATCAGCAATGATAATGTTGTGTTTACCCTACTGAAAGGCAGAAATGTTGAACATGAACGCTGCTTTACTTTCAACTGGTCTAAAAACCTAAAGTGAAAGTGAGAGTGAATCAAATGAGAACTGCAGTACCTGCAAAAAAAAAGATGTCTTTATGAATACAGGTTATATAAAGGAGTGTCTATAGACACTATTTGAAAAATTCATAAATACAATCCAAGATTGTTTAAACTTCTTAAATCGCGTTCTGTTTCTTCTTGATGAAACCACAATGCTGTTTTACGGTGGTGCTTAAGTGATTTTCTCATCATGTGAATAGGTGAGCTAAAAAGCTGTTTACTGGGTGGGCATGCTACATGTGTTCATAGTTCTGACATCATAACCACAACAAGTTAAAACAGACTATTTTCTTTTATTTATAACAGAGAAAAGGGACCATATGGACCATTTACAACAATGCAGGGAAAAATACCGCTTTTTTCTTTAGGCTTTTCAGTGTCTTTGCAGCATACAGCCCAGGCGGTGTTGGGACTTAAAAGAAATGTAATGAGTAAACAGTTGATGAGCCAGGCATCTTCCCCCCCCCAGGATGCCTCAAGGCAACAAAGGAAGTGCTAAGTCAAGATAAACCTAACTTTGCTATGTGTGGCAGATAACAAGGTTAACCTAGAGCAAAATGCCTTATCAGTGAGCAAACACACCTGTGGTGAGCGGAGAAATGTTTAAAGCAGTGGCTACGGGTGTTTTTAGGGTTGAGAGCACTAGCGGCAGCATGCCCTTAGCCAGGATGCAATAAATAAATGATTTTAGACTTCCAGAGAGTTACGCATTGTGTGTCTGATGTGGTCCTTGTATTCGGAACAGTGACATCTTTTCAAGGTAAAGCCCCAGCGAATGTCTTCTAGGTGTTCACGAGTGAGTCCAGCAAAAAATGGGTTATTCTGGCAGCGTATCATTTCTATTAAACATGCAAATCTCTATTTACCCTGCTGTTGTTGCATATTGCACGGGTTGTAAGTGAAGGCCCATGTGCGCATAAGGTGTCGTGGTGCTGTTTTGCCACTTTGTGCCGCAGCGTAAGCTTGCACACAGCGAGCATCCATGATTACCCTGCACGCGGCAAAGCCCAGAGAAGAATAGCATGGCGGGGGGAAACAATATGATCCTTGTTGCCTGTTATGTGTTTAAATGACCGCCTGTGCAAGAGGATGGAATAATCAAAGGCAGATATAAAAGATATTGCCTCTTTTCCTGTCACTCGCCGCTTTGCTACACATTTTACAGTGTTCGATATCCCACAAAAGCAACCCTTGAAGAAGCCGGCATTGATTTCAGGGGTCTTCTCTTCTCTCGGCTCGTGCCCTTGCGCCTGCTGCTTGACCCACTTATTTTCTCATCTTTCCTGGTACCCTCATGAGGGTTTTGCTTGCCTACTGCTTTTCCCATTACAAAATGGACGGCCGCCAAGTAGCCCGCCACTGCCTCTCCGCGAATGAGTTAGGTGATACCAACTCAGTTAGTCAACATCATAAATCACCAGACAAATTGACATAT
Source organism: Brachypetersius gabonensis (assembly GCA_037577145.1). Lineage (NCBI taxonomy): Eukaryota > Metazoa > Chordata > Actinopteri > Characiformes > Alestidae > Brachypetersius > Brachypetersius gabonensis. The sequence goes on from JBBJLR010000034.1 coordinate 6,009,255, forward strand.
GTGCCAGAGACGAGAGGATCCTTAAAAGAAGGCTGAGGACCACACGAAGAGAAAACTCATAGTCATCACGGAGCCGAATAAATATTGACAAAGCGGTAAGTTAAGACGTAACATCAACAATGGCATTCAGCCCGTCTCAAGTTTATCGCCTCTTAATGGAAATAGGTGAATGAAAGTGAATTGCAGGCGCGGCCATTTGTTATGTGTATCCCAGAGCGGCAGCCGTTATGATAGACTATTTTTGCTGTAGGGATGCACCCTCGTACCCTTATGAACCTCTGCTCCTTTTCTTCCTTCTTTCTTCACTTTTTTTTTTTCCCCTTGGCCTAATTTGGATAAAGGGGTTATTTAATATGTTCGAAGCGAGGGTGTGATTTACACTCTGGAATTATTCAAAGGGGGTACAGAAGAGCTCCAGCGCCGGGTCATATCCTCGTGATTTTCATTGCTAATTAAAGGTACCTCCATAAAACGACAAATGCGGAGGGTGACTCCTAATGATTACAACTGCTCTGTTAATGTCACAAGGAACAAACACCCTAGGCCTTCTTTTCCAGGGTGTTTTTCAGGGTATGTTCACTGGTGGTTGTGTAAGATATAGATTTTATTTTTACATAAAATTTGAATCTGTGTTATCAGTCAATGTAGTTCAAAATCAGGAAAAGTGGAAAAATGTGAAATACTCATTTTAAACTTTAAGTTAGTGGAAAAAAAATGCAAATAAATATGTATAAAGTATATTTATATATAAATATAGTAATTAAGCCAAACATCAAGAAATATTTAACACTTGTCTGTTTTAGGACTTGGAAATACACTTTTGAATCTAAGCAGGGGTGTTCGAGGAAAGCCAGGACGTTTGTTATTGCTTTTTGTTGCTGACCTCCAGAGGATCAGCGGGTACTTTTTGTCTTGACACCTAACATGCCTCTTTGGCACAGTGGCAAAAACCTTGGCCCTAGTGTAGATAACTGGGTTGGGTTTCTTACTAGCTAGGCTCTAGGTAACATTCTCAGTTGGCCTCTTACATTCTCAGATGGTTGCTATCCTAGCAAAGTATGTAGATACCTAGATACCTGGAACAGCATGCCTTGCAATTATCCTGAAGGGACATTCATCTAGAGAGCTCAGGCTTGATGTTCCTTATGAAAAAGCATAACTGCTAATCACTCAAAATCTGCAGTGTTATTTTGTGTGATGCTTTATTTGCAATTATACCTTGTAACGGTGTAGAAGGATCCATTTAAAGCAAACCCTGCACAAAACCCATGTGACATATTAACCACACACACCCACACACATATGCACACTTTATTAAATGTTTAAAAAACAGGGGAGGACAGGCAGCTGTTAGTCAAACGATCCTCCAGAAAGCAGCTTTAGAATACATAATAGGTCTAAAGGCAGGCTTGGGACAGGTCTAGTGAGATTCCCTCATCCTTTCCTTGATAATCACCTTTAAGCTGATTCCTTTCAAGACATTCAAGGATGTTTTGAGTCAGGAAGGAAGAAAAAGGCCATGCTTTCTCACAGCCAATTCCATTTTCAAAGCAGAGGTACCTTTATGAGTACTGTGGCAAAACCAAAGCTATTCGGCACGCAATTCAAACATTAAAGACTACTCAGCTACCAACCCTCAATCTGCCTAACATTAGTCTTAGTGCAAGCAACATTTTCCAGCCTTTTTCTGAAGAGATGTATGTACATACGGCTGTGTGAGTGTGTGTGTGTGTGTGTGTGTGTGTGTGTGTGTGTGTGTGTGTGTGTGTGTGTGTATGTATAAGTCGTTCAAATCCCAAGACTGCTAAGCAGTGTTGTTTTTGGCGGCTTGTTTTAATTTTAATTTTAGTTTTAGTCTAGTCTTTGCGTCAAGCTGTCATTTTAGTCTTTATTAGTTTTAGTCACGTCTAAACTCTTTTTAGTCTAGTCAAGTTTCAGTCGACTAAAAGTCTGAGCATTTTAGTCTTATTTCAGTCAGAATCATCAACAACTATTTTCGTCTAGTTTTAGTCGATGTAAACTGATGACATTTTAGTCTAGTTTTAGTCAATGAAAGTTGTATTTTAGTCTCCTTTTTAGTGATGCAATTC
>JBBJLR010000034.1:6018744-6048573 GCA_037577145.1 Brachypetersius gabonensis
ACAAGATCCGTGTGTATATATAGGGTATGTACACACACACACACACACACACACACACACATATAAATGCCCATAAAAAATCTTTGTGTGGGGGGTGGGGGGGAAGAAGTGCATATTCAGCAAATACTCTTAAGATGCCCAAAAAACACAGACACACACACACCCACACACACACACACACACATATATATATATATAGGGACTACCATTTTTGCAACAATTTACCCTGGGTTACATCAGAGGCGTTTTCAAAGATTTTCCAGATAGACACCACATGGCTTAAAAGCCCATCATCAAAATTGCTGGGCTCTTGTTCCGTGACCTTAGCTGTTGCCGACAGCGGCCAAGATTTGACTGTTACTTGGCTTATGCACGCTCTGATCCAAGCCTTCAGTAATGTTCTCGTCCGTTTACACTTGGAGGAGTCCTTTGCCGAGGTGCCCTGACATGATTGATTGGAGTATAACCTGCCAAATGTAGGACTTTGATAGCCATGATGTCAGTGATGTATTGCTGCATTATCTGATTGCATCATGCTGTCGAACAAAAGCAGTGCATTCCATTCGGCCCTGGAGGAGCTGCTGTACATTACATATTAATGCCTTACTGTGTTCTGTTTGACACTGCAGGGTCAGGACCTTGGCCCACTCTGGTTGGCAAAGAGGGGCAAAATCATTATGGTTGTAACGATACTCAGATATAGACCCAAAAATGCCGAAAACTTTAAAAAGGTTTATTAAATGACACAAAAGCAAGAGCAAAGTCCAAGAAATGAAGCAAAAGTCCAAAAACCAGAAATCTTTTCCAAGGCAGTCAAAACTAGTCCACAAGGCAAAAAGAGTAATCCAAAAATCCAGAAAAAAAGTCAAAAAACGAGAAGGCAATACATAAGAAATCAGGGAAACGCTAAGTAACTAGAGGGAGCTCTGTATACTTTACACTGAGTGAATGTCATAGGTCTATATATACTTCCTAAGTCTAGTACTCGGGTGATCCTGATCTTGTTATGGAGTTGTGTGAAGCTCTGGGTTGGTTGTCCAGAGTGGAAGCCTCAGCACCTGACCGCACAAGGCTAGACTGCACAGTGGTTGTGTTTCTTAAATGTTTTGTGCCAGTTTTAATTAGGTGCTTTTTTGCTTTACCTTGCATGCTTTACCTTGCATAACTTGACTTCTGGTTGTATACCACAGCAACCTTTTAGCCGTCAAATCGTAGGCGCAGCTGAAATGGCTGATCTCGCTCTGCTGTGTTTACTTAGCGGAAACTTTGTCCCCTGATAAGTGTTTGCGCACCAATTCAGTACCAGTTGATCGTGTTCCAGCTGCTACAGGCATGTCTACTGAAGCCATATGGTCCCTCTCTAAATCACACCCTGAGATCCACAAAAAACAAGAAATAGCTCCCGCTATATTAGCTTTTTACACAAACATTGCATTATTGTATTATTGCATTGTATTATTTTTTTCTCGCTTATATTGTGTGTGTGTGTGTGTGTGTGTGTGTGTGTGTGTGTGTGTGTGTGTGTGTGTTTGCGTGTGTTTTTTTTTTCCCAATAAGAAATCCATTCATTAATTTTTAATTGCTTTAACAGAGCTGGTAAACTAATCAAAACCGTCTCCGTGGTATTATTCATATTTTGTTCAAGTACTAACATGTAATGAAAAGATTATGTTTAGAACAGTTCAGAGTCTAAGACCCATGTATTGCGTTGCATTTACAGCTCAATGATTGCATTAGAATTCGGCGAATTGACTGTTGTCATTCACCTACTAATTATAGTACTTCAGTGAATTCCTAATGACCGAGAATTACAGCGCGTGCCTCAGAGCGTCAGAGGCGTTCCTACATTTCAAAGCTTTGTTCTACAATCTGGCCTAAATGTGTGAGTTTTCTTCCGGTTATTATACTTTGTTGCAGGAAAAGTGCTTAGCAGACTAGTTGGTAGTCGCCCTTGGGTCCGGGACAGCTCCACACAGGCTGTCCTGTACCAGACCCAGAATAGACTGGATTGCATCGCAAGAATCACAAGAAATCACAAGAAAAACAGAGTTCACTCTCTTGTTGGTCAGTGTCATCTCCAAGGCTTTTGTGGGCAAAAAAGCTCAGCCCATCTTCCAAAGTGGCTCTAGCTATTCAGATCCGGCATGTTGCTACGGCAACCGCACAGACTAATGGTAGACTATTTACCCATTAAAACAGAAGCTGGTTTGATGAGCAAATTAAGGTAATCACATTTTTCATCTCCTGGAGTCGTCTGGTTCTGTCTCTCATATCTCCTTCCTCATGTACTTTATTCGTGATTTTTTTTTTCCTTCACTGTTTATTTTCATGTTATTGTAACTGACTGTTTTTATACACAACCTTTGTGCATCTAATGGAGAAAACCCCACCATGACTGCATCCCCAGGCCCGGCTTAGTTCGTGAAGCTACAGGCCATTTCTGGTCCTGTAGAGTTTAATGTGCGCTTCGCTCTGCGTTCAAACAGACAGAAAAAAAAAAAAATCTGGGGAAGTGAAACTTTGCAGTGGCACTTTAAAGAATCCCAAAAAGCAACGATAATGTAATAATGTAATAAGTTCCTGACTGCTGTGTTAACTAGACAGCTAAGGGTTTGCTAGACAGCTAATTATTTTTACTAACCCTCAGCTGTCTGATGAGGTTCCTCCAGGCTATATTTTCAAGGTTGAGAGTATGTGACGGAGGTTGGCACGACATTGTTCGTATTTCATTATCAATGATATTATGACATACCAGAGCCATTATGCTGTCTAACCTTCGTAGCATTGACTCGAGCCGAATTGTTCCTCAATTACGTCTGACATATTAAGCTATAGTAAGAAGAGGAATAACAATAGTATGTTTCCTTATTATGCTGCACGTGTCACCGAAGGTCAAATTTCCATCCAAATATCAGCCAGTGTGGTCTTTTCCTAGGGCCTACTTTAAAGCCAAAGTACTTCTCTCCCTGCTAAATGTCACTGGCAGGCTTTGACATGAAAACAGAGCTAAACCGTATCTAACCTGTCAGGCCGTGTTTGTAAGCAACTTTCATTTTATACAGGGAAGGATAGGCACTGAAGCAAAAAAAAGAAACACTCTTATGTATAACTGAAAGAAAAGAATCGACTCCTTCCTCCTTTATGCAGGATCCGCATTTAGCTGTCATTTAAAATACTGCCTACAAAACTATGCTGTTTGTTTTCATGCGTGATTTGTTTAGCTTTGGACAGTTTGGACAGCCGACGTTAATGTCTTAATGTCTTATAGAAGAATATCCAATGATATTTCACTCTAAATGACAACTTTTTGTATGTTCCTTCTTGAGAAGAATATACGAATAAAGGAATATTAATGTGACCAATATGCACAGAATGCCTGGTTTTACCAAAAGCCTGCTTTGCTCAAACTACCAAATTACGCCCTGCACTGGCCGTAAACTTCACCTCAAGGATGAGCTGGCCAAGCCTCCGCCGTCCGCTGTGTAGAGTCTATAAGCAATCCAGCTTTCAAAAGCCATATTCCAACGTTTCAAAGCATGACAAATCCCTCCCGAAATCATGTGTGAATAGAAGGGGGAGGAGCAGAAGACAGTGATTGATAGGTGAGATAAATCTTTCTGCCAATGGAGAAAGAGGGCAGGTGAAAAAGAAGGATGACCTTCTGTCTTACTTTCTTCGGTGTCGGCTCTGGTTAGAGGGTTAGATGCTCATCCTCGCTATAAACTCCAGCATAAACTCCAGCCAGATAAAGTGATGCTTCTCTCTGTTGTCTCCCCAGTCAGTCTGATCAGAGCTTGGTGGCATCCTGATTGTTGGGACTGTTTTGCCGTAAATGCTTCTTGTAGGGCCTAATGGCTGTTTAGTGCTCTGCTATTTCCCCCGTCCATGTAATTAATCTGGTCCAAACACAGCAGAATTCCTGTCATTGCACACTGATGCTGAGCTGTCTGCAGCAGACATCAGCATTTTGTCAGAGTTTCTTTGGGTTTATGCGCTGTGTGTGTTTGTGTGTGAGTGTGTGTGCATGCTTGCACTTGTGTGTGTGTGTATGTGTGTGTGTGTGTGTGTGTGTGTGTGTGTGTGTGTGTGTGTGTGTGTGTGTGTGTGTGTGTGTGTGTTTATGGGGGGTGATGCTGGGTCAGGAGTGAGTCAGTGTTTGTGTGTGTGTGTGTGTGTGTGTGTGTGTGTGTATGTGTATCTTAGTGATTTTGACTTTTTTGTTGTTTATTTTATTGTCCATTTTTCTGTTTTGTGTTGAATGTTTTGTCAGAAATTGAGATGTAATTCCAACGTGTTTGATGAGGTTTGCAATGTTAACATTAAAAAATTATCATGTTTATCTGAACGAGTTCAAAATGACAGGGAATAATGGGAAAAGGTATGTTGTAATGGAGACATGTTGCTGAGACCCATGAGGAAATTTGTTACATTCACTGCAATTATTTGGCAAAACAATGAGCAGAAAGATGTTTCTTTTATTAGTGAGGTTAAGGTTAGGTTATGGTTTAGGTGTAGGTGTAGTATTACTCAGATTCAGTATCCAGTATGGAGTATAACATGAGTCCTCAGTCTGTGAGTCTGTGAGTGAGTGTGTGTGTGTGTATGTGTGTGTGTGTCTGTGTGTGTGTGTGCGTGCATGTTTTTACATATGTCCACACACACACACTTGCAGTTCCAGGTCGGGGCTCTCTCACCTTAGGAAAGGAAAAACTTCAGCAGATGGCGGGCCTTTAGGGTCTGCAGCACATTGTGGCTGAATTACAGTCCAGAGGGAGATGGAATGCCTGATAACCTCCATCTCCTGGTTCCATCTGCTGAATCCTAAGCAAGGACACTGTATGTGTAGATGCACTCACTATTTCCCATTCCTGATGAGCAATTATTTGCTGCGTCAAGCAGGAGATCCGAGATTAGAAACCTATTGTGGCGGTCTAGTGTTATCTCACAAGCTTTTGTTTCTGTTGCCCTGAAAATGGTGCACGTCAGTTGCTACGTGTGTTTTTGTGCATTAGGGGCCGATGATGATATATTATGGTCATGCCAACAGATTCCATGACAACGGGCATTCCTGAACATATCACAGGTGTTGGGAAACTAGCGGTCTTCGTAAGAGTACAGACGGATTTATTTGAACTTAATTTGGTAAAGTGTTTACATTGAAAAGATAGCTATGATTAGAATTATAATGCATTACGTTTAATTTTGTATGCTTATGGAAGTATGATCAGGTGCAGTTATTTTGTAACTCTGTGTGTGTGTGTGTGTGTGTGTGTGTGTGTGTGTGTGTGTTTGTGTGTGTGTGTGTGTGTGTGTATACATATCACTTTTAAACAGCTATGGCTTCTGAGGGAATCTGGGGTTTAAATGTTTTCCATCATGCCTTTATGTCCCTGCACATACAGAAAAAAACACTAAATACTGTCCGTCAGCACCTTTCATGCTCTTTTTTTAGCAAACTGAGCCAGCTTCATTTTTGTAATGTTCAAGACTGTGAAGGATGTTTGAAGGTGAGTTGAAGTAAGCAGACTTGCTGTGACAGTGTTAGATACTGCCAGCTTGTTACCTCTCACAGACTGTCGCCTGCACTGGACCAGTACTACTGCCGCGGCTTTGTGAGCGATAGATCATTTAACATATTTCTTGTTCTCACTTCATTTAAAAAGAGATTCTACATCGAAAGCTATACTTCTATGTCTACGTTGGTCATACTAGGGTTGTCAGGTGTCTAGTTTTGAGCTCCAGTGTCCAGTGCTTAGTTGGCACTCTGAAGACATTTGATTTGTTGCAGTAGACAAAGCACTGTGAACACTACACTGGTCTGTGGGTGTAAATGGCAAAGAGGAAAAAGATGCCTGATGCTAATCATTAGTATGAAGCACTTATTAGATTGTTGCTGTCTGAGCAAATCGTCTTACCTTCACAGCAAAAGTTAGACTTGGACTATTTCTGTTGGTCTTTTAATCATGAAAGTTTCACACAATGTAAAAGACAGTTGACTTTATGAAAGTATAAAACAAACCTAAACTGTAGAAATTAATAGGAGGTCCTACAATAGGAGGTCAAATGGCATGGGCTTGGTAAATCATATAATATGTATTATCCAGAATTATTTTGTAGAAGTGCAGAATGACCACCTGTGTAGTTTCCTCTAATGCCACCAAAACAGCTCTGAGCCTTCAAGGCGTAGACTCAGACTGCTGAAGGTGTGATGTGGCATCTGGCACCAAGACGCTGACAGCAAGTCATTAAAATCTTGCCTGTTACAAGGTGGAACCTCCATGGATTGGACTACTATATCCTTCATATATCTCAGATGTTCGATCAAATTGAGATCTGAGGAATAAGGAGGTCATGTCAACACCTTGAACTCTGTGTTGGTCCGTTTTTTGCAGTGCATTACCTTGCTGATGGAGGCCACTGCTGTTAGGGAATCCCATTGTCATGAAGGGGTGTGCCTGGGCTGTACAGTGTTTAGTGGTACGTGTCAAAGTAACAGCCATATAAATGTCAGGACCCAAGGTTTACAGCAGAGTGTTACACTGACTCCACCGGAAGGCTTCTCTTCCTTTAAACGGCGAACATGCAACCATCCGTTCACATGATGTGAATCAGAGGTCTGCCAACCACCAGGCCATGGACCGGTATTACACAGAAATACAGAATAAAATATATTTTATTGATTAGAGTGTCTGTAACGCACGTGAAATTGTATATCAAAAATTCAACCCACAAGCTAAAAACAAATGTCTTTCATTTTAGTTGTATCTATACTGGTGGGTGAAAATATTGTTGTACTTGAAACTGGTCCGTGGTGCAAAAAAGGTTGGAGACCGCTGATGTAAATAAAATGTGATTAATCTGACCAGGCCATATTTTTCCGTCGCTCAGTGGTTTTGATGTTAATGCACCCATTGTAGGTGCATTTTGGTTAACATGGGCGCTCTGACCAGTTTGAGCTATGCAGCCCCACCTTTCTGTCATAGCCAGCAATGTATTCATTCATTCATTTGTGTTGAATCAGGAGAGCAAGCCTTCACTCCAACCATGCATCAATGAGCCTTGGGCATCTATGAAGTTGTCACAGGTTCACCAGTTGCCCATTCCCTGGATCACCTTTGATTGGCACTAACCACTGTATACCAGGCAAACCCCACCAGACCTGCCATTTTGGAGATGCTCAGATCCAGTCAAATAACCATCACAGTCGCTCGGATCCTTAAACTTGTCCACTTTTTCTCTAAAATCTGACTATTCACTTTCTGCCTAATACATCCCACCCCTTGACAGGTGCCACTATAACAAGACCATCAATGTTATTCATTTCTGTCAGCAATGTTAATTCTGTCGCTGATCGATGTACATTGTTAAATTTCAGCTTGGATTATTGTGTCTAGTCTAATCTGTTCAAAAACTTCAGAAAAAAGCAGTTATCATGAAGTACATTGTTCATGCCAAAGACTGCAGTATTATCATGTCTGTTCCATAGTTTGTAGGCATGCATGCAAGTGCATATGTGTTTACTTGATCCTTTTCTCCATTGCTACATTCCCACCATCTCTCTGATAGCCTGTCTCTGCAGTAGATTGCTTTGTAGGGCTTTACATCCTCAATGGGCCAAAGAGAAAACCCACTTGTTCTTCTGAACAGTATTCGAGAAGAACAGAAAGTGACTTGAATGGTGCACAATCATTACAGTACTTTGTTTTTCATCCTTCCCTAAAAATAGGAGTCTGCGATTCCTCTCATAGGCTCTCATTCCTCCTCACATGAATGACCCACATACAATAGGCATAAAGTGCTTGTACTACACATTGCCAGCAGATGCATGCAAAGTAGTCCCATTGTCTTCCTTCCCAACAAGGTGTTTTGTTACAGTGTTTACATTAACCGTCAAAGCAGGGAAGCATCACAATAGAGCATCTTCTTCTGATTGTTATGCATCAAAGCTGTTGTTGTGCATGAATGGCGAGAAAATATGGTGTGTCTAATTACAGCCAGGCCATCTCTCCGTACACCGGTATAATCTTGCATCCTTGCATTTACAGAATCCTTTAGAAACACAATTAATTTTGTCACAATTACACAGCAGTCAGCACAAGAAAACACATTTTGATAGCCGGTGCGTGCCTGATTACATGAGACATCTTTTCCCTCGCTCTGGCCGCATTGTTTAAACGAAAATACCAATGTACTGCAAGAGAATTCCTCCAAATGCAGTAAACAGACTGTATCAGCCCCATTCAAATGGATGCTCTGCAATATGTATGGTTCTGTTTTTAGCCAATACATTTTTCTTTTTTTTTCTTCGTCCTTTCCTATGTATTTTTTTTTTTTTGCACGCTTAGGAAGACGGATTGGCCGAAATTCGTTCCCTGTCTGTTGAGGACCTTAACCAGCCATAGCCTCTCCAGAAATAACAGCTGTTTCCACTTACATAATGGCAGCAAGATGTCACTTCATATTCTGGCTGGTGAGACTGTCACAAGTCGTTAATCCAGGTCCGTCCGTGGGCCACGCTGTCACGTCCAGCGCTGGAGCGCAACAGAGTCAGGCCGTGAGGACACACATTCACAAACACACACACACACACACACACACACACACACACACACACACACACATACACACACACATACACAAGCACGCAAACACACACAAACGCACAGAGGCCTGTTTACTGTAGCCTGGAATGCACTTTAAACAGGTGTCTTACAACCTCACAGCTTTACGGCACCTTGATCACACCTGTTAGTGACACTGCGTCCTTCGCTACCCTGTCCTCTTTTTGTTAGCCTTTCTGTCTCTGTGAGTGAAAGGGACTCGGGCAAGGTCTGTACTCCGTGCATCTGTTTGTTACCTTTTTTTTTTTTTTAGCAAAGTCAAATCGGAAGTTGATGTAGACAGTCTATGAAACACCTGTTAAACTGCTCTCTTTGAAATGTATAGGTAGCAAAAAGCGTTCTTTGAAGAAACACTGCAGAAGAATCAATATTATATTTCTAAGGAACTTCCAATGGATTGTACTTTAAAGCAATTTGAACAAATATCAGATTTACACAATGTCCACATACAGTTTCAAAATGCAGATAATTACGCTGTACATAACTTATGTCCAACTTTTGCTTCACTAGTTTAGAACTGGAGCTACAAAGCTGAAGTCAGTAGTCAATGAATACATTGCCAAGCTGCTCACAACACTTCAATAAGGTGGGGATGCTGTGCAACCAACAATAAAGGCAGCATAGAGCATATTTTATATAGTGATAGGAAACAGTGGTACATATAATATTTCTAATGATATCTTTTACTATGCCCAGCATGGACATGCTCACATTGTAACTATTCTGAGGGCAGAAGTTATCTAGTTAAAAAGGGACGACAGGGAAGTCTCAGAATAATTAAGGTAGAGAAGAAAGAGCTCTTTAGGACTGTGTTATGGATCTTTGCTAAATGGGCATCACAAAAGCCTACAATCTGCAACAATCCGTGAGAGTTTTGACGATTCAGGGTATTCATATAATCCAATTAAAATATTGTCAAACTAATGCAATTATGATATTGGCATACCAGTCTTTAACCATATCCTGTTATTAACCCACTAGTATTGATATTTGCACCGCAAGGTATATAGCAATTACAAGAAACAGCAACATAGTTTCAATGCAAGTGCAATTTTTAGTGCAGCCCATTTTCCACCTATTAATCTTAAAGCTTATTATTATCATTAGAAGCTTCTTAATTGTTCAGCATGAACTTATATGTAAGGTTTTTGGTTATGAAAGTAAGGGAAGTTCTTGGATAATAAAGGGTTAAAGTGGGTGCAGGATTGTGAGCCTTTTGCTTCTGTTTCTTGGTTACAGGCCAGGCAAGAGGAGGTATAATTTCGGATGCACAGCAACGTCCAAAGTGCTGGAGGGTGTTTTATTTATTTATTTTTTTCGGTAAATACAGTACTGACAATGCTGGTTGGGGTGCGTTTGTTGTAAATATTCAATGAGGCATGGAGCTGTGAGGAAACTGCTGCTTTTTCCAAAAAAAGAAAAGAAAGGAAAAAGAAAAAAAAAGATATCACCTGCCCTCTACTGGCCACTGAGAAAATCAAGAAATATGCTTCATAAACTTCATACGAACTTTGTGCTTGTCGTCTCTAGGCACTGCATCAATTCAGTGCTGTTGAACTACAGTGTCTGTGCTGAACAGTAGCTCCAGTGATCCCGTTTGAAGGCCACTCCGATAAAGAATGATTCGTGTTTACTGTACAATGAGTCATCTGCCCATTGATCAGGGGAATATGGTTTCGTCTGTTGTACAGCGTCCCTGCAGACGGCGCCTTCACGGCCGGGTTTCATTCTCTAAGCCTGAGATAAGCGGCTATCTTGCATTAAGACCCTTTGCAGTACGCCTTCCCTCCAACCACCACGCATGCTTTTGCACAAGTGGGACCCTATTACAGCCTGAACCGCACTGCTTTTTCAAAGAGCTGGAACCTTCGAGAAGATACAGTGCACTGAAAGGTCATATAGGATATGAAGACGCACTGCTGGAAATGTCGGATGGACGGCTTCACAGAAGTGCGGGGAGCCATCGGTTCCTTCACGGCTTGAGACTTTTCTTAGAAGTGCAGAATGATCCTTTCCACCATGTGCCAGGTGTTACTAGCACAGGAATGGGGGGTGGGGTGGCGGGGCGTCTTACTGTGATGGATAAGCATTGCATCAGATAGCAGAAAGCAAGGGCGTGCGGAAAATTCGCCATGACGTTCCGCCGTTCTGTAACACCGTGTAGTCGTGCTGCTGGCTACAAACCTTGTATGCCGCTCTGCTGGGGAGAAAGAGAGATTGTTCCCTTTTGTTCCCTGCGTGTTGTAATATTTCTTTCATACGGCATTCAAATATTAATGACAGAAGAATCGAAAAAGCCATGAATTGCGCAAGCCGGCACTCTCAGCCCTATTAGTTCCGAGCGGAGAGGGTGGGGTAATATTTACAGGCCCGAGTCTGCGAACGGCTACATTTTTTCTTGAATTATGCCCATCGAAGTTGCTCATAAGAGACTGTAAATTTGATTTGGTCGTAGAGCTCTAATCGCTTATGGAAGCCTCACTGACTAAGATGTGGCAACCGACATTAGCCATCTTTAAACATACGGGAAAAATAAAAATTGGACAGACAAAATAAGTGATTTTCCATTTAAGTAGGACTTGTGCACTCTAACGCAGCATTTAATTGCTTTTCAAAAGCCTGCCCTGCAAGCAAATGGGCAGAGAGGCGAAATGGAGGGAAAAATATGGAGATAAACGTAAGTGTTCAATTATATTTTTGCACATTTCTCTATTGACTGACCCTGTGCTCATTCTGTTAGAAAAATCAGCCCCATGTTGCCCGAGCCAGACTATATTTTGACACAGGTGTTAATGACTTGATTAGTTCATGGGTCAAGGTAAATTAGCCTAGCGATTTTCTAACCCGGGCTCCTCTCAGGGTGTATTAAGCTATTGACCTAATTAAAAGTGAAAGCATAACTTTTCATGGAGTGGTTCGTGTCAGGCTTCATGTAAGGTAATGTAAACTCATTACAGTGCGTGTTGGTTCCAATAAATAAATAAATAAACAAATGCTCTTTATGGCTTGACCTTTCATGGCGGTCATCGACAAACCCATGATCCAGCACGGATTCCATTAGGTAGAGAAACTCATCTTCATTGATCAAGTTAAGGACCCGGATGGAAGGGCCCAGCAGCAGGAGTAGATCCATCTGATCAAAGAGCCCCAGCCCCAGTGCTTGCACACATGCATTCACCCTTCACAGACTACAGGGAGGAGTGGGTTTCTACCCTAGTTGTGCCAACAGCATGCACTGGTTTTGCAGAAGTTCTTAACTCCTCCACTTAGAGTCTAAGGAAGGGAAAAAAATGCATCTTAAGGAAATGTAGATTAAATTAAAAAGCCATTCCCGAAATTTACTCCATATTCTCTTTCTTCTTCCGGCTGAACACATTCCCTTTCATTTCTAAGGGACACTTTTTATTTATTTACTTTATTTCATTAATTGATGCTCTGTCCACAAATCCGCAGGCAGCACCCCCATTCATTGTTTGCCACATTTTGAATTCTCTAAAACGGAGGGAGGAAGAGAAAGAAAAAAAAAAACATCAAAGGCAAATTGAGGAGGACATGAATTAATTTACAATATGGAGTAAACGGGTGTACACACACTGCTGTGGTGAATTACTATTCATTCGGAATAAGACACTTATCACAGCTGTGCAGACAGCAAGGCACACCTCGCAAGAAGTTGTATTGACATGAGGAGGCAGAACATTTTCTCACATTGGAAGGAGAATTATCCACTTCAGAGGCTTCGTTAGTTCTCAAAGGGAGACAGACATGCTGCTAAAATATTCTGAAAAAATTAATAATACTGTAAGTGTTCCTGCCTCTCGCAGTTGACGCTTTTAGCCATCTTGGACTTCCTTTTCTGAAACGTGTCGAAAAGGCTGAGCGAGCAGCGAGTAGAGAGGTTCTTCCCCGTCTTCTCATGACCCTCTGACCAAAGGTTGCTTCTGAGATTTCAGGGTTTTTTTTTTTTCACTGTTCATTTTCTTCTCACCACAAGAGTCAATTTTGTTTTAGTTCGTTAAATGGGGTGATCGATGACATCGCAGATGTTCCATAAATCAGGGAGGAGCACGAGAACACGATGTAAACCATGAGCTCTGGCCATTGCTTAAAAGACGAGCTGCAGCTTTTGATATAAATGAAGATGAAACTCTCGCTGGAGCATTTTTTAATGACTTTGTTTTACTTTGCTCTTATTTTATAAGGAGTTGACAGTTGAGGCATTGGAGCAATCTGTGCCCATTTACAAAGTTCAATAACCCCCCCACCACACACACACACTCACACACACAAACACTCTCCCCTCCGCACGCACTCACTCGCCGCACATTCCCATTGTGGCCTCACTCAATATGTTAGGTAATGGCAGAATGTACAGTGTTTTTCATATAAAAGGCAAGGGGAGGGGGGGATGCCGCAAAAGGGGGTGCAACCACTATAAATGGTAATTGTCCTACACTACTGTGCCTTGTATGAAAAGCAGTCCAGTTTATAAATGAGACCTTTCACAAGATCTTCTCCCCACCTGCCCCTGCCACCCGGGCCGGTGTAAAATTATTCGGTGTCCGCATTTAGTATTAAAGGGTGCATGTCTCCGCCTCTTCCTCCTTCAGGAAAGCGTCCGGATGGAGGGTGGGCTTTCTCCGCCACATAATTCTCCATCATTCTCTTAACGTGGGGTTTGATGTCTGAATATATTTCACTAATGGATCATAAATAAAAATGACCCAGGTCACCCACAAGCAAATTAGTAAATTACTTTGCA
This sequence comes from Brachypetersius gabonensis, assembly GCA_037577145.1. Lineage (NCBI taxonomy): Eukaryota > Metazoa > Chordata > Actinopteri > Characiformes > Alestidae > Brachypetersius > Brachypetersius gabonensis. Next base: position 6,032,128 of record JBBJLR010000034.1, read on the forward strand.
GCTTGCCAGGGAGATGGATAGGCGTTCGCCAACCTACACAAGTCACGCGGAAGAGTGTCAGGATGAACGCCTGCCCACAAGTTAATGAATAAGAGGAGAAAATAAAGAAAGGATGAGAGCATTTAGTGAGAACTCGAAGGCGGACAGCGGTAATTAGACAGATGGATCTGGATGAACACATGTGAAAAGATGCCTCCATTCAGTCCAGCCATCAGAACTTTTTCATTTTTTAAGCGTGTAATTGTTGTCCTTGACATTTCCCTGCTGGACAGTGATAGTTTATTTCCTGACCGTCTGAGCTGAGACATTTCCGTTTATTAAAATAAGGCAGAACACACAGGGCCTGTATTATGCTTCGGCAGGAAATCTGTGTTTTGTCATAACTGTCCTCTCTGTGCTTGACATTTCTGTGGGTTGCGAATGCCTATTATGACTCTACCCCGACTCTGCCTCCCATGAATTCACATTAACACGTTTCTGCCGAAATGATCATTTATACGTGCAGCTAGTGATCACACTCCATTATTCTGGTCATGAACCAGCCATTGCAGGTTTAAGATGCTGACAATGTCACGATGGAAGGGAGAATAAGTAGGAAGAAGTAAAAATGTCAAACTCAATGAATTCATCTCGAGTTTCACATAAACAGCCAAGAAGGCAGGAACAAGCGTGCCGGGGACGGCCGCAGCCTTTAATGGCCGATGTTTTTGATTACGCATTTCAGCTACACTCGGCTATACAGCTATACAGTAAAAAAAAAAAAAAAGAATGATATTATTCTGGTAGGGACACAGACAGACTACGTAATGCAGCGTTCTAGTGCAGATTCAGGTGCAGGCAGTGACCGGGGAGAAAGGCCGGGAGAAATTAATGTCACAATCCGTTTGCGAGCGCATCATTTCATGTTATTGCTAAACTGAGGGATCGAAAATGAAGACTCTTATCTGCGAGAGCCGCATCGATTGAAGGTGGGTAAAGTAAGGATTTTCAGATTGTCAATTACTGCATTTAGATAATACTCCCTTTGCCATTTGTCCTATCTGCCCAATCCAATCACCAAAGAAGGAGAAGAGTTTTATGATGTTGTCGTACTACAGTTAGCAAAACTATTTTCATATCTCAGGACTCTTCTGCGCACCTCCAACTTCTGAAAATAAAAAAAAGGACTTTATCTTCATCCAGGCCTGTCTCTGTCTATAGTTTTTTTCATTGCATTACTGATAAATAAATAAATATATAGTTCTTTTCTCCATATGTAGGTAGGCTGTATTTTTTTATTATTATTATTAATTTATTTATAGGGCAGATATTTTTGGACGTAGCCCAAGCTCCAGTTCAGAGCGCATTCCACACAGGGTAGCTGAGAAGAATCGGTGCAAATCAACTTTTTTTTTTCTATTCTATTTCTCTATCAGCTCAGAGCTATTGACTGATGATTTCACTGCAGCATCTCTGCTGATTTTCAAAATGAAAAGCAGCGGCTGGCTGAATAAACATTCATCTGATTGGCACCTCTGTCGGAGGCCACTTTGATTGCACAGCATTTTTATATTAGCAATTTGCAGCATTACTCCCAACTTTATTTATATTAGAGAAAATATTAGATCGCCGCTCCTGGTACGGGAGTGAAATAATACGCTGTGTTTGTGTATGGCTTTGTTCTCGGAATGAAACAAAGATGCGTGTCTCTTTTTTGGGGGGGGGCTGGATTTTCTCAGGAGTGAGAGCTGATTGAGTTTTATGCAGAGAAATTCAAGACAATGGTGCTGGAGTTGGTGGCATTCGTGATGACACTGAGAGTTTGCTTATTTAGTTTTATCAAGTGATCTCAAATGGTTGCTGTATTTAATCTTCCACCAATTGTGGTGTCTATTGTGTGTCTAAAATCTCTGTTTATATTTAGCCTGCCAACCACTTTTGCACTTTTCCAAACCAACAACTACATGTCTGTACCAACTGACATCAGTGTGCGATGATGGAGAATGTTAATCAACCGAGTTAACCAAATGATCAGTAGACACTTGATTGGCTAATTCATTACGTTAACGATAACGAGGACCCTGCTGTACTCCCCTCATAATAAGAACATGGCCTATTGAGTTCTCTATTGAATAAGAGGAGAAAATGGAATAGAAAGATCTCAGGGTGGGGTACTCTTATGCACTGGATGCAGTTCCTCATGGGTTGTAGGGCCGAAACGAATAAAACAAAGTGGTCTCCCTAGTCTGCTCTGAGCCAACAGCAAGCAGTGTTTTCTACTGAAGTCCCCAATAATGTAAATTCCAGTAAGAAGCAAGCCAGGGAATTCATACTTGCACAGTGTAACATGGGTCTCCGGTTCAAAGCAATATATTATAGCCAAGAGCAGTAAGTGACTTCAGAATTTTTGGTAACACTTTACTAAAGGGCGGTGATCATAAGGCTACATGTCACCTACGTAAACCTACATAAACCTTTATAAAGGCTTTAAAGAGGCCCAGCTGTCATTAAAGGCCTGCCATTTTCATGTCATTTGACCTCGGCCAGTGTTATGTCAATTGTTGTTTATTGTAATAGGCCTTTATAAATTGCCTATTTTTTGTTAAATTCTTATATCAGTGTGAGTGCTGTCCAACCATGAAGTGGATTGAAGCCAATGAATGGTGTCACTTAATGAATTTTTTGCATTTTAAAGTGATCCGTTGACTCTTATTCCAAACATAGGCCATCATAGTTAGCAAGTAGTAAACTTGCTTAAATAGTTACTGGCATGATATGACATACTATTGTCTATAAAAACTGATGAAAATAGCAAAAAAAAAATGCAATAAAAGCCGGAATTTTGGCTCCGCTTTTGCCCAGTTTCGTAATGTAAACTACCTAAGCAAGTGCAAATTATTAGACGTGCTGTATATTACTAACTCTTTGGCATACAATAACTTTAGTCCCGAGAGTCTTGCAAATTTACAAGCAGTGTTTGCGAAAACCATACTACAATATGAGGCCACAAATATGTCATTCAGATGGTGTCCAGTCATATCTGTGAGGTTAATTGGGTCAGTTTCAATAATTACATTAACATTTCTCTCTGTGTACCTCACCATACCCCTGCAGTCTCCATGAAGGTGAACGTGCATTAAGATTAGATGCTGAGAGGTCCGGCTTAAATTAAAATGTATTTTTAAATGGCACCTGAAATGTCCATGCTAAGCACTGGTCTATATAGAGCATTCCCCTGTTATTCTCAAGGTCACAAGGGGAGAGGAGTTTTAATTGAAAATGAAATTGTCTACCTGATGGGTTCACCTAATTATCAAATATTAGAGTGGGAAGCAGAGGGTCTGGAAAGTGAGAATTATGAAAGGATAACCTTGAATATTACGGACTGGAGTGCACCCTCAGCCCCTCACACTGACCAATGGCTAACTAATCTTAGCTCTGATTTAAAGCCCTGGCTTCTTCCTCATGCCACGACTACAAATCCTGCGGAATAATGAATGCAATGGGAAAAAACATCCGTCTGTCCAGATTCCTAACCTGCTTCTCCATGCCTGTAGACGGTTATTGTGTGAGCATATTGTCTTGGGTTGCTGAACTACAGGAGACAACATTAACATACATATAGTATCAGTATCAGTCCTGAATTTTGTGAGCAGACTGGGGAGAGAAGCCACAGAATGGGCTTTGACAACAAACAGCGACACTGAGCCAGAAGTCTGGCTGTGCAACACGATGACAAAAGTCTCTGACATTTGGTCTGTGGAGTTTCTGTCTTTTCCGTGCCATCAGCACGCCACACTAATGGGTCCTGACATTACAGCTGTAAGAGATGCCAACCATGAAATGTGACAGACAGAGGGTTATGGGAGAAAGGGAAAAATAAGCCCAGACTGGATGACACCTCCAGCCTCCACCTAGAATCCCCGGGCCAAAGTAGAACTAATGGCTAGGCCTACTTTAGGCCTGGATATATGTACACAAATCCGCTGCGTACCTCGTTAAGGTTTGATAGTGGTTACCTCAGGCGAGACGCAAAAAATTCAAGGCTGTGAAGTCAATAGGTTTTGGGCAGTCTATTGAGCGCAGCCCTGTGGCTATTTCCAATTCTTCTCACTCCCTGGATGTCCTGGCATTTGGAGCTCTCTGCATCGCGGCTGTTTGTCTTTTCCTGGAACCTGGTGCGTTCGCTCCTTTGGAGATCGCTCATCTATTGATTTTTCATGCCGTATTTATATAATGTTTCTGCTTCTCAAAGCACACACCTTGGCTGCTCTACAACTCGCTGCTGATGAGTAATCACTATAAAGACTTATGAAAACACACGCCAAGCCAGATAATGTGTGCCCTCCATCACCATTGACATGTCCTAAGAACAAAATAGAGGACCATTTGAGGTTAGGGCTTTCAGTGCGGGTGCTTAGACGCATCAATACAAACTATATTTGAGCTCTGTTTTTGAAAGGCATCAGGTAGTAATTGAGTCCAGGCAAGGTGTGGTGTTGTGTCTGAAATACAGAGAGAAAGGGAAAGATTCGAATATCCTTTATTTATAAGGGAGGTACAGCGCTGCTTCCTCCAGCTTCCCCTGTTGTCCTCGGCCTAGAAGCCAAACAAGAGAAAAAAAAACATCAAACAGCAGTCTTAGCATTGTTACTGCTGGCCGGGGGTTGCACCACGCCGCCTCACCACATCTTCCTATTATCTGTTATTTTAGTATTTTGGGTTTTTATTGTATACTTTTTTTGAGGCACAATTTAGGACCACAACTAATGGCAACACGAAAGAAGCCCTGTCAGAGCCGAATTACCTGTTGTTGCCCTGAAAGTTAATGTTAAGCAAGCACACTCTTCCTCTTTCTTGTAACAATAAATTCTATGTACTAGTTTCATAGAAGATACTAAAAAATGCAATAGCTATTGAATAATAAGACTAAAGATTAAAAACAGATTAATAAAAAAACCTAGAGTTTTAAGTGATTTCTAGTGACATCTATTGTTTAAACCCAGTATTTAACCCAGGTTTTACAGTTCTGCTAGTGATTACAGAGTTAGTTACCTTCTGTAACTGAATGAAAGTGCACCATAATAGTCGGCCTTTTCTGCGCTTGTGGCTATTTCACCAAACATGTTTTCTCAGTTAGCAGGATAGTTGAAGTCTAGCGGTGCACTTTGTTGTTATTGTCATTAATCCTGCCAGGTAATGAAACTCTGGGGTGTGAGGTTTCAATCTGAGCAGTAATTTGGGGACATTACACAGATTGTTTATCCTGTACACAGTCAAAATCCCTTATAAACAACATTAGAGGATTTCCTCTGGTTAAACTCATCCGACTCAAGTGGTCCTTAAACTTCATAAGGTCTTTAGGAGAATGCAAACAGACCAAAAAAATACGACACAAAAACAACAAAAAGGCATGTTTTATGTCACTTTCTTAGTAACTGAGGTTTTGGGGGCTGCCTATTAGTTCCTGTTGTTACTGTGTAAAGCCATTTCACTCTCTGCTGCTGAAATTCTTCAACATCTCTCGGTAAGTGCCCCTGGCACCGCTCTTGCATTGATTGCTCGCATGAGGAGGAAAAAAAAAAAAGAAATATTTTTCATCCACTTGTCTGCTACATTTGTTGCCCGACTCAGACAGTGTACACGAGTGTGTATGCATGTGTGTGTGTGTGTGAGAGAGAGTTCGTGTCGTGAGGGATTAATGTGTGTGTGCAACTTGTGCATTGATAGAGCTCTCAGAAGGATGGAGCTTACGCAGGTCGCATATTCTGTGATTATATTTGAGAAATCAGCATCTGTTTTTATTCTCTCCTCCTTCCTAACCTACAGTATGCATTTATTTTAAGCCCAGCGTCATGGAGTTGCAGCAGTAGTGGTGACAGGTTTCTGGCAGGCAGACAGTGGAGACTTGAAGAGACAGTGGAGAAAAAGAAAAAACAAAACAAAAAAAAAAAACGTCTATGGGGACAGAGCTTTGCAGCTGTCTGCAGTGTGGGCACATCAAATACATTCAAAGGGAAATATACAGTAACTCGGCTCTGTCAGAGATACCCATCTTTTGGGGTCTTTTTGATGAGCTGTGATCATTACCATACTCTCTCAAAAGTAAAGGTGCCAACGAGGGTTCTTTGGAGCGATATCATTGAAGAACCTTGGTTTCCTAAAGAACCTTTCTGTAAACGAGGTGTTTCAGTTTGTAGCGTGAAATGGGTTTGAGTGGGCAAAGCCTATTTATAAAGATTAAAGACACCCTGCATTATGCAAAAGCATGTCCAAGTCAACTGTTTAGAAATCATTTTGTAAGAGTGAACAAATGTACAGCTGAATGATAACGAATGAGTAAAATTTTAGGTTTTTGTGAAACACATTGTACTAATTGGAACATATTCTCCAAGTAGAGCTAATTATCACCTTAGCAATAGAAAAGGGGGTGTGTTAAAAGGGTGAGATGAAATTATTAGTTCATTTATCGTATTGTAATGCAGTGATACTGCTACCTATTGCGATTGCAATATATCTGTTGTAACATATCTGGAACTGTACTTCTCACATGAAGACACACGCTGAACTGAGCTCTTTCACACTTACACTTTATTCCTCGAAACAACAAAACAAACAAAAAGTCAAGCCGAACTATTCCTTCTGAAACATATGTAGTTTTGTTAGTTTGGCAATTTATTCCTTACCCTATAACTAATCTTTGCATTTTGCACCTTTAATGACTCTACCGTTAAACCTAGTATCGAATTCAATCGTATATTTATTCACACTTAGTACTTATTGTCAGCTGCAGTGTATTCTGTCTTTTCTTGTATTATTGTATTGATCACTTTATGTGTTCGTTTTTGCATGTAGTCCAGTCTTGTGTTGCACCATGGTCCTGTCAGAATGTTAAACTTGCATTATTTATTGAAAGGTTGGTTTTAATGTTTGATGTTAATGTAATTGTTCACTTTTTTATTATTATTCATACATGTTAACATGTGTGAGCAAAACAGGCTGAGTGTGTATGGGGATAGATGACCGGTGTGTATGTGTGTGTACCTTTGCCCAGCAGTGTAAGTACTGTCAGATATTTGAACAATGTCACTCATGAAAAAGTTTGCAAACAACCTGAAAACCTCAAGGCTGTTGGTGGCTTTTTTTCTGCCAGTCTTAAAAAACAAAGTGAAAGTGAATAAAAGGATGAGAGAGCATCATCTGTGAAGGGACTACGGCAGGTTAATCAACAGGCATAGCAGAGATTATAGTCAATGATTCTGATTTATTTCACTTTTTAAGTTACTTTTTAAGTTACATAAGTGCCTGACACCCTTCAGATAAAACCCTGGTGAAATGTTTTAAGGAGCTTTAGTGGGTTTTTTTTAGAACATTTCAAAGATACTCATAATGTGGGTCTGAATTTGCGATATATCAAATAATTCAAAACGTAATGTTTCTGAGAGCTCAAGAAACATATATTTTTTTATAATGTGAAGACCACCACATTTGAAAACACGTGCAACATGATTTGAGGACAATTCTAATTACTTCAACCAAAATTATGTGCGGCTGATGGTCATGTCATGTGATTGCCTCGATTTACTCAAACACAGAAAGAGTGTGTGTGATTGGTAACAATGGTCATAGCACAGAGTGAAATGACTGGTTAGAGGCTCATTTGTATACACCACACTTCTGTAAATGTCAAAATATAGGATAAGAAACAATATGGAAAGTTTTGTTCCAACACACTTAAAAAACACAAAATTTTCTGTCTTTTTTCATGACAGATGTTGACGAGTATGGCTTTACACATCTATAACGTGATAAATACTGCATGGGTTAGAGAAATAATAATGTATTTGTATTAAACACCAACCTCTACTCTTTTCAAAGCTTTTTACATCCACAATTGTTAAAAAATGCATCTACAGCAACTCGGCACAAAACTCATGTATTACACAACTCTACCTGAAAGCGTTTGTATTCTCTGGAGCCCCAGAAGAGACATGCAATAAAAGCTTCAAGAGGAAGGAGGAGAGCGTTCCCTTTATTTATAATAAGGTGAACGCATGGCTGTCCTCTGTAAGGGAGAGAAGAAGCAGCAATGCTAACGTTTTATGACAGTTTTACAACTTTGGTGAAAAATATTCTTTTTTACTGTGATTAGATTTATAGATATCTTTTCCCCCATTTCCTGTGGGATATCCTGGACCACCTTTAATAATTCTGTGCATTGACTACGACTGCCACATGGTATGTTAAGCCATCGTGGAAGATCTGCTCCTCAATCTTGTTTGCCACAGAAGCACAGCCAAATGATTTGCACATCAATCCAGGTGTAATCCTCATGAAACAATGCGTCTGGTAACATGATTCGAACTTCATCAAAGTAACGCCTGAAAATGCACAAAGCTTCTCGTTGAGAAAGGAGGGGGTGGGGGCGCTCAGGTTATACTTAGCTCTTAGCAAGTACATTGCCCTCAAGAATATCACACAAACACAAAGAAACAAGGAGAGTTTTTCAGTAATCAAATTTTTTAACAGTCAATTAGCAGGCTGCTTCTCGCTCGCTTCACCGTGCAAAACAATCCATGCCTTTCAGAGGCATTCGTTTTCCGAGACAATGAAGAGGCCGTGGCAACTGGCTTTCTGTCCTGCCAGTGAAGGCTTGAAAGATTGCCTCCTTTGAGGCCATGTACTCACTATCTGCCTGACCATAGAAGTAGTTACCAAAATATATGGCTAAGGGAACGAGAACAAATCACAAGTGACTAACAGATATATTACATATCCAGAGGCATAGCTTATTCTTTCACTTCGCCCTGAGAAACTCGCCGGGGATAGCTATGGACTTCTCTGCCAGTTAAAGGCCTACTGCAGGGGATCTCGCTTTCCGTTCTTCTCAGAGTATCATTTGAAAGAGGTTGAAACCGGCGCGTTTGCATGTGACATGAAAACACGGTGCATGCATTTGATATAAGCATGGCTTTGGTCTATTTTCTCCCTTCTTAACACGGAAACTCTTGATATTCCTTATTGTATCAAAGGGCGCGCCGGCCAGCCTGGGCAAATGGGCGATACTGCATAGCCTATTTTCTCTTTTTTTTTTTTTTGCCAGCTCTGAGTGCGTATTTGTGCGAGCTTCCCTTGCTGACCGAGTTGAAACCGGCCACCATAGAGAACATCCCGGCTTTACAAACAGCTGATATGAATGGTGAGTGGGTTTGCGAACAGGCAGTGCATGGCTCTGTCAGTGCCCTTGCCTTCACAGCTCCCCCTTAATCTCTCACACATATTGCTCCATCCATCTTTGTTATCTCTTCATAAGAGCACCCTCTCAGTATACAAGGTGGATATTTTGCCCCCCAAGAAATTGTTTCCTTCCTCTTAGATCTCAAAAAGCATTATCCCCTGAACGGTTCACTTGGCTGTCATATTTCCACCTGCATATGGAATCCCTTCTTTTACTTTTAAAAGCAAGGTGTCTGGCTATTTATTTATTTATTTATTTATTTATTTGTGTGTGTATTTACTTGTTCATTTCTTTCTTTTCTTTTTTTTTTACCTTTCAAATTACGACCGAATTTATTACTTCTCTTCGCACGCCGACCTATCAATACAATAACGGCTCTTGGCAAGCAGGGAAAGCGCAGCATGGATCTTGTAGCACTCTCTGTGTTATTATCATGATCAGTGCTGATTGCTGATTGTTATGGTGTTTGCACCTCTCCTCTATTCAGCGCATGCTGTGTGTTTGGGCAGTGCTGATTGTGTTGATGCTGCCGCCCCCTCCTCCGGTCCCCTAATGGAGGAGAGTCCTAAGCGGAGGAGAGGAGAGAGGAGAAGCAGGGGCCATCAGACATAATGAACACACTGCAATCAGGCCCATCAGCCCACGGGAGCCGGATGGAAAAAGGAGAAGAAAAAAAAAAAAAGTCAAGTAGTTGAAAGACAGAGACGGAGTGCGGCGGCCCAACCGTTTTTTTTTTTTTCCTTTCTCCTTGCAATCGAAAGGCAAAGAAAAAAAATACATTTCATTTACTTTTTCATTCCCATCCAGTATGCATAGAAAGGAGTATGCATGTAAAGACAATATATCAACTGCTTATTATTCGAGTGGCAGGTCAGAGGAGGATATATTTATTTATATCTAGGTGAGAAATCAAATCTGTTAGCTGGTGCGTGTTTTTAATCAACGCTAACAAAAGGGACGGGAGAAGAGAGCGGCTGACCCGTCGTGTTCTGGGACGCTTTCTTCCTCCTGCACTTTGTCCTTGATTTTTGTTCCATTATTTGTTTTGGTGTTTTAATCTCAGCTGAGTCAATAATATTCTTTGTTGTGCGAGAACGGGCGAGACGACAGAAAAGGAGAAAAAAAGCCCGCCTCTTTTGTTAGAAGTGCCCGCCTGTGACTTCTCTCTCTTTGGACTCAGATAAAGTAATCATTAAATGTTGTTTTCAGCCCGCAATTACTTTCGGCTACGTCGGGTCAAGCGCATCACGGACAGAAAAAGAGAAAGAAAAAGAGTGAAAGGGGAGGTGACAGGAGGGGGATGTAAGCAAGAAAAAGGTGTGAGGCTGAAGCGTTGCTGATATATGCGCAACGTGGGGCCATCTCACTTTCAACTGTTAATCTGTCACCGCAACTGCAACAAATTAAAGTGTGTCCTCCTCTGTCGAATGAATCACCTTTTCTCTGCTCCGCTCCAGAAATATGTTCTTTAATTTCTACCATAGTGAGAAACCCATCAAGACACTCAAGTCAACACGCAGTGTGCATACATCATATCCACCAGATTACGAAATAGACTGCTATCTTCATACTACGGGCTTATTATAGTCTGCTGCACAGTGGCTGAAAAATGTGTAACGTAGTTAGCTGTCTTACCGATAAGCTGCCTAGTGTGACATACTGTAGAGTACAGCTGAAAAATGTATGTCTTATCTTGAATATCCCACCTTCATGAGCCTTCATGAACAACGTATGTGTGCCTCACCAAGTGAAATGGCTTTTAGTCTGTATGAGTAATGAAGGCACAATGGGATGTTCAACAGGGACCATGATTTAAAATTTTGATATTGATTGCAAGTACAGTAATAGTTTTACCCAAATCAGGAGCCGCGGTTTTAGTCACACGCAGATTTTTTTTTTGAGAACCGAACTGTACAGTTGTCAACCGCCATGAAAACGAAGAAGAAAAGGAAGCCGGTTGCAGCGTGACTGCTCTGTGTTCTTTTAAAGTTTTAGTGTTATCTCAACAGTTATCTCAGTTTATTTAGTATTAGTAAGCTGTGCCTTGTCTAAACATGTGGGTAGAGAGAGTTATTTCAATGTTTCTTTTGTGTACGAATCTTTGCACACTGCTAATGCTAACCGCTAATGCTAACAGTTTTTGAAGCAATAAAGTTTTCTGCGTCTGATTATTTATTTACCATTTCATTTGTTTTCTTTAAGGGTAATGCGTTAAATTAAAGTTAAAAATTTAAATTAAATTAAAGTGTTCTGGAAGCAGAACACTTTTCCGGCATTTTTGGGCATTTTTTTTACCAAACCACAACAACACGGTTTTTCAATATACGCAGGAGCTCTTGGAACGTAACCCCTGCGTAAAGCGGGGGATTACTGTATAACAGTTTTCAATACAAAAGCAATAGGTCCTCTTCACAGTTTTGTCCTTGTTGCCAGGTTACTCCAGCAACTGAGCAACAGCGATCACCGAGTGCAGGAACAAATGCTTTTGTGGTGTATCCAAATATAAAGACCCAAGCAAAAACAACCCTACCTTACTTTCAGTTACTTCCCAGCAGACAAGTAGAGTTCAAAATGGGTTTGTGCAATTAAGAAGGATGAAGGAATACATTTGGTCAAACTTTTGTGTGCAGTTAGCGTTTCCCTGCTGCAGATTACAATGAAGGTAGTTCCTGTTTGAAATTTGGTGTTGTTTCTGGCCACTTTCAGTGAAACAGACTTCATGTTCCCCCTCAAAGGCTGTCGGCATTTGAGAGGGCAGGCATTTGGCAGGGAGCAGATGTTCATTCACTGGAACTGGTGGCTGTTGAAAACGTATTCAGTGGCCCTATGGACCATGACTACACAGCACAGCCCTCTGATGGTATGTTCTGTTGTTAACACTAGTAATAACGAATTGTCAGTAATAACACAAGTGTTTAATCTGTCAGTATTACAGAGCATTTGGATGGAAAGCAAGACATGCAATGTGAAAATACGAAACAGATATCAGTGCCAGTTGTCATCTTACCCTGACGTCTGTAAAGGAACCTCCACTAAGAATGTATATTCTTTGTTGAACTCAGACTGTGTTCCTGGAGAGTGTTCTCCAACCATCCTGCGCTCATCTTTCGGTATCAGTCTTGGCAGTGCTGAGCAAAAAAGAATTGAAAACTCACTCCATATTGTTTAAAAAAATGCTGGTACTTTAGCAGCGGGAAGGGCGTGGTTTCCCTTTCGGTTTATGTATTTCTGGGCCAATACTTGGCAAAAGGTTTTGTTTCTAAATGCTATGTTTATTTTGTGTGTCAATCTTTCAAGTGGTAGTTTTGACTAGACATAATAGAGTAGAAGCAGAAGGAAATTTGAACTGTGAGACAAGAACATACAGTGTAATGTAATATCGCTGATATAATTTCCAAGATAATAAAACTGCACACATGTTAGTCTTCCTGGATATTTTAGATTTGCCCAAAAAAAGGTTTTTTTTTGGTCAGCAATGTTGTAGGGTTTGGCTTAATTCCTAGGCAGTGGTGTGGAGTGGTTTTGCCAGCTGGGAGGGTGGTGCCATTATTCATCATTTTAACACAGTGGCCCAGTCTCATATTGGACCCTGTTCTTTTGCCCTATTCATGTGGAGTCTCTGATTCTCTTTCACAGTCCCCATCTTCTTTTTTGCCTTTGGACATCCAAAACCCAGCTGAATGAATATCCCTCATTGAATTTCCTTATTTTTTTCTTTAAAAATTCTTTAGACACGCTTCTCAATTCTAAAGATGCACACAAATGCTAATATGGGTGCTAATAGCTCTCCCTTGTAGAGAACTTTAAGCCTGAGAAACTTAAGTGAGTGTGAGTTCATGGTGCTTGATGAAAACACAAGAAAAAACAGCCGGACAGTTCATCTGCATCAAACACATTAGCGTGGAGATGAACAGCACAAGACCAACTGAACCTTTTCAAAACCAGCCTGTGCAAGAACGCAGTGAGCGCAGCCTAGCAACGGTCACTCAGTTGGTCAAGGGCGTTTTCTGAGACAGTATTTTTCTGCTCTGTTTATTGAAACCAAGCTCTAAACAACTTTTCAGTTGGTGCTGAATCTAACCAATATAGCACACTTTTACCAGGAGAAGCAAAACATTGATTTTGTCTGCATTTTGGCTAACATTGTAAAACATATTGGGGACATGTGTCATTTGTTATACAGGCACTCCCATCATAAACCCAATTCATTGAAACACTTACTGCACACCCACATGTCTTTTCACCATTTTTCATGATTTATTTGTGTTTTTTATGTCTTCATTTTCTGTTGGTGGGGTGGGATTTATTGTGACTGAACTGCTGATCAGTATAAACTACTAGATTATGTCCACACATTTGATATATCCTGATATACAGGTTTGATGTACTGTGATTGGTCTGACACTCAATCAATGAGCAAAACATCCATGCCCCTTCGGCACTACTCAGTTCTCCCAATCATCAACGATCCCAAAATCAACAGACTACAGTCAACAGTGACAGACCAGGCCAGATTAGATTGAAGTCGAGGTAAATATCAGGCAGTATAACCAAAACATTCTGTAGTTGTGTCATTCTAGTTGCTGGAATATTATTCTAGTTGCTAAAATAATCAGCTGCATGTGTAACACGTCTTTGCCATGAATTATATAGTGCAATTTACCATTCACACAGCCCATTGACTGCATGTTTAGATTTGTGCATTTCAAATGCTTTGCACCTTTAACAGCTGCAAAAAGCTTACAGCCCCCCCGAGCTCTAAACATTACAATGTGTTTGGTTTGACGATGACATTGAAAGTGCAAACAGTTCACTAGCATATTTGTTGTCTTGTTTATTTGTGAAATCAGATGTAGCAATTCCAAAAGAGCAGATCCAGTACCACAAGAAGCAGATCTTATAAGTAGACCTAAAATGTATTAGCTGACCTGCTTTTGAGTTACAGGTATGAAAGAATTTTTTTGCACCCTTACACTTATACTTAGCCCTCAAGCTTCACAGGTGGCAGGCGTGAGTTCCTTAAAGACATTAACATGCACCGTTTAATTTACTTTGTTTGTGTAGTTTTAGCTGCTTTGCATTAAACAGTCAGAAGTTACAGTATGCATTGTGTGGCGTCTGGGGGTTAATGTGGATGGATGGCCGGTAGGGGTCGTCCTCATTTCAGTTTGGTGGTGGGATTGAGTTTGCACCTGTGGTAAATTTAGAGTAGGCACGGGTATATAATGATTGGTGGAACTACGGGTTAAGAGGGTATTTAAGTTCAGTGTGGGGTATTATGGGTTGTCGGTCCACCGTTATACTGGCTTTGTGTTGTTTATGTTAAGTTCTTGAAATAAAGTCAAACAACAAAGATGGAAACGGCTCTTATTTGGGAGAGAGTCGGCGACATGACACATTGTTACTTTAATTATGTAGTGCAACAGTTCAATATGTAAAGCAGCATATGACGTTTTCTACAATTTGCAAAAATAGTGTGGTGTATTACCTACATTGATTTGGAATCAGCCCCCACTGTAAATTGGACTTGTCACACAGGAAACACAGGTGGTGGTGGTGGCGTAATGGGTAGGATACTTGCCTCTAGACCAAGAGGTCATGGGTTCGTATCCTACCTTCAGCACCACCTCTGGGTCCCTGAGTAAGACCCTTAACCCCAAGTTGCTCCAGGGAGACTGTCCCCTGTAGTTAGGGATTGGAAGTCGCTTTGGATAAAAGCGTCTGATAAATGCCGTAAATGTAAATTTAAAAAAGGTGCTTAAAATTGGGGTGTCGTGAGGCCCAGTGTGGGCTGAACTGTTTCCAGGAGTCTGTAATTGTGCTTTAAGCACGCAGCATCCCTTTATAAGCCACCCCCCTTCATAGGGAGACATTCTGTCAACAGATTTGGTGACAGATTTAGACAATTCATTCAAGTACAGAAAGCACACATGTATTGCCCTGCTGTTTTTGCCTTGGCCTTTCTTCACTAAACAGTAACAGATGGCAGGATGTGTATGCATGTGGAGGAACATTATTCAAAACTCTGTTCCTCAGGACTGCTGTAGTCTGCCTCGCTGAATTGCACATGGATAGCAAGTCAGAATCGCATTTTAG
The DNA here is from genome assembly GCA_037577145.1 of Brachypetersius gabonensis. Classification (NCBI taxonomy): domain Eukaryota; kingdom Metazoa; phylum Chordata; class Actinopteri; order Characiformes; family Alestidae; genus Brachypetersius; species Brachypetersius gabonensis. Next base: position 6,047,441 of record JBBJLR010000034.1, read on the forward strand.
TCATTTTGCTATTGATAGCGTACCAGTTTCTTCACACATATCAGAGCACTGCAACCTACTGTTCTGAATTTCAGAGTGGTTTTCTTGGGGCTTTTTTTGTATGAATACTCAGAACTGTAACAAAATTCTTGATGTTGTCTGGGCAAGGGCAAGGTAGCCTCTGTAGCACATTGATTTTGTCAGAGAAAGTTACTCCTAATACCCAGAGCACTCCAGAAAGGCAGTGACTTCACTTGGGACTGTGAAGCAGCAAAGGCTGTTGAAATTCTCCCATAACTGTGTGAAATCTGTTGTCAGCGGCATGAAGCCTTGCATCTCTGTAAAATATTTCCTCTGTGGGTGTATTATGTGCCTTTGGCCCGTACTCGTAATTTATGTTTGCCACACGTGTCATGTTTTAGGTGTTACTGTACATTTATACATTCAAGGCTTCATGAATATCTAATGAGAAAAAGAGCAGCGCAAAATCTCACGAATCCCTACATCTAAAGTAAAAGTATAAATCTTCTGTAACCTCTGATGAAATATGGCAGCAGAGCCAGAGCGGGATTGTGATGAAATGCATCCGGCCGGCAGTAGGTGGCCTTTCAGGCTGGCTTTGGGAGAATGAAAAGTAGGCCTCTTCTTCCACCTGATGGTCACGTCCTGCCTCCGAGTGAAAAATGGCATCTTTCCCCTTGTAAAAGGCCCATGGGGTTAAATGGCTTCATTATTATTAATGATCATCCATTTGCCAATCCAGATGCAGAGGCAGAGTTGGGGTGTAATAAAACGACAGTCCATGTAATTACAAACTCAGTTATTTCCTTTCAGATTTCACTGGTTGACAGCATGGCATCTTTTATGGCCGCTATCCTGTCTGTGTTGGCTTTTTCTTTCACATCTGACACGGGTACATGTGTAAACATGCTTGGATATCCACGTGCAGTAGATTTCCATTTTTCTATCTATCCATCCATCCATCCGTCCATCCATCCATCCAGCCGTCCATCTTTCAATCTATCTATCTATCTATCTGTCCGTTCGTCCGTCCGTCCGTTCATCTTTTATTCTATCTATCTATCTATCTATCTATCTATCTATCTATCTATCTATCTATCTATCTATCTATCTATGTATCTATCTATCTATCT
>JBBJLR010000034.1:6053980-6064977 GCA_037577145.1 Brachypetersius gabonensis
TATATATATATATGACATACATGTGGCCCATTTGACCGCATGTCTTGTCAAGACATAAAAACAAACATGCGGGTGTTTGCTGGTCTAGACTGAGTGGGTCCACTGTGGTGTGATGTGTTTGCCTCTGAAAAGACCAATGGCTCAGAAAGACACCTCCAATTTCCAAAAACAGCTTGGAGGTGATTTACAGCGAAGTCCGCCAGCGATGTGGCCTGGGCTTTATTCTGCTTGCTCAGAAGAGTGAGTGAGCAGCATCATTTTTCCTTAATGAAGTTAGTGACCCTCTGAAAGGTGACACGTTTACCGATCGGCTGATTTATGCACTGATTCTCTGAGGCAGGCTGGAAACAGTGCAGGACCAGGGGGATGCAGCCACATGTCTGTATCACTCTCTTTCTCTCTCTCTCTCTCTCTTTCTCTCCCTTTCTCTCGCCCATCTGTACATTCCAGAGCTGCTCAGCCCGGCTGTCAGTAGAAAGTCCTTTTTATAGATCATATCAAGCTTCTGAAGGATCATTCTGGTTGACAATACACAATGCAACCTGAATACGTATGGATTCGGGAACATTATGATGTCATTTTATTTTCAGGCGCCCTCCGCTGTTCTTATTGGATTGTAAGGAAAATGTAGAACATGATTAAATCTTTAAGCGGGCGGGCTGGCGGTTGGAAATAAAAGTCACCAGAGCGTGCAAAAACACAGAACTGGGGGAAATCAGAGATCCGCTTCTGTTCAATTATTGATAGCATTCTTACTCATGCAAATATGATGAATTATTTCTATATGACAGCTTGAAGCGAAGACCTAACAGGACCGATGTGACATCCAGGCTTGCCTTTTCTTAGCAGGTTAAGAAATGTAAGCCCACTGGGCTCAGGCTCGGTTCCGAAATACTGCTTTACATTCTAATTATCTGAGCTGACAGGCTTTATTGCCGGGCCTCAACAGTGAGGCCTTTTCCTAGACACATGTATGATGTTGGGGCAGGTTTAATGAGGAGAGATGTTCAAGAGCCTCCAATCTTTTCTTTTGTGCAAATCAATTACAGTTCTCCATCGCTATGTTCATTGTGCCTTACATGTTGTCAAATATGCTAACAAGCAGGTAAAGAGAAGAGAAGTGAAGCTTTGTTTTCTGAAGCGCTCTGTATTTGATTTACCTTAATTGACCAAATTCATCAAATATGGGGAAGATCAAACGATGCAAGGTGTGCCACAATGACAGTGATTAAAATAAACAATGTTTTGCAGAGCTGTTCATTAATTCTTTAATATGGCAAAGCCAATCTCCCCACAAACAACTGAGACTATTTTTTTTTTAGAATTTAATTAAGCTACAGGGACTTTGCTGCATATTGCAGGTAAACACTGATGACTATGGGAATACGGTGCAAATTAAATGTACTGGTGGTGTTTTTCTCATTATGAGATGAATTAAACATTTATTGCTGCCTTTCATTTCTCTAAAAGGCTGACATTTACAGGTCAGCTTTGGATAGCTACAACTTTATTTTATTAACTCTTCACTGAGCGCACACTTCCTTTCCTTGGATATCAAGAACCCTGTAATAGGATTTGTCTCTTTTTTTTACTTCTTGTTTTATTTATTTATTTATTTATTTATCCATTTATTTATTTTTTCCCTGGGCTTGGTGCTTGTCTGAGCTTACATACTGTTGCGGTCGTGACAAAACCTTGAGCCAGAAGATACGAAAAAAAAAAGCCAGTTTTTCACTAGAAAACTAGAACTAGATTTTACTCCGTGTAATTTTGGATCAAATTTATTGGTCCCTTTGACTTCACATAATGTAAAGCACAACGTGCTTTTTCAAGTTATGTGAAATGAATGAGTGTTCGAAAGTATTCATTTGTTTGTCTTTCCTCTACAGCCACTGAAGTGAACCTGCAGAAAGCGCTTGCTGAGGCTTCGGAGACCTGTACCCAGGAATGTCTAATCCTTGGACATTCCGACAGCTGCTGGATGCCCCCGGCGGTGACCCAGTTCCAAACGTCCAGCACTGCCACCCTGCCCTCCTTCAGCTTTCAGCAGAGCTGGGCGGCACGCGGGGCCAAGGCGGACGGCCGTCACACCCTGGGTCGGTCGGTGCCCAAAGATGATCTGGACAAAGGTGGCAACCGCCCCCAGTTCTACAATACGCTGGACAGACACTGCAGCAAGAAAGAGGACCCTGTGAAGGTCATCCCGCTGGCCAGCTTCTCAGCCACGTCCAGTCCGCAGAGCTCTGCCAGTGTAGGCACTTCTGCCTTCTTACACGAGCATCAGCTGTAGGAGAAGTGCTTGGCACTCTAAAAGCAAGCACTGGGCACGTCCAAGCCACTGACCAGTTAGCCAGGAAGGCAAAACGAGTGAGTGACAGATGATGGGGAAAAAAAAAATTACGAAAGTTGATTATCAACACATCTGTAATGGCAGCGCTTATAAAGGGAATTCCATGTTTTTCTTTTTTCAGTAGAGATGGCTACTTAAGTGAACTGACTATGTACGTTTCATAATCCTCTCAGAACACCAGTACTCTAACTGTATGAACTAGGAAACCAGTAGATATGAACCAAAGTAGCTTTTCATCTAAGAAAACAAACAAAAAAAAAGAGCAAAAAAAATAAAGGTGTCAGTTTGGTAGGTAGCAGCTAAAGAATCAAGCTTCAGAGGTTTGCCGTTGCTCAAAAAAGAAAAATGATGTCAATGTTCTCAAGCCTTTTTAAATATAACGTACTTACTAAACACAGAGTATCTGCCGTCAAATGAAATCAGTGAGGTTATGTGTTGTTTGTGAGGGTGACTGCCATATGTTAGCTTTGGTGCGGTAGTGCGTGCATCGCTTCTAGCAGACTTTTCGCAGCCAGTTTTAAATCTGACGAGCTGAGACACTCTCTTCACTCATCCGAGTGCGCTGCGTGGACATATAATACCTCGCTGCAAAAATAGCTCTCACTCTGAGTTCATATGTAAAAATTGCTCTTTTTTTTATGAGGCCCTGTTCCCTTTTAATTTCAGTGACTTTTTCCCTTTTTTATTGCCTGTGAACTGAGAAAGACCTTTTACTGATGTTCAGCATGTCGGTAGTTTTCTGTGCATCTGACACCTTTTCCCTCCCATTATTAGGAACCTACTCATTTTCAACATTATCTCATTAGCCAAGCCTGGGAAGGCACAGACAGATGTGCTAAAGAGCCGTCCTTTGTTTTCGTCCTCTCCCCACATCAAGTTTCCCTATTGAAATATACAATTTATGCACCATAACAAGTGCTATGGAACCAATTATGGGAATCTCCCGATAGTATAATTACTTTGATCTGTAATCACCATAGCAGCCACAGCTGTGGAAGACTGCTCTGTAGTAGCGTAATTGGCTTACATTTTTTTGAGCACTACCTTCAGGACATACCATTACTTATGAATAGCCTTAGAGTTATTGATGTATGTCATTCATGGCTTTTACTTAACTATATCAAAGAATCCGCAGCCTTAACTTTTCGGTGTGCTTGTAAGAGTAATAAGGGCAGAAACATTTTTTTTATATATATATCTGCACCCACTCTTCAGTGCCAGGACTTCTAAATTGAAGCTGCACTTATCGCATTGTGAGGGGAGCATCTTGGAGAAAGACTTCATCACACGGTGTAGCCCATAAGGACAGCAAATAATAGTCGATCACAAATGCCGTGAGGTACTTAATTAGCTTTGAGGTTGCTTAAAAGTCTCGAACAGTGTCCCGTTCTCCACACAGTTTCTCATTTGGAATGAAGTAATCCCCCGAAGAGACAGAAAGTGTCATTTTTAAGCCAGATGCAGGAAGCATGCTTCCTTTAATTCAGCAATTCTGCTTAGTATTTTTTGATGACACCCAGAGTATTTGGGTCAGTGATCCAAAAAATTACTTTGTTATAAATTAGGTGAAGTAGAAGTGGAAGAATGCACACCAAGAGAGTGTTATGATCAGCCTGGGTCGGGCATACTCTGAAAGAAGGCAGCGGCGAGGCCCTGAAGTACAGCAAAAGAAAAAAAAACAACATCCCTTTAATGCTGTTAATCAATGAGAATAATTACAGGGTGGTACTGTGTCAGGAAAGGCTGACATGTACTGGATTTACAGTAAAACATTTTTTTCCTGCTTACTGGGACAGTATCATTTGAAGGGAGATGTTGAGTACTAAGGAACGAATGCTGAATAAACACAAGCTGTACCGATCCATGCAAAGAATCGGTTAAACCTGGAAAACTGAGGCCTAAAGCACTAACACACTGGATATCGGGACTGCAGACCACAAGTAGAATTTCTCTCCTTTTGTCATCAGTCACAGCGTATAACATGCAGAGCATTTGCTGCTTTGAGTTGTGGAGGATGAGAGTGAGTAATTAAAAGTCTATTGTCTAATGGCTTTCAAACTTCTTTTGAGCTCCCTATTAGCTGGAAAAAAAGGTCTTTGAAGAACGTGGCCTCAAGGGTTCAGAGGAATTGACATGAATATTCTGAGGGGAAAAAAAACACAGCACTTTCAAATCACCAGATTTCCATATTGTAACTGCATGTTTCCCCGTTTTAGGTTGAAAACGAAAAAAAAAAAAACATCTTTTTTTTTTTTTTTCCACGACACCGCAAACAATCAAAAATCCTCCTTCAGTTTCATGAAATGCAAATACGCCATCATCGTCTATGGATAGTTGAACTCTGTACTTGAATATGAAAATGTAATGAACTCTAAAAACGTTCATTTAAAAAAAAAAACAAAAGGGAAAAAAACATATTTTAGTGTGTAACTATTTTAGCGCGGTTACACTCGGTGCCAAAGGTCTTGCAAGTGAGACGAATAACAAAACAAAACAAAGAGAGAGAGCGAGAGTGAAAACAGCCGTAAGATGAAGTTCCCCAGTAGAAGAAAAAGAGAAATGTATATTATGTGCATGACCATCCTCCTGGCCTACACTTTTTGATACTTTTTATAAACCTTGCTGTCCAATGCATTGTGAACGGAACCTTCCATTCTTTGAAATCATTTCTCTTTTTTTTTAATGGTTCAAAAACAACGTATTTTGAATACATTTCGAGTTGACTTTTCACCAGAATCTAATGTGGAAGTTGTGATTCTTCTTCATAGTCATATACTGCATCTCCATTTGCATGTAGTACTACTTGACCTCCGGTAGCTGGCTGTGATCTTTTACCACTCAGCCTGTGTCTGATGGTGATCAGGTGCTTTGTATAGTCATATGCCCATCGACCCTGAGCTCTGTTATAGTTCTGATCCCGCTGTAGTGGGAAATGAATGATAATAATGTGAGCTTTCCTTTCCTTCGGTTACACGTGAGCTTGAAAAAAGAATGAAAAAATTAAAACATCAAAAAAACTTACATTATTGTACAAAAAAAACAATTAATAAAGAATAAAGGAAAAAAAGGCTGAATTAAGAAAAAAGATGTGTACATATTTGCCTAGCACTAACTCAAATTCTGACGTCATTTGTTGGCAAAGGCAAGTGTTGTTGATATGTCATAAAAATACTAAACCTATTGATGAATGACATACAACAATAAGGACAATCTCATTCGTAATGTAAGAGTTCATTATGCATATATCAATCTATGTATGCGTGCGTGTGTGTATGTGTGAGTGGGTGCGTGTGGGTGTGTTTATGTGTGTGTGTGTGTGTGTGTGTGCATGTATGTATACTGGCACAGAGACGGTCAGAATATTGTACGTACACACCATGTATCTTGTATAGAATTGGAAACAAAGCAAAAGGATTGCTATACTATACTGCTTGTAATTTACTCACATTTGTTGTATTTCACACTTGCTTTGAAAGACGACAGCTTTGATATGTGCCAGCAGTACACTATTGAACGATAAAAAAAAAAAAAACAGTTATCTGTATATTGTCATGCCCCTGTAAAATATCCCTTTAGAATCTATGAGGAAAAAAAAAACATTCATATACATTTGGTGTGATGATTTTTCTTGTCTTGAAATTTTACTTGAATCATTAAATATTGTGTATCTTTAGACACTTTGTGAGGTGTCTCATCATTAAATTCAATTCAGGGTTTTTTTTTTTTCATTTATGTGGTGCTATTTTTATGTTGGCAACAAGCAGCTTTACAGAATTGGGGTCCGAGCCCCTAGTGACTGGAACGAAGGTGAAAATCCTTGAAGGTGGAGGAAGAAACCTTAGAAGGACCCAAGACTCAAACTCAGAGGGGAGTCCATCCTCCTCGTGTCAACACCGAATAATGAAGAATAATAAAAAATGATATTAGAATTTTAGAGAGTGTGCAAACCTCATTGGTGATAAACATCTAGCAGTCTAAAGTTAACCATAGTATGATTAAAGTTTGTAGACTGGTCTGGAATGTTTAGTTTAAAGTAGTAGGAGAAACGGAAAGTAATACTCTATACACAGAAGTACTGGGACACACCTCTTAATTATTGAATTCATGTGGCTCCGTACTTCCAGTGGAGGGTAATCTTAACGCTTCAGTAGACCAAGACATTTTGGACAAAGCCATGCTTCCAACTTTGTGGACCCAGTTTAGGGAAGAACCTTTTCTATTCCAGTATGACTGTGTTCCAATAAACAAACCAAGCTCCATAAAGACATGGCTGGGTGAGTTTGGTGTGGAAGAACACAGACTGCAAGCCAGACCTTCTCGTCCAACATGCCTGAAGTCATAAATGCTGTACAGAATGAATTGACACAAATTCCCACAGAAACTCCAAAATCTTGTGGAAAGGCTTCCAAGAAGAATGGAAGCTGTTAGAGCTGCAAAAGGCCTCCATATTGAAATCTGCCTATTTGAATACTATTTCATTAAAGTCTCTATTGATGTAATAGGCATCCCAATACTTTTGTCCATATAATATAGCTTTGGTTGTGGGTGGGGAAGGTAGGGGAATTCAGGTGTTCCATGGAGCTGGAACTCATCTAGGGCAGAAGATCAGGGCACTCAAATGATGGTTAATCTAGACCGTTTACCTGGAACCCTGATGCTGGTTGAACACACTGAATGGATGGGCAGCAGTCCCCCTTTGGAGAAGCTGGACAGATGGACATATAGAAGACAGGTAGCAAACAGTTAGTTCTGTTTTGTACAGGTTGAATGAAAATCTTTGGCATGCATAACAAAGAAAGGAATGATCCGAAAGGTCAGGGCATATTATGAACATCTCTAAGCAGGATTCACAAAGGCTGATAGACCTTTGAGTCACTCTTGCTTAAAGTTGCCTTCATTGGAGATTCACAACAGATACATACTCATTAAATAATGTCTGCATTTTCCTGCATATTTTATTATACATGCTTTAATGTTTCCAGAAACTGATAAATGGTGTTTGTTAGGAAAAAGTTCAACCACACGTGTTAATGTTGCTGAGAATTAATGCCAACTAGTAGTCACGCATTGGCAAGATATCATTTGATTAACGCTAATCAGTGACATTTGGCTTTCTGTTATTATTAGCAACATTAGCTTCTGACTGAACTATATTATTAACAAGGCCTTTGTATTATCAGTCTGATTACTTGGGAAAGATGCTTCATAACAATCTTGTGAATATTGACATAAGCTGTTTATGAATATTTATTTAAATACCTGATGTGTACGCATGTGCCATTAGGAAATAATTATTTTCCATCAAGTTTTTACCAAATATTGTACCTTTGATCAAAAGGCAGAGGCAGATATTCCACTGAATAAATGAACTCTGTACAACTGCGCTGTCGGAGACATTGATTTAAGAAGAAGTGGATTCTAGCATAACTCACCTGAGGGAACTATGTGGAAAAAAAGACACTTGGGCGGTCTCTGGAATGATTTGTGAATCTAGGCGTATCACCACCATAATGTCCTCTGTGTCACTAGTGTAACCCTAGACAGTAGGCTAGGATAAAAAGGCCTTGAGAAAGTCAATGAATAAAGATGACCTGGTTGCATTCCTCTGTCCAGTGCAACTGAGCAATTAACTCACTTAAATATACANNNTATATATATATAATTTTTTTTCTGTTAGTGGTAAATATTTTTTTCTATGCATGCTTCACCAGTACATTAATGCAAAGCAGTGAGGATTAGTCTCAACGGGTCAGGCCAAAGCTCAGCCAAAGCTCAACGACGTCCCTTGAGGACCAGCCTGAAGTGCATTGCATATTGAATGGTCAAATAATCCAATGACAATTAAACCAGAATGCAGATACTTATTAGAGTACATTTCATAATTTTATCTTCAGTACCTTAGTATTACAGTGAATTCTTGCAATGCCCAAATGATACATTTCTTGTATGTTAAAGCTGGATTTGTTACCTAAGAGAGCATCAGCTGACGCTGATTCACTATGACAGTGGTTTAATACACATGGAGGTAAAAGCAGAAAGGTAGTGAGAGAAGGGCCTTGAAGAGTGTTTGTCAGGATTTTTACTTCTATGCACTGTGGATGAATGAGATGCGAATATTCCCCTCATCCAGGTGCAGAGCTAATCAAGTCAGTTTTGCAACATTACTTCTGAAGGGAGACGGCGATGCCTCTATGAGCGGCTCTCAGCTCGCATCACTGTAACTGGGAACCACTCCGCTCTCCACCTGAAGGTTCTGCACCGGGTCCGCTGGAGTTTTCCGCGGCTCATAGGCGCGGTCCCTGCAGACGCTCTGATCTGAGAGGAGAAGCTAAATGAATTGCTCAGTGTGAGGTCAGTATGTGGTGACACGGCACCTGCTGAGAGGCGCTTGTGTGTACAGGGAGAGTAGCTCATCAAGCACTTCTAGATGGGGTCAACACATCACCACCGCAGAGCCCCTGTTCAAAGCCCTTTTATTTATTTATTTATTTATTTTCAACCATTCAAGTTGGCTGCCCTAGGCATCGGAGAATCTGGTTGATAGCTTTTTCCACTGCTGTTTTTCTTCAGCCTTCACGTATAGCTGTAATTTTTAACACGTCTCTATATCTACTAATACAGGGGAAGAGAAATGATAGAAGAAAGCAGGGATAGATCAGTAATAGAGGCATACAATAACAATATGATTACGTAATTTACGTTTGAATAGGAGCTCAAGCTGTTTGCCAATTTGTCATTTCATAGTTATGGAAATACAGTATGGAGTATTTCACCTCGCCGATACACTCTAGGAAGGCCAATATGAATGCTGAACAACATGCCTGGGTTTTCTAAATAGCCAATTGATTGAGGTCTTCATTTGCACGCACAAGACACACTTTCTCATTTTCCATCCCCCGCGAGCAACAAGAACAGTTGTTAACTTTGCAAATATGGTTCTTCAGTGGAGCCTCACTTCGTTTTCAAAGTGCCATCAGTGAAAGGAAATGCTTGAACATATAGAGAGTGTCAAACAGCATGCTCATTTTAAATTGTAATTAAACTGGCCATCAGGTACCTTGAGGCTGTTTGGTCAACAGCAGGATACTAATTACTATAAGATGACCTTTGGAATAATATCTGGTGAATAATTCATAATTGAGAAGATTGCTTCTGAGACATTCATTCTATATCCAAGGGAACTTTGTATGCTCAGAACAATCTGACAATGAATTTCAAAATTGAACTCCGCCATTGAGAGACCGCGTAATAGAATGTTGGAGGAGAGTGCGTTAGGGCTATAGGTCTGAATATGAGCACTGACTGAATGAGCATATTGTCACTGTCCAAGATATTACAGAAAAAAAAGGCAAAAACATCCTTTACCTGCAATGTAAGCTCATTTACATAGCTTTTATTTAATAGTTAATTTAGAAGAAATGTAATCGTAATTGAATAGTTTAATGGTGATATATGGTTCACCTTCTATTTTCTCATTTAGTCTGTAAACCTGCTGCAGTGGCTAAACCAGCTCTCACTTAATACCATTTGGCGAGTGAACACTGGTTTACTGTCTTATCTTCTGTCTTAGCATTTCAAATCCGCACACTTAAAATCAAAGCGCCTCCATGCAATAGTAATCTTGGCCTTACTTTCGTAAACACACAGTGCTCCCATCAGACTAATTGGGTTGTCTTCTCTTTTTTGCTGACAGCAGTTTTAAAATGTGTTCAAAGCAGGTCAGCCTAATTCAATCATTAGCTTCAGTCCACCCACATTGGCTCATGCCCTGATACTGTAATAGCGTTATGTTGTCCATTTTCCCTTACTTCACACACTGGATTCAATTTTCGAAGTCTAGCCATGGGCCAATTCATTTTCCAAAGGAACGAGAGTATAGGTGGGGGGTGGGGGTGGGGAGGGGTACAGACATAGGAGTGGTGACCGTTCGTTATAATCTGTGATGGCAATACTGGGTGTTAGGACACGCATCTCCGGATGGCCGAGCTTCAAGTGTCCATTGTGGTCCTATTCAAAACAAGTGACGTCTATAATCTATAACTCTGCTGCAATCACCCTCCGTACTCAATTATCACAAATTACCGTCCAGTCAATCACTGAGGTTGCAAATTAAGCCTTGATTTCTCTCATAATGACAGACAAAGTGTAAGTTCCGAGTCCCCCCAACCAATCACACTGCATGAACCCCAAATAGAACTGTGAAAAGATTGGAGAGAGTTTTAAATGAGGGAGGAAATCAATTGCAATTATATGCTCTGATAATGGACATGAAGGTGTTATTTTGGCACAAACCAAGTTGACGTAAAGCCAATGCACAGGGCACAAACGTTTGAATGCATCTAATCTGATATATTTTTTTCATAGATTTCATGTCCTCGAGACAAAAAAACAGCTTTACACCTTTTTTGGCTTCAGAAAACAAAGGAAAGAAAAAGGGAAAGACTAGGCTCTGAGAGTTTCAGTTGTCTACATACAAACGCTCGCGGTTGAGAGCCATTACTAACAGTCGGTGCTGTGGAAACAAAAGGCCTTCCTTTGAAAAACCAAACAACAGAATGGACTGAAATAATGAAAGATGGAGGGGAGGGGGGGGGGGGGGGGGGGGGGGGGGGGGGGGGGGGGGGGGGGGGGGGGGGGGGGGGGGGGG
>JBBJLR010000034.1:6074167-6086094 GCA_037577145.1 Brachypetersius gabonensis
GTGTGTGTGTGTGATTTTATGGAACTCTTTGGAGCTCCATTTTCTCACCGTCAATATATTTTTCATGCTAATGACAGTCCTCGATAATGAATTTTCTACGCCATACATCCAGTGACATTTGAAGCCTACCTAACATTCTGCAGCACTCAAGGTTAGTAGAAAAAAAAATCCTCCCCCTCAAAGTCTTTGCATATTCTCCCAGCCTATTTATACTTGTTTATGGTTTAGTGAGCAGGTCACTTCCCCGCTTGCTTGAACAGCTGCTGCATATCTGACCCTTTCAAAAAACAAGGTTTTCAGGACAAGTCTTGCACCACTTGCTGTCAATTTTCTCATTGCTTATGAAGCTTTATGTTGACCCACTGAGTAGCCTTTGCCTGGGTCGCATGAATAATTTATTTTGGTTTTAGCCTGGCTGTAACATGTAAATGCTTGGGGCCCAAGGGCCTCCACTCCACACCATTCAACCCCTCAGCACATCTTCAGACCATGACAATAGCCACGGTCGAAGTGTCTGTATGAAATTACTTGAAGCCTTTTCCCTGCATTTTATTTTCCAAGTGTCTCCAGGCTCACTTTTCTCACCTCTCTCACTGTATAGATCTATCTCAAAATGGGATGAGAATTGGAGCCATGGTGGCTCCTTGTCTTTGCCTCTTCTCCCCCTCTGGATTTTCATAATATCTAAATGAGCTTCTGAGCGCCAATAGAGAAAGGTAGACGGGTGAAAGATTGCTGAATCTCTCCAGTAGCAAAAAGTAGAAATCTACAGTCTTGCACGCCAAAAACCGGCGCTTAAATCATTATTTCAGCAACTTTTAGCATTTAATCTTTATACCTGAAACATTATTCAAGATATCAAAGAGAAAACCTGTATGATGAAAGATTGCTTCACCCTTTTTGAAAGTGCATGAAATATATTTCACAAGCAAATTGAGCTGTGTCACTAGAACGTCCCATCGGGAACATAAATCTGTCTTCCTGGCACTTCAGCATATGAGGCAACCACATCTTAAACACCTCATTCTCCAGCCTTTGTTAAAGGGTGAAAAGTGCTTTATCAGTGCATCAGCTTTAATGGGCACAGATGAAACTATCCTTATCGAAAGGTGGCGATTCAATAATTTCGACCTAAACGACACTGTCAGGGTGCAGGAGCCGCTCTGTCCCCTCTGAGCCGACGTCCTTTGTTGTGTCCGGCCCTCCTCTTGATTGCTGTTTTGAAGAAGCTTCAAGTGTTTTGCCTTAGCAGGTTTCTGATCTGACTTTTTTTGTTCTTCAAGGACATTCCACCTGCTGCCAAAAACTGTCAAACAGAAGCATCTCAGTATAAAGAGGTGAGAGGACACCAATTAGAAAGCCATCTCTGGCCAGAAAAGGCAGCAGCACAGCTTGCCACAGGAAGTGGGATGCCTGACTTCCTGCGTGGGGTCACAGCTGTTTATGCAGGCACAGGTACGGCCGACCAATGCGGAAGCCGTTTAGCATTGAGGGCGCAGTGCTAATTTGAATAGCAAAGCACCACCTCAATGTCACCAGTGAATTTACATCGTCTTAAACATCTGTCGCAGGAGCAAGGACTTCAGTGAAATTAGACGAGCATGTGGGTGTCAAAAGACTTATGCAGAACAAGCGGTGGACCGCTGAGGACAGGGTGTTCAATCATCCTGGGACAGGGGTGAGAAATCTCAGTAAATGTGGTTTTATTATTACAAATATACTGCACTTTCTAGATGTAATAGATTTAGCATAAAAGAAGCATAAGCTTTATTAAAGACAATTTCATCTTGAATTCATCATAGACTTTGTACTGGTTTCATACATTTGAATACAAGATAGTAACAGAGCAGTCACTCTATGCTATGCAAGAATATTGACATTAATGTTTTTGGCTTTAAAGTCTAGATACAGGCTTCTCGACTGCTGAGGTAAATACTGCATGCGTACAGAGGTTCCTACAATCACCTGACACACATCTGTGACTCAAAAAGTTTCTCCAGTGTGAATTGCTTTTCTGAAAGAGGCTAAAGCGCTTCAGTCATTTAAAATGCATTCGTTGGCAACTCATCATCACTTGCATGTGGCTACACTTACCTTGGGTGAACAACTGGAGGCATGGCAGGGATGACAGAGTGTGATTGGCTCCTGCTATGAGCAGCTGTCCATGCCCATACTTGGCCCAGGCCAATTATACTTTCCCATCCCTGGCCGCTCGGCTGCCGTGTAGTCAGACCCATTAATCTCCCTGGCTGAGTGTTGTGCCATGTGTTAACAGGGAGGTCCCTTCTCACTCTGCACCTGGCCAGTGCAGTCAGGCCCTTGCCAGTCATCCTGACTCCTGCCTCTCCTTGGGCCAGATGTGATGTGCCCTCTGATTGCGGTTAACAGTTCAGCTTTAATAACGCTGGAATGTCTTCAAAGAGCGAGTCACTCTTAAATGGAAGTCAGATTGCAAATTTCATGGTCACTATGGATTCGGACCGCACAATTTCACCTTTTATTTTACTTTGATTTCGGAGCAGGTTGTAAGCAATCAGGCTGTTTGTGCTTTTGACCCATCCATGCTCATCCTGCAAATGCATTTCTGAATTGCTGCTAGGTTGGACAAGCTTTATAGAATGCTGTCAGAAATCTTCTTGACAGACACCACACTCAGTTTTAGTCGAAGTACCTAAACTTATAGAGGCTCCAAGTTGATGCAACTCTCTAGGCATTGCCCATCATTGGGAGACTGCAAGCTCAATCCCTGTCAATTGCATAACCATTCATGACTGAGGTTCCAAAAGTACATAACTGACAGATCACATTGTTACAGTTGATGTGGAAAAAATGACATTGAGAGTAAATGGATAAACATTTGATTAATACATTAGCTTAGTTAAGATGAAAGTTATCCAGGTTTGGAAGTTTTAACCATGCTAGCTAACCACGCTACACCACGCTACTGCAGCATGGCTGGACATACTTTTGAGGGCTGTAGGTTTTTTCCCATGGTACCATTTGTGGGGGCGGGCATAGAGAGGACCATTATACAGTATATTCCTTTTATGTATTCTGTTTATTACACATAAACCTTTGGTTGTAGGTTAGTTGCACCATCATTATCCTGAATACGGGAATGTTATGCTGAATTATGCAGTGAAATGTTACACTTTTTCGAAGTTTAGCAGACATTTAGGCAAGCCGTTTTAATTGAAGCACATTCACCAAAATGAATGGACATTTATGCATTTTACATCTATTTGCTGAAATATCATTTTTTGCCCATTTTTCAATTATTGTTCTCTGATTGGCTGGTGAACACGGTGTGATTAACACTGATAATGCTGAGAATTAATAGAGATCCAGTCTAATGTTAATTTAGGAGCACTGGTTTAATCACGGCCTGAATAACAAGGTCCCAAAGTTACAGTTTAGCAGGGCTTTTTTGTTCAGTGAGATTAAGGGAGGGTCAGACAGTGCTCCATTGTTCAACTGGGAACAGAAACTCATTTGCCAAAATGAAGCATGTCTTGCTAGCATAAATCATGTTCCCTAATCCCTTCACTAATGCCACATAATGCAAATTGTCTCCTGCTTAAAGATCATACAATAGAGAAAAGAATTGAGAAAAAAAGTTCACTGTGTTCTTCCCTTTGCTGAGCAATGAATGCAGCTTCCAATTGCTCTGAGATGTACACTTTTTGAGAGAACAAAATGACAGAATATTTCAAAAACTGTAAGGTACTTAGGTTTTTTTAAGAAAAGTAAAACCTTACTCAATGGGCCTTTCTTTTTTATATATGCCTCTTTGAAACATGAGGATTATTTGTTTCCAGCACATTTTCCCCCATATGAGCCTTGGCACTATCTATTGTTGCTGTCGTCCATATTGCAAATAGTATCAGCATTCTAACTGATTTCTGAGCACACATTCTCCTATGTATGTTTCTAAACTACCAGACATATACACCCAATCACAGCATTAAAACCACTGCAAAGTGACATAAGTAACATTGATTATCTTGTTACAATGGCACCTGTCAAGGGCTGGGGTATATTAAGCTGCAACTTGCTGTGTTGGAAGCAGGGGAAATGGGCAAGTGAAGGGATCTGAACTGCGTCAGCAACAGCTGACAGTTGACTTTGACAAGTGCATAATTGTGATGGCTTTAAGCCTGAGTCAAAGTATCTACAAAATGGTTGGTGTTCTATGGGTACACAGTGATAAATACCTAAGAAAAGTGGCCCAAGGAAGGACAGTCGGTGAACTGTTGACTGGGTCATGGGTGCCTAAGACTCAATGATGCACATGAAGAGTAAAGGCAAAAGCTCCTTCAGCACAAAATGTCAGAAATAAAGAGGGCTGGTTATAATAGAAACCTTTTAGAACACATAACAGCTTTCTGCATGTGGGACTTAGCCAAAGACTGGTCAGAGTGCCCATTCTGACCCTGTTCGCCACAAAAAGCCTGTTCACCGGGCACCAAAGCATCAGGAATGGAGCAATGAAATAGGGGGCCTGGTTTGATGGATTCGATTTTCTTTTACATCATGCAAAAGGCCAGGTGTGCGTTTGTCGCTTACTTGGAGAATTGATTGCACCAGGACGCATTTTGAAGAGAAGGCAAGTCAGGGGAGACAGTGTGAGGCTCTGAAAAATGTTCTGCTGGGAAATCTTAACTCTTGGCACAGTGAGGTTTCAAACATACCACTTAACTAAAAAGTGTTGCAGACCAAGTACAGGGGTACATAGATAAGTACAGGGGTACATAGATCCACTCCTTCAACTGTGATGTAATCCGAAAATCATATAAAACACCACTAAGCCACTGCGTATATACTGCGTATTCTTCCTTCGCGCACAACCAAACTAATCATCCATGTAGTCCATAAGTTCAGCGCTAACGATGTAAACCGAGTGAGAGTGGGGATGAATGTCCTAAACTTGAAACATCATATGTAGAGACCCGAGGAACCTCTGTACACCCCTTCATCTCAACAGTATTTCCTAACAGCAGTGGATTCTTTTAGCTGGGTAATGCAACCTACCACAATGCAAACATTGTTCTGGTTAATTGGTGAAACACTGTCAAGTGTTGATTATCTTGCACTCAGTTAACTAAGCCCCAGCTCTCCCTCAAAACATTAAATGAAACTCCTTTCTGTATAAAAGCGATAAAAATTGTATGTTTTGTATGAGCCTTTTAATTGGCAGTCTGAAAGTTAAGGGTGTACGGTACAACATCAGTAACAAAAAAGTGAAAAAATGAACATTCAAAACTATTAAAATGTAGGACTGTGTTGCCAGTGATGCCCATTTATGCTTTATTATGGTCTCTTTTTGCAGTCTTTTGTGATAATCAAACGTTTTTCTGAAGTAACAGAGAGTTGAAATTGGAAGAGTGTAGCAGGCTGACAGGAGAACCACTAAAAAGTTTTACTTAAGAACTTTTGTTTATCTTAGCCAAATCAATCTGTGTATAATGCAATAGTATCAAGATATTTCTAAAACATTTCTAAATCGAATCAAATTTTGACTTTTAAATTCGTATTGAATCTAAAAATGTGAGGCACTCTTAGTATATATTACATTATATTGTTTTGGTTTTTTTACTTGCTGCTGGGGTTTTATACCCATATGGAGACAAAATAAAACCGTGCAATTAATTAGTAATTGGACAGTGATGCAATTACCGCTGGTTTGTTATGAAGATATAGTAAAGACTTTAAACTTTAGTTTGAGATTATATTTTTCAAAATTGAATAGATCATATAAGACTACTGCCAGTTCAGCATTATGTGGATATAAACAGTCCTGTAGATAATTGGGGCTTTTTGTCCACTAGAGGTGCCATATGCAGTTTCTGTGATGCTTAGAAGTAGTCTTTGGATTCTACATGATGGCCACTGATCTGAAAAATACTTTACAAAATATTACACAATACAATTTCCAAAAAAGAATACACTGGCCTTTCAGAAACAATCCAAAGTCCAATGTCTGCAGTAGGATTAGTAGTATGGTATGGTTAGCCTTTAGCCTAGCATTGCTACATATTTCCTTTCTATCAGTAAGACAATGCCAGTGTTTCACTGATCTCTGCAATGGTTAAGCTTAGAGTTGGGGTAGGGGTTGGCTTTACTTTTGCATTTCTACATAAACACTCCCTTTATAAAAACAGGCAATTGCACAATGTATTGTTTACAGACATTTTAAAACAGAACATTTCCTTCCTCTGCTTGGGCACTCTTCTGTTCTGTGCCTCTAGCAATTTCTGTCATCTAGCAGACAAAAGCCCAACTGCCCAATAATCTACAGGACGTGCATCTACGCATGTACTGACGCATTTGCAGTGTCATGTGGATGTACACCCATCATGCATTGTTAAGGAGCAAAACTGCACTGGTGAGCTTAGCAGGAGAGAACAACCTGGCAGCCTGTGAAATATCACAGCAGAGGGTAACTGAAGAATCCTTTCAATCATGAAAGAAGGACTGCTGAATAGATCTGAAGGTGGGCACAGATGAGTCAAAGACTAACATAAATACAGCAGTATAACCTCAGGGGGTTTAATACAAGATGCAAAGCACTGCTAAGCCTCACAAATAGAAAGGCCAGGTTACAGTTTGCTAAAAAATACATAAAAAGGGCTCCTGGCATAAAATGTTATAGAAGATGAGAAGAAGATTAACCTGTGCTAGAATGATGAAAGGAAGAGAGTGGAGAAAAACGGAATGGCCCATGTGCTTGAGCATCATCTCAGCTGTGAAACTCGGGTAAGTATGGTTACCAGCGGAAGTGACACACTTGTCTTCACTGATAACAGCAGCTGGGTGAAATCTGTAGCATACTGAAGCATCTGGATACTCAGAGCCAACCAAATGATCATCACCAAAACATTGAAGAAACCTGACAAACCAAGTTCGGAAGCAACAGTGGGATTTTTCAGACTGGAACTGAATGTTTTTGACCGACCAAGTCAGATACTTAACTTAAACCCTGGTGTCAGACAGCTGGCTAGTGTTACCTCCCTGGAAGATGTTGCTTAGTCGTTAAGATTAGTGTACTGGTGGTTCTGCTAATGTGAGTATTCATTTTTGGTTGATTTATCAAATGGTCTAATGTATGTTGCATAGGAGTGTGGTGAGGCTCTGTGATAGAATACCATGGGTTGGTTTTCCAGACTCCTGATTAAGCTGAAAGCGCATCAAGATTCTGAATGGAGTTTTACCAGTGAAAGGAAAATATTAGAAATATAAGTTCTCTCCACAAAATAAGGGCTCAGGAATGAAAATGTGCAGAAATGAAAATGTGCAGAATCACATTTTTACTTTTGCACACCAGCCCCAACATAACATTTTTAATCCAATTAGAGAAACATTTGAAACTGGTTACATAGACTGCATGTTTTAATGAATTAAAATATGATCTGAAGCTACCAACAGATGTACTTGTATTAAAAAAAAAACATGTTTAGACTTAATTTTGCCGTTTGTAAATCTGTAGGCTGCTCCTAAATGTAACATAGCCCATAATTACTTTTAGAAGATGTTATGATTGCAAAAAGGCCTAGTTATCTGTTTAACATGTAAATCTGAATATGTTATGGCAAGAAAACTCTGTAAGCTCAGTTTTCTTTGGAGTATTGTGCTTACAGTGATCAAAAAGGCTGTGGATGCTAACACAGCTGCCTTTCTTCAGTCTTTTACAGTCAGCCCTCGAGATGCTACACAGCACGCTTAAAATCATACCGCAGACCAAAGCTCATTAGACATTGATCCAAAGTCATTTGGGAGTTTGTGAAGACGAGTAATAAGCTACTGCAATTTTTTTCTTAAGATGTGAAATACATAGAACTAGCATGCAAAGCAGAAATATTTTTAGGGCCTATGAGTGTATTAGTTGACCCCCATGACAAAGACATAAATGACCTGTTTCATTCTATTGAGTTTTGGGCAGAACAGTTGTACACAGTCATGTAAAAACACAGCACAAGCTTAAAAAGTGCAGGCATCATAGGAAAACTAGAGTATAAAATGTGTTTATAGACCATTGAAATCTTACTTTTAATGAAATGATGCACAAACGCTTTTAGTTCAGATGCTGGCATGCAAAACAGTGTCTGGGAAGCTACCGTTACGAATGCATGATCTTGACTGACCACAAAATTCTCCCAAAATGTCTGTGTGGGCTTGTAAGCAGTCAGTAGCCAGGATACTGCAGAGTCTCATGTAATAAATAAATCATTTCATTAAGTAGTAAGAGAGATTTCAAAGTAATTTTAACAGTTCTGGATGGTTTCCTTTTTGGTTTGGTTTTCATTGCAAGTAAAATATTGCTTCCTTCCGTTCCTTGAACAAGTTCAGAGCCCTGCATGAAACTGCCCCCCAACATGAGACTTAAAATAATTTTATTCTGTTGGTTGGCTTGTACCATATTAGTTATTTTTCTTGTTCTTGGGGTGAATTCGCTCCAGACTGCGAACCCCATCAACACAGGCCTAAACGTCATGGTCCACCAAAGACCAACCAAAATGCTTTTCACTTGTATGAGATTAAAAAAAGCAGCTCCTCACAAGTGTTTGTATGCAAGTTGATGAATGCTCAAGAGGATGGTTTATTCTGTGTAGAAATGTGCGTAACCATTCGAGCTGCGTTAATTTAATGCACACAGGTTTTATTTGTGTCATAAATGTCTTTTTAATTAGCCAGTTTAACAAATGAGGTTAAGACTGTCAAGGGGCTCATTACGCTGAGTTATCTCTCAAAATCCCTGTTGTGTATATAGGCAGATGCATACTGTTGTGATATCATGCAGGAGGACAGTTCCACATGTATTATTTGGTTGTGCATTCATATGGTTTGTAGTGTAATTGTGCATATTCACAGGCATCTGTGCTTTGGACTCCTGCACACTGGACAGTTCGCAGCCATGGTCATGCAAGCAGCCTAATCTTGTTTTATTTGGTACATCAAAGGCTTTTACCAGTCAGTGTCTGTTAAGTAGGGTTGAACATAAGTTTTTAATGAGAATGGTTGTGGTATACTGTCTAGAACAGTGGACACCAACCTTCCTCTTTCCCTGCCGTTTTTCTTAAAGTTTTTCTTAAGCGGCCTTTATTGAATACGCCACAGCACCGTACATCACATAGTGTGTTAAATGGGAAATTCTTTCTCTGCTTTTAACCTATCCACCCAAGTGAAGAAGCGGGCGGCGCTCAGGGAGCAGTGCGTGGGGATGGTACCTTGCTCAAGAGTACCCCAGTGGTGCCACTGACAGGCCTGGGATTCAAACCCACAACCCTCTGATAGCAGGGGCAACTCCTTAACAACCAGGCCACCAGCTGCTCCAACCTTGGTCTATCATGCTTCCCTCTTTCCCCTTCTTTACACTTCAGCCAGTCAGGGATTCCTGAAGAAGACCAGGGCTAATGAACAAGCCTTCTCTGGTCTAGACTTATTGTGGTTAATCCTTACCCGTATTTTTTTAAAAAACATGTATTTCTTCCTTTAACATTAAAAAAAATCCGTCCTCGCTAACGGTGTTTATGAAAATCTCTTTATCCACATGATAATGTAAAACGAAAAATAGATGAAAAGGCTCACAAAGCAAGCTAGCCCAGGGGGAGGTGATATGTCATAAAACTGGACATCACTTGTTATGAACTTGCCAGGAGTATGTCATGGAGAGGGCTTAGCAACAACACAATGGGTATGTCTAAACAAATGCTAGAAACAGAGAATCCATGGTGGTAGACTAACAGTGTATTGATGAATTAAATATCATATAACACACAGAAAAAGCCCAGATCCGGGAGACTTGATGACCCAGGTTAGGTGCACGAGTTCTGAAGTATGCTTAGCATTGCAAAGTGTCACTGATGTTAAGGTCCACTTGACATCTCAGTGCAAGAGAGTGTTTTCCCAAAGCAATTTTCAGTCACTTTTAGCATTTTAATGGTAATTGGTGAGTCAAAATGCCAAGAAAATAAACATGTTTTCAGAAACATATACATTCATCTGAACGTGGACTAATATTAGATGATAAAAGTGCAAGCTTTTAAATGGACCAAAACCAACATCTTTGTAACCATGCTTATGTATCAAAACTGTATTTGTAGTAAGTGTGACTGAGCAACCATAACAAAAGGACCTGATTAATTTTATTGACAAAAATATAAACTGCTGATGAAGACAGAAAAACGCTTCGCTGCTAATTTACCTTATTGCCCCTCAGTCTGATGAAACAATGGTGTGAGGACAGCGGCAAGGTCAAAGTCAGCAGGGCTATATTCACAAAGCCTGTTTGTGTGCGGTTAGCTCTTGATAAACAAGTTAAACATAAATAAAAACTCCTCTGAGTGCATTTGTTCTCAGAGGCATGGACTATGCCTGTGAACAGCAACACACACACACACACACACACACACACAAACATCCACACCACACAGCATTTCCCTACAGATCCTTTGAAATTAAGGCTCTGCTTGCTCTTTAGGTGGGCAACCACAGGTGTTTGTGTGCACTTGCCGTCTAATTATTTTGGTAGATGTGCCGAATTAAAGCTCCCTGACTTAATCCTCTGTCACCTGGCCTGCTTATATTCCTCATCACTTGTGGTTTCACTTAAGGGCCTTTGCTCAGTAACAGCGACTCTGTGTGCAGCGCAGAGCCAAACAAGAGGAGAACCCCCTGATGAAAATCTGCTTTGTGTTTGCTTTGGTTGGTCCTGGAGGATCACACTGCTTCAGAAGACCCTGTCGCTGTCGGCAACAACATCTGCCTGGTGAGCGCGGGGCAAGTCTCTTTGGAGCTGCAATGCCATTTAACAAGACATGAGGGATTTGAGTCAATGAGTTTTCAATGTGGTGAACTTCATCACAGCAATGAATCTCTCAAAATACGGCGAGTGCCTTTTCTAGTCAAGGCCTATATATTTCCAAAACGGTGCCCTACATTCGTACCACACAGCAGTCATTGTTCTTTTCACTTTAAGTGGAACACTCGGCGAAAGTCAAAACAAGTTGGCTCCATTGCTCGCACTTTTCATCCCTCATTAACCCTTAGAATCACTGGCGATGATAAAAGCGTGGTCTGATTTGATATAAATTATTTCTCCCTCATAGCTCAATGAAACAAGACGAGAAATTCTGCCGGAATTTTCAATCCCTTTGCACTTGTAAGTAGTAGAGATGTCTGTGTGGTGGTCTGCAAAATGGATTTTGGGTTTTTAATGTTTCTGTTATCACCATCTCAAGAAGCAAGTTATGACATTTTAAAGTTGAGCACCTCTAAAAACCCATTACAGAGAGCATCACTTTTAAAGACTTTCTCCATTTTATTAGAACGTGTTGTTGCATCTTTTATTGTTTTTTAAACCTTTGCACTATATGAAAACTCTGAACCATGTAACTACTATATTAGATCTTTTCAAAATGACTTTGTTCTTTCAAAAAAAGGTTTTGTTATAACTTTTGCTGTGTCTCCTGCAGACTCTTCCAAACTTTTCACTTTTGGTCTTTAGGCCAACTGTAAGGTAATACATACATAATATCACAGGTCAAAAGGTCAAAATCATCAGAGATAAGTTTATGTGGATTATGTAATATTTTTTTGTGCTTATTTTAAATCTGTGCTTAGTTTTTCCCTAGCATGTACAGTTTTTGTGATGAAGCTAGTTATATTGCATGATAGTTGGTATAACTACCATATAATAATCATATGCTTATGAGGGGCCTTTTAGGAAATATTTCAGACTTTTGTTACACAAACACATTTGAAACACACACACATTCACAAATGAAACTGTCACACATGCATCCATACTACTGAAAACTCACAAATATATGAAAGATACAGGTGCAGGTGTAATGGACTAACACACACACACACACACACACACACACACACACACACACACACACACACACACACACACACACACACAC
>JBBJLR010000034.1:6090207-6102599 GCA_037577145.1 Brachypetersius gabonensis
TATAAACCTACAACCTTCTGATTGTAGGGGCCACCCAGTGCCTGGGGTGGGGGCAGTGTATGGGGACTGTATCGTGCTCAAGGGTACCTCAGTGGTGCCACTGGTACTCCTGGGATTTAAACCCACAACCTTCTGACCGCAGGGGCAATTTCCTAACCATCAGACCACTGGCTGTTCAATATATATATATATATATATATTCATTGTATTGTTGTTGCACTCATATATAGTTTTTTAGACATCCTCTATGGCACTGACTCGTGACCATTGCTGCTTGTAGGCATTTATGTGGTCATGGAAATGTAGTTTGTTGACACATATTGAGAGATTTTGGTTTCGGATGTGTCTGCTGCTTTTAAATTAAATTGTAGTCATTTTTTCATGATTTCATTCGTGACTTTTGTTGGAAAGGATAAAATAAAGTGTTAGTCTTGTGCTCAAGGCTATTGCGACTGTGTTAACACAATGTCTCCAGTTTCTATAAACAGTGCACAAAAATGCTTTATTTAAATGATCTCTGATCTCTTTAAAATAACTGCACGATGTATGTGGAAACATGTGTAGGCTTTCTATTTAGCGAATTTCTCCACTGAATGTCGCCAGTTTCTTAGTAACCAGTCGTATGCCAGTCCTGTGGTTACCACGTTTCCACGTCTCTCATTAAGTCACATAGACTATAAATTAGTCTAATGTTTATATGGAGATGTTTAATTTGCAGTGAACGTCATCTCATCACATTATAGAACTATTATAAACTGAAATGCTAAGCCTTTAACCACGATTGGCATTCGAGAAAATCTAAAAACAGAAGACAAGCCTACAGCTTCGTGCAAATGACATGGCTCTATAGCTGTGTGTGCATGGTTAAGAATTTTATTTTATATTTTATTTTTATTTGAATTATATTTTATAAAAATATTGGACATTCTTAATAAAAAAGAAGATGAAGACAGAAAAGAAAGAAGCCAAGGATACTCGCTAGAAGGGCAGTGAGTCACAAAATGGTCTGATCAGGTTTCTGTTTAGATTATTTTCCCAGCCTGATGTGTATCTGCACCTCACAGTGTACTGCAGTATTGAGTTTTGGAAGAATTTTATAGCAACTCAAGGACAGTTCTTTGTTGGTCTTAATAAATGAATGAATGGAATTCTGGGGGTGAAATTAGACCTTACAAATTTTGTTCTGTCTCTGGAGATTTCTGCATGTTGTCTGTTCCTGTAGACACTATTAGTGTTCTTCATGTTTTCATGTAACAGCAGTTAAAAGGTTGTATAATAAAACTTGCAGGCATTTTATTGCTGGGTAGTGACAATAAATGAGAATATCGCCAGCGAGGCACAATGCACGTGCAATAAAACAGAATGAGATCATAAAGGGTAAGCAGTGGTGCATCACAGAGGCAGATTAAATGAAAATCAAGGCGCCAATAAGGCATGTAATAATATACTCCGACATACTAGAATGACTCTAAGGAATTCTGATTTCGACTGCTAAGATTAGGGTTTCTTCGAAAAGAGAGAAAGTAGCTTTTTTTTTTTTAAAGATGTTATTTTATTTTGTGTTAATTTTCTTTAATTGTTACAAGGAACCCATGAATTGCTTTTTAGTGTTCCAGAGCATAAAAAGATTGCATTACTCTGCATCTTAAAACCTATGCATGCCTTTTGATGCATTCTTTTTTATGGCTCTGGTAAAAAAAAAAAAGACTCATTAAGTCTGGGTCATATTACACAAAGCTTGCAGTTTATTTAGTTATTTATTTATGGATGTATTTGGTGGCAGTCACAATGTCATGCTGCCTTGCCTGCCAGTCTTTTGTCTGAACATCGGAGAGTTTGCCAGGGCACTTAATCGTCTGTCCTTGACCCTGTCACGTTGTTGACCAGAAGACTTCAAAATTCATTTATCAGCTCCCGCTTTGTCCTGGAACATGAAATTCCGTAGGCAGTGGCTAAAGCTCATCGTACGACTTGTATCCTTTCAACAAAAGACACGGAAAGAGGGGAAGGAAAACACATCGAATAGCAGCTGAAATGAAAACACACTGGAAAGCAGAGAGAAAAAAAAACACTGAGGAGTGGAAAACTGTTATCAAAGCCTATAATCATATTATCTGTCAAATTGATGCTACTTTACCTATCAAATACATTATCACATTATGATAGCAAAAATAGGCAAAGTAATATAAAAGCATAAGTATCATACAAGATACAAGACACCTTTATTGAATGAGTATAATGATGTTGTTTGCAAAAGAGGTCTATGATAATTTAATAAAAATCCAGTATACAAGTGAAACAACACTTGGAGTAAAACAATACGTCAGTAAAAATAATGAGTCAATAATAAATAATATGTAACAGATATTTAAGTTCTCAGTAAAGGTGCTGCGGTAAATAGTCATGCATTACAGTAATGTCATTATTTTCTCTTATAACAAAGCAGTGTAACGATTCCAGTTCGAAATCTTGTAATCTCATTATGATTACTGACATATTAGTTGTCTTTGTCTCTAAAGCTTTGTTCATACGGCAGGACAAATTGGATTTGCTTCTTAAATCTGATTTTTAGACTTGAGTGTTCAGATCTCGAGTAACAAGTGACCAAATCCAATTTGTATGGTCAGTCTGTAGTCACATTTGCTCGCCTATCCAGATTGGTTGCCATAGTGACAACATGCACATGTGTGTATGAAGACTGAGGAGGGACAGGCAAGACTTTGGTCGCATTTATAAGCTTAGCACAACAATACTGACATGGGATGCATACAGAAACATACATTATGTCTATGTGCCATATATCGTTTTATGCCTGTTATGTTCATCTGTGCCTGTGTTTTTATGTAATCCTTTATGTAATCATACGCCTAAATAGGCCAGCTTCAATTCGGTGGCAGGTTTTAGAGGTTTCAGACAGTATTAGCAGCCTATAATTTTGCTCATAATTTTACTTAATGGCTAATGATTTTCATAATGTATTTTTTTTTCTTTTTTTGAGTAACTGCTCTAATGTGGTGGAGCTACTTTTAGGCATTTAAGTACATTCTGTATTCATCAGAATAGGAACTGCCTAACAGTGTTTGTCTTAGTTTTTCTTGGGATCACTGTTCTGTTTTGGAGGCCTAAGCAACACCAAAGTGATCCAGATATTATCCTTAACAGATTAGAATAAAAGCATTCAATTTAATGATTCAATTCACATTTTATTCCCATAGCTTTGTCAAATGATACAGTCCACAGGTGATCTGATAGTGACTTTAAACACAAATTAAGACTAGGTAATATTGAGAAAGTAGTAATAGAAATGCTAAGAAAGTAAAATATCAATAACCTGTTTCTTTAACTCCTCAAATCAAACTATGGGAAGCATGTTTCTGAACGCATTCCCTTTCTGCAGAAGGGACATTTAACTAAGGACATTTTATGAGTCCGTCTTTTATGATTAATTCCTCAAAATAAATCAAAATAAATGCACAGCAAGTTTTGGATTGAGTAAAAACAAGTTTTACTGAGTAGTAATGTAGTAATGAATGAGATCTCAAATACTACAAAAGCATTTTTAACAGGAGCCCAATAATTCTGAATAGCCTGTTATGGCCAGTTTGTAGACAAATAAGTGTGCAGAAGTTCAGAGTCAATACTGGGTTTTCAGCAGAGCATCTAGCATACATATTTCATTTCTGCAGCAAACACATAAGTCTATCAGTGTTTTTATTTAGCTTTCCATGAATTCTATAAGGCAGAGCAAGAAGGCAGCCATGGCCATTCTGATAAAAAAAGGTATATGTATACACAGTGGTCTCGCTACAGGATTATTCACCCGTAGCAATCAATTCTGAAAACTAGACGATCCCACTTTTTCCCTTCTATGACGGATATCACTTCTGTTGTTTGTTACCATGGTAACCTGTTAGCCTGGCCATATCATATTGTGCCTTACTTGTGCTTGACCAAGAACATCTTTTATGTTATTCTAAGCAAAACACTTGACCCAAGGTCATTTTCAAATGTGGTTTAAATCTTTGGCTCCAGACCGGCAAGTCTTCTTTAAAACTTTTCTAATCAGGAAAGGTTATAAAAGAATGTAACGTTTATGAAAAAACATAGAGCTAGGCCATATACATTTCAGCCTATTCCGTACATGAATTGGTTCTGCAAGGTCATCAGTACACAGGTACGTTATTACTTACACATCCTATGGATTATTGAGACATTCTGTCCGCTAGAGGTGCTTTCTGCATTTTCTGAGGATTAGCCTGTAGCTTAGCATTTCTGCACAAATGTTTCTGTTCAAATTTTGTGCTGTCCCCCTTCTAAAAATGACCATTCTAGCTATAACACAGTGCACTCTCTGAAAACAACACAATACCATTTATAAAAAAAAGATAATAAAATACCCGTACGAACGGCTATTTAAAATAACAAAACACCTCTTCAAACTGTTTCAGTACCTTTTCAAAAATAGCATAAAGTCCTTTCTAAAATTAACATACCGCTCTTTCAAAAAATAACAAAATGCCTTTTCTAAAAACAGTAAATTACATCTATCGAATAAAAAGATACGCAGGACATGTATCTACACATGTTCTGATGCATGTATACATCAAATAGAAGGTTGATTTGTATTCTACTGGGGGCTGTAACTTCTTTTCTTCAGTATTTTGGTTTTGCATATAAGAAGTATAATGTCATTTTTGTAAAGAACCATCTTTTATCCTCAATATAATTACATATTCTATACAGCTTTCTTACAAAGTCATGCATGACCAACGCGACAGCACAAAACCTCCTGAACTGGAATGCAGATGGTTAGTCCAGGCCCATGCTACAGTATTATACACCTACATGGAGAGAGATATACATAAATTTACACCTACTGGGAGACAAAAAGGAGTCTGAATTTAGGGATATACAGAAGGCTGCAGTCTTTGTGATACAGACACTGTACTTTTCTCTCATAAATATAAAAAACTGCATAGCACTTTTAGAAAACTGCATAGCACTCAGTTTTATATTATTCTCATAATAATAATGGCAATGTGATTTATTAAGTCTAAACATGCTAATAGTTGGCAATGAACAGCTTACCTATGACTACAATCTTAATAAGGGCACAGTAATAGATACCTAGTGAACATTATAATGTATAACAAAAGTCTTACTTCAACCAATTTCTTAATGTATTAATAATTATAATTATAGCATTATCAGTCTTCTGTATTAATGCATTATTCAGTCTAGTCACTGTATAATAATGTAGTAATAAGCAGGCTGTTAATTATTGCTGCATGGATAATGCGTGGTTAAAGAGCACTAGAATGACCTCAGTTCACAGAAAGTGCACCCTCTCTTTCAAATTTGTGGATGTTAATATGCAATTCAAAATTAACCTGGTGAATTTCGACTCCGCAAGCACTGTGTGAGTAACTCTCAATCACAGGCGCTTCTGACAGCAAAATGTATTATTTGTTCTCATTTGATAACGCTCTTCACTCTGATTGCTAAGTGACTCATTCTGAAGGAAACTGGCAGGTACAACAATCTTTTTTTGCCCCAGACTACAGGAACGCAAAGAAGGAGGTAAAAAAAAAACTAGTTCATTGGAGAATTTATCAATCACTGAATCCATCACTTCAGATGTGAACAAATATTATGGGTTTTTTTTTTCAATATTACAGTGTTATTGTGCACAGAGTAGATTTCAAATATGAGAACCAGCTCTTATATCAAGACAAGCCATGCAGAAAGGAACAAGGATGCTCATTAACAGGGAAGGGACAGCAGTGGTTTGTTTGTATTTCATTGGCTGATTTCCAAGAATTATATACTCCATTTTTCATTCCTTTAACTCCTGTAAAATGATGATCATCTTGCACATATGCGATTGGACTCAGCTGTGTCGGAGGAAAAAAAAAAAAAATTTTTTACTCTAAACCGCATCTATTCAGTCATTTTTAATTTCCCGGCCACTACGTTTTTCTACAAAAATCAGTGTAGAGTGTGGTTGAACCGATAAAATGCCAGGCATGGACACAGACCTTGCGGAGCAAACTGTTCACATTCAGTTGAAAAGTAAAGCCTGAAGAAGAAAAAGAACGTCATGGTTTATAGAACAGGAACCTGTAACATTGATATTGATTTTTTAAGCATTTTGGGAAATGACTTTTCCTGATTTTGTTAGCTTGTAGAAGTTTGAGACAAGGGGAGAACAGTGTACATCCAAGCAGTCACACAGGCGTGAAAGGTCTGTGTAGTTTTAGTAGTGTTTCAGCACTTTTCTGCATTCTTAAGAAAATTTGAACGATTGTAGTATCTGTCTTTGGTTTTGATGAAGTTAGACAGAGTTGGGATAATATTTGAACCTGTTCTTGCAGAAGATTGTTTGCTTTTTATAAGAGAAATACATTCAGGCTGAAGGAAAGAGCTGAAGCTCAAAGATATAGTTTGAGGTTTGAAGGAATGACAAAATCACTTCACTTAAGTGACTTGTAAAGGAATATAAGCTCTAATTTACAAAATGTATCTGACAACTGTGTGCTTCACTGAATATCTGCTATCCAGCTAGAAGCTATTCATGATGACTTACCTCTTTTACATGCACAGTTATTACATGTAGTGTTTGGTTCGGTTTTCCAATAATCAAAGGCTTTATATTTTGAAGCCGTAACGAACCTGAGAATGGCATTGAAGTACTATATTACAGAACAGTCATTTTTTTGTAGGAACTGACTGCCTTGCCATACACTGTGTAGTTACACATAAACAATGCATGTAATAACATGTAGCTATAATACATGTAACTGCAACTAGCTGCTACAGTGAATGCATCTCTGGTATTTACACTGCTGTTGTGTGCAATGTTAAGGAGCAATTACACATCTATTAGGGCCATTTACTCTAAAACAGGACCACATTCACAAATAAGATTTTGTTCTACAGTAATTCTCCACAAAAAGGCACTTTGTGAATTAATAATAGTACCAGTCTCTGTGCTCAAAAAGGCTTATTATTCAGGGAATGTTTGTATTTCAACCAACCATCTAACCCTGGTACTTCATGCTTGGTCATATTCCTATGAATATATTTCCTCCATTCTAAAATGTGTACTAATCGACTTTGACAGCTGTGTGGTTATTATTGATTGCCCCGTGAAACATAATGAAAGTGGAATTACTCTGGAACAAAAGGTTGCATTTAACTGGTAAAAATATGCACTCAATCTGACAGGTTAACAAGCATCAAAAAATTAGCTGCCACTTCTTGACGGTTACTTTGAAACCCCTTCACTGCCTTCGCTCTCAGATATACAGCACCTCATATCATGTGGAGAAGTTGCAGACATCGTAAGATTCACTGATAAGACGTCCAGAGCTTTTGCATTAATGTACTGAAAATATTGCAAAGTATAATGCATTTTCCATTTTTAGAAGAAGGCGTATATGTAGTTCTTACTTGTGTGACGTCCACGGAGCGGCCAGTAGGGGCCGTTCTTAGTGTTTGAATGTGGGGACTTTTATTTTGACGTCTGTGTTGGGGTTTGGTTATGTGTATTGGTTTCAGGTGTAATGTGTTTGTGATTGTGTATTGAGTTCTGTGTTTGTTCAAATGGCTGAGACCACCACACTCTCCAAAAAAACCCTGCACACTGAGCAGGTGTGGTTGTAATTTAGGTATAACTAACTTGACAATTAACTATTTAAAAACATTATGTACTGTACAAGTATTGCAACTAGTAGTAGTAGTAGTGGAAGTAGTAGTAGTAATAATAATAATAGCAATAATAATAATAATAATAATAATTATTATTATTATTATAATAATTATAATAATTATAATAATCGTCATCATCATATGAGTAAGAAGAAGAAGAAGGAATTATTATTATG
Source organism: Brachypetersius gabonensis (assembly GCA_037577145.1). Lineage (NCBI taxonomy): Eukaryota > Metazoa > Chordata > Actinopteri > Characiformes > Alestidae > Brachypetersius > Brachypetersius gabonensis. The sequence goes on from JBBJLR010000034.1 coordinate 6,098,094, forward strand.
ATAACACAAGTCAACAGGTCAAAATCATGTGTTATATGAGGTGAGTTCCGTAGTGTTTTTTGTGCTGATTTCAGATCTGTGTTTAGTTTTTCCTGCAGGTACAGTGTTTGTGCTGAAGCTAGTTCTATGCAGCATGATAGTTGGTATGATGATCATATAATAATCATATGCTGAGTGTTTTTGAAGAAACAGTGGTGTCTGACTGACTCTGATCATTATATCTATGCCGCAGTGTGGCCTGTCTGACTTCACTCTGAAAATATTGAAAGCAGATCTGAAATCAGCATGGAAAACTGGTTTAGAAAAGTGTGTTGTGGTTTCTGATGATTACAGATGATTTGTTTTAGTGACAGATTTCCTAGTGAAGTGAAAGTGAAGTGAAAGTGAAACAGATTTATGCGTAGACATGTGCTGCAATTAGTGCATATGTTAAATGTTAAATGTTGACTTTTTTGCTGTACTTGTCAACCAGAAGACCACAATTTGCCAGGAGAAGACCCCTTATCTAATGTAATTCAGATCATTTGAGAACAACATTTTTGCACATTGTGGAGGAAACCAAAAAAGAAATCTTTTGGGCCCTTTTTCTGTTATGTGTGCTTCTTTTCTTTCTTTGAATGAATGACATCCTCACCTTTGTCAGGGTAATCCTTCCTGTGACAGAACATTGCCATTCTGCTCAGTTGTTCGCTTTGGTCATCATTAATTAAGACTGCTTTGCCTTGGCTTATTGACCTCAATGGCACTAGGGATACTGATGGGCTGTGAGGAGCTCATGGAGTCTGGCCCAAAGCCCATTTTTGTCCCCATTTGGTCATCCACGGTTCTTGATGCATGGCAATTTAAATCCCCTCTTCTAATTAAATGTGATCTGCACTTGAGCTAAATGACATTTTTACAGAAGGCTATCAGGTACCTTGAAGACAAGGTGACATTCCACTTTCCATTATGCAGGATTATAACAGGTGAGGCGACTCGCACGTACCGGGCCCTTCAGCAGAGTCCTCCCTGTTTTTTTTTAACTTTGCAAAATCAGTAATGGCGATGTGCAGTCAGCTTGCGGGAATCAAAAGGATTTGGGGCTTAATTCACAGCTTAGCCACAACATCCCCGGTGTCAGCACAATGCAAAGTTCAGCAGTAAATCATTAATAAAATAATGTCATCAATTCCAGCTTGCAGGCTTAGGTGAGCACAAAGAATTCTAATTTGTGGTCAGTGCCTGAGTTTTCCTTGCTATACATCTTAGAGTATTTAAGTAAGAGGCTTGACCAAGAAAATCCAGTCAACTTTGTGATAGAGTCATACACATCAGAGAAGAGGACAAATGGGGCTTTGAGGTAATTGCCCTGGTCGCTTCTACCAGTAAGATTTGTAGTGAATAAATGGCTATTTCCAATTCGATTTCATTTATGAATAAGTTTGGCACATCTCTATACAGCTATATCTAACAAACGCATGGAAATATACAGTCTACACAATGATAAATATACAGAAACAGCATAAACCATTTCTGAGCATCAGTGAAACAGTCCTATGGTTTTAAGATTGTATTTAGTTTTTATCAGGTTTTTACAATGAGATGTTGGTTGTGGATTTAATGTTATTAGCTTTCTCGTCTTGATCAAAGTCTTTGGAGGTTTAGTGGTCTTAATTTACAGTTTTCACTTAAAAATAATGTTCAGTTTAAGGTCAACTTCTTATTTTCACTTTAGCTGCAGATAAAAGACAATTGTTAGCAGCTGAGTGATCCAACGTGAGCTTTTGACAAAATTTGATGACTCTTTGTGGGAAGGGGGGAAACCCATTTCTGCATTATGAGTTTAAAGGTGTGTGAGAAAGACTAATCATTTTTGTACACGCAAGCAACACATCTCTGCTACAAATTGCATAAACCTGTTTACAGCGGCTACTGCTCAAGAACAATTTGGCTGAATGTGGTGTGAGTGCAAAATAAATCATAACGGGTGGAGAGGAAAGTTTCAACCAATAAAATCAGTGCAAAACCCAATTAATACAAATCTGTCATTTGAATTAGATAGGCTTTCCAACCCCAAAATATATATATTCATCTTAATGGAAAGAATGTGTGCCAATGCATTTTTATATCAGCACAGTAAAACCGAAATGACGTATAGCCTGTTTTTGTTGAATTCATGCATAAAAAACTTACAGAAAATGTTGCCTGGAGGGCTATAGACTCATTTTTTATATTACATAGCATATTTATAAAATCATGTGGAGGCTGCACTTTAGCCTAATTCACTCATGCTGTGAGCTGTTTACATACTTCAAAATAGAGCAATGTTATTGCCACCGGAAGATTGATTAAAATAAAATAGGTATGAATGTTGTCACTTATACTGATAACTCAGTTATCAACTCCCACATGAATCAAGTGTATATATATATATATGTGTGTACCGGTATTTCATTATAAAGGTTTCATGTGTTGATTGTGAATCCCACCTAACTGGTGATTTACAAACATTACATTTGACTCAGTAACTCGTGCATTCAATATTCAGTCATTTATTGTGGGAGGTATATAAGAGGTATCACATCCTGAGGAAAATCTAAGGGTATGTCACATTTTATTGTCACGGAGGGGTCTGTCCTACACATTGAGCATCTGATGCAGGCGCAACTGTTTAAAACTTGTTTTGTTATATGTGCTATGATCTAATAGCACATATAACAACTGATGGTAACTGTAGTGGTTGCTGTTGTGTTGCTAGATGGTTCCTATAAAGTGATGGCTAATATGTTGCTAGGTGGTTGTCATGGTTTCACCAGTGAGGATTATTGTAAAAGCACTAGTAAAAAAAAAGGCAGGGTTATCAATACTTCTTCTTAACGAGAGGGGTGCCAGTACTTTTGACCAAAGAGCATTTAAACGTTTGCCCTACAAACTGATGCCTCAAATCACAGTCACTCTCTTTCTATGTCTCTTGCCCTCTCTCTCCACATTTATTTTTAATGACCAATTAAATGAGTGATTTTTGAACCCGCCAAGAAGCGGCATGTTCCCAAACTTTTGCGCAAAGAATGGCACCCAAGTTAAAATGAAAAAAAAAAACTAAACAGCAGGATCTGAAGCCAGGGTTCTGTGTCTTTAGCGTTCACAATGAGCTACAGAGGAAAGCTTTGCTGGAAATGTTTTATGGCACCATTCATGGTTAAAGACAACTGAAAACAGGTGGAGCGAACTGGGGTGACACAACAGGGCATAGACTTTAACTAACGCCAGAGGATGGTTTCCTTATTAATGACCAACACAACAGTTACAATTGATTTTAATTCATTAAAGTACAGGCACTGAAGGCTAAATATAGGCTTCTTGTACATCTGAAAAACATGAGGGGAAAATGTGTGTAGCCACAAAGAGAAAAAAGTGTGATTTAGATTCTCAACTAACACACTTTAGACTCATTCCATCTCTTTAAACACTGTGTTAAGCAGCTGGTTTCTCCTCAGTGGTGCAACATAACACCATTATGAGCAAACATTCCACAATGCAAGTCTATGGGGAAAATTATCAAATTTAAGTGATCATTACAAAAAGCTGTATACACACACAATCAACTGGACATTTTCAAATGTTTTAGCATTGAAACTGTTTCAGAATTCGAAACAAGCTTGTATGAGAAGCGGCAACATTATTTGGCTATAAAAACTAGAATGTATTTCCATGAGAAAATGAGAAAGTGTGATTGTGTGGCACCTGTGGATGTTGCTAGATGGTTGCTATGGTGTTGCTAAGTGGTTATTAATGGTGCAGCAGTTACTTTCTGGCACCTCCAACTTTAACTTTTTAATTTTCTGTGAGGGAACCTTTAAAGACACTCATCTGGTTCAATTCACCATCGCTGTGAATACTTCTGACCCATTTTGTTGAATCTCAGCTTGAGCTCTCACTCAAAATTATGTACTTAAGTGTCATTAAGGCTCAAAAAACAAATAAAAAAATATCACCCACAGTGCACCTGGGCTCAGAGAATCAGAAGAAAATTCCTGCTTATGATTCTACTTAAGTCTTAACTGATTGTATTGTATTTGTATCTTAATTGTAATTGTATCTTAACTGATGGCTATCTGAGCTGGCAGTCAGCCTGCTACTTAACTAGCAGCACTAAAATAATTGTTTTTTTTAAAGACTGCACTTAAACAACTGCTTTTTTTAAATAAATCACAAGAATCACACAAAAATGTTAAGAAGAACAGTATTTGTGTCAGCAATTATACAACTAATAAAACCAAACTTAAGAAGAACAACAGTGTGATTGTGTCAGCATTTTTTTGTAATCATCAGAATCATTAGAATTTTCTAAACCAGTTTTTTGTGCTGATTTCAGATCTGCTTTCAGTTTTTTCATTCACATCAACTTTTTGAATTATGTGTAATATTAGATTTGCAATAGACTTGCATCCAGTTTTTATTAAAGCGCAGCACCAATCAAGAACTGTTTCAATATTTTCAGAGTGAAGTCAGACAGGCCACACTGTG
>JBBJLR010000034.1:6114195-6137885 GCA_037577145.1 Brachypetersius gabonensis
GTGGGAGGGAATGGGAGTCATTCTTCTGGGATTGGGACGGGACGGGATTTTCCCCCAGTTTTTTAATAGGATTGGGATGGGACGGGAATTTTTTTGTGGGAGTGGGACGGGAGAGGTTTGAAAATTCACTCCCGTGTCACCCTCTAATTCGGGCCTCGTGTCATCTCATCTTTATGCCTTAGTGAATCAAAAAAATATGGATGACTTCTAGAGACTTAGGCCAACTTAGCTAATTATGTTTAAGGTCATACTTCGGTTACAGGTCCTTCATTTACATTGCTTGAGGTTCCAATAACTGTGATGTATGAAATTACTCCAAGCATTCAAAAATGTATGATTTTTTTCATTTTAAATGACTGTTTATCATCCTATCTTGATCATTAAAGAGTCTTGCACAGTGAATGAACATTAATTTATGCTTATTATTCAGATGTCAACAAATTTGGACAGAAGATGTCTCATGCATCAAACTCAATTTTCTAAGAACTTTCACTGGCAGCATGAACCCACACCACCAATCACTATTGTTTCTAGTGTTGGCATGATGACAACCAAGATGATGGATGGGCTGTGTCCCAGAAACTGCAACGTTCTGACAAACATTAGAAGGATTAGTTTGTCCTTTTCTTTGTCACTTGTGGTGATGGAGGTGAAACTCTAGGTCAGGGTGTGGAACTCCAGTCCTGGAGGGCCGTGGTCCAGCAGGTTTTGGTGATTTCCCTGCTCAGAAACACCTGGTTCACCTCAACAGTTAATTGTCAGGTTTAGGGAATGTGTTTGAGGAGGAGAGCCATCAAACTGTGCTAAACAAAATGCAAAGTACACTCTAAAAAAGACAATCAAGACAATTAACACAATCAAAGAACCAATTGCATTCCTAAAGAACATGTTTGACAAAGAGATCTGTGCATGTGTAGGATCTTAAACTAATGCAAAGATTCTTCACTAATTTGACAGTTTTTCCTAAGTAGTATTAAGTAGTTCACCAAAGAACTTTCAAGGCTCTTCAAGGAACCAAAGATGGTTCTTCTATGGCATCCCATAAAGAGCCTCTTTAGGTGTAGAATATTTGGTGTCATTAGCCACTTTAGAGTATAACTTTGCATTTGAAATGTTACTACTTTTTTGTGGCAATAAATAAATAATGCAATCAATTTGGTGTCATTTATGTCTGAAGGTTTTTGACCTTTGAAGTTCAATTCATTACTGTCCCTTTGAAAGTGAAATATGTATATGCCCTCTTTCTGACTGACTGACCTGTATTGTGTCTCATTCAAGAAGTAGTCCAGGATTAAAAACTACAAATCAAATTACAAAGTACTCGGGGCTGTCTGAAAGATGAGCTGCTTCATTTTATATGTATGGACTGTATAACCTTGGGAGTCACTTTAAATGTGTTTAAATACTTGATCTAAACCTTTTTCTTCCAATGCAAAACAAACCTTTCTGTCCTGTATCAAATTTATGATTGCATTCTAATGAAATGTTACGACAAAACACTTTCACACTGAAATGTATAGATAATGTCAACTACTGACCTTTAAAAGCATCTTGCTTTATTTATGGTAGCGCACAATATTCACCGAAGTATCAGTGTGTGGAGCTCTCTCTGGGTAGGACAAAGTGTCCCCAGAGATTTGCATTATTAAAGTGCTTAGATGTGTTTTACTTGTATTGAGACAAGACAATGTATTATCCCTCAGTGTGAGAGGCGGTAAAGCAGCACAGGCATAGTGGAATCTAGTGCCAGCTCGAAACCAAAGCTTCGAATGAGCATGCACCACTCTCCAAACATCACAGAGGTGCCATCTGCAGAGCAGGACATGAGCCCAGGCCTTCATGTAAGTGATCCCAAGGATTGGGGGAGTATTTCTGTTAAGCTCCTCAAGCTCCTCCTTTTGTTTTATGCCAAATCTTTTATGATAGTTCCCAGCTTGCATATCCCTTTAGGGAGAGGATTTTCAGTCTGTGTGCCTTGTCGACATTGACATTTACATACAAGGAGCACAAAAAAATCAGTAATAACTGTGAAAAGTGTCTACATAGCGCAATGACTTTTCCGATATTGTGACTTTATAGCCGTACATCAGCGTTTTGTAAACATGACCTTTGATGTAGACGTTGACCCTTTACTTGCATTGTGTACTTTTCTAGGAAACTCCCTTTGGAAAAGGACATTTCCCTTCCAAGGGGGTCTTTTGCATTGATTAAATTGTTAAAACTACATTATCTTTAACATGTTTTTACTTTTGCAGGTTTTAAGAAGGAAATGTGTCAGTCCTTAATCATAGCAAATCTGGAACACATTTTTTATACCGTATAAAGCAAAAGAGATAGGGTTGTTATCAAAGATATACCACCCTATATGCTTAAGCCTGTTGAGCTGAGCATCTCTCCGGTAAACATCTGCTGCCGGACGAATTAATTTTGGCTACAGTGAAATACATCAGTGTGAAGAATCAGCATGTTTTGTGTGATATCACCATATCAAAGATGCAGGTAGCTGCTTTTATTGTTGGATGCAGTGTGATTTTTTTTTTGCGTGAGCGTATGAATTCATTCAAAACATAATTTGGTTCGGTAAGCCCTCGTTATAGTTTTGTTTAAATAGAGTGATGATAAAACATGTCTAATGTGTAATTTATATATAAAAGGTGGTCTGTGAGGAAAGAAAATGAAAGCGTTTTAGTTTTCTTAGTATATGTTATTTAGTTTTCTTAGTATGTGTTCTTTATAGCATGTACAAATCCAACAACAGCACCGATTGTTAACATTGTTAGTGGAGAAGAGCTGCCTAAACCCTAGAAAAAGCCACACTTTTGTACCAGAGTTAAGGGGTTTGGACACATAGTTCCAGGCAAAAAAAAACCATCTAATTGGTTTGGAACCTATACATAATGAGGAAAAGCTTCCTCACACTCACACATCTTTAAATTAGTTTGTTAATGAGTCATCTATTCAATGGTAAGAAAATAAATGTTCTTTTCTATAGCATCACCCCAAATAACCCCTTTTGGTACCTTTACTTTTTAATTACAAAAAAAACATTTTTTTTATTAACCAACAGTTTTTTATGAACCAACATATCTTACTTTAATTGCATCACCATTTTTAAATGGGTCACCTCATTTAAAAAGTGTAATAGCCTTCATTAGCATTTACATAGCAATAAAAAATGACATTCTTTTTAACATTGTTTAGGGCAAGCTTTGAGCCATCTTGAAAATCTAGACTTCAGTCCATCCTTCAGTATGCCTATCTATTTTTTTTTTCTCCTGTAAGGGCTTGCTTTAGCACTAATGTACAAGAGCTCTTTCCAAAATCACTGCACGAGCTGACATGCATTGCCAGTTCAACTCCCTTACCGGGACCTGTCACTACCTCTGCCTCTGCAGACAGGAGAGGAGCTCTGCGAGATATTGGAAAGCTTGGTGTTTTAGACAGTCATGCTTGTCTCCATCCACTTCTCCGGGGGAGTTGTATGGTAGGCATCCATATGGGGATGGAACGTTTTGGTTTACAAAGAAAGGGGCATTTATTATCAGTCTGTTCCTCTCTGTGGGGTGGGGCGATGGGCATAAAAGCAATACATGGAGATCCAGCAGTACAGTGATATTAACCACGGGGTTCGAGGATGCTAAAAATGATGCACTAACTGCACAGCCATATGGAATATAAATTATGTATACATAGGGAAAAAATCACAGAAAAAAATACAGAGCATGAAATGGGCACAAGTAGTGGGTCAATGATATAATGCATTTTAGACTTTAGAACCCTTTGTCAACTGTCTACCCTTGACTTACTGGGTGTTGAAATTGATAATAAGAGAGCAGGGACAAATTAAATAACTTATCATCTACATTTTTTTATGTTGAGAAAATGACATTGTCATTATGACTTTGGTCTTTCTTGATTTAGAGAAGCCAAGGATGAAGTTTAGAATATCAGCCCAGAAAGTGGTGCTCGACGACTGGTGCACCACACCAATGCCGTGGCCGCCGGACTGCAGGCAGCCCATGTGCTTGTCCCTTTTTCTGATGTTGCTACATTGCCACCTAGTGATAAGCACACACTCTGCTGTCCTCCAGCAAGTGTGTGATCGAAACGTCCTGCCGGTGAAACATGGCTTAAAGGATTTGCCTTCTTGCATTACTTGCCTATCCATGGAAAGTATAAAACAAAGAGAACTGTGGAAATACTTTATTTGGAATCAGAAAGTGGGAGGTTATGAAAGGCATTACTTGCAGTAATTAAAGCACTCAATACTCTATCTGCTGAATTTTGCATTAGGCTCGATCTTGCAATAAACATCTCTGATGGTTTTCGGCAGCTTTTCTTGTTCATTGCTCTGCTATTACAGCGCAGCATGTCTATAGTTGGGTTGAGATAAATATTTAATCTGCAGACAGTATATTGCTTGACAAAGAGGGTTATTACTTGACAAACTGTATTAGTCTTGAAAAATGATTATTGATATAACAATAACAGAAGACTTGTTAATAATGCATTAAATATGGGACTCTGCATGAGAGATGAAATCATTCATGGCACTCCCGTTCTTCTCAAGGGACTGAGGAAAACTTGGATAGAGTTTGTCTGAATCAGAATTTTCTGTTATTCTGATTAGCTGTCGTATTCTGACACCAGAATACTGGTGACAAAATCAACCTCATAGAGCCGAGGGATTTGAAGAATTTTCTCCATGAGTAGGCAGGCGTCAGCAATGCTCCACACCACTGCAGAAATAAGCTTCACTGCCATTATCTTCTTTCTCTAGTTTGTTGTAATGGTGCTGCTTGGGTAGCCGAGTGAGTGGGACAGGAAGAAAGTAGATTCTAAACAACGTCAGTAATTATGAATGTCCTAATCCAGAATGTAGTTCCTCGAAACCACAGTGAAGTCCACGCTGCATGTTCAGTTTGACAATACTTTTGCACATTGCTATCTCTGAAACTCTTCTGGACACGTTGTGCTCCATATTTTACCAGTACTCTCAATACACCACTCTAAAGTTCTGCTGGTTTGAGATTACCTCAAGTAAAGATGTTAGAATGTTAGATTTTAATACAACTGATCTCGTCTCTCATCTTTCATACGTTCATGACTTATAAAATCTAATACGATGAACTTCTCTTTTTTCACTGAGAGAGTTCTGTGTACATGCTTTGAAGGTGCTCACCCTGTCTTTGAACTTTCAACCTAAAACTTAACCCCAATCTTAACTCTTTTTTCCAGCATGTCACTGGGATTTCAGATGTGATATATAGATATACGCAAAGGCAGATAGATAGATAGATAGATAGATAGATAGATAGATAGATAGATAGATAGATAGATAGATAGATGGATAGATAAATAGATAGATAGATAGATAGATAGATAGATAGATAGATAGATAGATAGATAGATAGATGGATAGATTGATAGACAAACAGACAGACAGACAGGCAGACAGACAGATACATACATACATACATACATACATACATAAATAAATAAGAAACACCTGTGAGAAAGTTATGACCAATTACATTTAATGCCTAATGACTTTCAGCCATGTTGAACTCCACAGATAAATAGAAATTGTGTATTCACATTTTTGCATGGAAGTGCCATATTTAGGGTGAGTGAATTATTTGCACTTAGCAAACCCACAAGATGTAATGTGTTCAGATGTAATGGGTTCAAACTTTTGCATATGACCGTACCAAGAAAGAATTTTCAGAAATACTTTCATGTCTGTTGTTGGACTAGAGATTAAAACATATTTTGTGTTTGCACTTGACCTCTGAAACTAGCTTTGATTTGATTTTGATTTTTTTGCCTTTGATGAAGGCCTTTAAAGAACCGAAACACAAGTGAACTACACAAAGGAATGTAAATAGCATGAGGCTTTATTTTTAATAATAATAATTATAATAATAATAATATAAAAATAACAATTATTGTATTATTCAAAAACTCACACAACATTGTTAACTCTTTATTGTCCAAATAGTTTAACTAATCAAGATGACGGATAAAAAATACGTATCTTTATTTTTAGTTATTAGTGCTATTAGTGTCAGTAACTTTCACAGACTCTTTCTGTACCTGCTGTTCAGCCATGTGCAGCAGTTAGGAAGTATTTTGTTCCATTCTACATCAAACTGTTTCAGTTCCTGTATATTTTCAAGATGTCTTGGCTGAATGATCTTCTTCAGGCCATGCTTTAGCATTTCAACGGGATGGAGGTCAGGACTTGAATCGGTGAGTCCATGGTATGGATTTTTTCTCTTTTAGAGCCATACTGTTGTAGGTGCACTAACTCAAGGTTTGAGTTTAGGATCACAGACAGAAGCTCTGACACTCTTCTGTAGAGTTTTTTGACAGAACATGGAAGTTATTGATCCCTGAGGCAGCAAAGCAACCCCTTACCATTATTCTGAACACCCTCCTCCATGCTTCACAGTAGGGATGACATTTTTGTTTTGCACAATTTTCCACTAAATGTTCGTCATTGCCAATTCCAGCCTACTAGCTGGGTCTCCCACTGTTATGTGATGCTACCGACACACAGGGGGGATAAAATATAGCACACACTTCATCTAAAACATGGAAAGCACAGGCACATATTTTCAGCACAACTCTTACTGACACAATGTCTTTGGGCATCTCAACATGCTTGGAGGAGAGCGCTTACTGCCGATTACGTCAGCTCACAGATGTAGTTGTCTGGTGTCTCACAGAGTGATGGGGGCCAATTTTCTTTTCAGTTTCTGACTGTGCAAGAATCCTTCTGTTAGTCTATTTTGAGCTTCATGACTGTTCTCCGTGAAGTCTCTGGAATAGTCCATATATACTGTTAACAGTAATATTTAGTGCCATAAATCAAACCACTTCAGGCAGAAATGATGAATGTGTGAATGTTGCAATTTTTTCATAAATTGCATTTATCATCTTCTCGTAAATTGTAGTTTTAATAGTGTAAAAACTGAATAGAATTGTAATCTATATTTGTCTGCATTCAGAGTTCAAAAATTATGAATTGTGAAATGTTTTCTATATAAGCTTTTAATATAATTTCGGTTAAATTAATATAATTGTTCTAAAAAGATTTAGAAATGGTTTATAAAACATATCTATAATGCAAAGATGTTTAATACAAATGTTTTATAAGGACAGTGCCGTGTTGTTTTTAACCTAAATAAAACAATGATTTTTTTAAAATATATTTTTTGTAAAATATTTTATTCAAAGTGGATCTACGGAACTTAATTAGTATGTGTGTGTGTGAGTGTGTGTGTTTAATATTGTGTATTCTATTGTTTCATGTTTGCTTTTTAACTTGAATCTTATTTACATGAAAAACAGGAGTTTTGTGTAAAAATGTGCTCAATATGGGCTACTCAAAAATCCTTGGTTTGGAAGTATGGTTATAATTTTTTTATTGGCACTTCTTTTTTGGAGTCTGCTTTAAAATACTCTCTTCAGCCCTTTCTTGTGTCAATTTGACATTCTTTGGGATTGTACTATGTATCTAAAGAAGGTAAACAATAGAAAATAATGCATCAAAAATATCAGTCACTGGAATATTGCACTTGTTAAACATTGTTGAACCATCTATTGGCCACCTATAAGTGCATAAACACATCTATAAGCAGGGGCTGACATCATACAAAATAAAAACCTTGGGAGCCAAAATCTCTGTCAAATATAAATAAAAAATATTGTCATGGCACATTTTGTCTCCAGTCTTGCCCCATTTAAAGGGTATTAAAACAAGAAATCACAACATGGACTATATTGTTGCCAAAGTAAAACATGTTAAGGCTGAACAATGGTTTCGCATATACTATATTTGGCCATTTTAACATCCCATTTTATAAACCTTAGCTAAGACAGGCTAAGCTATGCATTCCTGTGTTCAAGTCAGTCTCCAAACAACATTTGGCTAAACATAAGTGCTATAATAAAGGATTTTATAATGGCCAAATATAATCAAACAAATTGTCATTTGACACATTTTGAAAAGCCGTCCTGTGATGTGTGTCGTAGTAGTTTGCTAACAGATGCTGAACCAGCATCATAGGGTTAAAGCTACCACTTGCTGTCATTAAAACACAGTGGAGGTTTAATAATTCCTTCTGAGCGGACAGTCAAGGGACTTAAAGTAGCAGAGCGTGTTATTCGACAGTCAACAGTGATTAACTGTTTAGTTAAGCTCTTTAGTTGTGTTTAACTGTTTAGTTAAGCTCTTTAGTTATGTTTAACTGTTTAGTTAAGCTCTTTAGTTGTGTTTAACTGTTTAGTTAAGCTCTTTAGTTGTGTTTAACTCTTTAGTTAAGCTCTTTAGTTGTGTTTAACTGTTTAGTTAAACTCTTTAGTTGTGTTTAACTGTTTAGTTAAGTTCTTTAGTTGTGTTTAACTGTTTAGTTAAACTCTTTAGTTGTGTTTAACTGTTTAGTTAAGTTCTTTAGTTGTGTTTAACTGTTTAGTTAAACTCTTTAGTTGCGTTTAACTGTTTAGTTAAGCCCTTCCACAGACTAAGGCTGCACCACATTGCCAAACTGGACACTTAAATTACAGAGTGGCAACACAGAAAAACTATAAGACAGTTCTGTTTCAGGGATTTTTGATCCTGTCCTGTATATTTTTAACACCTAGCCACTATAGTGATATTCAAGACTGGACTCGCATCAGGCATATCGGGCCGGCCAGGTAAATTTGGGCCCATGCGGAATCCTGTCAGCATCCCCTTCCCCAGAAATGACAGCCTGGTGGCTCAAAATGCCCGATTTTTTATCCCAGTCCAGCCCTGGTGATATTGGGTTTTCATCAGAAAACCACGTCTACCATGCACTGATGTATCGTGTGAACTGGGAACACCGGTGTCTACCCACTCTGTCTGTGCATTTGGAAGCCAAAGTAGCCGGATCTTCTTAGTGATTCGATCCAAATGATCCGACTGATTAAAAGGAGTCTAATAGTCACGCAATAGTGTTGTAGGAATGGCAAATTGTTATGTGATGTCACTTTTCTTGTACTTTTAGTTCTTTTCATTTCTCTTGGTTCTGAGAGACGATTGCCACTTGCGACTGAAATTTTAAAAAAATAGTCGCAAAATGAACAATCTAGTCACATTGGTGACCATTTTAGTCGCCATCTGGAGCCCTGCATGTGTCATTTCTCAATGTAACAATTGATTTAATTGAAGTGACTTAAAAAAATGTATTTACCCAATAGGTTCACAATAGGTAAGTACAGCTTACACTCTGCATTTCTCTGTGCATCCAATAACCCAATCACCAATCCTATTCAATTCAACCAGCTTGCTCAGTGGCATACATGCTCTCAAGACCCTCAACCCAGGAAACAGCAATGCACATTTCTGTATGGGAAATTGAAACAACACTGTCATGAAAAAAGAAAATGTATGCATATAGCATTCCTCTGTTCACATGGAGGCCAGTGAAAGAGTGTTGGGTAAGGAAAGGGGCTGTTAGGGCTTAACCTTAAAGTAGAAAAAATGAATTTACTCAGGATAGCTTTTAGAAGAGGAATGAGGCAGAGTGAGTCAGACTCCCTGTGTGCTCAACAGAGAATAATAACACAGTTGTCAATGAGCACCAAGTTAGTAGCAGAGATGTGAGGGAGAGGGAGATAGAAACAGAGAGAGAGAGAGAGAGAGAGAGAGAGAGAGAGAGAGAGAGAGAGAGAGAGAAGTGGAGTGTCCTACAGAAATAGAATGCTTCCAAGATCTGAGCTGCATGCAAATGAATTGATAATGAATCTTTAGCACCACAGTGAAGCAGCTCATCGGATCTGGTAAGAAAAAAAAAGAGAAGTTTTTATTAATAACCACAGGATCGTTGGCATAGATTGTAGCTCTCCCTGGAGAGATGCATAATGTGAGTATACAGATGGAGCAGAGGGACAGGTCCAGAGATGATTACTGAATACGATGTAAAAGGTGAGTATTGAATACAATATGTTTAAGTGTTTATATCAGCAGAGCAGGCATAAATACAATCATAGTGTGGAGTCATACATCTACATTCCATCTGTTCCATTTCTAACAGATAAATGGACAAATGGTGGAAAGCAATCAGAGGATAAAAAATTCATAATATAGAGGGAGCATGTGAATGATGAATGGCACGTAAATTCTGAAGCAATATACGCTCTAAGTCCAAGTACAACCATGCTGACATAAGACCTGATATAAAACAACCCCCGTATAATGAATCCCGCAACAAAACTGGACCAATTCCCTGCGGTCCGGCAGAAACTCCTGTGGGTACTTGCCTACAAACAAGTCCTTGAAATCTCTTTAAAGCTCCAGTTTTAAATGTCCCATAAACAGCTGCCTGACACTGCATAAAAGGCTCAGCTCCAAAAATGAATGGTGGTATATGGAGCAGGCCAAGCAGACTTTTGCATGAAGTTTTGTAGTACCACCCGTCCAGGTTAAGGGGGGGTGACACAGCGATGTCATATTCTTAATAGATTACATGACAATAAGGTTTTCTCAGCATATTGTGATCAATGCTTGCAGGACATCTTCATGTTTCAATAAACACTACATGTAAGTGACTCCCTACTGACCTAGCTGTTAAAGGTTTTTACCCAATTGTCAGGAGTTTGCAAGTTCAAATCTCAGAGAGAATCATCGGTATGAACGGCGAAGCCAAAAAAAAAAAATGCAATAGAAAAAAAAATAAATAGAGGTTGCACAGCATTGTAGATTTTCTCTATGGAACTAAATTCATTACTCATTTTCTTTTTTATTTACTTTTTTAAGATAAAATCTAGGTGATAAGCCAGTTAAAAGCCTAGCCTGTTGGAATCTGTTGCAAACACTTTCATCACAAATCACAAATGAAAAAGAATAAAAACCATCAGGTTGTCAAATGAAGTCTAAGTGTGAGTAAAACTAACTGTGCGAGGTAACAACTGTGTGTATGTGTGTGTGTGTGTGTGTGTGTGTGTGTGTGTGTGTGTGTGTGTGTGTGTGTGTGTGTGTGTCTACATCATCATCCTAACAACACGGTAGAAAACTCACTGCAAATGCTCCTGATACTTAAATGATCTCACAATTGCTGAAAATGAACAAACCTAAATGAACTAAAATACCTGATTTTTGAGTGATTAGAGAAGTGCCTGCAGTGCCTGAATGGCATAGCAGAAATGATTTACACTGTTTTTTTACACAGTTTTAAGAACGTAATATTATCCATTATAACTTTTGAAAAGCTATATGTAATATTTATGATGGATTGTAAATGGAGCTGTGTCTATAGGTGCTGAAAAAGGGAATTTAGCTTCCTATGGCGCACTCATTGCTGACACAGGTATTCAATAATACACACACAGCTTGTTCAAACCCCATAGGAAAACACTGCCAATATAACGAGATGGAACAGCATCACATGAACCTAAGGTCACTGGGCCCAAAGTCAAGCGTGCCAGCACTAGGCTGTGGCTCAGTGGAACTGCATTCTCTGGAATAACAGCTCTATCCGATACCTGGGATGAGCTGGAGTTTGTGACTAATCATCCAACATCAGCATCTGGTTTTATTAATGTGACTGCCGTCAAATCTCCAGTGTTTACAGCAGCTAGAGTAAAGCCTTCCCAGTAGTGATGAGCATGTGGACGAGCAACTGTCTGGTTGGGCAGGTTCAGTTAAGTCTACAGAAACTATCACAGATATTTGGTTTTTGCATTATAGGCTTTCTGAATTGCTCGCAATGAGCAAGTATGTGATTACAAGTCCACCTCCCACCTTCTCCTCCCCTCACACACACACACACACACACACACACACACACACACACACACACACACACACACACACACACACCACACCTTTGAGTTTTTTCCCAGTGCTGTGTTCACACTACACGATTTTAGCCCTGATTTTTTCCACTCGCCGACAGTTTTCAGAGCTTGTCGAGAAAAGCCCCAGATCACAGGCTAATTGCTTGGCCCGGAAATCAGCTCTCTATCTCTACGTGTGAATTGTTCAAAGACACCAAGAGACATCTCAGGGACTCCTCACAGATGCCCGAATGATATTAAGCAGGCTAAATACCTGGGTCTACTGGAGATGTCAAATCCTTTGGTGTGAAAGGTGTTGTGACCTGGTTGAAACCCAGGGGAGGAGGTGCAGAACATCAACAAACATGGCGTAGCCCAATCCATTCTATCACCTATATTCGTTTCTTTTTTCACTCTAAATCAATACAGAAGCAACATGGATCACTCGTTTATTGCTGACTTCCCTTTCTGGAAGAAAGAAATATCTGTCTTTTTGGAATTGTGTCAATTCCTGTGTAACTCACATATGTTTTCATGACAAAATGTGTGGTAGACCAGACAGACTCTTCCTGGTGGATAATCTTGTATTGTGTGACTCCTTGTTGCTGGTCAACCAGGTAGCCTGCAAACCACAATAACTAAGATTCTTAGTTACAAGTAGTGTGTGAACAGTCCAGTGATCTGACAGCTTTGAAATATATGTTTTGTGTCCATTTCTTAAGTGATATATATATAGTTTTAGTTTAGATTGTACAGTGGCCATTGTTTTTGGTCAGGAAGAAGAGGCTACCACTGACAACATGGCCAGCTTCATCAGTAAAAGTACATCAGGTACAGCAAACCTGCATTGACATTCATATCGTGGGACCACTGCCCCACAGCCAAGCAAGTCTACTCAAGCTCCATCAAATCAGCCCTTGATGTCAGCATTCATGAAGAACAAGGTGTCACTTGCAGCAAAATCTAAACTTGTGGGCTAGTTTTAGGAGTTCTGCTGCTCTGACCTGCGCCCGTTTGATATTGTGCCGGGTTTACTCATGTGGCACAAGGGCTAATAAATGTCGGTGCATGTTATGGGGCAATGGATGCGAACTCTGTCAGCCCTCAAAGGCAGACCATCTGTGACAGTGCAAAAGAGTAGGAAAAAAAAAAAAGAAAAGTCTAGTCTCTGACAGTCTCTGACAGTCTATCAACAAAGCACTGGAATACAGAATTGGTATCACAACCAGTATGTGGACAGACAGCTTCAGTATGAGATCATATCAGTACTGATATGTCCTTTCGTCACACAAGACCAGATACTGTTGATTCTACGACAACATAATATAAAAGTGCCAGCAACATACAAGAGCGAATCAGTAAGGAAGGCTGAAGGTAAAGGCCTGTAAAATGTCTGTAAATGATTAAGGTCCCAGTGTCATAGCTTTATCTAAGAACTACGTTGGACAAAAGTATTGTGACACCTGACCATTACACCTACAGGGACATTGTTTTCAAATGCATAATTTGTATAATATTGGTCTTTCCTTTGGAGCTATAACAGCTTCCACTCTTCTTGGAAGGCTTTCAAGATTTTCTGTGGAAGTTTGTGCCCATTCATTCTGTAGAGCATTTATGAGGTCAGACACTGATGTTGGATGAGAAGGTCTGGATCACAATCTCCGTTCCAGTTCATCCCAAAGGTTTTGGATAAGGTTGAGGTCACGGCTCAAGTTCTCCCACACTGAACTCATCTAACCATGTCTTTATGGACCTTGCTTCGAAACACAGTAATGCTGGAATAGAAAAGGGCCTTCCCCAAACTGTGCCCACAAAGTCGGAAGCATGGTATTCCAAAGTATTAAGGTACACTGGAAGTAAAGGGCCACCTGAATTCAATAATTAAAAGGTGTGTCCCAATACTTTTGTTCATAAACAATTCTGGAAAAACAATTGCAAAATTGTTCAGTTTGTTAGGTTTTGTCTTTTATAGGTGCAAATATTGAACTGAACAGCTTTGCCTTAGTTTTTAAGAATATTTAAAAACTAAGGCAATTTCCAAATAAAAATATTATTTAAAGCACAGTTGTAAAGGAATGACAATAAAATAATATTAAATAAGAGCAAATTAGAGAAATGATGCAGAACTTGTGGGAACAGAGCATGAAGGGCATCAAAGTGGAGGTTCTCAATGCAGCTAGGGATTATTTGTCCTTCTTCAAAGAAGATGTGGACAGTGACCACTATCATACAGTGCACAAATCTGTTCTGGCACCATAGTGCAGGAATCCAGGCCACATGCAACACGTCCGCAGCCCTGCAGAAGAGCTCTTAAATTAGAAGTTTATAATCACCCCCACCCATAAAATTGCTACCTTCCTCTCTCCATGTTTCAAAACATTGAAAATGCTCCTGCAGATGAAAGGATGGCAGTCCAAGCCGGAATTCAACAGACTTAAAGACTGACAACAGCCCTTATCCTCACCTTGCAGAATCATAGTAGTCAAGGGAAGCTCCAACATCTAGCTCCAAACCGGCCATAATCAGAAAACCTCATTTTAGTTTGTGAAATAGTAGACTTTGACTTTGTAATGATGGCCATGTGTTCTTATGCTAAAGCCTTATTTGTGTTTCTTTCTTTCACTGCGCATGTGGGTGTGAAGGGGGTAATTTTAAAATCCATGTTTCCGTATTTGACCTCGCCTACTGATGTCCCATTCTTTGGCAACTTCAGAAAGCAGTTTCTGTCGGTTGTGAAACAGGTAGACCTCATTTTTCTAGCACTTGGCTTTTGGTGTGTTGGTACCTTGCAACTCCCCCTCGTGTCAGACATAACTCTCCAGTGGCCTGTGGGCTCCAGACACACATCTGGGACTGGAATGATTGCAGCAGGTCGTCTCTTCTTATTCACCTCATGTTCATTAGCAATGGGGGACCTGGAATGAGTTCTTTTGCCCTTGAGACTTTTTTCCATTTTTGCAAAGTCCTTCAGCAATGTGAATAAGGGTTACTTGTTTTGCTGCTAGTCAACACCGCTTGGAACAATTAATCTATTTATTTCGACCATTGAACTAAACATATTTAGCCTGAGGTACCATATGATTACCTAGCAATTTGGACAAACAGCACCAAAACAAAATAGTACAACAATAGCAGCCTATGGTAGCTTATACAACATGTCAACATGAGTATCTGTCTCTTTTGAAACTGTTATCTCTTACTAAATGATATAGATGTCATTGCTATACAGCCCAAAAGTTGTAGCATGCACATTCAGGTTCATTTGATATTATTGTGGGCTGGGCAGTGTTTTCTCTGCTGTTACAGGTCAGCTGGGTGCAAGTATTGAAAAGCCCTGACCCTTGCATCACTATTTGAAAGCATTGTGTTTCGTCAAATATATGAAATATCACAGCTTGTTACCTGTAAATTCTAACTTAAATATGCAAATAGTTCATTTTTTCAACTAATGACAAGATTCTCACATATAGTTTTTCTTAATATTGCATTTCTCTCTAAATAAACCAAAATAGTATTGATTTATTTATTATTAAGCACATTCTAAATGTCAGTGAAGACCGATTTCCTAATTAAATGATCTGTTAAGAAAATCCATATCTGGATTTATGTCAAATTTGTTACCAAATTGACCAGAATATAAATTACATTAGTAACCTAAATCACTGTCCCAGTGAAAAAGAAACTTCATTGTAACACAAAGAGTAGATCAGGGCTATTCAACTTCAATAGCAAGTGGGCCGGATATGAAAGTCACTGGGGGTTAGAGGGTCACAGAATTACGTGCTGTACAGGCTGTTGGTCCCAGGGGGATAGTTGGGGTGGGGGGGTGGGGGGCTCACGATATTCCCAAATTTACCATCGGCCCGATATACCTGATGACCGCTTTAGCCGTCAAACATAGCTGTTTTAATGCTGTTCGGTTCTAAGAGAGAACTCTGACGGTTAAAGTCGTTAGAGTGGATACAGCACCGAGCTAAAACTACAGAGATCCTCCCCTCGCTGTGTGTGTGACCGGATTCTCTTTCCTTACCGCCAGCTCTGCTCTGCTTTTTCTTTAACACACCCATTTTCTGACAAATCCCGCGTCCTTCGGCAGTGATTGGCTAATAATATGGCAACTTCTGTGCTCGGATTGGATAATTCCATACAACACAGCAGATAACCAATCTTGGCGAAGGTAGTGGGAGACTACCAGCCAATCATAATCCAAAACCCATCATTTTATTACATCACACCAATCACACACTGATTTACTGGCAGTCTTGCGGGCCATAAAAGATTTCATGCGGGCCGCTAGTTGAACAGGCCTGGAGTAGATGTTTGTCAGTGTAATAATGTAGACATTTCATTTGCATTTTTAACTTTTTTTTTTTTTTTTATTTTATTTTTTTTTTTTAAGGAGTTAACTTTTTTAACTCCCAACAGAAAAAAAAATAGTAAAGATTAGTCATTTTTGACCTTTTGTTCTTCTGCTAATTGTTTTTAGATTTTATGTTTAACTGAAGTAAAAATACTTTTAACTGAGTATGAGTTTACTCAACCCACCACCAATTACTGTGGTGTTATATTTTTGTCATGTTTGGCTCAAGAAAATACACAAACTTCATCAAATGAGTCATGCTCTGACTTTAGAGAAAGGAAGAGTGCATACTGAATTTCACAGCAACCCCTGCAGAGGTTTATTTAGTGGTCAGGGTTCAGACTAATCTGGCCTTTTTAATGCATCATTATAAATTTAACAGCAGGTGCTAATTGAAGGAGGGAAAAACATACCCTTAATTATTAGCTTCCTGCAGAGGCTCAAATGTCTTAGGACAGGCCACGAGGACACTGTGCCAGTCTAACAAAGACTGGACACACTGCCTTTGTATCTTACTGACAACAAATAATGAGGTCACATTCACAATAATACCTGCATTTCAGCAACTAGGAGGTACGACCAGTTAGCTGTTGACAATAGAAACTGAAAGGAACATTGCTAGCATGAAGCCAGGAGAGCTGACACACTAATTTATGTGCTAACACAGCAGGAGTTGGTGATTTCAGAGTCTTAAGTTAATTGCACATTGTGGAACAGAATAGTCCTCTGAATTTACTGTACGCATACATATGCTGGTCGATGTGTGCTATCTATTGTGCTATGTTGTCCGTATAAAAGGATTTAACGAACATCTGGTTCTCAAAGTATGCGTAATGATTTCACATTCATCTTACTCTAAATGGCTTAAGTGCATGTAATTACATTTTTAATTAACTGTGAATCTGTTTCTGTCAATTGCAGCAATTTGTCATTCCTCCATGCAATATAAAGTGCCATGCCAGACAGGATACATTCATTCAAATTAGATATCATGTCTATTTCCTTTGGCATTATGCTGGGTTAAAATATTCTCTTTTTGACCAACGATACTGGGAAAAAAAAAACCCAAAAACGTAATCTCTCATCTGTCTTAGTTGCTTCAACTTTTTCAGGTTGGAAAATTCGTGGCAATTTGATTACTTCAAAGTCATTTGCCCTGTTCCTCGCAATCATATTCCAAATGCAAAACCAACTGGAATACATTAGGCATAATATGAGGTGCCAGTTAATCCACGTGACCGTTTCATACCATCCTTTATTCTACTGTGGTACGCTATCTTTGCTTAAATGACTGCCATGTGACTCTTATCTGCCCCAGAGTCAGCAGCTCTCCTCACTGCACTTCACTACTTTTTTTTTTTTTTTAGCCACATGGAGCTCTAATTCCTCATTAAGAATGATGAGCTTCTTCATCACCTTGCTTTTGAAAAGGTTAGGCCTTGGCCCTAAGGAGCTGTGCCGAGTCCTCTGCCTGGACCTGACAGATATCTCCCAGGTCTGCTTATATTGATCAGGGACTTCAGGTTGCCTTTCCTCTATTTGAACCCAATGCGGAGTCTGCAGTGCGGCATACTAAACTGATGTATAATCAATGATTCATAGCACAATACCGGCTTGTGTTAGCCATCAAAATTACACCATGTTCTGCAACTGAGCTTTGCTTGAAAAAAGCCTTTAAGACTGTTAACTTTAAGAACGGCATTCGACACTATGAAATATCATGGAATGCTTTGGTTTTATGCCTCAGGCTATAAAAGATGACGGCGCACCATAAAGCAGGATGCGGGGTTAGTGACGTGTACCGTTTTCAACCAGTTTCAGATTGAATCGTTCAATACCAGGTCAAACAGAAAAGCTGAAAACCCTTTTTTTTGCAGATGCCCATTCCAGTATGTCATTTAGTCTGGAGCTCCACTTGTACAACATAGGAATACTTCATTACTGCCTTCATTTTGGTTTACCTGAAAAAAGCCTGAATGCGTGTGCACCAGATCCAGACCCTATCATTCGCTCAAGGTCTGAAAGAGTCTTTGAACCTGAAGAACTGGGTTTATTGCAACGAAAAAAAAACTTTGAGCTCATGGGTTGAAATAGAAGCATATTATTAAAAATAGAGACGTCCTTGAAAATGAAAATGAAAAAAAAAAGCCTGGTGCACTAGTTGGGGCAGGAAAAATAAGGAGAACGAGAAACATTTAGTCTTTTTAATTGAGTCTGGTTAAAAATACTATTACAGTCACATTAACAAAGTGGCAGAATAGCTCAGTGATAAAGAGTGGAACGGTGCGAGGTAGTTACATGCAAAAAAAAGAAGGCGGCGTAAAGGTGTGTCAAACGCAACTACAAGCATGAGAGGAGAAGGTGCAGAACAAATAGATATCATTCCTCCCTTACCTCTTTAATCATTTCGCTGCGTTTTTGCAAGAAAAATCCATTAATAATGTCATGAGTATTTAGTGTGTGCTTTGATAAATGAGATCCTGCCCCCTCTGTCTGCTGGGATTCCCCCCTCTTCCACACAGACCCTGAATTAATGAAATAGTTCAGTCTGCTATGAAAGTGACTTCACATCCTCTCGTATTAATTACAAATGGGAGAAGACTTTGTTCATCAATCAAACAATTTCCCCGGACTTGTCAGAAGCAATGCAGACGCGCAATGCATGAAGCTCACACTGCTTTGTTAACGGCCTCATTGTTATGACAGACAGAGAATGGAAAGCAGCTGCCACGCATCCGCTCCGTCGGCACAAGCCCACGCGGCTACCCTGCCGAGGCAAGGTCTGCAATAAATAAATAAATAAATAAATAAATAAATACCTGCCTAATAGAGAAGACACAAATTAATATGTCAAACTAGATTAAAAGCAAACATTACAGCGCGATCATTAATAACCTAAACACATGAGACATCAGGGACAAACATCTAATAATACTGCATAGACGCATACCTCGATGTAAAGACCAAAAAGAATGACTGTTAATAAAGATCCTTATCAGTAGTAATCTGCTTTGTACTAAGATCAGACAGCAAACCACTATAGTGCTAAAAGAGCGAATTTTAAGCGCTTGCATCTAAATGCGTTCAAATATTAATTGCAATATGCCCATGCTGTTGCGCCTGAGTTTGTTAATGAGAATGCACGAAGACATTTAATGCAGTAGCACTTTCATCCCATGACTATCATTCAGTGTCCTGCTGAGGCCACCCCAACACTCCCTAACCAGAGACTTGCTTGAATTTGGGTCTCTTTATCAGAGCTGGCATATCTGAGTGGAACTTGAATGTTGTGACCTTTATTTGCCGCTGAACTGAGTTCTGAGTAGAAGGCTTAGATTAAAATTGAATGTCTATTCGGCCTCAATTAACAAGGAAACCTATTTGTGAGTTCTCATCCATGTATCTGCCGAATGATGATTTGTAACATCTAAATGCCAGATTTGGCGCGTGTTGATGCAGCAGTTTTGCTTAGGTTATGGGTGCCGATTGGTGGGACGGCAGGGGCTGGGGGATAATAAAAGGTGGGGATGGCATTTTCACAGTTTGGTTTTGTCAGAATAATCACAAGAATTCGCTTTACTAGTTTTTTGCAATTCTTAAAGTCAACATGGGAGCATTTTATTTTGGCACGCACATTTTGTATCAGCTCCTTTATGAAATATTAATGTTGAGGTTACATTATTAGACCCACAGTGAATAAGATCCCTCTCTATGCACTGGTACATTTGTTTTGTTGTCCTCTGCTTAGGGAGGAAACACTGGTTTGGAACAGTTGTGGATAGGAGAGCAAAGAAAGAAAGAAAGAAAGAAAGAAAGAAAGAAAAAAAGAAAGAAAGAAAGGCAGAAAGGAAGGAAGGAAGGAAGGAAGGAAGGAAGGAAGGAAGGAAGGAAAAGAAAAAAGAAAATAGGAAGGGGAGAAAGAAAGAAAACGAATAAAGAAAATAGGAAGGGGAGAAAGAAAGAAAACGAATAAAGAAAGATGATGAATACAGAAAATAAGAAAAAAGATAATGAAAGAAAGAATGAACATGAAAAAAGAAAGAAAGAAAGAAAGAAAGAAAGAAAGAAAGAAAGAAAGAAAGAAAAAAAGGATCAGGAACAAGAACAAAAGGTTATTTTTCTTTGTTCAGATGGAAAGAATCTGCTCTGCCTGGAAAACTGGAAGACATGCACTCCTGTGCATTTGATGAAATTGACACAGATTATTGATTTTGCCTGCTGAAAATGTACAATATCAAGTCTCAAATGTCAGTTTGGGGAGAAGAGAGATTGACTATGGACTCGTGGATTACCAAGTCTGGTTCTCTCAGGATGAAAGTAGCCAACACACCTTTGCAGAATACAACCGCATTTTCCTTACTTTTGCCGGGAGCAAGGACCGATACCATTGCCTTTGCATATATATGCATTTGTAAAGATCCAATCAGACGTCAAGGCTGAACACAATTCCCCAAATTCAAAGGTTGGAGACAGTTGGGTGAAACAAATGCGTACAGCCTGCTGAGGGAGCAGATAAAGCAGCTCAGTGTATCTCGATGATAGGGCTGAGTGAATATTACCCTCCCTCTAGGAAGAGAGACTGCCAGGATTATAGGTAAACACTAGACACATCTTGCCCACTGTGCCGTGTCCATTATCGCCTGTTTCTATCATGCCTTTCAAAAAACAGGTGGCATGACAGAGATTAGCAAATTGATTTAGACTTCTAATGTCAGACATTCATGGAGTTTTCTGGTGGCCAAGGGTTTGTATCTCTGCTTCACTAGAACTGCAATGCTGGTTATAAAGCATGCAAACATTATTTTGGAAAACGGTTTTGCTATGGAGCCGTGAGTCAGCTTTGTTCCTTCAGCTCAAGTTTAACAAGAATTTAGTTACTTTCTTAAGATGTATACAGAGCAGCCACAGCAATAAAACTACTAACAGTTCAAGTGAATCATACCAGTAGGGACTTTAATGACATTGAATTCAAACATTATTCAGTAATATTGAGTTGCAGCTATGAGCTTCTACTCATGACTGGCTTTTGGATTTTGCTGTGTTTCTGTGGGAATTTGTGTCTAACTTCTTCTATAGAGCATTTATGAGGTCAGGCACTGATTTTGGACGAGAAGGTCTGGATCGCAATCTCAGTTCCAGTTCGTCCCAAAGGTGTTGGGTGGGGTTGAGGTCAGGGGTCTATGTAGGCCAGTCAGGTCTTTCCACACCAACGTCCGCCAACCATGTCTTGGAGCTTGGTTGTGCACTGGGGCACAGTCATGCTGGAATACAAAAGGTTCTTCCCCAAACTGTGTCCACCTGAATTCAGTAATTAAGCGATGTGTTCCAATGCTTTTGTTCTTATACTGAATATTATCCTGCTACAGTGACACTTGTTGATAGGTGGGAAGCAGATGTGTCGGAAGCAGGAAAATTTGTGCAAGTGCAAAGATTTAAATGACTTTGATAAAGGTCAAACCGGTCATGGCTAGAGCATCTCCAAAACAGCAGGTCTTGTTTCGGAAAACCTGGTTAGTGGTCCAAGAAAGGACAACCATTAAAGACGGGAGAAGGTCATGGATGCCCAAGGTTCATTGATGCATTGGTTAGTCTGTCTGGTCCAATTCCACTGAAGAACATATTTGTATCTGAATTGCTGGTTAATCTAAGAGCTATTTTAAAAAACAACCCACCTTACCAGACTTAATGGATCTGCTGGTGCCACAGCACACCTTCAGGTTTGAGGATTCAGAGTTCTTTTAGTAGACTGAGAGCGACCTGCACAATTTTAGGCGAGCGATTTTAATGTAATGTTCTATCAGTGTATCACAGCAAGGTCAGAACAACTGAAACCAGTTTCAAGGTATCTGCCTTATGTTTCCAAACTTAAAGTATAAATACAGTCTTTATGTGATACAGAAGCCCGTAAAGTCAGACCAATGCACTTAATCTTTAGTGCACAAAAAGTAGAACTCATCAGGAGAAATCATCAGGAGTTCAAATGTCCAGTTCTGCATCCTTACATCCCACAGGCAAGCTTCAAAAGGGATTTTGTGCTAGAATCTTATTCTGAACATTGTGCGCTGGATTAAAAAAAAAAGAAGGAAGATAGGGTAAAGAGAAGAAGAAAGACAGGAACCTTGGAATATATTAAACTCAGTAATTGCACATAGAGAAATATTCATCATCCTAAGACTTCAGAATGCATTATGAGGGAACAATTTCAACAAGCTCTTAGTACCTCTCATTAGACAGTGTATCAAACCAGAACAAAACTCTCTTCTCCTAACTATGTGGAGGAAGTGGCTTGGAAAATTAAATGGAAGAGACGGCACAGCCTTTGCCATGGTTGTGTCACCAGGCCTTGCTCACACTAACAAGTCCGCTCGGCTTAGAGTGCCGTTAATTCACATGCTCTTTAATTTCACATCATTGCTTGGCATTTAATGCCTTGAATGTA
This sequence comes from Brachypetersius gabonensis, assembly GCA_037577145.1. Taxonomy (NCBI): domain Eukaryota; kingdom Metazoa; phylum Chordata; class Actinopteri; order Characiformes; family Alestidae; genus Brachypetersius; species Brachypetersius gabonensis. Next base: position 6,136,800 of record JBBJLR010000034.1, read on the forward strand.
CCAGAAAATACATAAAGATAATCTCTTTAAAACCAAATGTCTGAAGTTCCCATTAAGATGCCCAAGTAGTTCAAGTGCAGCATATTTTCATTATGAATTTAAAGCACTTCAAGTTTCATTCTTCTACAGCCTGCTGAGGATTGTTAGTTCCTTGTTTATCTATTTGTTTTATTTTCAGTATGTGGATGTACAAATGCAGTACATTCACAAAATACATACAATGTAAAAGTACATCACTTTTGGTGTGCAGTGTTTATTTGCCATGGAATTTTTCACACTTTTATGAAAAAAGACTTTACTAACTAAAATGTTAACGTTCCAAAATGCACCATTCACTCCCCAGCCCATATGGTCCAAATGCTGCAAAACCAGCCCAGTTTTAATGTATTTTTCTTGTGATGTCACAAAAACACTGTGATGTCGCAGGGGTTTTCCCTGCGATCAGGAAGTCATGGGTTTGATTCCCAAGACTGCTAATGGCACCACTGAGGTACCTTTGAGCAAGCTACCATCCCCACACTCTGCTCCCTGGGCGCTGTGCTCCTGGCTGCCGCCGCTTCACTTGGTAAATGGGTTAAAATGCAGAGGAAGAATTTTGTGCTGTGGTGTGTACACATATGACAGCATTTTCGCTTTTCACTTCTTGACTGAGGCATGAGACAGAGCACCCAGTCAAGACAGAGCTCGTTCCAATATAAAGTTCTTAAGCCCTTTTGAATTCAGACAGGGTGGTGGGAAATGGTTATGTAGAACAAGTATGATTGTTTCTAGTGTATCAGACTCAATAAATGTCAGTTAAAACTCAAGGACAAAAAATAAAACACATAAAAAAGCAGGACATGGGTATTTTAAAGGTGTAAACACACTGATTGTATATTAAGCTAAACTGTATATTAAGATATTTTATGTTAATACTGCAATTGTAACCAATATATGTTGATAACATGTGCTTTTGGATATTTGCATTGGTATCAATATAGCAAATATTATCTTTATATTATACTGTGTTAATATTTACATTTACATTTATGGCATTTATCAGACGCTTTTATCCAAAGCGACTTCCATTCTCTAACTACAGGGGAC
>JBBJLR010000034.1:6141543-6151985 GCA_037577145.1 Brachypetersius gabonensis
TGCTCAGGGACCCAGTGGTGGTGCTGGAGGTAGGATTCGAACCTGTGACCTTTTGGTCCGGAGGCAAGTATCCTACCTCTAGGCCACCACCATCCCCCATACAACATATTAAAACATAGTTCAATATAATATATGTGGGGCAGCTGGTGGCTTGGTAGTTAGGGAGATGCTACTGCAATTGGAAGGTTATGGGTTTGAATCCCAGGACTACCAATGACGCCACTGAGGCACCTTAGAGCAAGCTACCTTTCCCACACTTTGCTCACTTTGACACTACATTGTGGCTGATCACTTACTTGATTGGTTAAATGCAGAGAATAGTTTCACACTCTGTGCTGTGACGTGAATGTATAAAAACGGCCACTTGTAATATAATATAATATAATTCATGCTGAGCAGCAATCACAATTTTCTAATTGCAATTGTATTGAGCACTTTTTTAAAGAATGCTGCTATAACATTTGAAAAAAGTGCAATAACATTTGTTTTGCAGACACTGTAAACAAATAAGGAGGAGAGTTACATATTCTTGTAACTTAAACAAGAACATAATCAAATCAAATATAAAACCAAAGCTATTTGCCTCTGCAGGGAATTCACATTTTATCTAGGTTGTTATAGAAAAACAACCCCTCCAGAGCCACAATAATGCCAGTTATAACAGGCACCTTTCCAGCAACAGCAAGTTAACATTTATAAATCTGTTTTCTTTTTTTTCTGAACAAGTACCAGCAGAAACATTTTTCTTTTATTAGAGAGCAGCATAAACAGTCGATGTTCAGAAGCAAGTGTCCCTGTTAGGGTGAGGTGAAGTGGCTGAGCCCCAAAAAACAATGACCTTTTAAAATAATAATAATAATAATAATAATAATTATAAACTGTGTTAATGTGCTATTAAATAATTTTTGTGTTAAGTTAATTAGTAAATAAGGGTTTAGCATAATAACTTGCCCTAAATATAATATAATATAATATAATATAATATAATATAATATAATATAATATAATAGGTATATACATAGGTATATTCATACATATATTTATATTTATAAATAGTATAAACATATATGTAGAAAAATACTTATACACATTTGTTAACATTTATCTTATATTTATAAATATAAATCCATATTACGTATTCATATTGTAGATTGTATATTATTGTATATTATATTTTCTAAGTATATTGTTCATTTTATCTTTTAATATTGATGTTGTTTTTTATGCTGTTGTGCTTGAGAGACCCCATCTACCGGAATCAAATTCCTTGTATGTGTTCGCTCACATATTTGGCCAATAAACGCGATTCTGATTCTGATTCTGATTCTGATATAATATAATATAATATATACATTAATGTAACATGAATTAATACGAATATGTGCATAGCATACTGAAAAAAAAGGTGCATGAATTTGAGTAATGTTTAGTTGGACTGTCATCCAGCTGTACATGCTTCCCCCACCCTTCACACCCCTCATTCCCCAACCCCCTTAGCCGCCCCTCACTCCCCCACCCCCTTTGTCTTCTTATGCACTGCTGGTAATTCTCAAATGAGTCTGGTCTCTCCTCTCCGTCTGCTACAGGGAAGCATATAAAAGCCTCTTCAGAGGGACCTGTTCCTTTCCATAAGCACTACAGCCAAATCAAAAAGCCCCTTCTTTCGCTGTTTCCTTACACGATCTGACAAGGTTCTGCATTGGCCCTGTTCCACTGGGGCAATAGTGGCATCATGCACATCAAGGGAACAAGTGCCAGGAGAAGGTTCTGTATGCAAATCCCCTCCATAGTATTTAGGTTTGTGTTATGTATGTGCATCTTATTCCACACTATAAGAGAGTTTTTTTTTTACAGTGAAATATGATTAGTTCACATGCTTGCTACTTCAAATCCAATGCGGTTTTTGCATTCATACTTTCATTTCATATTTACCATATGTAGAATCCCATCAGCTGTATACGCAGTTATTATTATCATGCAACAAACATGAGGTTTGTGTGTTTCTTACAACCCGAAACAATGATGCACTTGATAATGTGTGATTTTCTGTAACATCAAACCAGTTTCACGCTGCTACTTGAACACATTAATTATAAGATATCAGGGTTGTGCAGCTGTTGTTTGCTTTCAGATGAAAAAAAAAAATTAAAAGCAAGGAAACTTTAATGCTTCCTTCTTCCCTTCTCTCAATTTGATTTCTGCATGCATGATCCCGATGGTCATTCTAGGCTTACATACAGAAACAGCTTTTAGAAGGTAAGTGAGACCTAGTTTTACGTTCTTACCTCTTGTTTAGGCTATATGATAGATGGAATGCATCTGGGGAGTAAGATACCCTAAGCATTTTCTTTTGATGGACAAGCTTTCGGAGATCCCTAACCAATTATAAAGGCGCAAAAAAGGGTTCTGCAGAGCAATGCCATGAGAACCACTTTTGGTTCCCTGTAGATTCTCTCAGGGATAGATGTTTCAGGGTGAATATCAATCTTTTTCTTAAGCCTAAAGAGCCTCCACCCAAAGGGAAGGTTTTACACCAATAAAAGATCTTTCCTAGAAATTTCCAAGCTACGAATTGTTTGGGACCTTCTGTTTTTAGTGCACTGGTATATTGTCTGCCTCTAGTAAGAGCTTGTCTTCACTGGAGCATCAGCGAACCATGCTATAATCAAACAATGTTGCAGTGTTTGGCTGAAAACTGACGTAGAGAAAATGCTTTTCTGTGTCAATCTGCCACAAAAAGAAAGAAGGCTACAGCGCTGAGGAGAAGAAATAACAATCCAATTCTCTCAACAGTCTTCACATATTGAAATGGAAATTACGCCCTCTCGGAAGTGTATAGCTGTTTCATGAATTACTTTTGCATTGATTGTGTATTTCACATCTGCTAGAACAACTTTTCACTCTTTGCAATTGCTTTTAACATGTGGAGTATTGTAATTTAAAGCCAATCGAGTGTTTCGAGTGCTTGAAGGAGACACAAATCATTTTTTTTGTCATTTTTGCTAGATTTATTTTACTACTGCAAAACAGTGGACCAATTTTGGACCAAGAGGTTGAAAATGCGTTAGAAATTACCGCCCTGTGAGAGTATTACGCTAACAGTGTGGAACACTTCTTTTTTGTGCTTTTGGAGGTATGGACTAGTTGGACTAGTCTAATATTGTTACAAGAGACAACGCAGCAGATGCAGTAATACATGTTAAATAGGCCTTCATTTCTGTTATAGCCCAATAGGTGAAAGTAGCTTTTCCAGCCGTTTAGCCAGTCTGTCAGCAAGCCCGGATTTTAAAGTAGGCACCTTTCGTTTGACCTCATTTCTGTTCCAATATTGGTCCTCTTATGTACACTGGGTGACATGGCTGTTTCTAGCAGATAGTGCATCTCGCCCCAAGTCATTGTGGTTTTTAGATATTGTGTTTGGCTTTGCCAGCTGATCAATATTCTATGAATTTTTGAAGCTCATTAAGTCTCAGGGACAGATCATTCGAACATGTGTTGGGGCACCTTCGCACCAAGTACACGAAGGGAAAAATCTTGCTAGTGAAAGGCAGCTCACCGGCTTCAGTTTTGCTTGTCACATTTGTCTGCATTATGATCATTAGTACCGGTTGTGTCCTGAATGGTGAATTGGTAACAAAATTAGTATCTAGAATTAATCTTAAAAGTCAAGTGTCAAGGCAAATGACTTGAAAAAGTCAGTGTCCTGTATATATTACAGTATATAATTTGTCATTTAATAGCTTCAGTGTTGCTTGCATTTGAAAGGTGGTGTATAAACCAACACTGTTGATCACTAAACAGGACATTAAATCTATTTCTTTATTGCACATCGTTATGTAAGAAATACTGTATAGTCTGCTGGTCATTATAATCCATAATAAATCCAAGCAGGGATATTAATAATGTTATTGCTGTTTTGTAGCTCATGCCTTATTCCAAAGGGTGATGGGAGGATGATACTGATCAATATCGTTTCCACTATCCGTTTAAAGGCTGGACTCTTCGGAATGTCAGGTGTGGGGTAGAAATGGTTTATTCAAGCTTTGGGGGCGTTGTAGCTTGTACTGGAATTAATCTGTCCAGGCAAACTGTCACAAATGTCCATTACAATAAGTGAACAGACTACTTGAGAAATCACATGAAAGGTAAACCAGAAGTCATTAATTTATCCCAGCCGTCGGTGTGAATAAAATATCAGATCTCTGAACATCAAGGTGGCCCTTTCAATTCAGTGGAACTTTCTGCAGCATTCTGGATAATAAAGCCATTTTATACCAGTGTTGCAAATTAATCTTATTTTTCTATTTATGCTTGACTGATAGTGATATTACCATCTTGCTCTTTTGCCAGCGAATACCTCTTCTGTTTATTTTTCATGTGCAAATTCTTTTAGAGTATTCAAAAACACATCACTAATGTCCCTGAGCGCACAGCCAAAGAGGCGACTGATCATATCGCTAAGATACTGCTAATGCGAAACTACTTTCATTCGTGGAATAAAAGTTAGAGAATGAGATGAACACCGATCGGTAGAATCATATGAGGCTCACCTTCTTTAGCAGTGTACAACTGAATTGGGTCAAGGGCTATCTTGATATATTATCTTAAATCAGTACTTTATTTATAGTTATCATCTTTTACTTCATTTTTTTCATTAATTCATTTTCTGTAGTCACTTAATTCTTGCTAGAGTCATGGGTACCCAGAGCCTATCCCAGGATCTATGGGTGCAAGACTCACCTTGGGCGAGGAGCCAGCCCACCGCAGGGTGCGCACACACACACACACACACACACACACACACACACACACACACACACACACATACACACCATTCACACGCACACTTACACCTATGGCCAATTTAGAATCTCCAATTCACCCGACATGCACTTCTTTGGACTGTGGGAGAAATGGAGACCCCGGAGGAAACCCAGACCGCCACAATGAGAACATGCAAACTCCAGGACCCCGATTTAAACCCCTAACCCTGGAGGTGTGAGGCAACAGCCCATTCCACTATGCCACCATGGGGGCCAGTTTTATTTGCATTATTTTTTTATTTTATTTATTATCATTTTTACAGACAATGTTGATTATGTAATCAGAATAGGGCACCTTTGAAAATATGTATAATTAGATAAGATTTACAGTGAGTTAGAATTGCATTTTCAGTTCAATAAATCAGTTTAATAATTCTTAAATTATGGAGTGGGCCCATGAACTGCATAATAGCCGTGTCACAATGACTGATAATATTAATGTGTAGTTTAGAGAGAACAAAGAGAAGAGAACTTGAACCATTTATAAAGCAGTTTGATCAGAAACACAAGGAATCACATTAGATGATAATCAGAAAGATCATCAGAGAGTTTATGCTATTGATGACATTTTTGTCATAATGTCATTACATATATTTTTTTAATGAATGGTTTGGCAAACTAACTGGATTAATAAAAGGGAAGAGCTTGATTAGCTCTTAACTCTGCTTACTTTGACCCTGGTTGTTGAGCCAGTGAGGTTAAAACAAACTGAAGTCCAACATCAAATGTTAGCCTTTGCACTTTTTTTGTCACAATTTATTCATAAGCAAAAGTGAGTGTAACCAGCTTGTGACCCTTCTTATCATCTGAAGTGTTTGTCAACATCACAAGGTGTGCACACTTTGTCATTGAAACAGGGTCTGCTAGTGCACATTTACTCACTGCCTCACAATTTCAGCAGAGCTGTTCTAAAAGAGGAGGAATTTGCATTTTGACAGATCTCTGTGCACTATATTCCATACCCTCGACACAGTCTGGACACAGTGTCTATATCAGCAGAGACATCATCCATCAGAAACAATTTATTCACTTACATATTCTGCCAGAGGAAAGACAGCTGAATGCAGATGCAGAGGCTGGACTAAAATGGACTGATGTGATTTTGAGCAGCTACTGAATCAATCACTGTGACTGGCATACAATGATCAGATAGTAATGCAGGACATAGACAAGTTTTGCCACACTGTAAAATAAGTCCTGCTGCTGTGTTGCTTACTGTGGGGTTGAAGTCTAGGATTTTATGGAAAAGTTATACCCACTTGAGACCTGGCCCATTCATTTATGTCCTTAATAATGAACATATTGTTCACCTGTCTCTTCCTTAAGTATTTAGGAAGTACTGCAATGGCAAGACACACATGAGGTGCACCAAATGCAAGATGTTCCTCTGCAGAACCAAAAAGAACAAGCTTCCAGGACTAAAATGTCTAAAATATCCAGAGGATGTTCTATAACTCATAATTCACGGTTGAACTAAAATACAGGTTTTCTTGTCCTTGCAAGCAACAAGCAACAGTAGAGTGATACAAACTTTTATTGTTCAATTTCATCAAATTGAATGTGTTTTTGGCTTAATATCCCAATATAATATTGAATATCTAAATTCAATTCTATTTTCACATGAAAATCGTAAGGGTTTTTTTTTTATGCCCAAATATATAGGAAATTCCACAAAAAAAGAAATCGTAAGACACTTTTTTCTTCGTTTCTCAGGAGGATACAGTAAGTGGGGCTGAAGTGTGGACTTTGAGTATAAATGTAGACTATATGAACAAATGTATTGGGATGCTTGAGCATTACACCAACAGAGACTTTAATGACATTGCATACACATATAATGACTTTAATATAGAATTGCTCCACTCTTAGCAGCTATAACAGCCTTTTCACAATGAGCGGTGTCACAAAACACTAAATCTTTTTGCTTTGTGCTGCATGGACATTGTCTTAATGTGTTCTTGTTATTTTTAAGTAGTAGCTGGCAGTTTAAAGGCTGGAACACTCTAAAATCAAATGCTTTAGGAGAAAATTGTTCGTTGGTGAACGTCGTGGGAAGGTTCTTTAATGCTTTAGTACATTCTGCGTATCTCCAGTGGTCCTTCCTGTGAGAGTTTTTTTATGATGCAGACATGGGTCAAAGTTAAACCACATTTTTAATGGGTTACATATTTTAACTGGCTCTACACAACACATATTTGAATATTTCATATATAATCATTAGAGTAATCGATTTGGAGAGATCGATTGCAAAACTGTCAAATGTGGTCAATTTGACTAGTCAGCATTGGACTATAAGGTTGATTTGTATCTTGTCTGAGATCACAACGACTGTCCGCATCTTTGAAGAGATGATCTGTATCGCAGCCAACTGTCCCCTGAGTAAACTCGCCAGCACCCGATCACTTTATCACATGTTTGGTCAGCTGTCTAAGATATTAATTAAATATGGTTGGAGATAAACCGACTGATTTGATGTGCACCTTGCTCAAAGAAAAAAAAATCACATCATCAAGTCTCATTAGCAGCCTCCTGCCACCATACGCCCCCCCACCCCCCACACCCATTACCCGCCCTCCACCCACCAACATTGCAAAGCTTGGCACTGATATTAATTCTCAGACCTAATCACAACTGCTATCCAAGATTTGGTTTTGATTTCATATTGCCGTGCAACAGAATTTGAAAGAAAACCCCTCTTCATTTAAGACATAATTTTGATTACAGCCATGCAATCAGGCCACAAGTCTAAATTCTTCACTGTGCAGAAACATATCTACTCAGTGACTGCATGCACTGTGTGCAATTGGTTTTTTTTTCTCTCTCTTATTACATATTTTTCTTTATAGCAAAGCTGTTTTTGTGTGTTTTGAGGTCGTTTGGAATAAATGTTTAACTGAAGCAGAGCCTGTAGACTGGGTTTATACAACAGTGCTCATGAGAGTTTAATTCTGATAAGGTGAAGGAGATTTGTTAATATAGCATTATTCTGGTTGCAATGTTTTCCAAATGAGAATCTGCAAACATGTTTGCCATCCTAATTTTAGTTTTATTGCAGAAAAGTTGACTGAAACCTCGACACAAATAGAAGGTTTTATGAACACAATTCTCTCCCAAGGCCTATAAGTCTAATAGGGCTGTCATGATTCACGAACTACTTGATTGCTTGATTGCTCTATTTAAAAAATGATTCTCAATGAATCAGCGATGATTAGCTGGCTGTTTGCCTGATCACTCTGGCACTCTAGTAAAAACCTTAAAAACATAGGCCACCTTAAAATCACAAGGCAACTGAACTGCACATCTGAGGACTGCACACTTGAAGGTAGTGGAGTTCCTTAAGTCAAAAATGACAACGCTGCCAGAATCACTGGAAGGTTGTGAGTTCGGTAGCTAGTGATGCCACAGCCAGGAGTCTGAGAGAACCCAACTGGCTTTGCCTCCTCTGATGGATACGGTTGCCCTCCTTCTCCCTTATTACTAAGTGCAATGTTGGCAATGAAATTGATGGTTAAGATTTTTCTCAAAGCTTGAGCTGCACAGTTATCGTAAAGAAAACAGGTATGGATCCCATTGCAGTGTACCAAAAATAGAACAAAGCCCACAAAGGCAAAAAGGAAAAACTCCAAAACTCTAGCAAAAAGTCAAAAACCAGTCCAATCCAAAAACAATCAAAGTCAGTCCACTAGGCAAAAATGGAAAGCCAAGGTTCAGAAACAGGTCAAAGAAAACACAGGTAATATACAAAACACAGAGAGAAACGCTTGGTAACTACGCAGAGCTAAGTATACTTTGCACAGGTAGATCGTCAGGAAGGGCTACATATACTACCTGATTCTAGTACCGAATTCTAGCACTAGTCTTATGGGTCTGTGTGAAATCCTGGAGTTGTGATCTGGAGCGGGCTGTCCAGTAGCATCTGACTGGGACTCCTCATCTTCCATACCAGGACTTACAGTTATCATGTGACTGGGAATGTCCTTGCTAGTGGCTGGAATTGAATGAGAAATTTGAGAGATTTATAAAGCTTTGTTTGGTTTAAAAAGTAAATTAGGTTATTTTCTCATAAACTGAAATGCTTTTTGTTCAATTCTCTCCTGCCCAGTTTTAGTCCCTTGGGGCAGCTGGTGGTCTAGTGGTTAGGGAGATCCCACTCCCGGGGCACTAAAGCTCCTGCCCACTGCTTCACTTGGTGAATGGGTTAAACGCAGAGAAAGAATTTAACATTGTTCACACTGTGTGCTGTGCGATGGTGTGTTCATGCGTGACTATAAGGGGTCACTTTGCTTTCATTCTCACCCAGTGGCTCGGACCCCTTTTATCACATGGTGCCCCCAGGCTGGAAATGTAAGTGCTTCCTCATGATCTGCAGATGATCATGCAATTAGACAGCTGCACCACCTGGGAGCTATGAAAGTATGTACATTTCTGCTTAAAAAAAATGAAAAGGTAAATTTACCGGCCCTTGAAGAAGTGATACTTCTACTCAAGTAGTTCTTCGTCATAACAGGTAGATATACTTTCATTCTTTTCCTCTAAGTATTTCTTTACCTAGCATCATTGCTTGTAGCTAATGCAACTGCCTAAGTGCCCAATCATTAGGGGACCAGAGCCCAACGTCCAAGAGGAGAAAGCACTCAGCAATTACCCGCTGCCATAACCAAACAGCAGCAGCTTCAAAACTGTTTTAAAGTGCAGTGAGGGGCGATAGATGTGAATGACATAAAACATGGCATTATGGGCCAACTTTAAGTTTTCCTACCTGCTGTATGGCACATGGGGATGCACTCAAAGAAAAGAGTGAATACATTTCAAGTAAAGATTAACAAGGTAAGTATGATTTTTTTTTTTAACAGCCATTTCTAGGCCTGTGATTTGGCACAAAAAAAACAACAGCTGTGCTTTTTTAATGGAAAGCAAAATGAGCAGTTATCAGTTTCACAGTGATCGGTCTATTTGACAGTGAAATGCATTATTATTTTGTTTTACACTCTTTAGCTACAAAAAGTTTACTCTGCAATAGCTTATCTGCACCAAAGTTACTGTTAGATACTCCATATTAAGAACAGTTGGCATTGTCTTATATCAGTGAAACTAAAAGGGAAAAAGTAAATGAAGTACAGTCTAGTGAATGTGTGGACATTATGCTTGTAGTCCCAGAAACAGAAAACCTTATGATGTATTTGTTGACTTTTCCACTGTGATTATAGTGGGGAAGGGAACATGTTTCTGGGACCCTTCCCCCGGGAAAGTGAGTATATGAATGCCCTTGATTTTGATTTCAGGGTCATATCTAAAAGCTTTCTTGTCACTACGAAAGAGGCATTCATGTTTCTGTGGGATCAGACCAGACAGGCAGGCCTTTGGTCCCAACATGCCCCTGTTCACCAGTTGTCCTTCCTTGGATCTCTTTTGATAGGCACTAACCACTACATACTGGAAACACCCTACAAGGCTTGCTGTTTTGGAGACGCTCTGATCCAGTCATCTAGCCTCCACAATTTGGCCCTTGATTTTGTAACAAGATAATCAATGTGATTTACTCATCATTTACATTTACGGCATTTATCAGACGCTTTTATCCAAAGCGACTTCCAATCCCTAACTACAGGGGACAGTCTC
>JBBJLR010000034.1:6180852-6192566 GCA_037577145.1 Brachypetersius gabonensis
AATTTATACAGGAAAATAATGACTATTAACAAGGTTGCCCAAACTTTTGCATCCCACTGTATATATATATATATATACACACACACACATACATATATATACATATATCATCATATTACACCAACATATGAAGCACATACTAAACCATTATCATACTATACTGTATACAATAGATAATAAACATGTACATCTAATATGCATATAATACTATACTATATAAGTAGCAGACACTATACATATAAGATTCATATAATACTATGCCATATATTGCGGCAGATACTGTTAGTTATTGTTAGTATCTGACATAATTTACTAGGGAAGGAACACATATTATGCAAGTTAAGTACATTGTATTTGGGACATTCCTATTTATTCAACTCTGACATTTAGTGGACTAAACTATCAATGCTGTGCCTTGTTTTCGATGGAAAATGCTTCAGAGGAGAGCCCAGCACAGCCCACAGCATTCAGAACAGATTGAGCAGTGTGATAGCTCTTGTAGATCAAGTCTAATCCAAAATGCTTGGAGGCTGTTTTCGCTGATTTTTGTAATTGCCCACACTCCTTGGATTTACTCATACTTCTACCTGCTGAACTGAAATATTACTCATTACATTACAATAATACTATCACCTACAGTTCTGTGCAAAAGTCTTGACCACTACTCATTTCTTCATATTTGCTTGTGTTAATTTAGTGTAGTCTTGAGGAACAGTTCTCCAGGCTTCCTGAAGAACTTTCAAATGCTCTTTTCAGTCCAGTCCCTGAACCTGAGCAGTTTCACAGGAATGTTTTTAGTTTAAGGCACACACTGACCTACCTATGAATCCTTTCCATAAGAATGAAAAACATCTAACTTTAGGTTTTAAGAAGTGAAGAAACAAGTGCAGATGATTCCAGATGATCAGGCAGTAATCAGTATACTGGTGGTGAGGAATGCTGAGTGGTTGGAACTCATTGGCACTTGTATCTTTAGAAACTTTGTAGTCTGTCACAGAAAAAAAAAACTTTTGTTGCCATTTTTTAATCTACTCAACATACCAAAGATAAGACAGTCTGACAGATATAAGATAGCATTTTGCACCAAATGTTGATTCAAGGCAATATATAAAAAAATGAAGGGTGGGTCATCTCAAACTCTTCCTATTGATCCAGTTTAAATCCCTTTGATCCCAAATCTTAAACTATTTTAGCAAAGTACTGTAAGGAATAGTGTAAGGAACAGTGCACCAGCCACTTTTTACTGTTTGGCTTTGGAAGATGGTCAGAAAACAGTACCACCCTGTTGAAAGTATCAGGACACTTGAACAGGTCACAAAGGAATGTTCTGTACCCCCTTTTCTGAAATCTCAATTAAAAATATAGCCACATATATGTAGGAGAATGCACTAATTCTGCAGATAATAGCCAAAAAAACCCTCCCCAATTCTCGTTCAGCTCACTGACCATTCAGGACCTTCAATTAAACCTTCAATGAAAACAATGACCATGTAATTATTATCATCATTATTATTATAAATGGCCGATTTCAACTACAATGAAAAAGAATATGAAATATTTCTAATGACAGCAACAGTGTTATGCTCAGATCTGCAATTCCCTGATCATTTGTATCCCCCAGTCCCCCATTATTATTATTATTATTATTATTATTATTATTATTATTATTATTATTATTATTATTATTATTATTATTATCGTTATTATAATCGTTATTATTATCGTTATTATTATTATATTATCGTTATTATTATTATTATTATTATTATTATTATTATTATCGTTATTATTATTATTATTATTATTATCGTTATTATTATTATTATTATTATTATCGTTATTGTTATTATTATCGTTATTATTATTGTTATATTGCATTTGCATAGTTGTATAGGCTGTTCTTTGGATTGGTGTACTTTTATCTCTTGTGTAGCCTGTTCTTGTTTCATCACTGCCTTAGTAAAGATTTCCAGGACAGGTGGGGAATTGAGTGACTAGATGAAGCTCTCAATGAGGTCATGAATTGGAGGGCAGGTATCTTCAGAGTCCCTTTCAAACACTACCATCTCCAGCATGCACAGGATCTAAAACAACACCTGCACTCTTCCAGGCCCTCTTTTGATGTGGTGCAACCGTCACTCTTCATTTATAATCAATTGTAATCCCTTTGAAACATCCAATCATCCTTTTCCCTTGTTATCTTGGAGAACAAAGACTACAGCCGCAACCCAGCCATCATCCCACATACAGTCTTCTTGCAAGCCATCGCCATCTCTCCAGCTCTTTCAGAGGGTCAGTCACACCACTTCCATCGCGTGACATTTGAGAATATCAAATAAATCATTAATTTTTTAAAGGTTAAAGTACAATAGCTGTGTTCTTTATATGTCTCCCTGGTGCAATAAAGTCCAGTCTAACTGAAATTCATTGTGATTATCAGAGTTGCCAAATGGTCGATAGCTTGACTGTATTATTAATTGTCTGACAGCATTTCCAAAAGTGATGCCGCTTACTTGCACAGCCTTATCGATCTGAAATTCCAAAATGACCTAATTGGGTTAGAGTGCAATCCAGGATAGCATCATAGTTGGATATTATTATAATTATGTGCCATTGATATTCAGGCCTCTTGGCAATACTGTGGAATATTGGATGGTCAGCTTGTTTTATCAATATAATCTTCTGTTATAATTTATCATAACTGGAAGAACAGTGTCTTAATGGCCGTTTTGGAGTGACATGGCTGAATCAGGCTCTTGGATTCTGACTAACCAAACCTGATATACAGCAGACATCCTTTGGATGGCAGTATTGAGTCATTTGTTATGTCTTTTTCAGGTACATTTTCTGTGAAACTAAAACTGTTGTACAGGAATAGGTGTTAAAATGCAGGGAAATAACCACATAGATACAGATTAAAGACAAAAAAGTTTATTTATGTTTGCATGCTATATAAAAGAATGAAAATTGAAAGATTTTGGAATTTTGAATCTTGCTCACTACAAAACCTCACTTGCAAAATTCTTGTCAGAGGTACTTTTCAGACCCCACAAAGTTCAATTTCAGAAAGTTCAGGTCAGTGTGACATATGAAATGCTCGTCTATGGATGGTCAAAGAAAGAAAAGTCAAAATATCATATGAAAAGTGCCAGGATTCAATTAAAGCATCAGTGCTGACTTCCGTAAATGAGTTTTGTTAGAAAGCATTACAGAACGGCATTCAAATGTACTGAAGCAGCATGCCGAAAACAATATGGTCATAAATTACAGTCAACACAGACCATGAAATATGTACATGGAGTAATTACAAAAAACTATACAGTAATGTAAAATATCAATATGATATATTTGTATATTCACTGTTTTGTAAAAGTCATGACTACTATCACGTGGTAATTACTTTGGTGTTTTGCAGCTACTTCAAAGACAGCTTCTTTTAAAAAACAAGTCCACTGACTACTTTCGTGCTAAATCTAGTCTTACATTTAAAAAAAAGTGAATTTAAATTTGTGCATGGAAAAAAAAAACGGTTTTGGATAAAAGAACTGCTGGCAAGCTCACAACTGGATGTAATCACAGTGGTCTTTAAAAATGCATTGTCCAAGAGTCAGACGACACCTTTTTTTTTTCCACAAAACACACATAAATGAATGAAACAAGTCTGCGACTGTCCTATTCTTTAAAATACATTTCATTTTTATGTCAGTGAAAGTTAGTATCACATCATAATACTGACCTCAAATTGTATGATGAGGTAAACATGATATATGAGGAGGTAAACAGGATATGAAAACTAAGAACTCTTGTCAAAGTGACTTCTGATAACACACTGCCCTTGAATTCACGGGTTTAGGTCGGGTCTGTGTGAAAACTTCGAATGTAAAGTGTGGTATGTGGTGATGTAATAAATCACACTGTTTTTCTCTCCGTCTCCTGTAGCAGCTCTCAGATATTAGGCTCCTCGCATTCTTGTCATCCGAGCGAGAGAGGAATGAGCACGAAAGAACATCTAAGTGTTGACATCAAGAGTTTTTCTTCTTTTTTTTTCTCTACTGCTGGTGTGTCTGCTGTAAGAGCGCGGCTCGAAAAGGCCAAGTGCTCAAGGCAATTTCACCACCACCACACAGGCCCCAGCTCTGCCGATGTTCAGAGGGACCTCCTAGAACAGCAAGGGAGACAGAGGTTAATGGCCAATGTCCATAAGCCTGACCTCACCAAATGCACTCCTCTGTCGCACTCGCACTCAGCATGCAGACGAACACCCTTTGGACAGATTATCCTGCTCTACTGCAGGTCTTTCTTAGAGAGAGCGTGTGTGTGTGTGTGTGTGTGTGTGTGTGTGTGTGTGTGTGTGTGTGTGTGTGTGCAGAGGGGGTAGGATTCCGATTGGGTCAGGGGACTGGGATACAAATAATCAGGGAATTGCAGATCTGAGCATAACATTGTTGCTGTCATTAGAAATATTTCAAATTCTTTTTCATTGCACCAGTTGAAACCAGCAGCTTTACACTATGTGAATGTTCCAAGATGATCTAAGTAAATTATAATGAATCTATGTTTTTACAAGCTTCCTACATGTGTTTTGCATGCTTTCTGCATGAATGAGTGGTAAACACATGCGGGCCGGACCACTGAAGGGTTAACAGCATGTTGTGCAATTGCTATTGTGGTAAAGTGGAAAAAGAGATGAATAGCAGGAAAGGCTTTCGCTTCCTCCCTGGCTGCTTAGGGAATGCTCACAGAACGTTTGGTTTTGCAACTTCGTTCACATTCTAATACCCAAATACAAAAAGACAGACTTCCAGTACAGAAAAGACCAGTAGGGTTTCTTAGCTTTTTGGGGCCTAAAAAGGTCTCAGTTGGGTTTTCTGAACTGCTTAAAACTGGCTTTGCTTTCATACTGACATTTGCTTTCTACAGACTGCATCTCTCTTGCAAACCAAAATCATAGTCACCATACAAAAAATATAAACAAGGCTCAATTTTTTTAGACCCATCACATTTAAACAGGCCTAATTATAGGTGGTAAAAAGGGTTTCTTGTATGATGCCATTTTTTGGATCCCTAAAGAACAGTTTACTGGATGAACCAGTTTTGTAGATGAGATGAGTAACTGGTAAAGAATTCATTATGTAAGGGTTTTTATACTTTTAAATGGAACTTTACACAAAAAAATAGCTTTGGTTCTTCTATGGCATCACTCAAAAAAACATTTGTTTTTTTTTAAGTGTGTTAAACAGCAAGTGTGCAGCATCCTAAATCTGCCAATAATCAAATTATTAACATTGATCAGAGTTACCTCAGTCCATTCATTGTTCTGTGCATCATAGGACTCCACACTGTTTAGGTATGACTGGCCATCGTACCCACCGACCGCATATAGCTTGTCCCCAAGCAAACACACTCCTACTGCATCACGAGGCACACTGAGGGATGACACCGTGGTCCACGTGTCTGTTTTTGGGTCATACCTGCGAAGACAGCGCAAGAGAGAGGATTAGGCTGAATTCAGCTCGAAGCCACTTGAAAAACAGTAACAATCCATTGTGATACAGTCCATTGACTGTTACAGGAGGAGAAATTGATAAAAGCTCATTGATAATTAGATATGGAGACCAGTGGTCATTCATGGTATTTTGGTTGCGTTTTGCCGTATTGCAAAGGCCTTTCAGATAAATTCGGACTAAAGGACACAATTGTGGCTCCATAAAATCAATCAATAGTGTAAGTCCATTAAAATCACCGTTTGACTGATTGCGCTTTTAAGTTTGCGGAGTGTAATAGCCGGGCCTACTGAGCGATATCACGATGCATGGGTAAACAGCAGCATTCCCTTCAGTCATTTTTATGACCATCTGCTGCGTGTAAATTTGATTAATTTACTGCAGCATTTTATAGCTAGTGTAAAGAAACATCAAGCAGTTCAATAAAAATGCTTCTCCCCACTGCATTCTTCGTTGGCTCATTGTTATTCACTCATTTATTATATTTTATTTGGGGAGGGGGTAATTCATCCAGCATCCTGCCACGCCGTTTAACTGCGAGTCAACCTCTGAGACCATCAACATGCTGCTGGTGACGGTTGCTGTACCCTGCAACATCAGCAGGGGGTGTGTGAAACCAGTTTATCAGGGGGCTGTAAAACACATTCCACACTGGTAAGGTAACTGCAGTTTCCCTGAGAAAGGTGTGCTGCGGTGGTGCAGGCAGAAAAACCTTACATGAACTGCAGCCCAGCTTTCTCCCATGCCTTAAGCACAGCACTGAGCTGCTTTGAAGGGAGAATTTCAGTGCATAGTTTTACCTCTCCACACAGTCAGACAGGCGAGAGCAGTGGTTAGAAGCTGGTGCGTCATGGCCTCCGACTGCATAGAGGAAACTGTTGTATGTGGCCACACCCACACCTCCTCTCCTCTTCGCCATTGGTGCACACATACTCCATTTGTTTGTATGGGGATCAAAACATTCCATGGACCGCAGGCAAGAGCTCCCATCACGACCACCCACAGCAAACAGTCTGAAACAATGCATTGCAGATAGCACACAGAATTCAAAACAGAGATCGGGTTTTCTCCAGAATATCTCTATACTTTTTGTATATCTATCTAATTCCTGAACATATTATACGACTATTAGTCTATACAGGTACTACTGAATACACTAAATGGACAAAAGTAGTGGGACACACCCCGGAAGGGCAATCTTAATGGTTGAACATACCAAGACATTTTGGACAACAGCATACTTCCAAACTTTGTGGACACCCTTTGGGGAAGAATCTTTTCTATTCCAGCATGACTGTGCCCCAGTGAACAAAGCAAGCTCCATAAAGACACGGTTGGAGGATTTCTGAGTGGAAGAACTGGACTGACCTGCACAGATCCCTGACCTCAACCCCATCCAACACCTTTGGGATGAGATTGTGATCCAGGCCTTCTTGTCCAACAATAGTGCCTGACCTCAAAATACTCTACAGAATGATTTTAGTGTAATGGTCAAATGTCCTAATACTTTTGTCCATATAATGTAGGTGTACGTTCAACATTAAAAAAAGCTTTCATCAGCAGCTGCTTGGGCAACTTGTCTGGTCTGAGAGATTACTCAGGGAATCGCTTTAAAAGTAGGACACAAGGCTTGAGAGGTAGCGTGAAGGTGGTGTTTTTGACCTGATTTCAGAAACGCCCCAGGGTGCGTCAGTCAATGTTCTCAGTGAGACGTACAGCTGGCCTCTGTTTTCCTTGGATAGGACAAACACCAGCACGAACTCTGTCAGTTTTTCAAACAACTCTGAAGTGGCTCTAATGTAAAAGGCGTTGGAGACTCATTGGTCTCAGAGCCCATTACTTCTCTGGCCAGACATTCCAGGGCAGCACAGCATACTGGAGGCAGTATGCTTTGCCATTAAGAGGAGGTCCAGGAGACATCAATAAACCAAGAAGTGCAACACACAAACGTATCGCTGTGGGTGATCTTTCACATTCCAATATAGTTACCTAATTAATTGCATTTTTAATTAAATCCATTAATATATCAGCGCTCTTGTTAATCCTAGTCAGGATTTTCTGTCACTATGTATAAAATATTCTGAAAACCCATGTAATCATAATTGGTCCTTAATGTCTGCAGAGCCATTTTAATTTACAGTAATGAGCAAAAGGCACCTTATGCACATTCTTTAACCCCTTAAAGCCATTTTTCTCAGTGTGTGATAATGTGTCTTTCTTCTAGCAAACTTTAGAATAAATATAAACAAAGACTTTGTTTTGTTTTTTTTTAAAGAAAAAAAAAGTATTCTTTGTAGTTTTATTTAGTAATAGCAATGTGAAAAAAATGCTAAACAGTTTTAAAAGATAAAGTTGCAGTGTGTAGATTTGTGTTTGGATTGTTTCACATGTTTTTTAAACAAGCAAACATATGAATAGTAATGGAGTCGAATTTCATTGTTACTCTGTTGATACAAGTCAATATTAAGTAGCAAAGCAAAAATATTAAGTCGTTGTCCAAAAATAAACTGGGCCAAGAAATAGAACCAAGAAAATGTGCCAATAAATAAATGGTTTACATAAAATTTATTGAAGGTATTACAGTATGTAGGCAGTGGTATGTAAACAATGTCCTAGTGAACGGAGAACAGCTGTTCTTCCAAAGCCATCGTTTTTTTTTACTTCTATAAGTATGTTTTCGTTTTTGCCGTGACGTTTCTAAAACTGTAGTTATGCATGGCATGCTAGCGGGGATGTTTGTTTTATGTTTATTTTTTATGTCTTTTTATTGCCTTTTTTTTTTTTTCAAACCTATAGGGAGAAGCCTTTGAGCATGATTCCGCTTCTTCGAACAGAAATCAACCAGTTGTCCTTTGCGAAATATTTCTAAATGAAATAATTCCACCTGGCTGTTATTTTCACTGTTTATCTACAGTGAAATATCTGCTGACTGATACAGAAAAGAAAAAAAACTGTTTTTGACAACCATTTCTAATTTTCTTTACCATTCAAATTACTTATAAAGTCTTGTTTAATATTTTCTTATGTAAGCTTCATTCTGTGTGTTTATGTGTGTTTGTACTGTATTGAATGTATTGAATGTATTGAAGGCTGCATTTTGCTTCTTGTATACAGTTAAAGCCATGGGCATCATTTACACTAGGGACACGAGGGATGCCGTCTCTAACTCTTTTTGAATGCAATGATGAATGAAAGTGCATAATTAAAAGACAGAAAGAACATACTTACTGATCTAAATAACTCTGCTGCTTACCTGTTAATAGCACCCTAGCTTTCACTCCCTATTAAAAACAGCCTCTCATCACCCTTTACCCTTTACCCTTTACAGTGATTTATCTATACCGTATCTAATGTATGTAGTGCTACATCAAATAAAACAATAATCTCTATGCTGCGTCTAACTGTTTTTGAAGTATTGTAGGGAGAAAAATGTGTGTAATATTTGGTGTAACTGCAAGGACGGCAAATGAGAAAATCCCTTACTTTCCATTTAGAGCAGTGACTCCCACAGTGCTGCGAGGAGTGGACATACTAGCCACATAATTCCACTGTCTGGCCTGGGGGTCCCATCTCTCCACTGTGTTCAGATAGCTCCATCCATCATGACCTCCCACCGCATACATCGGGCCTTCCAGCACAGCAATCCCTTATCAAATGAAAGAAAAAGGACCATGTGCTTTTGTCCACAGTAATGATATGTATTTGCAAAGGCTTAGAATGATCTCTCAAAAGATGCCTTTTGTTGTAAGCAGAGCTATAAAAAAAAATCAGATTTAAATGGGACTGCCATTTGAATTAATTGAGATGAAAATCAAAAGGGCTTCCCCTTACACAAAGCACCAGGGGCTGAATAAATTTCCCAGTGGCTGGACCCTGAGGACAGAAGCTGAGACACTAGAGAATGCATTATGTATTCATGCTGCATCTTGCTGCCACCTCTGCAGAAAAGGTTCCACACGCTTCTGTTATAAATCTCCAGCTGTTGCTTTTTGGCTCTCGATGTATAAATTGCCCCTTGACCGACATTCTGAAATGACTCTGATATTGCAGTGTTGCGCAGACCTCATGGTGCAACCTGGTAGCACTGGTTTTATGAAGGTACTGTAAATTACGCCGAAGAACACTGCAGTCGGTTTTCTTCAAATTGAGAATAAAATTGCCTGCCATGTACAGTCAGGTCCATAATTACCGGCACCCCGGGTTGAAATGGGCAAATAAAAATGGTCGTAAAAATGTTTGTGTTCAACAGGCCGACTTGACTTGACTTGAATTAGTTCAATCTCACATTGTAGGGAAAAAAAATCGCCTAACTTTTAGTTGAAGTACATTTTAAGAAAGAAAAAATGAAAGAAAATGAAAGAAAACAAAATGGTGTGTCACAATTAGTGGCACCCCTACATTTACTATATTGTTTAACCACTGGTTGCCAACATAACACCAATTAGCCTTAATGCTATAATGCTTTGATTAGTTTAAAGACTGTTCCTATTTCTCCAAATCCTCCAGGGTGCTAGGGCCTCTCCATGGGACGCTTCTGTTCTGTTTACTTCACATCTTATGAGTGGACTTTAGGTCAAGGGGCTGGAATGACTGTTTCAAAAGACTAATTCTGTTGACACTAAAGCATTTTTGTGCGAATTTGGATGAATGATTTGGATCAGTGTCCTGCTGAAAGATCCAGCTGTGACATTTACAATCTCCTGGTGACTTTAATGCTTTCCATGTTCTCCTACAAAAGCCTTTGGAAGAAAAACTATCCAAAACAACTTAGATTCTCATCATAATTAACAACATTCTTTTCTTTTGAACTATCCTTGCATTTATGCCAAATTCACCTTAAGTGTTAACTACCATTGTTTTAAACTCTTTTGAAATTACAAATTACATGGTCATTTTCTGGCATGTAGCTATTTCTATAGCCATTGCTATATTTATGAAGGTCAACCCATTTTCATTTTATTTCATCCGTGTATTCTATAACCTTCCTCCATGTTGCGTGACTAAAGGAATTTGGCCTCTGTTCCACCTCATGTTTTTACTAGACTGACTCATGGATGACCACCACAGAGTTCTTGTACAATCAAGCAGAGTGAAACATATGCTTATAATTCCTGGTTTTCCTACAAAGTGTGGTTTTCCTACAACGAGCTTACTTGAATGAAGCTTACTGTGTTTCAAAAAGTAACTGACTTCATATATTCAATATGTGATAGAACTAATTAACCGGCAAGACATGTTTTCATCACTTTTTAGCAATCTTTATGAAAGATGCCGATAATTATGGAGCTGGCTGCATTTGAAAACCCATTTAAAAATCTGACTCTTACTTGGTTTGCTGACACTGTGTGATTGACGAAAAGATAATGGTGGTCTGCACTGTGCTCCATTTGCCCCCAGTGCAATTATTGAAATAGATGTGAAATATTGATAAGTTTACATTTTTTTGTTATTTTGCAAAGGACCTCTGTAATAGTGGAGGCACATACTCATTTGCACACCCATGGCATGAAATGAAAAAGTTTTGATTTCTTCTTGTTTTTGATTTGTACAGGACTAGGCAAAAGATTTCCATTGCTGCCTCCAGCTAGTTAAAAACAACAACGCATTTTGTCTTTGCAAATGGCCATTCTGTATGTTTTTTATTTGCATATAGAACGGTCAAGTAAGATCTGATCACAAGTTGTCACTGAATATGCAAATGGAGACACATTCTAATTCCAGGTATGAACTAATGTACTTAAAGCGGTCCACTTACCAAACATGCATGTTAATGCCAGGGGCGAACAAGACTTTTGATCCTACAGGCACATTTCCCATGGAGTAAAAATGCCATAGTCTTGAATTTAAAACATTGTAAAATAAATATAAAATAAAGTTGGACTTTCTTTTGCATTGTCAGTCCTCAGTATTGTAGATGTTTTTTGCTCTGGTAATTTTTACGACTTGTTTATACCCTCAACTTCACTCTTGGTTTGAGTCAAGCAGGGCTATTCAACTTCATTAGCAAGTGGGCCGGATATGAAAGTCACTGGTAGTTAGGGGGCCACAGAATTTCGTTCTGTCCAGGCTGTCGTTCCCGGGGCCCGTTTATCTGCGGGGAGGGGGGCTGACGAAATTCTGGCGGAATTTACGGAATTTACCATCAGCCCGGTGGCCAGTCCAGCACTGTGTCAGTGCTGCTTTAACCATCAAACATAGCCGCTTTAACGG